>CM050165.1:347750348-348357848 GCA_027410445.1 Discoglossus pictus
ATGACTTATGTTTTCTACTAGTAACTTGGCCATCATAAATGACAGTATCATATGCTATGTTAAAATATCCGTGCTGTCTCTCTCTGCGCTGTCTCTCTATCTCTCTACGCTGTGTTCTCTCTGTCTCTCTCCCTCTCTCTCCCCTTACATCCTTCTATCCCTCCCTCACTCTGCCTCTCTCCCTCCCTTCATACTTCTATACTTCCCTAACTCTGCCTCTCTCCATTCATCCTTCTATCCCTCCCTCTGCCTCTCCCTCCCTTCATCCTTCTATCCCTCCCTCACTCTGTCTCTCTTCCTTCATCCTTCTATCCCTCCCTCAGTCTGCCTCTCTCCCTCCCTTCATCCTTCTATCCCTCCCTCACTCTCTCTCTCTCCCTTCATCCTTCTATCCCTCCCTCACTCTGCCTCTCTCCCTCCCTTCATCCTTCGATCCCTCCCTCACTCTGCCTCTCTCCCTCCCTTCATCCTTCCCTCACTCTGCCTCCCTGTCACTGCACCTCTCATGCCCTGTGTCTCTCCCGCCCTCTCTCTCCCTCCCTTCACCACAAATAAGATGCAACTGTTTAGCGGTAGTAGCTTATGCAGAACGCACCGCAGAGGCGTTACTCACAAGCTCCTAACTATTATAGTGGATTTTTTCACTATGGCAGCAGCCATTTTGCGATTATCACTCCTCACTTGTTAGCAAGACCTCCATCTTGCCACTGCCGAAGATTTATCTGTAAAACAGGCCCACGCGTGCACACTACTATATATTCAATTAGGCCCCTGATACACACAGGATTATGCACGCATGGACCCTGCGTTAAATATGCAGCTGCCACATTAGCAAGATTGAGCTCTTGCCATCAAAGGAGAACTGGTAATAGCAAAATGGCTGCACCTGGAAAATAGTAAGCCTAAATCATGAGTAAGTAGTGTTATCTCTGTATCTTTAAAGATATTAATACAAGAAAATACGTTATAAAGTCGAATATTGATTAAACTGACTTCCTGACTTCATTGCTTCTGTATAATATAATGCACACATTTTATTATTTAACAGATAAACATATATTTAGGCTAGCACATCATTTAATAAGTAGCAGCAGATCTACCCAAATAATGAAGTGTAAGATCGTAAAATAGTGAGCCTAATGAATCACTTATATATCTTAACGAACCTCTGTATGTAACACCATACTCTTTGTAGAACTTGAAAATAATCTGAATATTTTGCTGTGTTTTTATAAATGTATAGAAATAATACGGCCTCTAATTTATTAGCTTTTATATAAAATTATGCGGTAGTGGAGTATCTTATATATAAATGTTGATGGTCCCCAAACTGAAAGGTTGGCATCTTCCCTTTGTGGAAGCTTTTCAAGGTTGTAGAGGTCACTCCACAGTTCTAGTGAATACTCTCCATAAAGAACCATATGAAGTGGAGAGGTTGCCTCTCACTAGTGAAAGTCTTATATTTAGCAGACTTGTGTCATGGAGGAGTCCATCTTGGAATGTCTGCAAGGGAGGGCTATATTATTGAGACTTATTCTTCTATTGAGTCATATTGTCAAGTGGCAGTCTTATAACATAACTGAATAGATATTGTATATGAATCCCTGGTTCCTCCCACTTCTCCTAGGTTTCTGATGTTATTAGGAACAAAAGGGACATGTCTGCTCCCATGAAATAAAAAATGAATACAATTGTTAACAATTAAAAGGTTATATTTATTAATCTTAAACTTTGTAAAAACATGTTGCACGGTATAAAGTCAAGTTCTTCAAAATAAAGAGATTAATGAAAACTTATAGTACTGTGTATATACTATGGCAGACACCCCATTTGTGTTCCAGCACTATAGCTCACCCTCTTTAAATGTGAAGGTGGGAGCAGGTGTGTGTGTGTATGGGGGGGGGGGGGTGAATTTCCCAGAGTGATTCCGCACAGATAATCAATGTGTGAATTAAATCAGACACATTAAAAGGACATGGAAGATTCCCTGGTTTTAATATAAGTTAATTAAATGTTTAATTGCATATCTGAATATACTTTTATTAACAAATGAATAAAAGCTCTGTTTTTACTCACTGAAACCTTCCCGCAGTCCCTGCAAAGGCCCGTGCCCCCACCACCCCCCCCCCCCCTAGGTAGCTCATGCAAACAACACTAGACAATCACAGACTGTGACTCAGCTGCATATTACTAAAATGCTGCTGAGACACAGTCTGTGATTGGTTGGTAGTTATAGTATTATAAAACACGCTGTATGCATGATCTAAATGGAGTGGACCTTTGCAGGGACTATTGTGAAGTGCTTGTTAGTAAAATAATGTTTTAATAACAGACAGGTTTTGGTTGTAGGGGACTCTATTATTAGGAAGGTAGACAGGGTGATTTGTCACCCAGATATCAGCAATCTAATAGTTTGCTGTCTCCCGGGTGCTCGGGTTCGTCATGTTGTGGATCAGGTAGACAAATTATTGGGAGGGGCTGGAAATGAACCGGCGGTCTTGGTACATATTGGTACCAATGACAAAGTTAGTGGAAGATGGAGTGTCCTAAAGAATGATTTTAGAGACCTAGGTAATAAGCTGAAGGCAAGAACCTCAAAGGTAGTATTTTCTGAGATACTACCAGTGCCACATGCTAGCCCAGGGAGGCAGAAGGAGCTTAGTAAGGTTAATGCGTGGCTAAAGATGTGGTGCACTAAGGAGGGGTTTGGGTTTTTAGAGCACTAGGCTGACTTCTCACTTCGGTACAATCTCTACAGTAGGGATGGATTGCACCTTAATGATGAGGGAGCTTTTGTACTAGGGTATAGGATGGTAGAAAGGCTGGAGGAGTTTTTAAACTAGTAGGTGGGGGGGAGGGACTAGATATAAGTAATGGGGTAGAAAGTGTAGAGGGTATAAGGGATGAATTAACAACTCATAGGGGAGGAGATGGGGGAGGGGTAGTATAGTCAATAGGGAGGTAGTACTAAGTAACTCAAGTACAGTGGCAGGCACTTCAGAACTACAGACTCATAACATAAGGTGTATGCTTGCTAATGCCAGAAGCTTGCCAGGAACAATGGGAGAGTTAGAATTATTAGCAATTAATGAAAAATGCGATTTAATAGGCATTTCCGAAACTTGGTGGGATGAATCTCATGACTGGACTGTTAATCTGGATGGTTATAACCTATGTAGGAAAGATAGAGGCAATGGTAAAAGAGGAGGAGGGATTTGTCTGTATGTTAAGCCTGAATTTAAGCCTATAGTCAGAGAAGATATTTATGGTGGACCTAGTGATAAAGCTGAATGTTTGTGGGTAGAGTTAAATAGCGGAGCAGCAAATTCCAAAAGAATATTAGTAGGAGTATGCTATAAACCCCCACATATAGCTGAAAGTGAGGAAATACAATTATTGTTACAGATTGAAAAAGCAGCTAAGCATGGTCAAGTTCTAATAATGGGAGATTTTAATTACCCTGAAATAAACTGGATAAATGAGACCAGCAGTTCATCTAAGGGGACCAGGTTCTTGAGTACACTCAGGGATCATTACCTGGCCCAGGTTGTACAAGAGCCTACTAGAATTGAAGCTATCTTAGATTTACTCATCACAAATAATATTGATATAGTATCAAATGTTGGAATAGGGCAACCTTTGGGAAACAGTGATCACAACACAGTCTCATTTGAGAAAGAATTAAAAAAACAAAATTTTAAGGGGCCAACGAAAACTCTTAATTTTAAAAGGGCAGATTTTAACGATCTAAGGGCAGCAATACAAAGTATTGACTGGGCGGTGATGGGCCACGCCCCCGGAAGATGTTAGCAAGTGCAGCTAACAGGGCAATGGCGCATTCACCCGCGGCGTGCTGACAGTGACGCAGCAGAGAGAAGCGCGAGTTAAGCAGGAGCAGCAGGAGTAAGTGCATCAGCCTGCTGGTAGGAGAACCTGGCGTTGCGACCCTGCACCTACCCCCCAGCGCTTAGCAGTGATGACTAACGGTGCAGAGATGAGAGGAGCACCATGGAGAAAGACCACTGAGGCTGCACAGTGAAGCTGGCGGTAGGAGGGAGGTCAAGAGGCCAAGAGGCTGACCTGAGAGTGGAAGTGAGGGGGGAAGCCACGTCTTCATATAGGATAAGGTGGAGAGGGTGAAGATATGGCTAGCCAAAAAATGTTGTGAACCTCAGTAGGACATAAGGCTGCAGGCCATAGAGATAAGTCCCTCAATACCCCTGGAAACCTAAAATGTTTGGCATCCCCCAAAACTAAATGGGAAACCCGTCTTAAGATCCCCAAAAAGAAAGTCAGATATATAACTGGTCCTGTGGTTCAGAGAACCTTTTCCTCCTGGAAATCCCAGCTAAATACGCTCCCTCAGTCCAGTTGTTAAACAATGTTTCTATGGAAAAAATTCCTGTGCTAATATACATTGTGGAAGCACTTTATAGTACCTTTTTTAGTCATTTTGGACATTTGGGTAAATGGACTATATGGGCAATAAGATTATATGGTTATACGGACTATATGGACTATAGCCCTCCAGCCCTTAAAGCACCTGAAAGAAAATGATGCCTATAATATGAAAGTCTGCTCCCTCGCCAGGACTTTTTTTTGTGTTTGGAGTAAATATTCCCTTTAATTGTGTATTGTAAAATTCAGGTCCATATATCAAGCACGCAATACCATCAAGCAAAGCAGCTAGGACATTGTATAAGGGCCTGATTGTGTTTTACATCTTATTGATCCTATGGATTGTATACTTGTTTAAAATTGCTTAAGCATTCGCTTACTTACTACTGCAAACGTTTGGTGGGGAAAAAAGGGGGGGGGGGTCATTGGCTATCTCTGAGTGGGCCAAGATAATAGAGGTCTGACGAGAGTTGGGGCTAAGAAAAGATATTCTGGTTAGTGGGTACTGATAACAATACTAGACAAATAATAAAAAAAAAAAAAAAAAAAAAGTGTAAACATGAATAAGAAACAAGGCCGAGTAGTTAAAAACAGACTTAAGGCGGATAAAGTGCAACAAAATCTAGTAACATCGAGACCCTTTTTCTCCCCATCTTCTAAAGGGAACACCGCTGATCTAACACGCCCAGAACTTAATAGGAAAGATAATCTTCCAAGTATGGATCAATCATCTTTGAACGAGACACTTAGATCAGAAGCGTCTAGCAAAGCTTCAGAATTAGAAGATAGTGGGGTGACATTGTCCGCTCTTAAAGAGCTCTTCCTTGAATTTAAAAACTCAATTATTTCTGATCTAACAGGGAAAATTGCTGAAAATGGAACAGCAATAAGTATGGTTCAAGTAAAGTCAGAAAATCTAGGAAAAGAGATTAAATTACTAAGGGAGGAAATACAAACTTTAAAATATAATTATCAACGACTTGAGTCAGAAGTTGCTTTCCTTAAAATTTCTAATACTAAGTTAGATGATCACTCCAGAAGGAACAATATTAAAATCAGGGGGATAGGAGAAGAAATTGGAAGTACAGACTTATACAACTATGTAGCGACATTTTTATCCACCATAGTTAGACCAAACTTTGATATATCTAATTTGATTGACAGGATACATCGTCTCCCACTTCCAAAGTCTGCTCCTAAAGATCGCCCCAGAGATGTAATACTTAAAATTCACTTTGCTCCGTACAAGGAATCAATTATGAGATATTCGTTTGAAAAAAGATCATTTCCATCGCCCTATGAAAACTTGCAGATTTTTCAGGACTTTTCCAGGGAAACTACTCTGAAGAGATTGGAATTGAAGGGTATTGCCAAAAGTTTAAGAAATAAAAATATTCAATATAAATGGGGGTTCCCAACAAAATTGATAGTTTCATTGGGCAATAAAACAGTAATAATTAAGAATCCTCAAGAAGGAGAAATAGTCCTGAAAGATCTGTAAATACGCCCCTCGCCTTCCAAATGTGTGGGTATAGGAGATTAGATTGTTGGGCTGTCATATAATCAGTAGTACTTAAATGTTTTTTTCAATGTATAGCACAATTAATATTCATTTAATGTATGGTGTGTCTGTAAAGACTTGTCAGTAATTTTAATCACTATAAGTTGAACTCACAATGCACCAAAAGATTTTATGTGGTGAAAGTAGATTGAACATTATATAATATATAGAGAGACCAAGTGGTAATGGACTGGACTTTTCCAGCTCCAATTAATTGTGGGATTAAGGATAAATTTAAAAGGTGAATCTTTTTGGCACTAAATTATATCTTATTAGATATGTGTAGCAACACTAAGCTAATGTAATAGTACAATGTTTGGTTCAGAGCGAATAGTATTAAAGCTTTGTCTTAGGGTAAACGATAAAGTAATCACAACTGGTGTAAGGTATTAGATTAAAAGGGTACTCTTTATGTATTTGTTGGATGCCCGACAAACTGAAGGGGAGAGTATGAGGGAGGGATAGAACAATGGGCGCGAAATGATCCCCTTGGAGGAAGGAAGGGGTAGAGATCATTTGATGTATTACAATGTGAAATGAATATCCTAGACAAATTATTTGTAAAAGCTTCTCATCCTGTTTGGGTTACTGCGGCATGCCCGGGTGTAACCAAGCCTGTGGATTGCCAATTTTGAGCTTATTGAAGTTCAACTTTCTCGTTCCCCACGGCAAGCCAATTTTCTTTGTTTGTTGGTTTGCTCGGTGAGGTGATGGAGGAAGATTCACCGGAAGTGAGTGTATGGGTTATGAATGGGTTCAGTATGAATGTTGTGGTAGGCATTAGTGCTTGGGAAGGGATCGGGAAGGAGGGGGGAGGGGGGGGGAGGAGAAGCAAAGAATCTCAAAATAATATGACTAATATAGATAAACTGAAAGAAAACAGATTGAGAATCTGCAGTCAGAATGTCCAAGGACTAAATTTAGGGGTTAAAAGACAGATATGCCAGAGATCGTTTGGTGCTGGCTCAGCTGATGTGGTATGCCTCCAGGAGACCCACTGGCAGACAGGTAAAATCCCTTACTTTAAAATGAATAATATAGGTCTGATTCTTAATTCTACCTACAGGAAAAAAGCCCGGGGAGTTTCAATTCTTTTTAACCATAAATTAATCTTGCAGGAAGAAATCTCCATAATAGACCCTAATGGTCGTTATATAATTTGGGGAGGTCTAATAAATAGCGAGAAATTTACAATAGTTAATATTTACGCCCCAAATCAAAGACAAATTAGCTTTCTGAACAGAACTTTTAAGCTGATAAGAAGATATAGTTCGGGTGCTCTTATCATTTGTGGGGACTTCAACCTATGTGTAGATGTCGACCTAGATAGGAAATCCCACAAAGGGATAGCTTTAGATTCTCACGTGAAACTAAAAAGTAACCTTTTTCATAACATTTTAATGAAACATCAAATATATGATTCATGGCGCACCTTTCACCCCCAGGAAAGGGATTACTCATTTTACTCCTATCGACATGATACGCATGTGAGATTGGATTATATATTTGTGAATAGCGCAACGTTAAAAAGAGTGATAAAAACAGAAATTGGTCCTATATTATGGTCAGACCATGGTATGGTCTCTATAAATATATCAATGGGTCATGTAGAAACTACTAGACCACCATGGAAATTAAACATTTCATTACTTCAGGACCCACAGATAAAAGAGTTGTTAAAAAAAGAACTCAATGATTACTTTAAAGCCAATAACCCGTCTGTCACATCTAAAGTTACAGTTTGGACTGCTCACAAAGCCTCCATAAGGGGCTATTTGATCAGCTGGGAGGTGATGAAGAAGAAACTTAGAGGTCGTTCTTTACGAGATTTATACATCGACTTGTCAAATTTAGATAGGCTTAATAAGATGGGCTCAAATGACAAAATGTTAAAGAATATGGCTGCAATAAGATCTCAGATTAAAAAAATAGAACAAGGTCTGTTAGATAAATCCTTATGGGCTCTGCAGCAACGAATGTACCATATGGGGAACAAATCAGGGCGTCTCTTAGCCAATAAATTAAAGAATAAAACATCGTGCAAAAGAATAGAAAGGTTAAAGTATAAAAATGAAACCCTGACAAAGCCTAGTGATATAGGGAATGCCTTTGGTCTTTATTATCAAGATCTCTATAACTTGAGGGAAGATAAAAATTTTATTTCACCATCCAAAGAAGAGATACTTAAATTTTTGGATAAAATTGACTTACCAAGAATTTCGGATGTCGATTTGGACATGTTAAATAAAGAAATAACTGTGAAAGAAATTTTGGAAGCAATTGATAACCTGAAAAATTTTTCATCACCAGGCCCAGATGGCTTTAGAAATTGTTATTATAAAATCTGTAAGTCAGAATTAGTATTCCCTCTTAAAAACGCTTTGAATGAAATTATGACTTCAGGGTGCGCACCCAAAGAAATGTTGGAGGCCTCGATTATAACAATCCCTAAAGATGATCATAAAGAACCATCGTGTAAAGATTTTCGACCGATCTCCTTACTGAACACGGATATTAAAATCTATGCCAAAATCCTAGCTATTAGGTTGAATGCAATTTTAGGGGGACTCATTTCTTCAGATCAAAAAGGCTTCATTAGAGGGAGGCAAGGTTCTGACAATGTCAAGAGAATGGTCAATTTGATCTCTTTTGCGCAGCGTAAGGGAGCTCCCACCGTCCTCGTATCATTAGACGCAGAGAAGGCTTTTGATAGGGTCGGGTGGGAGTTCCTGGAAGTACTGTTTGACAGATATGGGCTGGGTGACTTTGGTTCAAAGGCAATTTGGGCCCTATACACTAATCCCAACGCAAAAGTAATGGGGCCAGGGTATAGTTCATCCAGTTTCCCTATGTCAAATGGGACACGTCAAGGGTGCCCCTTATCCCCTGCCATTTTTGCTTTGTTTATAGAACCACTGATAATAATGATTAGCAATGCGAAAGTGGTGCAAGGAATACAGGTGGGAGCTATGGAACATAAAATATCTGCTTTTGCGGATGATATTCTTGTTGCATTACAAAACCCGGTAGCCTCTCTCGGATCCTTATTCCGACTGATTGAGGAGTATAGTAAAATATCAAATTTTAAGCTAAATATTAGCAAATCAGAAGCCATGCCCATTAATATCTCTTATGAATTGTTACTCAAATTAAAACAAGTATTCCCTCTCATATGGCAAAACTCCTTGAAACATTTGGGGATAATATTGGAGCCAAATTTGAAGCAGACAATAAGAACTAACTATAAAACAGTGTACAATAAGGTGATAGAAAAGATTAATACTTGGTCTGGTCTAAATATTTCCTGGTCTGGGAGAATTATTGCCATAAAAATGGTAATATTGCCAAAAATAACCTATATCTTAAGGAATATCCCCTGCCGAATTCCCACCTATTTCCTAAATCGATTACAAAATAAAATTGATATCTTCATTCATAATGGGAAAAAAATAAGAATAAAAAGATCAAGAATGGGAGGCAAATTTAAACATGGTGGTATGGCCTATCCATTACTTAAAGAATACCAGGAAGCTACATTAGTGGCAAATATGTTGGAATGGCTAAATCCTATTAATGACAATAATTGGGTTCAAATTGAACAAGAGCTAACTGGTTTAAAGAACATTAAAATTCTTTTGTTTTTAAAAAAGATTAACTTTAAAAATTTGATACAGGATGAAACTATGGCTAGAGTAAAGGGGAATGTATGGAATAAATTGAATGGCAAATATAATTTGATTCCATTTCCCTCACCAATTACTCCGTTACTAGATCTAGCATCACATATTGAATCTCCAACCCTAAGGAGGATAGCTAAAGTAGGATTTAACCGGCTCCTAGAATTGTTCTCTGGTAATAATTTCTCATTGGAGAATATTAAAACGAAAGCCCCTCAACTAAAGATTTCATGGCTAGAATCCTTATCACTGGAAAAGGCCCTCAAAAAATCAGAGTTTTTCCTGACTAGATCAAGAGACTTAACTCCTCTGGAAAAATTGATTATGGCGGAATCTAAAACTCATATTATCTCAAAATGTTATGATATTATTAGAAGGCCACAAATGGAATATAAATCCAAGTGTATTCAGGATTGGGAAGAGGAATTGAAGCATAAATGGACCATTGAAGAGTGGTTTAGATCATATGAAATTACGGACAGATTTGTTAAATACCCCTCTTATAGAGAACTCCACTTTAAAATCTGCAATAGGTGGCATTTTACCCCGGTTAGGATGGCAATGATTTGTGGGTTGGATCAGGAGAAGTTTTGTTGGCGTAAATGCAGTGAAATAGGTTCTTCCCTGCATATTTGGTGGCAATGTATACATATCAAAAAACTCTGGGCAGAGGTTTTTTTCCATTTGACTAGAATAAGTGGGGTAGAATTGTGTCCATACCCTGAGATAATTTTATTCCACATCTTCCCCCCCTTACCTTTAAAAGTTAAAGCTCTTATGCTACAGGTACTGATGGTAGCAAAATCATTAATAGCTTCCAAGTGGAAGCAGAAAGAGGTTCCGTCCTGGAGCGAGGTTAAAGGTAAAGTAGATAAAAATCGTTTACTGGAACTAAACTTTACTGATCTGGGTGTGACCAAAAAAAGTAGCCTATCCTGGTCTCTATGGGACAGATATTTCCGCAATACGTAAATTGGAAGCTGTTGATTTGTCCGAGGTCATTCTGATCCTTCCACTCCGGTCCCACTCCACCCGTCTTCTCTTCCCTAGTGATACCTATGCCTGATGCCTTGTATGATAGTAGTGTGCTTGGTGGTGTGTTTTATTTTGATTATATATGATATTATAGTAGTTTGGAATACTATTGGGATATCGTCGGGATAGTGTAGTTTAGCTTTTCCTTTAATGAACGTAATGGTGTAAAGGCTCCAATAAAGAGATGGAAGGCTTTAACAAATCGAAATAAAATTGGGGAAAAAAAGGAAAAGAAAGAAAAAGGTAATAAAGGATAGAATGATAATAACAACATGTGTGAATTATAACGGTGTTATGTCTTGCACCCCCATGCCTCTTAAATTTTGGGTTGTTAATCCGGGAATATAGAGTAAAGATAAGAGGTTTGGGGTTTTGTACTTTGTTTCTTTTTGTTTTTTTTTGTACACAGTTGTTAAGTTGTATATATTACTTGCTCTGGTATACTGTTAATTTCCGCATATTGATGTGCAATTTTTCCAATGATAGAGCAGAAGATCTGTCTTTTTATGGAATGTATGTTATTTATACCTTTCTACAATAATAAAATATTTAAATAAAAAAAAAAAAAAAAAAAGTATTGACTGGGACAGAGAACTGGCAGGTAAAAATACTGAACATAAATGGACAACATTTAAATCCTTACTAAATATACATACACATCGGCATATATCATGTGGGAATAAAAGTAAAAGGAGTAAATCCCATCCAATGTGGCTTAACAATGATTTAAAGATCAAGATACGGAGTAAAAAACAGACATTTAAATTATATAAACAAGAGGGGACAGAGACTGCTTTACAGGAATACAAGGAAATAAACAAGGCTTGCAAAAGTGCGATTAGACTGGCTAAAATAGAAAATGAAAAATTAATTGCAAAAGAGAGTAAGACTAACCCTAAAATATTGTTTAAGTATATTAATGGGAAGAAGGCCAGGAAGGAAGCTATAGGAACATTACAATGTGACACAGGCCGTCTGATAATTAGTGACCAGGAAAAGGCAGATGAGCTAAACTTTTCTTCGGTATACACAAGGGCGGTACCAGTGGTTGGGACACGGCAACATAATGGGGCTACACTACCTTTGCCAAATAATTGGTTAACACAGGAAGTAATCCAAAAGAGGTTGGAAAAAATAAATGTTAATAAAGCTTCGGATCCTGATGAAATACTTTCAAGGGTACTAAGGGAACTGGGTTCTGTAATAGCCAAACCATTATATTTAATTTTTCAAGATTCACTCAACACAGGGTCTCTACCAGATGACTGGAGAAAAGCTGATGTGATACCTATATTTAAAAAGGGAGCAAGAGCAAATCCGGGGAATTATAGACCAGTGAGCCTCCCTTCTGTAGTCGGGAAGCTTTTAGAAGGGTTAATAAGGGATAATATACAAGAATATGTCATTTTGAACAGGATTATAAGTAGGAGTCAACATGGATTTATGAGGGGTAGGTCATGTCAAACAAATCTAATTAGTTTCTATGAGGAGGTTAGTAGGAACCTGGATCATGGCAACTCAGTGGATGTAGTCTTTTTGGATTTTGCAAAGGCTTTTGATACAGTGCCACCTGGGAGACTATTGTGCAAACTAAGAGATACAGGAGTTGCAGTAAATATCTGCTCATGGATTGAGAGCTGGCTAAAAGACAGGAAGCAAAGGGTTGTTGTAAATGGAACATACTCCGATTGGACTAATGTGGTAAGTGGGGTTCCTCAGGGTTCAGCATTAGGTCCTCTCCTTTTTAACATATTTATTAATGACGTAGAGGTAGGATTGAAGTGTGGTGTCTCCATTTTCGCTGATGACACAAAGTTGTGCAAGGTAATTAAATCAGATAGTGATGTGCTTTCCCTCCAAAGGGATTTACATAAAATTGAGGAATGGGCATCTAAATGGCAGATGAGATTTAATATGAATAAATGTAAAGTTATGCATCTGGGAAGGAAAAATAGCCACGCAATTTATAATCTTAATGGAGCAAATCTAGGTGTATCAGATATTGAAAGGGATTTGGGAGTGCTTGTGGACAACCACCTAGGTAACAGTGCTCAAAGCCAAGCAGCAGCTGCAAAGGCAAATAAAATATTAGCATGTATTAAGAAGGGTATAGAAGCCAGGGAAGCAAATATAATTCTGCCACTATACAAATCTCTAGTACGCCCTCATTTGGAATATTAGAGCTGGAAAAGGTACAGAGGAGGGCGACAAAACTAATAATGGGAATGGAGGGGCTAAGTCATGAAGAAAGACTAACCAAATTAAACTTATTTTCTCTAGAAAAAAGGCATCTAAGAGGAGATATGATTACCTTATATAAATACATCCAGGGTCAGTATAAAGATTTGTCAAGGGAGCTTTTTGTGCCAAGAGGTTTTCAACTGACAAGAGGACATCCCTTGAGGTTAGAAGTAAAAAGATTCCACCTTAAAGAAAGAAAAGGGTTCTTCACAGTAAGGGTGGTTAATCTGTGGAATTCTCTACCAAAGGAGGTGGTGACAGCGAATTCGATAGATAACTTGAAAAGGGGACTGGATTTATTTCTAATTGAAAAGGGAATTCAGGGTTATCATGGATAATTAGAGAGGCAGTATTGATCTAGGGAGAATTCCGGTCGCCGGTTTCTGGTATCAGGAGGGAATTGATTTTTTTTTATATACAACTAATTAATTAATAGCTAATCCACATATTGCAGATCAGAGAAGATCTTAAAAGGTTGAAGTCGATGGACTGAAAGTCTTTTTTTAACCTTAAATACTATGAGCCTCATTCAATTGCGACTTGGCCAATTGAATAGGGCTCTATATAAGCACATAACATATTATTTATACAGAACTTTTTACTTACTGAACTTCTATCCAAAATCAAGGTCTTCACTAAGTAAAAACTTTGGTCAAAAAATATGTTATGTGCTTATACAGAGCCCTCTTCAATTGGGTTCCTGAACCGATAGGATAAGGAGGTAATTGCTGGATCCCCAGTTCCACCATTAGTTATAGAGATAGTACTTAATAGGTAGGAATATGATAGATGTAAAGGAGTAAATGGTGGGCTCCGCTACCAAGTATATTTGGTTATACCCAACATGGCACTCAGCACTTTACACAGTCATTAAGCACTTTAATCAGAGTAAATTCTAGCACTTTAATTATACCCTCCAGTATTCGATAACTATGAAGATGATTTAATATTACTAATCAGTACCTGTGTGTAGAGATTGTATAGAACACAGGTATAAATATTGATGTCTATTTACTGCGAGAACATTACGGGATATTTTAATAGTCGTTGTTTGATTTTAAATTGTATCAATAAAAAATGAAATTTTTATTTATGGTGTCTCCGCCTGGAATTAGATTCCTATTCTAATATGAAGTGAATATTGTAGAAATACATCCAATAGGAGGATGCCTTACAAATAAGACCCTGACATGTGTCTTTGGCACTTGAGTTGGAGAGCACCATCATTTTGAATGTACAACTGGATGATCCTCATTGATTAACAATTAATTCAATTTAGTATGGTTTCTCCTGACTTTGTTAAATGAACACCATTATATATATATATATATATATATATATATATATATATATATATATATGTATGTTTGCGTTGCTTTAATTTTGGCCTTTTAATTTCATATAAATGCATTTTTGTGCCAAATCCCATCTGTTGTAATGTTTTAAACATGCTCCTTTTTTAAGCACACAATAACATTTTGGGAAGCACGGCATCCTTACCTACACATCGTCAGACTAAAACATAATAGTGGCTCTGCCAGACAGTGAGACTAAAAATACCAACACAATGAGGCTGCACATCTGGGCCAACACACTATAATTACACCAACAATAACAGACATATTGACTTAGCAGCGGTTGCCATGCGCGTACAGGCCCAGGCTGCGGCCTGCATACAGAATGCAACCAGGAAATAGGGAATCTCACTGATAAGGGTTCCCAGGCATAGGAGGCCCTACATCTCCTTATTATTGGCATGACATCTCCATTTAAAATGAATATTTTGAGGGTAAACAGCTAGTAAATTGATTTCAATCTAAAAAATATTACAGATTAGCTATACATTGTGCTAGCTTCTCTACAGCAAGTCATTTATGAATCATTTATAAACTAAAAAAGAAAACGTATTTCCTACTCAGAATTCCAAGAAATATAGTTAGTACACTGCATTCTGGAAATCTGGGCAGGGACATGCAAATGAGCCCACAAAAGGTTTCACTCTTGTAATCCAATACCATTTAAAACATGGCTCGGATTTATCCTGTTAAGGTGTTGCAACAGGTCCACCGCTGCAGTGTGGCCTCCAACCGCTAGATGGCGCTGCCAATATGTGAGACGTTTTATGCTTATAATGTTAGCCTAACCCTTGAATTAACCCTCACCCTAACCGTTTACCTAAGCCTTGAATATGATATGGCACCGGAATATCGGCGGCGCCATCTAGAGGATGCTCACCGCCACTGCCTTGTGCTGCACTACCATAAAAGGATAGGACCTATGGTTCCTTTTAAGCATATGCTTGCTGTATTTTACAGCTTTAAGCAAAGCCCAGGTGGGAGAGAGATAACATTGGGGTCTTTATTTGGGCACTACTAACAAGCAGACTAATTTTAAATTGGAATATCAAAGCAGCTAATTAAATATGTATAAACTGCTCATTTGAATAAAAATGCAACAGAAACATGGAGCTCCCTGGAAAAGAAAAAAAATAGATAGCACAACATATTGCCAATTTTCATGCTCTTAAAAAAATAACTTTATTTATTAAGACAATTCTATTTACCTATAAAGCACTAGCTTTAAAGAACCACTGACCTATACCGTATTGGTCTGAATATAAGCTGCACCTTTTTTCCCGATTTGCGTGCTACGGGCGCGGCTTTTTATTCGCGACCGTAAAATAATGACTGCTGATTTGCGCACTTGCGAGTTTAGGGTGCAATTTATATTCGCGAACATAAAACTGCTGATGATAACTTTCTATGCTACTATATATAGTTGAAAATGTGGTCTCATGTAAAAATATAAACACACAGGTGCTTTATCAATGGATTGTGGTTAAAAATGCATTTTCCTACAGTAAACTAACATTTGATAGAGTACTTGCATATTTGGAATCTCCACTGCGTAGCATCACATACGCTAAAGCAGGGCTGTCCAAGCTCGGTCCTGCTGGGCCATACACAGGACTGGATTTGAGGATATCCCTGATGCGTACAGACAAGACGATCGCTTCTTCAGTCAACCTGATTGACTCACCTGTGCACAGAAAGGAAATCCTCACATCCAGGCCTGTGTGCAGCCCAGCACCCCTGCTATAGTCTCAATTCAATGTGTAAGCTATAGGTTCCCATAGGAACTCCAAATAACTCACAGCTTACCTAAACGGAAGAATTGGCTTCTCAGCATGTGAATGAGGCCTAAAAACATGTCATAAAATCCTTAAAAAGACACAACACTGATTCCAAACATGACATACGTTAAATATTACCAGCTGAATGATATTGAAAAAAATGCATTATGTTACAGTAAACTTAATTAAGTTTATCAGCTAGCCTTTCTAATGCAACTCTCAAAGTGGGTTGTGATTGGTCATTCTCTTCTTCCCTGATGCTAAAATAAGCATTTGTGATTATGCTGATTTAACAAACTTGGACACACTCTTTCTGCTCATCACCAACCTCTGAGCTAATCCCCTTAGATAATGTTACATGTAATACTGAATACCAAATGTTCCAGCTCAGTTATCTCACACTTCCATTCAATGATTACTAGAACAGTTGGGATCATTTTATGTAGGATTTCCTGTCTGCAATAACTGGAACCTTTGCTGTGTCCCTATAACTGAGCTATTTGTTTCCCCTCCTTCAAGACAAACACACATGAGGAGGAAATGGAAACTGTAGATCACAGGAAATACTTTAACTTCTGTTTCCAATTCATACAATCATTTGACCAATATTAGCATACGGACAATGTTACCACTTTGCTATCTGATAATGGACATATACAACACGTATTGGGATAGTTTAGAGAAATATTGCATTTATATTCCGTTTAGGTCAGGTTGGCAAAATTAAAAATAGGGAGATTATTTACTATGGAGAACGTGAAACACATCTAAAGTGGAACAGTCCTAGCAGGACCACAACAGTCCAGGATTTCAGTATATCACTGCTTGAACACAGGGTCAATCAGAATAGATTAAAAAGAGTAAGTCGTGATAAAGCAAATACCCAGAAATCCTGGAAAGGTGATAAACCATACTGGGGTAACTCTTGATGCAGTATATTTTTTAACATTGAATATATTACTTTAGTATAGTTGTTCCCATTTCAGTCTTCTGTGAACCCCAACAGGCTAGGATTTAGGGATAACAGCATTGATTTAGTTAAAGTGCCACTGTGCATTTTTTTCTCTGTTTGTTTTTTGAACAACAAAACTGTAATTTTAATTTTTTGGAAAGTAATTTGAGATTATAATATATCTATATAGCTTTGATCGCTCTTTTGCCCACCATATATTAAATGATTGTTGTTGTGAACTACCTCCTCATAAGATCCACAACACAAGCTGGGATCCCTGCTCCATGCTGATAGCCAGTAAGCTTGAAACAGCTGTACGTGGATAGGATTCCCAGCTTGTGTATAATCCAACTTTGGCTTTGCATAAAAGCTGTGTAATGCAGCGGGCATAAGCTTAAAGGAAGCCATGTTTAAAATGGGCTATGGATTGAAGAGCGAGGCATTTGTGGGCACATTTGAATGTCACAGCTCAGCTTCCCCGAATGCAGTGCAATAACCGTTTTTCCTCTGAATTCTGGGCTGGAAGCAGGGTTTTTTTTAAATTTGTTTTAGACATTCAAATGTGAACACAGATATACCATTTATTTACCAATATATATTAAATACAACTATTACAACAGGCATCCATCCAGCGTGTCCATGTAAAATAATAGGCTTTCCATTAGACCTAATTTTTGCACTGCCTGTTTATAGATGCAAATTCCATTATCCAGGTACATATTCCCTATGCAAACAAATAGTAAATTCCACAGCAGCAGAATTGCATATAAATAATACATTAGCAAGTTTCTTTTTATTATTATCCCCTAAATTTATGTTGCCTATTTTCATGTATAATTCTTCAAAAAAGGTTTAAAAAAAAAAAAAAAAAAAAAACATATTTACAAACTTTATTTTATGTAGGCTGCTGCAGTGAAATTTACCATTTTGGTTTCTGCTGATTTACATTCTGAGTTAGGGGGCATGGAGACTGGATGCAGAGGAAGCTTTGATCTGCATAACTGGATACCAGTACCTAAAACTGCTAATTCTTTCATCAGGGCGAATGCAAAGATCAATTGTTTATAAAGACAACCCGTTCTGAGAAAGTACCACAGAGAAGCAGCATGGAATCGAAAATGGAACCCATAGCAAAGAATATTTACACATATAAAAACGTACAAATGGAAAAGGGTCTGTTTCTTGCTTTCCCAAAAACATTTTTTTTTTTTTTTACCAACTATCAATTTTAGTTATTTAAAAAATAACATATATGGATAAAATAAGTCCTTTAAAAGGGTCATTGAATGCATTTTTTTTCCCTTTGGTGCATCTGAAAGAGGATGTTTTATAATGTTGAACTACGCGTTTATTTTTATAATATAAAAACTCCTGCAGTACAATATACTACTTTGAATGTATATCTCTTTTGGGGTTTGTCCCCATCATCCAATATGCAGCAATACAGCTGTATGAGTCATAGGTGTCTGCCAATGAGAACTAGAGTTGTTCATACGGTCTGCTCACATATATGTATTTCCTGATATATTATAAACTATTTCAACAAGCTTTATTACATTTTGTATCATGAAAATAGAGACATGTATACAACCTTATTAAATTGCAATTTAGCCAATATAAGGCTCTATATAAGCACAGAGCTTTTTTTTTTTCCCCACAGAAGTTTTTAGTTTGTGAACTACTATACAAAAGCAAGGTCTTAACTAAATTCTGTAAAAAAAAACAAAAAAAAAAACAATGCTCTGTGCTTATATAGAGCCCTATTCAATTGGCAATCCTATCGCAATTTAATAAGGCTGATAATGTTTAAAACAAGCTCAAGTAATTACATGATTGAAACATTTGCTCTTCATGTAATGACCTTTTGAACAGTTGTTCCCAGAGTACCAGTTTGGTTTAGGGCAGCAGTTCTTAAACCTCTCAAGACACACCAGACAGGCCATGATTTCTGTTAAACTCTAATCGACTCATTAGTATTCAATGTTCGTCGAATGAGTCTGTTCAGTTTTAAACTAAAATCATGGCCTGTTTGGCAGGCCCTGAGGAGACGTTTGAGAAGTGCTGGTTTAGGGAATAGTCTATATCAGGGGTGGGCAAGTTCGGTCCTGGAGGGCCACACACATGCCTGGATTTGAGGATATTCTTTCTGCACACAGGTGAGTCAATCAGGATGACTGAAGAAGTTATTGACTCGCCTGTGTGCATAAGGGATATCCTCAAATCCAAATATATGCATGGCCCTCTAGGCCTTCATGGACTAACATAGGAGTTGGATTGGCCTCATGTCACTGCTGGACCATTCCTATGCTATTCCATTGAGCCTATACTCTGAAAATCAGCATATGAACTTGAAAAGCAAATTCAATAGAATAAACCAGGGGATGACAAAATGTATCTGAAACTTAGCTGCCAGACAGGTTAATTAGGAGGCAGGTTAAGGAATATATATGTAGAAACTAAAACGTTAGGAGCCAGCAGTAACGTTTTAGGAGCCGTGTCCCAATGAGATTTATCAAACCTTGAAATAAACATAGGGCCTGGAGAAGGCTTAGGTAACTAGTGATAAACTTCTCACGTTAACCATGTCAATGACAGAGAGGCTCCAAGCAGCCCTAGGTGGAAGTGTAAAAAGGACCAAGCCTCTTGTGCCATGTACAGAATAGTTATATGTGCTGTAACCAACAGAGAACAACACCCTCCACTGGCATCATAACTACCACTTACTCTCTGGTCTCATAATAACCCCTTTTTTGCTGCCAAAAGGGGAAAGCAATTGATGTCACCCTACAGTGTAGATCAGTGCCCTTCCCAGCAGGGATAAACTACAGCAGTTTCCTTTCTGAAACAGAAACAGGAAGAGGAACACACCGAGTGTCTGCATAGAAATACATCCCCCCGCTCTCTAGACACAATACAACTTGGTGAAGGGTAACCACTGGACGACAATAAAGGCCCAGCAACAGGATTGTGTAACCACTCTCCGGGCATGTCAGACATACAGATAACATGGCCAGCATATTCAGGCCTAGTACTGCCTAATTTGTCTCACAACGCTATGATTTTATACTTTGTTTAATCCTTCATACTAATCAGCTCCCACTCCCCGAAATATAAATGGTGTTATTTCACCCACAATATTAGATTTAACTTTGTAGCCTGAAAGGTCACAGATATTGCAGAAATTAAAGTGGTTGTTGTTCGGTACTTCAGTCGTGCCCGGCTCTCTGTGACCACATGGACAACATACCAGGCATATTTGCCTGTGCTTATCCATATGGTTTTCTTGGCAAAGATACTGGAGTCGGTTGACAGTCCCCTTTCTGTAGTAGGATGCAATTTGTCTGACCTTTCTGCTATGGCCTGCCTATCTTAGGTGACCCTACATGGTATAGTTTACAATTTCATTGAAATACACAAGCCCCTTCACCAAGAGGGGATGAAAATACAGACATACAAATAAGTTTTGAGAGGAAGGGTTATTTATGCAACTAAATATTTTTTTCACTATTATGCATTATAATATAATCCTCTTTTGGATCACTGCCTTGTTGGGGTGAGGGGGGCTTGTGTAACTTAATGAAGCTGTGAGCTATGCCATGTAGTGTCACACAAGAAGGACAGGTACTAGCAGACAGGTCAGACAAATCACAGTCCAGTGGATAAGAAACTGGCAACCCACTACAGTATCTTTGCCATCAAAACCTAATGGAGGAGCAGAACCAGACAAGATGTGCTAGGCGAGCTGTGGTCCATAGGGTCACAGAGAGTCAGACACAACTGAATGACTAAACTACAATACTTAAGTCACAGATCATTCAATAAATATCATAAAATAGCACGTCCTAAACCATCATGGCTTCTTGAGTCAGCAATGAACAGAAGTGCAAAAATATTCACAAAGGTGTCTGAATCTCACATACCAATACAGAGACTCTGTCTAATGGCGGAGCTTTAAAGATGGGTATTTTGAGTATAAAGTACATGTCCCCCCAGTCCCCTAATGTCTTTATCTCATGGGATTAGTTACCAACGAGTGATGGCATGATAAACCACAAGAGTATACATACAGTTGTTAAATATTATAATAATGATAAAATATTACATCTTAATACCTTGTGACTATTCTTATTTATACATCTGGTTATGCCCTTGTGATTTATCACCCCCACTGTGACACATCATTTATCACGTGACTATGTCAAAAAACACAGGAGGAGTAGTTTTGATATATTATTTTTAAAACACCCAACTTTACAGCTCAATTATCTAACACTTCCACCCATAAATGTAATAATCAACTTTAACATATATCGTAAATGTGATTTCTGCAATAAATAGGACTTTAATAAAACTAAGTCTAGGCAAACTAATGAATTTTTTTTTTTTTTTTTTTTTTTTAACAATACCCTATTCAGATTGCAGTTTCTCATGTACATGCCCCATCATGTACACATACAGTAAAACATGCCCTGATCAGACCATCAACACAGACCTGATGTCTCAAGTTACCGGATCACCCTTATTTACATTGTCCCCCCACCCAAAAAATAAAAAGAAGACACGTTATGTCACAAGAACAGTTTTTTGTATTCAACTTATTTTTAAAACAGAAAAGACTTGTTTTTGAAGCAAGTCTGGAAAATAAAAAATTACACTTGTTAAAATGATGTTGGATCATCACAAATATAAGATCTCTGGCTGCATTGCAATGTTAAAACCACAAAAACAAACAAAATAAAACTAAATAAAAACATGAAATATAAAAAGAAACAGATGCACTGAAATGTGATTAAAACCTTTCTATGGCAGCCTTCAATTTTTTTTTTCATAGGGTCTGGCAAATACAGAAAGGGTTAATCAGAACCCCTCCATAACAAAAAATGTGCAAGACATGGAAATTACATTTACAGGCTCAGAAATAGGTTCCAGGGACAATAGATCCCTTTGTCCACGCTTGTTCAGTGTGATTACTGAGAGGAAACTGTTAAGTAGTTTGCAGAATAGAAGATAATGGGATTTTCTTGAGATTTTTTTTTTTTTTTTTTTTTCACAGGTTGGCACCGGCTGGAACAGCTGAATTTTGAAGGCACTCTAAGGACACAGGGTGCTGGTGGCCCTGATCCATACTCAAGTCTTGTATATTAAATAACTAAGCATCAAAAATCAGTTATTGCCAGCACAAAATATGTAACATATTCACAGCTGATAAGAAAAAACAAAAATACTACCAATCTTCCCAAATCCCCATCTGATACAGCAGGTAAACAAAATAGATTTCCCCTCCCACATACACAAATATCAGCAGGGGGGCCCATAACTGGCACCCATATTGTGTTGGCATCTTTTGATCTGTCCCATTTTAGATGTGCAAATACTTATGAATGGATACTTTGTAACAATAATCCAACTTTGCATAGAAATACCTAAAACCAGTCAGCAGGTAATTGCCTTTTTTATCTCAATGTGCCAAGATAAGGCTTGTTTTTGAGGGGGGGTCTTCATGCATTCTTCTTCCTGGACTCAGCCAGGACATACTGAAGCCTCCAATATCCATCAGCCCAAACTTTGTTTGCTCCTAAAATATGCAACAAGACATACTGAAAGCAACTTTCTACAGAGGACATCTCAGGACAACACACACCCTTCTGGGACAGGTCTAATAGTGCATTGGAGTTGCCTTCAGAGGATGACACATGAGGAGCAGCACTGATCATCTCCATTTGGCTGGGAAGCATAGTTCATCTGCCTGACAATCTCTGCAAACAGTTCATCTACTGAGGCTTTGTTTTTGGCTGAAGTTTCCATAAAGGGGCAGTTCCATTCATCAGCCAGGGCTTTGCCTTCTCCATAAGACACTTCCCTTTCTCCTTCCAGATCTACTTTATTCCCAACCAGGATCATGGGGACTCTTTCATATCTCTTCACCCTGATGATCTGGTCCCTCATAGGTTTGATGTCCTGGAAGCTCTGCTGGTTGACCAGGCTGTACACCAGGATGAAGCCCTGTCCATTCTTTATATACAAGTCTCTCATGGAGGCAAACTGTTCAGTGCCAGCAGTATCCAGGATCTCCAGCACTGATGGTGAGGAGTCCACCTCGATCTCCTTCCTGTAGAAGTCCTCTATGGTGGGGTCATATTTCTCTATGAAGGAGCCAGTCACAAACTGGACAGTGAGTGCGGATTTGCCCACCCCGCCCGATCCAAGCACAACTACTTTGTATTCTCTCATGGCTCCTCGCTAGGCTCTCTCAGTGTGACTCACTTCATCTGATCCGGGGACACTGCGAGGAGGTGGAAGCCGCAAGTCTGCGGGAGGACGCACACAACAGACCGGCCCTGCAGCGCTCCTGGGCTGGGCTCCTATACAGCGCTCCCTATACAGGGCTCCTATGCCGCTCTCCTCTCCATTCCTCTCTAAGGCAGCCCACACTCTAGTTATCTTGAATTACACTTGCATTTTGTAACTGCCTCTCCCTCATTGGCTAATGCAGCTGTCACCTCTGATTGGCCGATGAGAGCTGCTCTCTGATTGGCTCTGCGGTTTAGCCGCAGAGAAAGTATTTTCATTAGTCAAACATGACTCATTCACTATTGGCTGCATTTGATTGGTGTTTTTTTTTTGTTAATAATTTAAAGTGTTTTATTATTTTAGGTACATTGTATCAATCAGCCTCCATCTCTTATCTGATATCACGTAATAATTTATTATTATTATTATCCAATTATTATACTAGAAATACTTTGTAAATTAGTGGCATCCAGCTTTTGTTTTAAATGGTTGTATATGATTTATAATCTAATATGGAAGGCATATTGATATTATTATACATAAAGAATACAAAGTAGCAGATACTGTATCCTTAGCACATCCTGTGTCTCATGCTATAGCGTTCAGCTCCAAGCCCCGCCCCCTCTCGCCCCTTTTGTTCTCTTAAGGTGGATTAGCAAAGATACTTCTCTTGGTTTTAACAACCAACTAAAAGTAATTTAAGTAATAAAAGGTATTTATAAATTGAAGAGATTATGAATGCCTCTGTTAGAGGGGAATCAGTCAGTAGTGTATGAAAACAAATTTTGCATGAAAAAATACCAAAATAAGCAATATTAAACATTTTAAAATTTGTATTAAATTTGCAAGTGGTTGATTTTGAAAGTGAGCACGCCTGGAAATCCCTGCTAAAATTAGCATACCATTCATAATTCGTTTGGGCCAATCATAGGTATCTAATACATTGCTTCAATCTGTAATGGCAGTTTGTGCAGCAGGTCATCATGGGATGTGTAGTCCCTTGCATAAGAAAGCAAAGAGGAGCCCAGACATTGCTCTGTGGATATCTGCAATGTGGCTTGAAGATTTGTTATAGGGTTAAAAAGCGTACCCAAATGCAGGTACGGTTGGTAGGTACCGGGTGCCTATGCAAGCAGCTCTGGGGGTGTGGAAAACACGTTTTATTTTGAAATAAAATACATCTGAATGTGTATAGAATGACTCAGTGTAATGTTTATTTCTGATATAAGCAGCATGTGTTGTAAAAACAGGGAAACTTAGATATACCTTTAACGAACCGACTAAAGCAATTTAAAGTAATTAAGTACAGTAACAACATTAATGCAGTCTAGAAACAGTCCGCATCTGGCTATAAACAGATTACCACACATACTGGCTAAATGAAAGAAACACAAACAAGATGACATGTCACACTCACAATAATACCCATTAGATTCTAAGCCGTTAGATGCCTAAAATGTGTTCCATCAAAATCTCTAATCACCTGTTGCATTGTAATAATTATGTAGTTCATGTACACCTAATAATATGTCCTCTCTATTTAGGCGCTATACCCATTTTACTTTAGTTTTTCCTTGTAAATACTGCTACAAAAACTTTGGGGTGTTAGGAATTACGATTCATAATAATAATCCCAACATTGTATAATGTTATTTACTTGTGGTATGTATTGATATTAATCATCTAAATATAGCTGGATCAAATACTATATACAACACTCATAATGGAGTTCTCTGGGATATAGCAAATTCCCTGATATTTATTTTTATGTTTTGTATAAAAGAGAACGATGAGAACACAAATTTTGTCAAAAAATAACATCATTCTATGAGCAGCTATACACAGTTATATATGAGTATAATACACACACATAGACAATCCATCCTAATATGTCCCTCTAGCTTGCTCAGTGTGTGATTGTATGTATATTCTTGTATGTATAATTATTACCTGAAGAGTTTACTCAAGTACAGAGGACATTCACAAAGCTTTGTCGGGGCTCAGAAGTCCTTAACATCGAGATGTAATACCAATTTCTTACATATATATTTTAAGAAATTAGTGCAAGCTCTCAAGGGAGATTGCGTTGATAGACCACGAAAGCCATATATTTAAAATATACACATTTGAAGTACTACATCTGACAAAAGTGCAAAATGTTGTGAGAAAAGTACAGCCTTTATCTTATTACTATTTATAAACAAGTGCGCTACAATGGAGTATGTCATTTTAATTTCTGATTATCCTCTTCTTCAGCTGCTAGTGATTTTATTATACCTAATGAAAAGCTCATTAGTTTTCAAGGACTGCAGCAGAAGAAGTAGCTCAGTAAAGGAAATGGATAATCCTGGAGCATAATATACTGCTATATATAACTGTCTATAAGTGTTTATTCCTCTCACCCAATGTTAAGTAATATAGCTGTAAGAGTTATAAGTGTCTACCAATGAGAACATAGAGTTATGCGTACTTTATGCTCATAGCAGTGACAGAGCTTCTGCTGGTTCAACAGGTGCAAAGGACCGGTGCCTACATCCAGAGAGGAGCCCTCGGACTACTGGCATAAAGGAAGTCTCATAATTTATTTGACAGAGGGTTCTAGGGTTAATCCAATCACCTTAAAAATATTTTCCGCTGATTATTGACCGCTACAGGCATCTACATTGTATAGAGAAGTTGGAAGAGGGCACTCCAAAATATTTTGCACTGGGGCTTTCCATTCACTAGGTCCTCCACTAGCTCACACAGAGGTATTTCCGATGGCATTTTTGTTAGTTAACAATAAACCTAAACAAGATTTACTAAATATTTTTTTTTCATGACGCAATTTTATAATGTTTACAATATACTCTTTTAAATGCATGATTGAAAAAAAAAATGTTTTTTAGATTCCTTTAAGTGAATCAATAGACGGAAGTTGTACAGGACCATGGTAGATTATGTTTTTATATGGTGTATGGTTGTTTTACCATCATTGAAGTGTTAGCTCCTGGGTAGCAGCTCCAGATCTGACAGAGACAGGGGCATAGGTTCACTCACAGTTGTGCAGCAGCTGCCTGGGCTACCAAAACAGGTTGAAGTGTAACTAACAAAACAACATGTAATAAATTAGACCAGCCTTATTTTATATCAATATGCCCTATATCCACACACAATAGCCACTTTCAAGATACCATCATCTCATTTACATGGTTGAAGCATGAATGCACTTACAAAACAACAACTTGTAATTCCACCTTAAGTGCAGGAGGTTGGGAGAGGCAGTGACAGCAGCAGAGGAGTGTTCCTATGTGAGTGCTGCTGTATGTGAGACCAGATCTGATGGGTGTATCCTGGGTGGTGACACTCAGGGCTAGAAGTCAGTGGCAATACCATAGGAAACATTTAATTCACTGCTGTATAGATTAGAAAACTATGTGACAGGTTATATAAATAAAGGGCTTGGTCATCACCAGCTACAAGTGATATCACTGAACTTTGAGAGTTGTGGTTGGAAAAGAATACTGTTAAAGAGACGGTACTAACCATATAATTACATTCATAATTGGCTGTAGTTTTTCATCCTAAGCCATGGTTGATCAGAGGGCCATTGTTGTTGTTTAGTTGTCCAGTCATGTCTGACTCTCTGTGACCCTGTGGACTGCAGCACACCAGGCACATCTATGGTTATGTATCTGGCTGTGCTTATCCATAAGGTTTTCTTGGCAAAGATACTGGAGTGGGTTGCTAGTTCCTTCTCCAGTGGATCACAATTTGTCTGGCCTCTGCTACCATCCTCTCATCTTGGATGACCCTACATGGTTTAGCTCACAACTTCATGGAAGTGCATAAGCCCCCTCACCACGACAAGTTAGCAATCCAGATGGGGCAGTGGGCCATACCTGGCTTAATTATTCCTTAGTATAGTCTTATACTTATCCCATGCATGCTTTTATTCCTATATTGGTCCATATATTTTATGATGAAAGGATGTTACACATATTTACTACTAATTTCTGTAAAGTAGTACCTTTGCACATTACCCCTATATCTTCCACCCTCCAACTCTGACTTGTGGCTTATTTTCTGTAAGATACTTTGCTCCTGAACTTTATTATTTTATTATTATTATTAACTTTTATTTGTAACGCGACAACATATTCCGTAGCGCTATACAGGGGATAAAAACAAGGAAAAATACAGTGTTAAAAACCTTCCAAAAATGGAGGACCTTGTTTTGAATTATTAAATCATCTGATATATTTTGATATCTGATATATATCATCCCTCTCTTTTCTCCCCTATATGGTATACATACTGTATTAATGTCATGAAGTATTTCCTTAAATATTCCCCTTCAGGCTATGCAACATTTGGACCTATCCTCTTACGGTAGCGCAGCAGTGGCGGTGAGCATTCGAATGATGGCGCTGCCGATTTTCCAGTCTCATATCATAGAGTCAAGGCTTAGGTAAACTGTTAGGGTGAGGGTTGGGGTTAGGGTTAGTTCAAGGGTTAGGCTAACATTATAAGCTTATAGAACTACTCTCATATATCGGCTTTGCTGCAAAATATCGCTAGCGCCATCTAGCGGTTGGAGGCCACACTGCAGCAGCGGACCTGTCCGGCACCATAACAGGATAGATCCCACCATTTTAGTTGCCCTACTTTGAATTATTTCCAATGTATTAATATCCTATTGCATGGATTTACACATACTTTCAAAACAGCACAATCATTATCCTTTTTTGGGTAAACCTTTTTCTTCATAATATCAGCCTCCCAGGTCTCAGTTACAATGGGAAATATTAGCCATTTTCTGGAATTCTGTTTATGTGCGTCATGAGTCAACATAAAGTATTTTTCCATCTAAGCATTAAAACAATCATGAGCAAGCCCCTCTAGCAATTATTGTTAAATAGCCAAATAAAATTGAATTTACTTTCCTATATGGCATCTATTAAGGTTTGTTGTAAATAGCAGAATAAGTATATTATATATACATATATTTTTATACATCTAAATCTGGTTACTTATAAGAAGAATATTTGTCCAAACCTGACTTTTCAAGACACCTGATCCATCATCAGAACAATTCAAAAAAATATTTGTCTTGAAGGCCCATTGCATTATTATATTTGTATTATGCTCTTTTTTAAGTCACCCTTCATAATGAGCAATTTTATTTAGAAAGTAAGAAACAGTCTTTTTAACAATTAGAATTATGCCATAGTGGGAGCTACCAATTTTGTTTCTGTATATCTGCTTCTACGGGTGGGATGGACCTTAAATGTAGAAACATATCAATTGTTTAAATGTCCTTTCAAAAGGACTAATGGAAATATTTTCAAGCCTAGTTATTCAAAAGAGCATAATGTAAATATGAGATCCCAGTGTACACTTAGCAGTGTGTGTGTTTGCGTTGTTCAGTTGTGTCTGACTCTCCGTGACCTCATGGACCATTACACTCCATGCTGATCCACTTGGTATTCATGCAGAGATACTGGAGTGGGATACCAGTTCCTTCTCTAGTGGGCGATAGCATACAGTTCCTGGGTGGTCTCCCATCCAGGTACTGACCAGGCCCAACTGTGCATGACTTCAGAGTGGTGTGACCTCTTGGTTCCCTGACTGGAATCAAAGCCAGGTCACAGTGGCGAAAGCACTGAATCCTAACCACTGGACCACCAGGGAACCCCACATCATCTACTAAAACATTCTAGTTTTTCCCAAATATGGGAAGGAACAATAAATGCGGAGTGGGACTCAGAGGCCAAGCTCATGTGATTGCTGTGTGGTGATGGCAGCGGGTATCACATAGTCACGGGTATCCACAAAGCTAAAGGTGCCTCAGGTGGGTAACACTGGCCTCCGACTACAAGAAAGTCCTGCATGAAACCAGAGAGGACACTAGAGTCAGACCGGGCACGTAACATCAAAGTCCTGCTACATTGTGGTGTCCACAGCTGGTAACATGGCCCAGGGGTACAAAATAGTTCAAGTAGTGGCTAGAGGGTCCTGGTGAGTCCTGCTGATCCAGCAACTCTTTTATGAGGTGTGCTGTTGTATATAGCGGGTTATATGGTCATTATCTCAGTCCTTCTAACAGGAGTGAGTTGTTATAGTCTGAAGTGCTTATGGGTATATGTGCTGGGAGAAACAGAGTCAGGGATGGAGGAGGGGAAGAACCAGTATAAACACTTAAGATTGGAGCTGGCTGGCAGTGCTCGCCCTCAGGAGTATGAATACAGATGTATATTAGTTGTCATTTCAGGAAAATACTCTTTTTTGTTGTTGCTATTTTTACTTAAGGAGTTGCAGATCTCTGCTGACACACATCTGATCAGTTCCCCTATTTATACGTATCAGTTTAGCAGCAATTATTTCTATTGTCATTTTTTATAGTCATATTGTATATTGTTTTATAATTAATATCTACTTTTTTGACATTTTTTCCTAATAATGCCTTTATACTCAAATATTTTAAAAATATATATTTTATAGTTGTTTTTGAAAACGATTCCAGAGCTGGAATATTAATATTGGGATATTGATAGCATTTTCTCTTTTTTTACATTGTGTGTTTTCTTTTTTTAAATAAAGCTCTTAATGCAGAAAAAAAAAATGATAATAATATTTAATTGTATCTGGGGCTTGTCACTGACAGCCAATGAGTTGTAATACCTGTCTGCCAATTAAATGTACAGATGCATGTACGTTCTGTGCATTTCCCATTAGTTTCAATGAAGTTTAATCATTTTTTTCTTGTAACAAACTTTGGGAAAATTTAAACTCTGCTCTTTTAAATGCATGGAAAAAAGTTTTGTGTTTTGTGTCCCTTATTTTTGCCAATCTTTTGGGGATTAGAAAGCAGTGTCTCTTTTTTTACAACACATGGACTTTCTTTCCACTTCTAGTGTAGCATTATTTCTTCACCCAACATGCCACTTCTCTTATTATATTTCTCTAGAATAGGTGTAGTCCATAGGCGGTTATTAGTCCAAATCACGAAATTAGCTTATTTGCTCACTAACTCCATTTGCATTATTAAATGTACCTCAACTCAAGCTTTCAAACGCTTAAATAAGTCATCACACAATGATCTTTTGTTGTTTCCTTTATGATGTGAAATGCCTTCATGTGCCCTTCTGAAAGCCGGTATATTAACATATTAGTACACATAAAAATATGGATTCTGGACCTTGACCTCATTTTCATGACAATATTCAAATCTTTATGAATTTTGGAAAAAATATTGGATTACCACTGGTCTAAACTATAATTCAACCCTCTCTCTTCAACACTAAATTTAACATTTTGCTATGTGATCAACAGAAGGATTAGTGCATTGTGTGTGGCCTTTTAGAAGACTCAGAAGCCGAATATGCAGACGTACAAGTGAAACTGGTTGCCCTTCCGTAGTACGGGCTCAGACATCAACACCTTCTCTGCACTAATTCAGGATGTGAATCCCCCATTTCCTGACAGCAACTATGCAGGACTGCAAAATACTGCATTGTGTTTCCTAGAAAATAAGATAGTATTCACTGTTAATTAAAGGAGCTCATTAGCAAGGTTAATTTCATTCCAAAGGTTATACTAATGAACATTGGCAGGATGATAAGAAATCTTTAACCACAATAGATTTATCTCAAAGCATGTTTTTAAGATCAATTTACGCAAACAGAGTTCTTTAGAAGATATAGAGAAACTTACATAAACCTAATCCACAGAAAAAGTGTATTAACACTATTTAAGAACCTGTACAAATAAATGAATTGGCATTTTTTGTATTACACTATTCTGTAAGTTAGTATATGGCTTTCATTATAACATAGTGATCTAATAAATCTAATAAGGAACTTAGAGAATATACATCAGTAACAACCATTGTACATCAATTGATATAGTATATATATATATATATATATATATATATATATATATATATATATATATATATATATATACACACACAATCACAAATGCCATTTTCTGCACATTGTATTAATGTATACCATTTTGTGGATGTAATGTATATTAGAATAAATATATGCCATCATACTCCAAAGTTGAAATGTACATTTCTAAAAGGATTGGTGGAGTAATGGCATCAATTGGTACCCAAGCTTAAATCCCCACCTTAGGGACCCCCATGGCAACATGTTAATGTGAGTTGATGTCGGGCTCCACAAACACACAAAGTACTTACGGGCCCCATAGGGACACTGGTGGGGTTAATGTGCCCTCTACCCCAAAGCTCAAGGGCTGGGGAGCCCATTGAGGGTTCATGGGGGATACCCAGGCTCATTGAGGGTATTGGTGAAGTGTAGTGTGTTCAGGGTTGGTAGATATTTTATTAATATGTAGTGCTGATGAGACTTGAGTAGCGCAAGTTGAGACACAGTATATTGCAGCTTATCGCTGTATTATAAGGCTTTATAAATAAAAAGTATTCTAAAGCTATAAATAAAAGTTAATAACTTAAAGGAAAAATTGAAAATACTCAACAGTCTATGTTTTCCGATTATATATCAAGGTTATTCATCTCAACCATTATCTTGGTAGAATTCAAGCTCATTGTTGTAAGCTAATATGTGCCAACAGAGAACATAACTGCAAATAACAATCTCTTTCCACATCTACGCTCATTTTTCTGGCTTATATGGTCCTTGACCTTGTCTTATAATTATCATTTATAAAGAGACTGTCAGCATTTTCTATAGGGTTGTACAAAATGGCTACATCTAGAGCATTGTAGTGCTAAGATAAATGGCCAAAAGAGTAAATAATATATTACAAATGTTTAGCCCATTTGTTATACACAGTCAAAATATTAAAAACATACTCTTCCTATATCTAGAGTATGCACTAGCACTGGACAGACCCCAGTACAGGGATACCTTGTGTAACGCTGTAGATAGGTTCCAGGCAAAAGGAGCGCTAAGCGAAATAGCTTGAAGCTAAACTTAAACGTTTGTGGTTTTATATAAACTTCAAAGAAACAGCAAGCATAAAAGTAACACAAACTGAGCATTAGCTGAAATATAAACTTTACATTATTTATGTTGAAGCTACTGGATCATCCTGGATTCTGTATTCTTTGGGGGGGAAAAACAGTGTTATATAGAATCAGAGCGTTAAAAGGGTCCGGCAGGAAAAACAGCGTTATAGCAAGGCAGTGCTATGGAGAATCAGAGCGTTAAAAGGAGTCCGGCAGGGAAAACAGCGTTATAGCGAGGCAGTGCTATAGAGAATCAGAGCGTTAAAAAGGAGTTCGGCAGGGATAAACAGCATTATAGCAAGGCAGTACTATAGAGAATCAGAGCGTTAAAAGGAGTCCGGCAGGAAAAACAGCGTTATAGCGAGGCAGTGCTATGAAGAATCAGAGCGTTAAAAGGAGTCCGGCAGGAAAAACAGTGTAATAGCGAGGCAGTGCTATAGAGAATCAGAGCGTTAAAAGTAGTCCAGCAGGGAAAACAGCGTTATAGCGAGGCAGTGCTATAGAGAATCAGAGCGTTGAAAGGAGTCCGGCAGGAAAAATAGCGTTATAGCAAGGCAGTGCTATGGAGAATCAGAGCGTTAAAAGGAGTCCGGCAGGGAAAACAGCGTTATAGCGAGGCAGTGCTATAGAGAATCAGAGCGTTAAAAAGGAGTTCGGCAGGGATAAACAGCGTTATAGCAAGGCAGTGCTATAGAGAATCAGAGCGTTAAAAGGAGTCCGGCAGGAAAAACAGCGTTATAGCGAGGCAGTGCTATGAAGAATCAGAGCGTTAAAAGGAGTCCGGCAGAAAAAACAGTGTTATAGCGAGGCAGTGCTATAGAGAATCAGAGCGTTAAAAGGAGTCCGGCAGGAAAAACAGCGTTATAGCGAGGCAGTGCTATGAAGAATCAGAGCGTTAAAAGGAGTCCGGCAGGAAAAACAGCGTTATAGCGAGGCAGTGCTATGAAGAATCAGAGCGTTAAAAGGAGTCCGGCAGAAAAAACAGCGTTATATCGAGGCAGTGTTATAGAGAATCAGAGCGTGAAAAGGGGTCCGGCAGGGAAAACAGCGTTATAGCGAGGCAGTGCTATAGAGAATCAGAGCGTTGAAAGGAGTCCGGCAGGAAAAACAGCGTTATAGCGAGGCAGTGCTATGGAGAATCAGAGCGTTAAAAGGGTCTGGCAGGAAAAACGGCGTTATAGCGAGGCAGTGCTATAGAGAATCAGAGCGTTAAAAGGAGTCCGGCAGGAAAAACAGCGTTATAGCGAGGCAGTGCTATGAAGAATCAGAGCGTTAAAAGGAGTCCGGCAGGAAAAACAGCATTATAGCAAGGCAGTGCTATAGAGAATCAGAGCGTTAAAAGGAGTCCGGCAGGGAAAAACAGCGTTATAGCGAGGCAGTGCTATGGAGAATCAGAGCGTTAAAAGGGTCCGGCAGGAAAAACGGCGTTATAGCGAGGCAGTGCTATGGAGAATCAGAGCGTTAAAAGGAGTCCGGCAGGAAAAACAGCATTATAGCGAGGCAGTGCTATAGAGAATCAGAGCGTTAAATGGAGTCCGGCAGGGAAAAACAGCGTTATAGCAAGGCAGTGCTATGGAGAATCAGAGCGTTAAAAGGAGTCCGGCAGGAAAAACAGCGTTATAGCAAGGCATTGCTATGGAGAATCAGAGCGTTAAAAGGAGGCCGTAGGAAAAACAGCGTTATAGCAAGGCAGTGCTATGGACAATCAGAGCGTTAAAAGGAGTCCGGCAGGAAAAACAGCATTATAGCAAGGCAGTGCTATAGAGAATTAGAGGGTTAAAAGGAGTCCGGCAGGAAAAACAGCATTATAGCAAGGCAGTGCTATAGAGAATCAGAGCGTTAAAAGGAGTCCGGCAGGGAAAAACAGCGTTATAGCAAGGCAGTGCTATGGAGAATCAGAGCGTTAAAAGGAGTCCGGCAGGAAAAACAGCGTTATAGCAAGGCATTGCTATGGAGAATCAGAGCGTTAAAAGGAGGCCGGCAGGAAAAACAGCGTTATAGCAAGGCAGTGCTATGGACAATCAGAGCGTTAAAAGGAGTCCGGCAGGAAAAACAGCGTTATAGCAAGGCAGTGCTATAGAGAATCAGAGCGTTAAAAGGAGTCCGGCAGGAAAAACAGCATTATAGCAAGGCAGTGCTATGGAGAATCAGAGCGTTAAAAGGAGTCCGGCAGGAAAAACAGCGTTATAGCAAGGCAGTGCTATAGAGAATCAGAGCGTTAAAAGGAGTCCGGCAGGGAAAACAGCATAATAGCGAGGCAGTGCTTTAGAGAATCAGAGCGTAAAAAGGAGTCCAGCAGGGAAAACAGCGTTATAGCAAGGCAGTGCTTTAGAGAATCAGAGCGTTAAAAGGAGTCCGGCAGGGAAAACAGCATAATAGCGAGGCAGTGCTATAGAGAATCAGAGCGTTAAAAGGAGTCCGGCAGGGAAAACAGCATAATAGCGAGGCAGTGCTATAGAGAATCAGAGCGTAAAAAGGAGTCCGGCAGGGAAAAACAGCGTTATAGCAAGGCAGTGCTTTAGAGAATCAGAGCGTTAAAAGGAGTCCGGCAGGGAAAACAGCATAATAGCGAGGCAGTGCTATAGAGAATCAGAGCGTTAAAAGGAGTCCGGCAGGGAAAACAGCATAATAGCGAGGCAGTGCTATAGAGAATCAGAGCGTAAAAAGGAGTCCGGCAGGGAAAAACAGCGTTATAGCAAGGCAGTACTATAGAGAATCAGAGCGTAAAAAGGAATCCGGCAGGAAAAACAGCGTTATAGCGAGGCAGTGCTATAGAGAATCAGAGCGTTAAAAGGAGTCGGGCAGGGAAAACAGCAGTACTATAGAGAATCAGAGCGTAAAAAGGAGTCCGGCAGAAAAAATAGCGTTATAGCAAGGCAGTGCTATAGAGAATCAGAGCGTTAAAAGGAGTCGGGCAGGGAAAACAGCAGTACTATAGAGAATCAGAGCGTAAAAAGGAGTCCGGCAGGAAAAACAGCGTTATAGCAAGGCAGTACTATAGAGAATCAGAGCGTTAAAAGGAGTCCGGCAGGAAAAACAGTGTTACGCGAATCAGAGTGTTAAAAGGGTCCGGCAGGAAAAACATTGTTATAGCGAGGCAGTGCTATAGAGAATCAGAGCGTGAAAAGGAGTCCAGCAGGGAAAACAGCAGTGCTATAGAGAATCAGAGCGTAAAAAAGGAGTCCGGCAGGGAAAAACAGCGTTATAGCAAGGCAGTGCTATAGAGAATCAGAGCGTAAAAAGGAGTCCGGCAGGAAAAACAGCGTTATAGCAAGGCAGTGCTATAGAGAATCAGAGCGTTAAAAGGAGTCCAGCAAGGAAAACAGCGTTATAGCGAGGCAGTGCTATAGAGAATCAGAGCGTAAAAAGGAGTCCGGCAGGAAAAAACAGTGTTATAGCGAATCAAAGTGTTAAAAGGGTCCGGCAGGAAAAACAGCGTTATATCGAGGCAGTGCTATAGAGAATCAGAGCGTTAAAAGGAGTCCAGCAGGAAAAACATCGTTATAGCGAGGCAGTGCTATAGAGAATCAGAGCGTGAAAAGGAGTCCAGCAGGGAAAACAGCAGTGCTATAGAGAATCAGAGCGTTAAAAGTAGTCCGGGAGGGAAAACAGCGTTATAGCAAGGCAGTACTATAGAGAATCAGAGCGTAAAAAGGAGTCCGGCAGGAAAAACAGCGTTATAGCAAGGCAGTACTATAGAGAATCAGAGCGTAAAAAGGAGTCCGGCAGGAAAAACAGCGTTATAGCAAGGCAGTGCTATAGAGAATCAGAGCGTTAAAAGGAGTCCAGCAGGGAAAACAGCGTTATAGCGAGGCAGTGCTATAGAGAATCAGAGCGTAAAAAGGAGTCCAGCAGGAAAAACAGCGTTATAGCAAGGCAGTGCTATAGAGAATCAGAGCGTTAAAAAGAGTTCGGGAGGGAAAACAGCGTTATAGCGAGGCAGTGCTATAGAGAATCAGAGCGTTAAAAGGAGTCCAGCAGGAAAAACATCGTTATAGCGAGGCAGTGCTATAGAGAATCAGAGCGTGAAAAGGAGTCCAGCAGGGAAAACAGCAGTGCTATAGAGAATCAGAGCGTTAAAAGTAGTCCGGGAGGGAAAACAGCGTTATAGCAAGGCAGTGCTATAGAGAATCAGAGCGTAAAAAGGAGTCCGGCAGGAAAAACAGCGTTATAGCAAGGCAGTGCTATAGAGAATCAGAGCGTTAAAAGGAGTCCAGCAGGGAAAACAGCGTTATAGCGAGGCAGTGCTATAGAGAATCAGAGCGTAAAAAGGAGTCCGGCAGGAAAAAACAGTGTTATAGCGAATCAGAGTGTTAAAAGGGTCCGGCAGGAAAAACAGCGTTATATCGAGGCAGTGCTATAGAGAATCAGAGCTTAAAAAGGAGTCCAGCAGGGAAAACAGCGTTATAGCGAGGCAGTGCTATAGAGAATCAGAGCGTTAAAAGGAGTCCAGCAGGGAAAACAGCGTTATAGCGAGGCAGTGCTATAGAGAATCAGAGCGTAAAAAGGAGTCCGGCAGGAAAAAACAGTGTTATAGCGAATCAGAGTGTTAAAAGGGTCCGGCAGGAAAAACAGCGTTATATCGAGGCAGTGCTATAGAGAATCAGAGCGTTAAAAGGAGTCCAGCAGGAAAAACATCGTTATAGCGAGGCAGTGCTATAGAGAATCAGAGCGTGAAAAGGAGTCCAGCAGGGAAAACAGCAGTGCTATGGAGAATCAGAGCGTAAAAAGGAGTCCGGCAGGGAAAAACAGCATTATAGCAAGGCAGTGCTATAGAGAATCAGAGCGTTAAAAAGAGTCCTGGAGGGAAAACAGCGTTATAGCGAGGCAGTGCTATAGAGAATCAGAGCGTTAAAAGGAGTCCGGGAGGGAAAACAGCGTTATAGCAAGGCAGTGCTATAGAGAATCAGAGCGTTAAATGGAGTCCGGGAGGGAAAACAGCGTTATAGCGAGGCAGTGCTATAGAAAATCAGTGTGTTAAAAGGAGTCCGGGAGGGAAAACAGCGTTATAGCGAGGCAGTGCTATAGAGAATCAGAGCGTTAAAAGGAGTCCGGGAGGGAGAACAGCGTTATAGCAAGGCAGTGCTATAGAGAATCAGAGCGTTAAAAGTAGTCCGGGAGGGAAAACAGCGTTATAGCGAGGCAGTGCTATAGAGAATCAGAGCGTTAAAAAGAGTCCTGGAGGGAAAACAGCGTTATAGCGAGGCAGTGCTATAGAGAATCAGAGCGTTAAAAGTAGTCCGGGAGGGAAAACAGCGTTATAGCGAGGCAGTGCTATAGAGAATCAGAGCGTTAAAAGTAGTCCGGGAGGAAAACAGCGTTATAGCGAGGCAGTGCTATAGAGAATCAGAGAGTTAAAAAGAGTCCGGGAGGGAAAACAGCGTTTTAGCAAGACAGTGCTATAGAAAGTCAGTGTGTTAAAAGGGGTCTGGCAGGAAAAACTGCTCTAAAAGGGGTAGTGTTAAGCTGGGTATACCTGTACTTCGTAAAATGATGTATTTGCTATGGTTTTAGGGAATAACATTATCTAGACACAAGCAAAGAGCACAATATGTGTACATTTGAAACCATTATTGTATAAAGGCAAACATCTTACATGTGTTTTGGTATGGTGCCCTTTATTTTAGCACTACAGCGGACCATTAAGGCAAACACAACCATACACACAGATGTTGGAGGAGAAGGGACTCTGCTTGATATAGTTCATTTATTAATATAAATTAACAATAAAAAAATAAGTTCATCAAATACATATACTGTCTATTCCAAGCACCATCACATTTCCATGTCCAGAACAACCTATACGTGAGAACTTAACCTCTTTTTCTAACCTTTGTATTTCTTTAAATTATGCCTCCCTTCTTACTTTGTTGCATTCCTTAATATTTGAAATGCTGTTTTACTACAATATACAAAATAATCAGTTAATCGGATGTCATACCAGCATAATATATGGGGTCCCACACAACTGTAAACAGCATATACCAAATGTTGCTACTTGATACCCAGTGAGAAGAAGCAGAGTTAAAACCAAGGATTGTAGCTATCCAGTGGTGCAATTTATGATTTTGAATCACATCTTTTCTCCACCTTATTTCCTTAAATCTGTTGTGTGCACTATGACTTCTTTAAAATGTATTTCATATATTTTAAGTATGAACCACAGAGTTTCACATGATAATAATAGTAACTCTAATATTCATTTGAGTATATTTTTTAAATTCTCAATAAAGAATATAATAAAAATGAATGGAACGTTTTTTCCAAGAGATATTCAATATGTCAACCTTTAGTGCTTCAGGACCATTGTCTACATAACTCGTTACATGCATGGTCACATTCCAAATCCTTTGTTGGCCTATCAATAACAATTAGGACCTGCCTTGTATTTTTTAATTAGGCAACAATGTTTCATGTCCATGAACCATGATCCAGGTTCATGATCCAATAGCCAGGAAATTACAATATTAGACTAAAACTGATCTACATGTGTGATTTGCCTGTGAGACAGTTTCCCCCATGCCTACATGGCCATAATGTCCCCCTTAAACATAAACTTACAATCAATGACTTATTATTAATTCCAATATTCATCTCGTTTCATTGAATCGTGTGATATTTTGGAGAAGGTATTAAGTGCATTGTAAATATTATTTTTCAAAAAAATCATGAGGGAAAAATGTATATCTTAGAGGACAGGAGAGGGGGAAGTGATATAATCCCTTTATATTACTGTAGGCATTCAGTGCAGAAGGGAAGTATATTTCAGAGATAATGCAAACAATGGCTCATTCACTGAAATAAGGATAAGGAAAAATTAAAGGAAGTGCTACTTTACAGAGAGAAATTGGAATTTTGAAATACTTAATTTGAGATCTAGTAGAGGATAAACAGTTAATACACTTGAATTCATTTTATACTTAAGCTTTATTAAAAAAAATTCACCGGACCCTTTTTATTTTATATAAAATGTTCAAATAAAAGTTAAGTAACTTCATTTGAATAACTCTCAAGAGTATAATTTGCTTTTTTTTTATTAATATAATTTATTCATATAGGCACTGGAGCCTTATAATAAGTAAGGATTGCGTTGGTGACATTGTACACAAAATACTTCCTAAATAAGGTTATACCAAAGAAGAAGAAAGATCTAAGTAAGATCAACAGGATCATTTTTCCTCACGTGAGTCAACAACTCTGTGGATGATATCCCAATATCAACTGGACCATATAAAAAACAGTAAATATGCAAAAATATAAATTATATTAATGAAATGCAATGTTAAACAAGACAGATATTATATATTGATATAAATTTTTCATTATATTAGTTTATTATTGTATTTTGTAGATGTGAATTATATGTATAAGGATCTAGTGTTTCTCCCATGTTTGCCTTTCTAACAATGGATTTACCTGTTTTCCTTACATATACTAGGTTGAGGAATAGTAGATTAAAGGACCACTGTAGTTTGGTACAAACATAGTTACATAGGGCCTCATCCTATTATCGGCCGTAGGAGATGCGGGGCCGCAAGGACCGGCCACAGGCTATTTGCCTATTCTATTCCCCTCCGGCCGGGGTCTCCGGCAGGCTTGCGGCCGGCGCCTTGTTATCCCTTGCGGCCGCATGCGCCGCAGGAAAGCCTTTGATCTTAAACGGCCACAAGAGTTTCGGCCGCAAGAAAAGCCCGATTGCTATTCTATTGCTCCGGGAACCCTCTCTGCAAGGCTAAAAGCGAGCCGCAGCTTACTTGCAGGAAAGAGGTCCCGCAAGCACACAATTAGCACATAATAAAGCCATCCTGCACTCTGATGAGACGATAAAGTGATTGTAGGTGTTAGCATTCATAGCACAACATTCCCCTACACTCAAATCCGAAAATTATTTTTATTTTAATTAATGTCAAATATCTGTGGACAAAGTCCCGAGGGCTTGGAGCACCTCAGACCCGCCCAGGCTGCGGGACGGAAAATAAACCGTTAATGAAATATCGGATTTGGGCTGATGTGCAAGCTTGAGAGAGGGTTTCTATTAATCCTCATGTCCCCCATTATGATCCCTAGCATTTACAGAGTTTTACAGTGCCGTCTTGAATTTATATTTGCTTTTAAAGTTTTCAAACCTTGCGGCCGGTTGCATGATATGCGGCCGGCCGTAAGGGGGATATCCTGGCGGCGCCGTCTATCTGAATTGCAAGGTAACGGGAGCCCCGCAAGGAATCGCAGCTTTGCGGCCATTTTACGGCCGATAATAGAATGAGGCCCTAAGTAATTGAGGTGGAAAAAAAATGTTGGTCCATCAAGTTCAACCTTTTTAGATCGCCTCTGATTTAAAAAAAAAAAAACATTTTATGTTTTTGACAAATTAACAGCATAAGCAGCTATGTAATATGTGACTATAAAGGCATTTTTAGAGAAAATCCTATTTAAGCAGACTGTGCTTCTATCATGATGGGTTTCCATCTTGGCTTTTTAGTCTGCATGTAGTTTGGGTGGAAGAACTGTCAAACTGCAACTGGAAATTTACACTGGTAATGTTTCTACAGAACTGAATAGAGATCTTATCTGGGCCCATGGTTCCTCCCTGTATGTAACAAAATAAAATATTTCCTGCAATTAAAGCAACATTATTATTATTATTATTATTATTATTATTATTATTATCTTTTACTTGAAAAAGTTCCAACATATTCCATAGCGCTAACCTTGAGAACAATAAATACAAATTACAGGCTGTATTTATTTATTACATTTTAACTTTCTAAAAATATTTTTTTTCTTATCAAGTTAAGTACTTTATAAGAAAATATGGGAAATATGACACTTTAGTGAGTACAGTGAATTGTTGCAATGACAATTTTCCCAGTGACACATGTACATTGCAGGCTTCAGTGACCTGCTTCTCAGCCGTTATGACACTGATTGAACCTAGGGTTTAGCTTGGACCTAGGGTGGGCAGAGTATCTAGACTTAGGAGCCAGGAAAATTTTACAGGAGCCAGATAGGCATCTTTTTACAGGAGCATTGAAAAATGTCCTTCATACAGATCCATTATATTCTGGAAAATATTTAGGAGCCAGCAGTACAAATTTTAAAAGGCAGGCTCCCGAGAAGTTTCCATCTCTGGCTTGTAACATCAATGCTCGGAGAACAGACTGCCCTAAACATGTGCAGAACTAATGAGGTGGTGTAATTATGGGAATGAGACTATGCTAAACTTTAAAAGAAAACTGTTAGTGTTAATAAACGTAAATGTTATTACATCCAACATGTGAAAATCCCTCAGACAAGTTCGCTGGACGTGTCTCAGACCACTGGTTGTTGAGCATAAATTAAATAATCCTTTTAAAGCTGGTGCATTTGTTGTAAATCATATTAGCCATGTTTTGTTTACAGAAGCATTCATTATCTAGATAACTCTGAATGGTCACATGTGGATTGGATACACACCCAAACCATCTCATTAAAACGTACCAGGATCAAAAGACTGGGCCCCATTATCATATCTTACACAGTGAATAAACCAGCAGGGTGCTCGTTACATTGAAATTCCTATCATCTCACTCCTAAAACTGCCTCTACAATCCTGTTTTGACCTTTAAAAAAAATCCTCATTCTTATTCAGTACTGACTTGGACATAGAATAAGATACCAAGAAATGAGTGTTGTTTGCTGTCAAAGACTCTGCAACAGAATGATGTAAGATGTATGGAAGTAAAGTAGTAAAACAACAATGTATTCAAGTAAAAGAGATTGTAATGTTTAAAGGGCTACTGTAGTCCATACAATTCTAGCATTACAGCCCACATTTTAAAGGCATATCTAAATTTCCTGGATTATAAGTGCACCTGACAGAGGAGAATCAGTAGTGTAGGAAAACATTTTTTTTGCATGAAAAAATACCAAACTAAACATTTACAAACTCACCCTGATGTTTGCTAAATTTCTTGAGTTTGCAAGCAGCCGCCTGAGTTGACTTCCCTGCATATCTCTGCTAAAATTAGCATCAAATTCGCAATTTGTTTTGGCCAATCACAGGCAGCTAATACATTTTAATACATTGTAACAATGATTGCAGTTTGTGCAGGAATAAATCATTGTATGTGTAGTCTCCCTGTAAAAGGAAACAGAAGGAGCCAGACACTGTAGATTTTTGCATTGAGCTGCTGCTGGCTTGAAGGTTAGTAAAGGGTTAAAATATGTAAACACATGCAGTGTTTCAATTGGTAGGTACAGTGTGCCTATGTAAGCAGCTCTGGGGTGTGGAAAACAAGTTGGGACCTTGCGTGTTATTCTTGCTCATCGTGTGGCGCACTGTCGGGAGTGAGGAATCCTGAATACCCCTCCCACTGGCCTCTGTTGTGTTAAGGTGGATTACTGCAGTTAGCAGCATATATATCAACAATGATATAGAAAGAGTGTTGTGCAGATGGGGGGACTTGGGGGGTGTTGGAGGGGGTAGGTGATCTGAATGGGGCACCTGGGGGGGTGTTGGGATCTTCTGATCCCCCAATCTGATCTCCTACTCCCACCACCCACAGGTGCCCCATTCAGATCTCCTACCACCCAACACCCCCCCCCCCAGGTGCCCCATTCAGATCTCCAACCCCAACACCCTCCTAGGTGTAATATAATACATTTTCAATGGATAAGAAAAATTGGAACAAACTTTTCTAATATATAAAACATTCTCTTTTAAGTGCTTGAAAGAAATGTTGGACTACAGTGACCGTTTATATTAATATACAAAATAAGACAATTTAAGGCAAACAATCTAAATACTATGCAGTACTTAAAAAAAAAAAATACTGTGTAGACAATCTGAATAATTTCTTTCTCCATATTAGAGTGCTAGTATGTCTGTAGCTTGTGGGGAAAAGTTATTCCACTATAACGTATTTAGATATATTATTAAGGTACTATGTAAGGGGCAGCTTCTCAGTAGAACCTAAAAGAGATATTATTCAAATTCAGAGTATCTCCAAAAACTCACAGCTTTCTAATCCTGATAGGAACAAATACAATAAATACAATTTAAAGGCTGTATTTATTTATATTACACTTACTAAAACATTTTGCACCTTTTCAAATTCTTCATAAGAGCATACTATAAATATGCCACTACAGAGATTTAAGAACTAATTTGCATCTCCATAGGGCAGGAAATATTGATATCTGCTTGGCCCATTCTCCCAAGGGAACAATGTGTAGATATAAAGAAAATAATAAAATGTACCCTTAGGTTTGGGTTCTCTGGTGGTCCAGTGGTTAAAATTAAATTCTTTCACTTCTGCAATCTGGGTTCAATTCCAGTCAGGGAACCAAGATTTCACACCAGCCTAAAAGCCATGCAGGGTTGGACCTGGCCAGTACTTGGGTGGGAGACCACCTAGAAATACAAGGAGATGTATGCTGTGGGCCATTGGAGAAGAAAATGGCAACCCACTCCAGTATCTCTGCCATGAACACCAAGTGGATCAGCATGGTATGTTGCAGTCCATGAGCTCACGGAGAATTGGACATGACTGAACAACGCAAACACATCAAACCCCCTTAGGGTTACCAAGCTTTGTAGGGACTGTAAAATGCTTCACTGACTCTGGAATACCAACTTCCCAATAGTTTTCACAGCATTCAGTTATGTACTTTGTAGCCACTTTAAAGCACGGACAATCCGGGGGTTAGTCACAAAGCCCTATTTTGGCATAACGGCAAAGTCATTTTTGTTGCCCCTTCAAATTATTTCCTATTGAGTATCTCCGACAGAATATTAAGAAGTTGGAAACAATTCAAATGAGGGCAACTAAAATCATTGTTGTTTCTCTCACTGCCCCTCTGAGCTCCATCACGTTCACGTTCATTGTTTCAGTGACTTCATCTATCCATCTTCGCATCTGTCATCCCTTCTTCTTGTGCCTTCAATATTTCCCAGCATCAGAGTTTTTCCTAGGGAATCCTGCCACCTCATGATATGGCCCAAATATTTTAGCATCAGCCTCATGATCATACCTTCTAGTGAACAGTTTGTCTTGATTTCCTGAAGTACTGATTTATTGGTTCTTCTTGCAGTCTTCTCCAACACCACAATTTAAAGGCATCAGTTCCACGGCGCTCAGACTTCTTTATGGTCCAGCTCTGTCATCCATATGTTACTACTGGGAATACCATAGTTCTAACTATGCGGACCTTTGTTGATACTTTAATATCTTTACTTTTTACAAGCTTGTCCAAGCTTGCCATAGCTTTCCTACCCAGAAACAAACATCTTTTAATTTCATGACTACAGTCACCATCAGCAGAGACCTTGGATCCAAGGAAAATCTGTCACTGCCTCCACTTCTTCCCCATCTATTTGCCAGGAAGGGAGATTGACGTTTGCCATAATCTTCGCCTTTTTAATGTTGAGCAGCAGGCTAACTTTTGCACTCTCTTCTTTTACCCTTATCAATAAGTCCTTTAGTCCCTCCTCACTTTCAGCCATCAGAGTAGTATCATTGGCGTATGTGCGTATCGTACGCATGATTTATAAGTTGAATAAATAAGGTGACAATATACAACCCTGTCGCACTCCTTTTATGAATCATTCTGTTGTCCCATGTTCGATTCTGACCGTGGCTTCTTGGTCCGCGTACTGATTCTTCAGGAGGAGGATGAGATGATCTGGTACTCCCATCTCTTTAAGAACACGCCACATTTTGTTGTGATCCACACAGTCAAAGACTTTCGAATAGTCTATGAAGCTGAGGAAAAGTTTTTTTTGAACTCTCTTACTTTCTCTATTATCCAGTGGACATTGGCAATTTGATCTCTTGTGGCTCTCCCTCTGCAGAACCCGGCTTGCACATCTGGTAGTTCGCAGTCCATATATAGCTGGAGTCGAGCTTGTAGAATCTTTAGCATTACCTTTTTCTGGCATGTGAAATTAGTGCAATTGTTCGATAATTGGAGCACTCTTTTGTACTGTCTTTTTTGGGATTGGAATATAGACTGCCCTTTTTCCAATCTATTGTCCATTGTTGAGATTTCCAAATGCATTGGTAAAATTGTACGTGCTCTCAAAGACAAACATTTAAAGAACTTGGAAATATGTCAAGGATTTAATAAACTTCAGGTGGACGGTGCCTTCTAGAAAAAGAGGAATGCAAGGCATGGTTTGAAGTTAGAGGTTGGAGGGTGAAAGACTTAAAGTTAAAGTGAGAAAATACAGATTTACAGAAAGGGTAGTGGAGAAGTGTAACAGCCTTTCGGGAGAGGCGTTAGGGACAAACAGTAAATCAATTCATGCATGCTCATGATAAGCATAAGGCAATCCCAACGATTAATTATGCCAAACATATTAGGTAGACAAATGAACAGACTAAAGGGGGCTTTTTGTGCCAATCTCAAATTTAATTGTGTACATTTCTAAATAAGGAAAATACTTAATTAGTTTTGGGAATATATATACTAGAGAATTGCCCGTCAAAAAATGACGGCAATGAAATTGTAAGGTAGCTAATGCTGTTTGGTTTGTAATAATGAAATATGTAATCCATTAATAAATGAATATACTTTACCTATTTTGAAGCATTGTGTTGAAGAGCTGGCAATCTGTTTTGATGTTGCTGCAGCATTAGTGGTGTGGAGCTGCTGTGTAAGCGTGATGAATGTGTGCAGTGTAATACTGTGCGTGCGCAAGACCAAACCGTTAGCATAGTCGTGTACTTCCGCATTGGCGTAAAATGGTGGGTAATGTGTGGTATGCGTCTTAGCGGAATATCCGTAGGTGTTTTGTGGTGTTATTCGAGTTTCTTGTGGTGTTTTGCGTGTTTAGAATGCTGTAGCCTCGTTTTCATTTTGTTCGGCGGCCATTTTTTGTCTCGCTTAGCAATTTTTTTAGTGTCTAAACTCTTTTATATATATTTAAATGAAGGTGTAAGTTGCTTTTTTGAGGTCCTGGATGGTCCCTCTTGCTGTAGGTAAGCTTTTTATGTATGTGTTCTGTGTATTTCTTGTGTTTTAAATGTTTTTATGTTCGCGGGTTGCGTCCGAGTGTTGCAAGGTCGTAATGTGTGTTAACGTGTCTCGTATGTTATTTGCGTTGCGAGGTAAAATTTGCGAGGTTCGTAGTTGGTGTGTCGTGTTGTTTGCGCTGCGATATAAAGTTTGCGAGGGTCGCAGTTGCTGACAAGGAGCGCCTTCGGCGCTCCATGCCAGCAACTGAGGCCCTCGCCCGCAGCCCTCGCTACGCCAGGGCCGCGGCTCGCTGCTCGAGCCCGCAAGCGTTAGCAACAACTCGCATGCTCACAACTATATATGTGATATATATATGTATATCACAGTCATTTTTTAAAAAGTTTAAGCATCAATTGAAGGACATAATCTATTTTATTTGGTTACTTATACAAAACCAAGGACTTGTTAACAAGTTTTCCTTACTCAAACATGATTGAAAAAAGATTCAAAGCAGCATAGTTCTAACGCTGCCAAGATTCAGATTTTTGGCTCTTGCTGCTGTTGACAGAACCACAAAAGACTTGTAAGAGTAAACGATAGGATACTATATAAATAACATGATACATGAGTCTCACCAGTGAATTCTTACCATTTACCCACTCAGGTCTGTCCTACTTTTGTCTTTTAGCTTTATTTGCTCTCTAGAGAACAATATAATTCATAATCAAATAAAAATCCATTTTGGGCCAGCATAATATTATATTTGGCAACATTCAATGAATACTATCATTATCATTAAAGTAAACATTTTAATCGAAATCCTGTCCAGGTTACATAACAAAATAAATATTTTTTAATTTTAGCCTTATCTTATATAGTGCCAAAATGTGTTGCAATCATCCCTCTTATATTGAACAAACTCATCTAACAAATGTGTTAGAAAGCACAGCTCTGCATTCATGTGGGATGTTTGTAATTTGCACAAAATGTTCCAAAATTGTGTAGGCTTTTCGTAATGTTGGACTATATAATATAATCACTAGTTTTATTCCATAGCTTGGTTTCATAAATATATTCATGTTATTTAAGTTCTAAGTAAACATGTGAGCAAACATGCAACTCCACAGTCATTTTATAAATGTAAATGAAGACAATGTTCCGAGTATTGAATACCTTTCACACCTCCCTTCACATACTCAGTAGAAGGCAGCTTTCAAATATACTCCCCCTCGTGCCTTGAAAAGGAAGTATGACTATAAGGGCATCTACTATTCACTGACAGACTGCTATAATGAAGGTTGTTTCTGAAAATGTGTTCTTGCCCATGGCTATGTATTTGAATGCATACTTCACAAACATGTGACATTTTTCCTAATCTACAGTGGTAAAGCATACAATTATAAAATAAAACTTGAACTTATATTTTAAAACATTTTATTTGTATTCCATGTGATTCAATTTGCAGCTCTGATCAAGCAGTCGATGTCCTCCTTTGCTGCATAGTCTTTCTAAGAGGATTCTATGTAAATTATGGGCATGTGTTAGTAAGCATTGTTCCTCCAGGCTCTAAGTGTGAGCCCAGAACAATGCAAATACCCGATAACTTACATAGAAGCGCCCTAGACTGACCCAACAGTAAAGGGGGTATGTACTTCTTGATCAGAGCTGTAAATGTTGTCACATGGAATAAAAACAAAGCATTTTAAAAATAAGTCATAATATGCAAAATTTTCAGGCAGTATGCTTTAAAAAAAAATCTAAAAACGGTTATCCTTTAAAAATTATGCAGTACTTGCTATCTCTATTAAAACACATTTTATACCACTGATATTGTATGAATGTGGAATAAAAAGACTGAATGAAATAGCAACATTACATCACAATTATTATAGTTGCATGAAAGAATTTGTGATATATATTCCTTTTTTCATGAATAAAATAAACATGGAATAGCTGTATTTTTCCTTTGAGAATGAATGGCACCATGTAAACTAATAGAGTAGATGCTGAATTATTGTAATAAAACCATCAGAAGTCAAATAAACATGATCATTTTCTTCTCAGATTCCCATTACATGAACGACCTATTCATCATATTTGAAATTTATTATTGCAAAATATTCTACCTTCGTCCCATTTGAAAGAGCCAGTAGTTCAGTCACATACACTGCAACAATGACTCACCCAGGCTAATTAGTGAATGATTTGTCATTGATCTGCTGATATCATCCTTTCTGTTTCAGTCTCATTACATCATCCATATGCTAATTAGTTTATCAGGCAGCTTGGACATATATGGTCATGGAAACACACACATATTTTACAGACACACCTGTGACAGGTAATATGTCCTGAAGGTGTGCTGGTAAATACATCTGTGTAAATTACACAATGCTTCTGGAAGACAATGTAATTAATTACTAACAACAGCACCAATTACTGTACTGTAATGTCCTAAGATAAATAATAAGCAATGCTATATAGATCATTTTAAGCAGTTAATTTCCTGTATGCCTAATATAGATGGATATATAGGGTATGATTATAAAATAAATACAGTGTGCTCATTCAATTTCTGTTATATTATCACTTACTAAGGCCTCTATTCCATGGGTTTCATAAGAAAAGATTCAAGTGAACTTTATTCGTAAGACACTACTGAGCTATCACATCACACCTGTAAATCTAACCCCTGAGAAATGCCGTCCAAGTTCTCATAATGCCCATAATATCTTAAGTCATGAGTGCCAGCGCTATATCTCTTTTCTGAATCGCTATCTATGCCTCCTGTAATGATATCCGAGCTTGCAGGTGTTTACTCTGAAGGGTCTACGAGTGCCCAAAATCATTAAAAAGCCTCTGAATACCTTAAAGGTAATACCACAACGTCCTATGAGACCCATCATCCCCTTGGGTTCCCCCTCAATACCCACTATTACTATGAGCCAAGGTATGCCCCAGAACTCCCCTTCAATGCCTGCTAGGAACCCGAGTATCCGCCAGGATTCCTTCCTCAATACCAAGGGGGTCATTCAACCCCCCTACCCCCACCACTTCTGCTGTAGGGTGTCCAGAAATCCCATGGGATCCCTATGGATCCCGATAGCACAGAAAGTTAACCCCTATGCCATGGTAGTCCCTATAAAACCCCTAAACTTTAACCATGGGGGAAATGTACCACAAGGATCCCTTATGAACGCCTATGAACCATATACCCCTATGGGGGTATACAATTGACCCCAAAAGTGCCTAGCACTACCCCTTACAAATAACGAAAGAAAAAAATATCCAAAAATAGAGAATTATAGAACAAAAAAAGAGACTACAAAAAATGTTACACCTATGGGTGGGGGGGGGGGGGGGGGGCTTATACTTACCCTCTACCTAGACAACCTTCTATTTATTATCCTCAAAGCCCTGATTCTCACTTTTTTTCTCACTGGTAAAACAGGCACTTCTTGATTGAATCTTTTGCACCAAATCATTATATGATACAGGAAACAAAGGAAACAAGCAAGCTTTATGGATGTCTTAACTGAAACATATTTGTTCTGGCACCACCACTCAGTTGAATGAAGATCACACAATAAAAGACAATTAATAGGCTCTTCATGAGGCTTCCTTTAAACTTCCTCTCAATTCACTTGTACGATAAAGGCAGAGCAAACATATTGTTTTAATCTGTCGGTGTGATGTTTTATTAGTAATTTTATTAAATTAATATAATTTATTTCACACACTTTTGGTGATGTATAAGACATGTTCTCATTTAATGCATAATAGAAAGAATTTGTACTATAGTGGCCCTTAAAAGTGACACAGCAGAGCTTTCAAATATTATATCATCCAAAACTATAGGTACTTTCAATTACTTTATCAATGGCATATTATTAAAACATGCATTTTCCTTCAGTAAACTAATATTAAAGTCAGGCATCCTTTTAGATGCACCCACAAAGCAATGTTCTTGTAGTTGTTAATGAGAGACCATTCACATTAGTCAGTGATAAGGCACAAGCCTTGTTACCTTTGTCTGTAGTGCAGTTGAGTACACAGAAAGAGACTAGACATGCTCAATGTGTATGAAACTACAATAAACAATTGACTGATTGACTCAGGAGCTTTCAGGATAGATTGGTGCAGGGATAGTCGTTGATTAGAAGGCCAATTTAGTTGGAGCTGCAGTAGTCAAGTTGGGACATAATCAGTCCTAGAGTTTGCCGCCCCATAGCCCCCCCAGGTGCGAACATTATTCATTCATTTATAAATGTATATAACATATTATAACTGTCAAACTGTGATTCGTCATCACGTTTGGAAGCCTCACGTAGTGAGCCGTTGAGACACAGAAATCCTCTGAGTTCGCACGACTTAGGCGATGAGCGTTGATGGCGCTCATTGCCTGCAAACCTTGCGAATCGAGGGGAGCATTTGAGGCACTGAAACACGCAAGACTTAGCCTGAAATGAGCGGCGAAGGTGCTCCTGCGAGCCTTGCGAAGCGAGGCAAGCTGTTAAGGCATTAAAAAACGCGGGACTTAGCCGAAATGAGCGCCAAAGGCGAGCAGTTGAGGCATTGAAGCACGCTGGACAGGCTTCAAGCAGTTAAGAAACGTGGGACTTAGAAAAAATAAGTTACAAGCTCACAATCCCTTAGCCAAAGAAACCTGAGCCACGTTACGGCCGAACCGCGCAAACCGAAAAACACAGAAAAACATAAAAAAAAAAAAAATGTAAACGAGGCTACACAACCCCGAACCACGCAAAACACTGCCAGACGCGTACAACTTTGCCAGGGACGTACAAGGTACAAAAATATACTATTAGGAAGGACGGAAAATGCTCGCGAACCGTGTAAGACATAGACTATCATCGCCATTTAACAACACTAACTTGCAAATTACCACATTATGCTTTTGAAATGGAAGTTCTCTCGATTTGCCTTTGCGCACGCAGCCTATATACACTGCACATTTAGCACATTGCTGACACTTTCTCCTCAGGTGATCCACAATCTCCCTGTACATTAAAAAAAAAAGGCAAACAGATTGTTAGCTCTTCAGGATATCGATTGCTGGATATTAATTACAAATAGGTAACATATATTAATTTATTATTTATTTATAGTCACGTATATTAATTTATTAATTAATTATTACAAAAAAAAATCTCACATTTTACACTGCCCTTACTTTATGAATAATGCTCATTGCCTGACAGGGATAGGACACTCAAAGTAGTTAAATATTTAAATCATTTTATTATGCTCTGACACCTGATGATGATGAAGCGAGCAGTTGAGGCACACAGTAGACAAACAGCATTTCCCCACTTTTTATTGCCCCGTCGCTAGTATATATATATATATATATATATATATATATATATATATATATATATATATATATACCGCATTGGTCCAAATATAAGCCGCACCTTTTTTCCGATTTTTGAGTTTGCGAGTTACGGGTGCAGCTTATATTCGCGACCGTCAAAAAATCATTGCCGATTTGCAAACTTTGCTTGTAACGCGTGCGACTTCTTTTTGCGAATGCAAAATTACTGCCGATTTGCGCGATTGCAAGTTAAAGGTGCCGATTTTCATGCTTTAGAGGTATTGAATAGCGATTTACGGTTTTAGTGATTCTAACATCCTGTAAAGCCTGTAACCTGCAAAAAAGCTACAGGGCTAATTAGAAAGCCTGTTTCTTGCAATGGCTGATCGCTTTGAGAGTCTTTTTCTCTCCAATTTTACGGGTGCGGCTTATATTTGAGTACTATCTTTTTTCTATTTTTTCCCCTCGAACTTTACGGGTGCGGCTTATATGCGGGAGCGGCTTATATTCGGACCAATACGGTATATATGTATATATACACCCCAGCTCCTGTTTTCGTAATTTTCGGTAGGCAACGCACCTCTCTTCGTTTTGAAAATTTGGCTTGAAACTCGACTCACTCACGACGCCCCACATCCCGTCTCTCCAAGAAATGAAGAGCAGCACAGCCTCTCCCTTCACTCACTTTCTCCCTCTTCCTCTTCTCTCTCTCTCCAGTATCTCTCTCCCTTCTTTCTCTCCCTACCATCTCTCCCTCCCTCCCTTCTCTCTTGGCCTCTCCGTTCTCTCCCTCTCACTTCTCTCTCTTCTCCCTCTCTCCCATCTGTCTCTCCCTTCTCCTTACCCCACCCTTCTCTCTCTCCTCCTTGTCTCTCCCCCATTGTCTCTCCACTCCCCTTGTCTCTCCCCATCTCCCTCCAACTCTTCTCTCTTTCCTCCTTGTCTCTCCACTTCCACCTTGTCTTTCTCCCCTCTTATCATTTCCCCTCTTGTCTCTCTCCTTCTTTTCGTCTCTCCCCCCTTTTGTCTCTCCCCTTCTCCTCTAACTTGTTTTTTCTCCCCTCCCCCCTTGTCTCTCTCCCCCTAATCCCCCTTGTCTGTCCCTCCCCCTCCTCCCCTTGTCTCTCTCTCCCCTCCTCCCCTTGTCTCTCTCCCACTCCTCCCCCTTGTCTCTCCCTCCCCCTCCTCCCTTTGTCTCTCTCTCCCCTCCTCCCCTTGTCTCTCTCCCCCTTATCTCTATCCACCCCTCTTGTCTCTCTCCCCCTTCTTGTCTCCCTCTCCCCCTGTTGTCTCTCTCCCACTCCTCCCCCTTGTTTCTCGCCCCTCTACCCTCTTGTTTCTCTCCCCCCTCCTCCCCTTGTCTCTCTCCTCCCACCTACCCATTATATCTCTCCCCCTCCTCCCTTGTCTCTCTTTCCCACTCCTGCCCTTGTCTCTCTCAACCTCCTCCCAATTGTCTATCTCCCCCTCCTCCCCCTTGTCTCTCGAACCCTCCTCCAAATTTTCTATCTCCCCCTCCTAACCATTGTCTCTCTCCCTTCTCCCCCTCGTCTCTTTCTCCCCCTTCTCCTCTGCTTCTTTCTCTCCCCCCTCCTCCCCCTCGCCTCTCTCTCCCCCTCATCTCTATCTCCCCCCTTCTTTCCACTCGTCTCTCTCTCTCTCTCCCTCCTCCCCCTTGTCTCTCTCCCCTCCTCTCCCTTGTCTCACTCCCCCTTTCCCCCCTTGTGTCTCTCCCCTCTTCCAAGTGAATGTTTCTGCTACATTACTAAGGTCACAAAATTAAGTTTTAATGCCACTACAGACTGACATTGCAACAGCATCAGAATTTTACTATTAATAAACTTTCACAGTGTTGGGCTTTGCCAATGCCAACAAAACTGGGCCTAGGGCAGAACATTTTCAGGGTACCCTAAGATAAATTAACATGCTGATCTTTGAATAATATGTGTATATGTGCAGAGATGTCTATATACTGTGACATCAGTAAGTGTACCTTCCAGAAACACATCCACTTATATTTTTATTTGAATGTGTATGGTGACATAGCAAGGGTAAGGAAGGGATAGTAACTGACACATGGTGAATGCACAGATATGATTGAGCCTAGGGCAACATGGTCCTTGGGCAACATAAAACATAAATTACAATATGCTCCTACTACTACTATTACTACTAGATATACTTCACAAAGATATCTCCTCTCAATTCAGGAGACCTGCAATCCCAATCTTACCATCAGTACTAATGCTAGAGTCTACATATATGTCTGGTAAAGAGGATTTACTATCACTTACTTTAATGGTGAGTCAATCCAGACTAGCACTATATCTTTGGCCAATGCTTCACAAAGACCAGTCCTGGTCTGGCTTCTAATAAGGAAACTGGTAAAAAGCAGAAAGTGCACTCTGGCATGTGTGTACATAGCAACCAGTAGGACTGCAGTGGTAGCAATGATAGTCAAGCATGGATTAAATCAAAACTGACATATACATCGTAGGTAGAATATAAAAAAACGATATATTGCAAAACAAAAATCTAAGTTCCAGGCATAAAATACCTGGAAGATTTGAAACAGTTGTACGTTATATTGTGACTTGCGACTTACCCATCAAAAATGATGGCAATGACATTGTAAGGCAAGTAATGCTGTTTGGTCCAGACATTAATTTTGTTGCTGGTCCAAGATCCTTTGGCTCTCATTGCGAGCCTTGCGCTGAGCGCCTTCTGCGCTCATTGCGAGGCTGTTGGTTGTTGTATTTTTTTTTTGATTGGAGCTTTTGCATTTATTGTTTGGTCGGCGGTGATCTGCTTTTTGCGCTTATTGCAAGGCTTTGTGTGCTATGAGCATCGTTGGCGCTCCTTGTGAGTGGCACGGAGAATGGGTTCTGTGTTTATTGTGAGAGTGTATTTTTTTTTGTGTATATATTTTTTGTATGCTAACTAAATAATAATAAATTAATACATTTATATAGTTTACCTATTTGGAAGTAATATATGCAGGAAGCATTGTGCTGAAGAGCTGACAATCTGTTTTGATGTCCCTGCAACATAGAATGTCGGTTTGCATGGCTGTGGAGCTGAGGTGTAAGTGTCAGCAATGTGTGCAGTGTGTAGTGTAAATAGGCTGCGTGCGCGAGGGAAAGCCGTTAGGGTAGCTGTGTACTTCCGCATTGTGTAAGTTAGTGTTGTAAAATGGTGGCAAATCTGTATGTGGTACGGGGCTGTGGATGATGTAGCGTCCTTGGTAAGAGTGTATCTTGTATATTGTACCTCGTACGGCTTTTTGGAAAAGCCGTATGTGCTTGGTGGTGTTTTGCGTCTTTAGGGTCCTGTAGCCTCGTTTCCGTTTTTTCGGCAGCTATTTTTTCTCTTGCTTAGGAGATTTTCGTGTGTCTAAACTCGGGTATTTGGACTTAAAGTGAGGTGAAACTTCACTTGCAGAGGTCCTGGGTGCCCCCCCCCACACCTTCTGTGGGTAAGCTTTTTATGTATTTGTTGTGTGTATTTATTATATTTGTAATGTTTTCAGGTGCGTGTGGTTCGGTCGTTAAGGTCGTAATGTTATTTTTTCTAAGTCTCGAGTCTCGTATTTTTTTATGCTACGTCTGTAAATTTTCCGTTCTAAGTCCCGCGGTTCGTATTTTTTTTGTGTAGGTCCGTATATAGTGATTGCGTGTTACATCTATTTTGGTAATGTGCCGCTTCTGTGGGTGTTTGTAAGCACGATTTTGGTAATGTGCCACTTGGGTGGGTGTTTGTAAGCGTGTTGAGGCTCCGTAGAGCACCACAACAAAATCTCTTGCAGACAAGGCAGGATTTACAGTTGTGATCTGAGTGCCCTAATTTGGGGGATCTAAAGATTAACATTTAAGTGTAACTTAGGGGGGGAAAAAACACTCCAGCACCAGATTTTCAGCCATACCGCAGTTTACACTGCCTGATTAGCATAGGGCCTTAGTTATGTGCTTGTAGCTGTATAATATTACAGAGCATTATTTACCTTGCACATGTTCTGCCTGACAAGTATTTAACCAAATAATAATTGTCAGTAACTTAATACAAATAGAACTGAAGTGTAATTGAATTAGTGCCATCAAACCAAACTAGGTAAATATACCTGCATACACAGTAGCTGTATTTGTTTTTACTGTATATCACAGTAATTTACATTTGTGCAAAACCTTAGAAAGTGGACCGGCAAGCCCAGCATTGAAGTGAAGCCACCAATGAACCAGTGTAATAGCCGAGCCAATTAGAAATAGCTACAGACATGCCTTGACAAGATGAGTCAACTGCATGTAATGCGAGATCTCCTCTGTGTGTAGTTTGGCTTCTGTCTTGACAGGAAAAGTTAAACTTTTGTACCAGATACTTTGAATAACAAATGATTAACACATAGTGATACACATCCTGCCTATCAATACAGGTATAGTATACAATGCTACAGAAGGGCAGACACAGCATGCTGATCTTCTAATTGTGTTCAAATTGGACTGTAAACTATATTTTTAATAAACAGAATAGACACCACTAGCAAAAGTGATTTCTCATTTATCTGTTCGGTCTACAGGAAAAGACAATAAAAAAAAAGGGAATTGCAGAAATGTTTATGGACCAAATAATTGTGGAGTAGGAAATAAGCTAAATCTTTACAAGCTGTGGAAATAAACACAATTTTAGATGAAATCTTAAATTTAGTAATCTTTTTCTGTAAGGGGCCGTTCCATTTTGTATTGCTTACTGTGAGTTGCATTTCTCTATTTTTTTTAATTGCCAAGTAGCAATTCACATTTCGTATACTATAAATACGATCCTTTAGTGGCCCTTTAACGTTGTACGTTGGGAAAATCTTCAGATGTTGTAACAAATTAACAACATTAGCAGCTGTGCAAAATGTGAGCATAAAAATATTTTTTGGAAAAAAATGTTATTTTAGTAAATACTCCCTATGCCTGAAGGATGCCATGTTTGTGTCTTCCATACTTCCTGGTGGATTGAAGACTTAGCGCCTCATTCAAATGCAATTTGGTCAATTGAATAGGGCTCTATATAAGCACAGAGCATATTAATTTTACAGAAGTTTTTAGTTAATGAACTTCTATCCAAAAGCAAGGTCTTCACTAACTAATAACTTCTGTAAAAAAAAATATGCTATATGTTTACATGGAGCCCTATTCAACTGACCAAATCACAATTGAATGAGGCCCTGAGTATGTATGTTCAGCTATTTTTAATTATCTATTCAAGAATGGAAAGGGAAGGAAGGGAGGAGTCAGGGGATTTGTTCGTGGATTCAGGTTTTCAACATTGGGGCTTCTTCTCCATCCATTCTTTAGGCTCAGTAGAGGCAGCTTGTAAATACCGTATTTATCGGCATATAACACGCACCTCATTTTAAGAAGGAAATTTCAGGAAAACAAAAAATAATTCAAATAAAGAACTTTGAAGCAAAATTCTCAACCTCAACCTCTCTCCTCAACCCCCTCCTCAAACCCCCCATCTTCAACCCCCTCCTACACCCCCATCCTCATCCTCCTTCCTCAACCCCCCCCCTCAACCTCAACCCCCCTCCTCATCCTCAACCCCCCTCCTCATCCTCAACCTCCTCCTCAACCCCCTCCTCAACCTCCCTCCTCACCCTCCCTCCTCAACCCCCTCCTCAAACCCCCATCTTCAACCCTCTCCTCCACCCCCCATCCTCCTTCCTCAACCCCCCTCCTCAACCTCAACCCCCCTCCTCCTCCTTCCTCAACCCCCCTATCCTCAACCCCCTCCTCAACCTCCCTCCTCATCCTCCCTCCTCAACCCCCTCCTCAACCCCCTCCTCAACCCCCACATCCTCAAACCCCCTCCTCAACCCCCCATCCTCAACCCCCCTCATCCTCCTTCCTCAACCCCCCTATCCTCAACCCCCTTCCTCAAACCCTCTCCTCAACCCCCCCATCCTCATCCTCCTTCCTCAACCCCCCTATCCTTAACCCCCTCCTCAAACCCTCTCCTCAACCCCCCCATCCTCAAACCCCCTCAACCCCCCATCCTCATCCTCCTTCCTCAACCCCCTCCTCAACCCCCCTCCTCAACCTCAAACCACCTCCTCATTCTAAAACCCGACCTCCTCACCTCCCCCTCACTTACCTGCTTCTGTTCCGGCCTCCGCTCCGCTCCTTGACCCAGCACGCATGTGACGTCACATGTTCGCCACGTCATTAGCATATACCGGGTGCACCTGTATATGCTAATGACGTGGTGCACATGTGACGTCACATGCGCGCCGGGTCAGGGAGCGGAGAGGAGGCCGGAACAGAAGCAGGTGAGTGAGGGGGAGTTATTTAGGGGGGTTTAGGTTGAGGAGGGGGGTTTAGGTTCAGGAGGGAGGGGTTTAGGTTGAGGAGGGGGGTTAGAATGAAAAAAAATAATTCAAATAAAGAACTTTGAAGCAAAATTATAAACCTCAACCTCCCTCCTCATCCTGCCTCCTCAACCCCCTCCTCAAACCCCCCCATCTTCAACCCCCTCCTACACCCCCCATCCTCATCCTCCTTCCTCAACCCCTCTCCTCAACCTTAACCCCCCTCCTCATCCTCAACCTCCTCCTCAACCCCCCTCCTCAACCTCAACCCCCCTCCTCCTCCTTCCTCAACCCCCCTATCCTCAACCCCCTCCTCAACCTCCCTCCTCATCCTCCCTCCTCAACCCCCTCCTCAACCTCCCTCCTCAACCCCCACATCCTCAAACCCCCTCCTCAACCCCCCATCCTCAAGCCCCCTCATCCTCCTTCCTCAACCCCCCTATCCTCAACCCCCTTCCTCAAACCCCCTCCTCAAACCCTCTCCTCAACCCCCCCATCCTCAAACCCCCTCAACCCCCCATCCTCATCCTCCTTCCTCAACCCCCTCCTCAACCCCCCTCCTCAACCTCAAACCACCTCCTCATTCTAAAACCCCCCCCTCCTCACCTCCCCCTCACTTACCTGCTTCTGTTCCGGCCTCCGCTCCGCTCCTTGCGCGCCGGGACAGGTAGCGGAGCGGAGGCCGGAACAGAAGCAGGTGAGTGAGGGGGAGTTATTTACGGGGGTTTAGGTTGAGGAGGGGGGTTTAGGTTGAGGAGGGAGGGGTTTAGGTTGAGGAGGGGGGGTTAGAATGAGGAGGAGGGGTTAGAATGAGGAGGGAGGTTGAGGATGAGGAAGGGGAGGGAATATTGCATATAACACGCACCTATAATTTGCTCCCTATATTCAGGGAGAAAAAGTGCGTGTTATACGCCGATAAATACGGTATACTTGTAAGACTTATTTGTCCTGCTCTGTAACCATCACATGCCTTGTAAGGGAGTATTCCTGTCATGACAGCTTCCATGCACTAGCAGCTTCAGTTAAAATGAGTCTTTTCTATGAAAATACTTTTATGGACCGGATTTACATATCTGCTAATGCTGTTGGCTTGTTGTGTCATATGTGATTATTCCACCTTTTTGTGCCTGTGTCCATTTCTGTAGATGGAAAAGGTCCTTAAACACAAATAAGTATTCAGTTTCAGTTGTTGTTTATTTGTTCAATTGTGTCCAACTCTCTTTGTCTGTCTAAGCTCCATCAAGTTAATGTTCATTGCTTCAATTACCTCATCTATCTATCTCCGCCTCTGTCATTCCCTTCATCTTGTGCCTTCAATCTTTCCCAGCATCAGAGTCTTCTCTAAGGAATCCTGTCTTCTCATGATATGGCCAAAATATTTTAGCCTCATGATCATACCCTCCAGTAAACAGTTTGTTTTGATTTCCTGAAGTACTGATTTATTGGATCTTCTTGCAGTCCAATGGACTCTCAGTCATTTTTGCCAACACCACAATTCATAGGCGTCAATTTTACGGCGCTCAGCCTTCTTTATGGTCCAGCGCTCACATCCCGTGTTACTACTGGGAATATCATTGTGCTGGATGCAACTTATACTTTTAAAGGCCCATGGAGCAGGGTTTACTTTAAGAAGATTCTGCTGGTTTATTAGTCAGTGGTTCATCCAATAATTGTAGACTGGAACTATCTCACCCAGGATCATAAATAACTGATAATTATGCCTCTTGCCAGACCCCTGACCTTTTAGGCATGTTACCATTTTTTTCTATTGTACTGCATTAATACAATATTACATAAACTTTTATATTAGACTATATAGATAATGCAGTTATATGTGTGCTGTATCTTTTTGATTTATCAGGATCCCATGATATTTATTTTAAATAAACGGATACTTTAAATACACTGAAGTTTTAAATTCTTGACTGTACAGGAGATGATGACCGTGCCAGAACACATTTACACCCTGAACACAGCTTGACAGTAGATAAATACAATTGCCTTTTTCAGGTCACTGTAGAAGCAGGAATTTGCCCAGGGGAAAATACTTTCAGCTGAAACTACTGTGAAAGTAGTTAGAGTGATCTCAGAGCATGAACTTATACAATCAGCTATGTGAAACAAGTAAAAATAAGTATAGTTATATTATTTCACATGAACTTACTATATAATTGAGATACAAACTGTAGATATAGAGCAAGTGGAGGACATAATATGCCTATATCTCTCCAGAGATAATGTGAACTAAGTCTCCATCAATTTCTGTTACTTGTTTTACTTTTACTGAAGTTTGCAGGAGCAATAGATACCGTATTTTGAATTTAATTGTTTTCTCAGCAATTGTTGCTGTACTCAGTAAACTTTGACTGGCTGGTACACTCATCTCTACTGAGTTGCTGGTTTCTCACTTGCCGTCATATCACTGTGTGCATCTTGTAATGCACACAGCACAGTCAGCAGCTGCCTGTTGGTACACGTGGTCATACAGCGATGCTTCTAGTGCATATAAAAATACTTGCAAATTGCATAGTGATAAGCACACAGCATATTTTTTTTACAGAAGTTTTTAGTTAGTGAACTTCTATTTAAAAGCAAGGTCTTCACTAACTAAAAACTTCTGTAAAGAAATATGCTCTGTGCTTATATAGAGCCCTACTCAATTGGCTGAATCGTAATTTAATAAGGCTGCATGTCTCTACTATTAAATGGGTTCCCTAGTGGTCCAGTGGTTAGGATTCAGTGCTTTCAACTCTGTGACTTGGGTTCAATTCCAGTCAGTGAACCAAGAGTTCACACCACCCTGAAGCCATGCAGGATTGGGCCTGGTCAGTACTTGGATGGGAGAGCAACTAGAAATAACAGGAGCTGTATGCTGTGGCCCACTGGAGAAGGTGCTGGCAACCCACTCCAGTATCTCTGCCATGAATACCAAGTGGATCAGCAAGGTATGTTGAGGCCATGAAGAGTTGGTCACAACTGAGCACAAACACACAACTGAATGGAAATTGGATTTAATTGAGCAGAGAATGTAATGAAGGGGTAAGGGTAGAATTGGCAAGGGGAGCATGGAATTTGGAGAAAATATAAAGCAATAGTGAGCATGCAGAATAAGGAAAGATATACAAAGTGCTCAAATGAGAGGATGAATGCATGGATTTATATAATAGGATCTACTGATCTATAATTTTTTGAACATTGGCATAGGTCATTGGGTGGCATAATGTTTATGAATGCATTCACATTTATTGTTTTATAAAGGAACAATGATTATTCAAACTATCACAACTTCGCACACATTTGCACTAAACTTAACACTTTATGATTATTATCTTTATTTATATTGCGCCAACATATTCCGTATCGCTGCACAGGGGCCGAGCACATGGCAAAAAAAAACAACTTAACACTCTGCAAAGAATGGAGGGCCCTGCCCCCGAGCACAAAATCAAATGTACACAGAGCCAATGTGCACTAAAGTTTTACATTTTGGTAACCTCGCGGAGATGTGAAATCTTAGTGTTTTTGCTCCATAAGCTAAATTGGATAGGACAGATTTTCAAAGAGTTCTCCAATATCTTTTTGGCCCATTATTTTTGTTGACTTGAGAGCAATCGTTTTCTCATAACTAAATAAAATAGATTAATATTTACTTTTATGTCAACTTGCTGATCAATACCACTAATGAATTATATTTAGAATAAACATCTAATCTGGCATAAGTGTTATTTGTGACAGTGAAAAGTTCACATGCTAATATTTGGGTCAAGATCATTAAGTCTGTAATCTTGATGTGTCATGTTTACATCATGTCATCCTGGCTATGTAACATTTCGGTATAGCTTTGTGTATGTTATTACTCTGCTTCTGAACAGCACACCTAAGCCCTTCGTTTGTCTCTGACGTATAAGATTATAGGTTTCCTGGAACAGGTCAGACAGGTGTGGCTCTGAACGCAGTCTGATAAAGCCCAGTGCACTATGATTCATACTTATAATTCTTGACTCATTAACAACGGGTTTGTCATAAGGAAAGCCATAGTTAGACTTTAAAGTTAGAATATTATAACTAATATAAATTCCTTCCTTCTTGTAACTAGGCAGTATTTCCAAATACATAAGCCATACACATCTGAGTAAAAAACAGTAGCACAGAAGTGATTCTCATTAGAATCAATTTATTCAGAAAATGCTAATGGTCTCCTGTCATCAGAATCAGTGGACTTGAAGAACGCTTTTGCAGAAAAAAATATTATGTTATTTCCTCACAGAATAAGATGTCATACACGGACACAAGATGGTTTTCACCTTGGCAGAGAAGCCTACCACTTAAAACCTTGTTACCTACAACCCACACTCCCTAACAAGACTAACTGGTTGGCTGACTCATGCATTTGCCACTTCCTCTCTCTAATTGTTTTAGCCTTGAGACTGGGATAAATGTAGGGAGACGCCTCTATGTTGTGACTCGATCATGTCCTATCTAGATTGTACCTTCAACTGCTTTTGAATGTTTGTTTGCTGCACTCTCTTTCCCTTACTCGCCCTCACTCCCTCTCTTGTTATCTCACTTAGATCACTTAGCTATTTTGCCTTCTTTCGCTCTTTCTTTCCTCCCTCCCACACTCTTTCTTTCACTCACTCTTTCTGTATTTACTCTCTCTCTCTCTTGTACCTTCTCTCCCTTTCTCAATCTCACTCACTCTCTCCCTTCTTCCTAATCTATTTCCCTCCCTTTCTCACGGTCTCTCTCCCTCTGTTTCCTTTCCTCTCTCACTATTTGCACCTCTCCAATCTTCTGTCTGTCAGTCTATACAGTAGTTTCTGGATGGGCAGTGTAGCTCAGGTAACATTTAGCATTATTGTGAAGGAGGTACTTAAATTACCCCCTTTAAATGTGTTCAAACTAGACTGTCAAGTTTTTATTTACATGACAAATGATTTCAACATTAGAAAACAAATATTAACACAACAGTGAAGAAGAATATTGTTACTCCTCTAACATGGCTTGTCAAACAAAAAGTTGAGGGTGAAGTCATGTCAAGTGGAAAAACTTAGAAAAATAAATAAAATAATTCAGCTAGCTGTGTGTGCTTAGCCAGTTTTACATTCAAACGTGTACCAGGCCAAGGCAAGAGCAGGTACAAACATTTTACTTAATATTTTAATTTTCATGGTCTAAATATAAAAAAAGTATAAATAATATTTAAAATATGTTATTATTTTAAATGCATGATAGAAAGTATAGGATTTACCAGTCAATATTAAAAAAAAGCTATTCCAGTGCCCACTTTAATCCAAATGCATCACATGTAAAAGGTCATGTTTAGTACATTACAAAGGTTAGTTTTTGCAAGAAAAGCCACTGCTTTTATATAGTGTATAAACATTACATTAAAGTGAAAGCGGTGTGTAATTATTTTTGACTCCTCGGATCTGACGTGATGCTTTGTGATTCTACTGTATGGACAACATCAACTGTGCACTTTTATCCCATTCACTTAAATATAAATCAGATTCTCCATGAGTTTGACCAGTAAAGTGGATTTACTATTTTTTAAAGCTAATATTATTCATAAAGGAATCCTGAACTCACAAGTTTTCTGCTGCATATTAACCAAAACAGGTTTTAAACACAACAAAACATTTTCCTTGTGTCACAAATGAGCGCTTTAAAGTTATAACCCATAACTCGACTGGTGCAGTGACCTGGCAAACCCTAATTAGCGTACGTCTGAAGGAGGTTTTCATAAATGCTGTATTTCCAGAGTGTTAAAGGTAGGTTTTCTTAATTTTTTAGAAAAGAAAAAAATATGGTTTGAAACAATTATTTTAAATGCCTGACTCTAGTGTCACACTCCAGCATCACTTAACTATTTGTTATAGTCATCTATAAGAATAAACTACAGAAAAACGAAGATAAACACCACCATATGATAGATATCTATAATATATTTTTGCGATAATCACACTTGAAGCATTTTTCACATTGTTTGGGATTGGCTGCTATTAGAAAATTATCATAGTGCTACTTATTGTTGCAGTAAGCACAATATATATATATATATATATATATATATATATATATATATATATATATATAAATATATATATATACACACACAAACATATATACACAGTATGTATAATGATATATATATATATATATATATATATATATATATATATATATATATATATATATATAAAGACACATACATACAGACAGTCCACAAGTCACAGAAAATATATGTCTTTAGGTAGGAGTTGTATGTAACTCAAATCCCTGATGAATAATAACAATACTATAATGGCTCATATGTGGTATAATAATACAGTCTAATATAATAATAATAATAATAATGCCCCTCCACTATGACAATAAGTTACAGAAACTATTGTGCTCTCTCTTTTAATTCAAATAAATAGAACATAAAAACTAACTAATAAAAAAGCCTTGGGAGCCCGTTCTTAAGTAAGGGTCGTCTGTGCGTTGTGTTGTCTGTAACCCAGGGGCCTCCGGTATACACACACACACATATATCCAGTACAATAACTGTATTTCTGGGAATCCGGAGCGGGTAATAAATTGTTAAACTTATTTTTAGACTTGCAGATGGCTTACAAATGTATTATTTGCTTATATATAGGTAGTGCTCAAACAGTTTTTGCACCTACTCCTCAAAAATTAAGCTTTTTCTCTAAAAATAGTTTTTTATGGCTTAGATAGTTGCTATTGTTGTTAGGCTGTTTTGCAGTTCAGAAATGTGAGTTTTTTCCTCTAATTCAGTGGCCCTTAAGGTTTTATCTACATAACTTGTATTAGTCACCAAGCTTATCAGTAGCTTTATAGCTAGATTTACCTGTGGCAGATTTATTAAACTGCTGCAAAAAGATATGGCAATATTGTGTAAACAGAATTTCCTGGAAAAGATACAGTGCATGTTACAACACAGACTGCAGGAATTTTTATTACAAGCATTTTCTAAATAACATTCTTGCAAACAAACTTGTAAAGTGAAGTGCTGATACACAGATCTCACAAGTGGCTGTTTTTGTGTCTGTGTTACTAGAACACTGATTTCTTTCATACATTGTGGTTTTCTTTATATCATAATAACATCAGAAAAGGATGGAGGAGCCAGAGTTATTCTGGGGGATACAGCTCATTGTATACACCGGTTGTAAAATAGCTTATAAATACATACATACAAACATAGAAAAATCTAGTGGGGGGAGGAGGGGGGATTTGTCCTCCCCCCATCCCCCCAGTTCCTACACCCATGCAGCAGATTACCTACTTAAATGCTTCACTTTCTTTTCAAATGTTTGATTCAATTCACTGTAAACAGAAAAGAAAGCTTTATACAATTTTGAATACATTCTTATAGGAATATTCAATTCAAGAGAAAAAAGGCACTTGTTTGTAAAGTATTTAATAAACTAAGAAACAATCATTTTTGAAGACCAGAGTACAGTAATGTATTTTGTCTTTTTACATCACTTTCTTTGAGCTGGATCAGTGGTGGCAGATGTGTCAGGGGGAGGGAGGGCAAAAAACTTTGTTATAACTGATTATTGAATTTGACAACTCCAATTGCCTCTCACAGGCCCGGACGAAGAAGGCTGCTTGCTTGAAAAAATGCAACGTTTGCTGTCGAGAAATGTAAATGCCCCTCTCACACACTGAAGGACGCCACCAGGGTCTAGATCAGGGGTAGTCAACCTTTTAATACCTACTGGCCACTTTTGAAGGTATGAATCACCCTGTACTACTTACTAGATAGTGATCCAGTCCTGACTCTCAGCAACTCTCCAACTAGCCAAGCGAGGTGCTACGGGTCTCTGGTGTGTGAAATCATTCATCAGCGGCGCCACCTAGCGGTTACCCCGCTGACCACCATTAAAGCTTGAATACAGCAAGAGTGCCATAAAATGATTGGCAGCAATCACACCATTAGAAAGAAATATCAGTCAATGCTTAGTCGCTGACAGGTAATAATTGTAACTGTCCATGCAAGATTACTGTAAGAAAATATATATATTTTTAAAATTACATTTGATTGTCAATTTACTTGTTATTACTTAGAAATGTAAATGATAGACTATCTGGAAGCTCTGATGTATCCTTTTAAAGGACCATAGAAGTCCTCTAATTACAGCATGCTCTTCTGAAGAACTGATTGATAATGCTAATTTTTTTTAGAATTTCATAAAATAAAAATGTCATTATTTAATATATATTACATGCAGTGCTGGGCACATAAACAGATATTACCAGACGTCTGGCAATAAGATAAATAGAATATGTAAAATATAAAAACTAGTACTTTACTTTCTTTGCAGATTATGCCTATGTCAGACTGTACTTCTGTAAATACAGGAATCCAGTGTTTCATTAAATGTATATTAAAGTGACGTGGGATATTAATGCATCTGATAGAGGAGAATTTATAGTGTCTGAAAAACATTTTTGCATGAAAAAAATCCAAAATAAACAGTTAAACTGTTAGCCTGAAGTTTGCTGAATTTCTTGCATTTGCAAAGAGTTTTCTCTCAATGTTGACACCCCCCGAAATTCCCAGGGATAATTAGCATATCTTATACAATGTTTCTTTTTTGCCTGGGGATTGTGCAGACATGCTCAGTTAGCACCTGAAGTCTGCCCTACTGTGGCAAGTCACATGATGTCAGACACTTTCCTTTCCTTTAGCCAATCAACATGCGCATGTGCTGCATATTGGATATCTCATACAAAATTAGATATCTAATATGCAAATCTCAGTGTCTCAGTGTGCTGGGGTGTCTATATCAACACATATTTTTTTCTTTTCTGCAAAAAAGGTGGGTTCTTAAGCATATACCTTTAATGCTATTATAAAAACAGGACTTTATTCTGTGTTGAGACCTATATATATATAAATGTGGCATTTTACAAATAAACACAAGTGTATTATGTTAAGGAACATAAAGGAGGTTCTAAATATTAACCTAAAAATAAGATTATTCTATTTACAGGTATAAAAATGATGTATACTTGTTAATTCTATGTATGTCTGATGAGATAAATATTCTTTAGGATATGTTTTATATGAAACAATTATCACTGATTATTAATTAGTGTTATAATAACATCTAAATGAAGCATATTGATGCATATCACATATATAGTTGTCAGCAAGCGGGTTGTTGCTAACGCTTGCTGGGCTTCCATAGCGAGCCTGCCGCAACTGAGTGCCATAGTTGCTGGCAAGGAGCACCAAAGGCGCTCCTTGCGCTGGTGGAGATGAGAGCCGTAGGCAATCATACCTATGACCCCCAACGACTTTCCGACCGTAAATGCGGACACTCGCGAAGTGAGAGGCCGCATTTGCAGAGGTGGAGGCTCTACGGTCCCTCACAATCGGTTAAAAACGACCACACAATCGGCACTTGGAAAAAAAACATAAACACGCAATGACTAACTACGGACGTACACAAATAAACAAGAGCGGCGGGACTTAGAAAAAATCCATTACGGACTTGCACAAATACGACCTTAACGGACAACCCGCACACAGTGGCAAACATTAAAAAACACAAAAATACACACAAAAATAAAATAAAAACATTACCCACACCAAGGGGGGACACCCAGGACCTCTGCAACACTGCTTAAACCTAGAATTCTGGCAAATTTACAAAGTTTACACACTCGAAAATCCCCTAAGCGAGAGAAAAAATGGCCACCGAAAAAAAACGAAAACGAGGCTGCACGACCACTTAAGCCGCTAAATTCCACAAAGCAAATACGGCTTTTACAAAAACCCGTACAACCTACAACATACACCATTAGCAAGGACGCTTCATCATACAAACCTGCCTACCACATACTGTACACATTCGCCGCCATTTTACAATACTACCTTACAGGATGCAGAAGTAAACAGCTACACTAATGGCTTCCCCTCGCGCACACAGCCTATTTACACTAGACACTTGACACTTACACCTCACCTCCACAACAGTGCAAACCTACATTGTATGCTGCAGGAACATCAAAACAGATTGTCAGCTCTTCAGCACAATGCTTCCTGCATGTATTACTTACAAATAGGTAAAGTATATTAATTTATTCATTTATTACTTATTTAATTAGCATCACAAAATACATATACACGGAAAAAAAAACACTATCGCAATAAACGCAAAAGCCATTCACTGCGCGGCTCACAACGAGCACCAACGCTGCTCATAGCACACAAACTACACCAGGGGATCAGCGCCGACCTTACAATGACAGTAAAAGCACCTCCGATAACAAAAAAATACAACAACCAAGAGACTCGCAATGAGCGCAGAAGGTGCTCATTGCGAGCCACCCGATGAGCACCAAAGGGGCTCAGCGCGAGGCTCACAATCACCGCCGAGATCTTAGACCACCACAAAAAATTATGTCTGTGCCAAACACAATTTCTTGACTTACAATTCTATTGCCGTCATTTTTTGATGGGCAATTCGCTAGTATATATATACTAGCGAATTGCACGTAAAAAAATGATGGCAATAAAATTGTAAGTGGGCTAATGCTGTTTGGTGTATGGTAATGACATAAATAATACATTAATATATTAATATACTTTACCTATTTTGAAGTAATATATGCAGGAAGCATTCTGTTGAAGAGCTGACAATCTGTTTTGATGTTGCTGCAGCATTAGTGCTGTGGAGCTGCTGTGTAAGCGTGATGAATGTGTGGAGTGTAATAGTGTGCGTGCGCGAGGCAAATCCGTTAGCGTAGCTGTGTACTTCCGCATTCTATAAGTTATTGTTCTAAAATGGCGGCTAATGTGTGGTATGCGGCTGTGGCCGATTTAGCATCCTTCGTTTTGGACTTTTTCGGAATATTGGTAGCTGTTTGGTGGTGTTTTGCGTGTTTAGGGTGCTTTAGCCTCGTTTTCGTTTTGTTCGGCGGCCATTTTTTCTGTCGCTTAGAGGATTTTTGAGTGTCTAAACTCTTTTATGTTAAGTTAATTTGAGGTGTAACTTCAGTTTTTGATGTACTGACTGCCCCCTCTTCCTGTAGGTTAGCTTTTTATGTATTTGTTGGGTGTATTTATTGTGTTTTTCATGTTTTGATGTACGCGTGTTTCGGCCGATTTTTGCGAAGTCGTAACGAGTCTCGTATTTTCCTTTCGTAAGTACATAAATGTTGCAAGGTCCGCAGTTGCTGGTAAGGAGCGCCTTTGGCTTTGCTACGCGAGCCCGCAAGCGTTAGCAACAGCTTGCATGCTCACAACTATATATGTGATATATTATCTAAGACAGATACATGAGCTATACTTCATTGAGACTGCATGACTACTTTTCTTGTAGTTTACTAATAGTTTTAGAAGATGTAGCGCAGGGCATTGGTTTTCAGAAGCTGGCCCTAGGATCAGTGATTTTCTGTGTAACCTGATCTTCTGGTCCTCAGGAACAAAGAGGGATGAGGAGATACTTTAAACATAAAACTATCATTAGTCATAGATAGATTGTTGAGGAACGTATCTACAGTTAAAATGTACTTTATTCAAATCTGTGAAGAACTAGAAGAAAATATATTACAGCCCTGTTTGAAAGTTTCAGAATCTCAAAAGTGGTCCTCATGAACATTTGGAGGTAATCAGTTGGTCCCCAGACAGACGAATGAAAACCACTGGTGTAGGGAGCTGGTACTTTCATGGCAATCAGTTCTATAGTGCTGTCATGTTTAGAATCATTTCTCATTATCATATCAGCAAAAGAGGTGTGCTCCTCCTCAACATCTTGTCACAGCTCTTTGTAGCCTTAGGTGTTATTTGCAACAGGCATTTGTAATCAGCCTTCTTGGCTTCTCAGTGCTAGAATGCCCATTGGACACATGCAGAGATCTAGACCACTGTGGTCTCATTGTGGTCCTCTAAATGCTCTCTTAAATACCTTAACTTATCTCGTTTAAGAGCTTGTTTAATCAACCCTGGGATGTTGGTCTGCAATGTGTTTTTTGCTTAAAGGGACATGCATCCGAAAGAGGGTTATTGTAAATGTTTCTGTTTACTATTTTTTCAAATAAATGTTTCCAAGCAGAATAAACTGACTCAAGTGTTTAACTGCTATGGGGAATTGCCCATGTTAGCCAATAAGCAGAAATATAGCTATATGAGTCATACTTGTCTGTCAATGAGGTCTAGAGACTGTTAATTTCCTGTTTTATTTAAAGGAAGTTAAACAGGTTTTGCTTAATATTGTTAATGCAAAAATAGTTTGTAATTTAAAAACATACTCTTATAAATGCATGAAAAACATTTTTTATTCAATGCTCTTTTAAATCTTCCCATGTATTTTGCACCCTGTTCTCTGGAATGGGAGAGCATGCCCTTCTTCAACAATACACAGCCCATTATATATCTTTAAAACTAGGAAATAATACCTTTTTGTACTCCTAACCGCTTCTCCTCATTGTCTTTATCTCTGTTACCAATCAATTTAGTTTCTACAGTGATTTTACCATTTTGCTTTGAGTAAAATAAAATGTTTTAAAGCACTTTGAGATCCTTTTAAGAGCTCAAGGGCCACACAAGGCCCTTCACAGCCTTAAAGAAATGTGCTAATACATGACAAAAAACTTCTACTAGACACAGCATATTCAGTAGCCATGATTCTATCACATATAATAGTTGTCAAACTGCGATTCAACGGCACGCTTGCGACAAATCGCAGTTTGACAACTACAATACGTGCAACTCCCGCGCATGCGCAATGCGCGCAGGGGGTTTGCACATTTGCAATGCGCGACAGGAGCGCATGCGCAGTGCACCTTTGTGGAAGGGAGGAAGACAGAGAAGTGCGATGAGGGGGGAATAGACACAGGGTAGGAGGGGAAAGAGACACAGAGGAGGAGGGGGAAGAGACAGAGGGGAGGAGGGGGATAGACACAGGGGAGGGAGAGGAGGGGAAACACAGAGGAAAGGAGGACACGCAGAGGAGGGAGAGGAGAGGGGAGACACACAGGGGAGGGAGAGGAGAGGGGGAGATATACATGGGAGAGGAGGATTGGGGGAGAGACACAGGGGAGTCAGAGGAGGGGGGAGAGACACAGGGGAAAGAGAGGAGGGGGGGAGAGACACAGGGGAGTGAGAGGAGGGGGGAGAGACACAGGGGAAAGAGAGGAGGAGGGAGAGAGAGGGGAGTGAGAGGAGGGGGGAAGAGACACAGGGGAGGGAGAGGAGGTGGGAAGAGACACATAGGAGGGGGGAAGAGATACAGAGGGGAGTGGAGAGACAGAGGGGAGGGGGGAGAAACACAGGGGAGGGAGAGGAGGGGAGAGACACAGGGGTGGGGAAGAGACACAGGGGTGGGGGAGGAGGGAGGGAGACACGGGGGAGGGAGAGTGGGGGAGAGACATGAGGGGGAGAGACATGAGGGGGAAGGGACAGGGGGAAAAGACACAGGGGTCTGGGGAAGAGACACAGGGGAGGGAGAGGGGGTAAAAACCCAGGGGGGGAAAGGACACACAAGGGAGGGAGAGGAGGGGGGAGAGATTGCGAGGCCCGTGATGAGCACAAAAGGCGCTTATTGCGAGGTTCGTTATGAGTGCCAAAGGCGCTCATCGCGAGGCCAGTAAGGTAGAAGGGGAGAGGCTCCCATTGTGTGGCAAACAGCATTGCCAGGCTTCAAATTTTATTGCCGTCATTTTTGATGGGCAAGTCGCTAGTTGTATTACCGGTATATATTTCAAATGAATAGAGAATACAATGCATCAAATGTGTCCTGTCCAGTTCAGTAGGGAATGACCTTCCCTATAATATTATTAATTATGAAACATGACTGATGCTTATGCATGAGAAGGAAGAGAAGGGGGGTGTTTCTGCCTAGGCTTACAAGGCCCAGGCCTAGGGCAGCACATTTGCAGCCTGAAGTTGATAAGCCCATGAGTTAGAGCAGTGTTTTCCAGACTTTTCATGTTGGTGACATACTTTGTAGACATGCCTCATTTCATTACACAGTGATTCAAACCGGAGGTTAAACTAACTCCTTATAAGAGATACAAACACATACATAAGTTGCACTCGCGCGACACACCTACACTTTGCAGCCAACACACTAACAAGTTGCGACACACAGTTTGGAAAGCTCTGAGTTAGAATATACACTGCTACATATCTCTCCTGATGATAGGGCATTGGGTGTTAGGATGACCTTACCCTCAAGCACTTCTATGCATGTAGAGAGATTTTGATTGGAACCAGAACTAAAGTTGCCAAGATAATAAAAATCTTTAAGCATAGGAAGGAGGATAATCCAATTTTCCAGCACTAGCAACTTGTGGTATTGGTGATATTTAAAACATCACTTGGGTGCACATTATCTGTAATATGGTGCAGCCATAGAAGCAAAAAGGTAACAGCTTACAAAAGCTGCATTCAGTATGATATCCTACCACTCACAGCATTGCAATGCTGGAGTAGTTAATAAATGCACCCACAAAGAGAAATTAACTGCCGGTGAGTGCCAATCAGTCCGGCAATATAGCTGATTTTCCTTGCTGCACAGTCATGTAGATAGAGTCTAGTAATGTGATTGTGCTTGGATGGTGCTTGGAAATTTTGAACCTGAACACATACTACCTGCTCGCTACCACATGCTTGCTATATGAGTTACTAATAACCTACTACCACATGCGCGCTATATGAGTTACTAATAACTAAATATGAAAATGAATGGCCTTAATTGGCAGTGGCAGCAAATTAGGCAAGGATCACATGTAAACACTTTTTATTTAACACTGCAGCTTAATGGCACATTCCCCCATGTGTCAAGTATGGTCAGGGGCTACAAAGCAGTTTGCTGTAGTGTGCAAGGCCTAGTTTCTTTGGAGCAAATTTCCATTGCACCTGACCATGGCTCTCTGTGTCTCTTGTGACAACTAGTGTAAAATAACAAGTAATCTTACAATATAGTATATGGCTAAATCTGCTTATACAGTATGGTTTTAGTTGTTCATTTGATAAACAGCTAGCAAGAAAATCAGTATGTGAAGAATTAGGGCCAACATGTTAACCTTAGTTTACATTCTGCAAATCTGCTTCTATGTAGGTTTTTTATCTGCTATCCTGATAACCATCTTAATTTGCCTCCTTCCCTGCAGTGGCTTTCGCAGTCAAATTTACTTCTGTCAGAAAAAAATTAAGACCATAGGTTCTTTTGCACCCCTAATAGGGGCCTGCATTCAATTGCAAGCCTGCAACTCGATCACTGTAGGCCGTATGTCTTTCGGGTGTGTTGTGGGCTTCGTCTCCGATTGCGATGCTATTCAATTGAGCTTGGGCACGAGTTACGGGCCGAAGCCCCAAGCCCGTAAATCCGTCCTGCGGCCGCAAACTGTTAAGGGGCTGGCAGAGATGTGATGGGCTGAGGTGGAGGAGGAGGGGAGTGTAGAGGAATGTAGAGGATGAGGTGGGTGGTGGCAGGGTGACCCGGGCAGCAGGAACACCAAGGAAAGGGACAGAGGGGAAGGGGCCTGTAGTTTGGGGGGGGGGGACAGGCATCAGTGACAGGTCATGGAGGCAAGGATCCCCGTCCACAGTCGGGAGGGCAAGAGGCTAAGGGCAAGCACAAGGCCCTCAAGTACTCACACCGGGGAATGTGTCCTCCACGGTGCTATCCATGTCCACCCCGTGATTCTTGCAGGGGGGTAAGGGAAGTTAGGCCAGGGCCTAGGGCTCAGGCAGGAGGTAGCGGCTGAGGTGACAGCAGTAGGCACAGCGCCAAGGGATGTGAGGTCTGTCAAGCACCGGTTTAACAACATCATGGCCAAGGTGAGGAGGATGATGGCTAAGGAGGACAAGAACCAGACTATGACCTATAATGAGTGGGAGAGGGTCGCCAAGGACCTTCAGAGACAAGTGCCTGCCGCTGGAGCTTCAAGCCTGGTGGCCCGGCAGGACTCAGCCTTCATGTCAGGTGAATATCACATACACCAACATGCCACCACATGTACATCACACACACTGCACATGTACATGATGACAACAAGGACCCTGACATGTCAGCTCTATGGAACTAACAAGGGATAGATGGATGTGTCATTAAATCCATGAAACCCACAAATCATTCCTGGGCACAACAACAGTAATCAACCAATAAAGAGTCCATGTATTGGTGTGCCGACTGCAGCCTAAGCAGTTACAGCCCGCAGCCGGAATCAAGATAGCGTTAGGAACCAAGAAGAATCAAGATCAAGAACCAAAGAATAGATCACATCTAGCAAATGATAGCTAATCTGAGTTGCAATAGGAGTATCATCCAGGATCAAGCTTAGATGTCACACAAAACAATATAATATTCATCATACTAATGACATATACCTTTCTTTTCTCTCTTTCAGCATCAAGGAGGTCTGGGTCCAGTGGCAAGCCAGAGGCGGGGGCATCGGCTCCATTGGGGCAGAAAGTGGAGGACCAAGCCCCACCCAGCAGGAACCGTGCAGGGGGAGGGAGGAGAGAAGCAGAGCCGAGGGCCCTGGTTTGGAGAAGGAGGATGTCATATGGCTGATGGGGTCACCATCTGGACCCCCGGCCACACTGCTGGGATTCTACCCCACTATCCCCCTCCTCTAGAGACTATCGCTAGGGCCCTCCAACTGGAGTGAGGACACCAGCCGACTGCCACCTTCTCCCCCCACAGCAGTGCACTGGACCAGGCCCAACCACACAAACGCCCATTCAGCAACACCCTCCAGCCCGGGCCCCCAACACTTCACACTCCACCACCTCCTAACCAGGCCACGCCTCCATCCCCAGCAACAGGTGAGGCTGCCCAGGCGGAGATGCTGGCCCCCATCTCCGCCAATCATGCGGAGGTAATGCGCAGCCTGGCAAGGCACAATAGGGAGGAGAGGAGGCACCACCTAATGACTCTTACCTGGCTGGGCTGCTTAAGATTGGGGTGCACCAGAGTGCTTTCCAGGGGGTAACAGCAGAAGCCATACAATGAGCTCTGGTCCCTAGCCCAGCCTCCTCCACCCGGAGGCATTCCCTGGCTGTCCGCAACCCGGCCCCTCCTCTGCTTCCACCATGCCTCCACCACTGCTGCTGCATACTGGGGGATTGCCTCCCCCCCACACAATCACCAGCAGGGAGATGGTGGCCGGCTACCGGAGATTTGGGCCTTGTGCCTAGACAGAGGAGGACCTAGGGGCTGCGCATATGTTTGTGCCTTCTCAACAGCACTCCTCAGTGACAATCTATTGGTCACAATGTGAACATAATCTAGCCTGGCTACAGAGTCTTGGATCTTGGCCTATGTGATATTTTGTATGCAGATGGCTACCAATCATCACATGGTCCATGATCCTCTTCTCTTTAGACACAATGGGTACTGTTAAACCTGTCACCAATTGATGGCCACTGAGGATTACTGTTGAGAAGTGATGCTGCAGTCCCTATAATTTTTTTAACGCCTTATTTTGTAGGTTATGTCTTTTTATTTTTTGTAATTTATTTTTGTGTTAGGTACAATTCAGGTCCATGAAGGCATCTTCTGCACTTGCAAGCATTGTGAAGAAAATGTATGAGGTGTAAGGTTTATACAGTGCCTCTCAGGTAGACATTCCTTCAATGACAGCCCCCTTAACATGTAGCTCCCACAATCTTAAAGCTATTATATAGCCAGATATCTAAGATATGATTGTTGTTAGCTGAAATGTAGACTTATACTGAAATGTAGACTAATGACAGCCAGCATTGGTATATGTACTAGTGAAGCATGTGATCCTAACCTCAATATCAGTCTGAGAACAGATCCTTGTGTCTGATGTAAGTAACATTGAATCTGGCTGCAGACCTTTGTGTCCTCTCCGTATTAATGGGCATTTTCCCATATTGCTGATTATCCAGAGACCTAGCTAATAGTTAGTAATGCTTGCAGATCGGAATCAGGTGAGTTGGTATATTGTTACAGTTAAAGTATTTAGTGCTGTACTGTACATGCATGTTGATTAGTTTCTTTTATCCCTTCTCTACCTTTTTTTAATTGACCCCTTATCTTCAGATTTTTGTTTTTGTCACCACACTGTATGTGTGAAACTGGATTGGATTACACACTCCAGAGGTAGAATCATCTGTTTCTTTGAGCAGATCTAGACAAGTTGTAAGTGCTTTGCACATTAATGGTTTCTTCTATTAAATGGAGTGATTTCTGATGATAATTTTTTTCATCAGATTCCAGTTGCAGTGGTGTAGTGACCACATGTGACCTTGGTAGGTGCTATGCATCATGCTTATTCTAGACTATGACATTACCCCCTTTAGGTATCCCCTTTTTACCACAAGCCTCTTGCTCTCCCAGGATCTGCCCACACCACACCCATGATATTAATGCACAGTCTTGACCATTTCTGATTCTGTGTATGAAATAAAGCTTTGTTATACCGTTCTAACCGTGTCAGTGTGTTTTCAATGGTTGGGGTTATGGGACATCCACATACATCACATTTGTGTCACATTCCTATATATGTCAACTAATGAGCCCTAGTAACTATGCACTAGGTCAATATATATAAAAATAATAATAGTCATTAGATATCATATAATAATATATATCATATATAATCAAAATAAAGGGTTAATACACATGCAAGTCCAATTAGTGATACTGTGGAGTATCAACATTCCCCTGAGGGCCTGATGACAATATGACAGGTGATCCTGGAGTGGGTTGCCAGTTCATAGTTACATAGTAATTGAGGTTGAAAAAAGACGTTTATCCCATCAAGTTCAACCTTTTTAGATCTCCTCTGATCTGCAATATGCAGATTATTTGTTAATTGATCCAGAGGAGGCAAACAGACCCCCTCCCCCAAGTGAAACGTTGCCCATTGTCTCAAAAGGGAAAATAAAATAATTCCTTCCTAACCCCAGAAACTGGTGATAGGACTCCTCCCTGGATCAATACTCTCTATAATTATCCAGGATAACCCTGAATGCCCTTGTTATTTAAAAATATATCCAATTCCTTTTGAAAGTTATCTATTGAATCCACTGTCACCACCTCCATTGGTAGAGAATTACACATATTAACTAACCTTACTGTCAAGAAACCTTTTCTTTCTTTAAGGTGGAATCGTTTTACTTCTAACCTCAAAGGATGTCCTCTTGTCAGTTGAAAACCTCTTGGCACAAAAACCTCCCTTGACAAATCTTTATACTGACCCTGGATGTATTTAAATAAGGTAATCATATCCCCTCGTAGACGCCTTTTTTCTAGCGAAAATAAGTTTAATTTGGTTAGTCTTTCTTCATAACTTAGCCCCTCCATTCCCCTTATTCTCTGTACTTTTTCCAGCTCTAAAATGTCCTTTTTATGTAGTGGTGCCCAAAATATTTTAAATGAGGGCGTACCAGGGGTTTGTATAGTGGCAGATGTATATTTCCTTCCCTGGCTTCTATAGCCTTCCTAATACATCACAAGCACTCCAAAATCCCTTTCAATATCTGATACCCCTAGATTTGCTTCATTAAGTTTATAAATTGCATTGCTATTTTTCCTTCGCAGATACATAACTTTACATTTATTCGTATTAAATCCCATCTGCCATTTAATTGCCCATTTCTCTAATTTATGCAAATCCCTTTGGAGGGAAAGTACATAATTTTCTTTTCTTTTTTCTTTTTTTTAGATTCAAATATTTTTTATTGTTTATGAGACAAAAGCAAACAAATACATCACAATTGACCATGTACAACACACATACAAACATATTCATAAAAGGAGAAACAGCATTGTCTGACAATAATTCAATAGAGTTGAAGGGTCATATTTCGGTATCACTTTTAAGAAATACACCAGTTTTACATTTTAACCCCTTTAACATCATCTCTCAATAAGAAGAAGAAAAAAAAAATACATGCTAATATTGTATTTGCCTTTGCAATTGCTGTATCAATATCTGACACCCCGAGATTTACTCCATTAAGATTATAAATTGCATGACTATTTTTTCTTCCCAGATGCATAACCTTACATTTATTGGTATTAAATCTCATCTGCCATTTAATTGCCCATGTCTCTAATTTATGCAAATCCCTTTGGAGGGAAAGTACATCATTTTCAGTAAAAATACTTTCCAGTCCTACTTCTAAGTCGTTAATAAATATGTTAAAAAGGAGAGGACCTAATACTGAGCCCAGAGGAAACCCACTTACCACATTAGTTCAGGCTGAGTATGTTCTATTTACAACACTCCTTGGCTTCCTGTCTTTTAGCCAGCTCTCAGTCCATGTGCATATATTTACTGCTTATCCTGTTTCCCTTAGATTGCACAACAGTCTCCCATGTGGCACTGTATCAAAAGCCTTTGCACAATCTAAAAAGACTACATCCACTGAGTTGCCTTGATCCAAGTTCCTACTAACCTCCTCATAGAAACTAATTAGGTTTGTTTGACATGACCTATCCCCCATAAATCCATGTTGGCTCATACTTATAATCCTGTTTGAATAGACATATTCTTGATTATTATTCCTTATTAACCCTTCTAAAAGCCTTCCCGCTACAGAAGTGAGGCTCACTGGTCTATAATTCCCTGGATTTGTTCTAGCTCCCTTCTTAAATATAGGTATCACCTCTGCTTTTCTCCAGTCATCTGGTAGCGACCCAGTGTTGAGTGAATCTTGAAAAATTAAATATAATGGTTTGGCTATTACAGAACCCAGCTCTCTCAGTACCTGTGGATGTATTTCATCAGGACCTGGGGCTTTATTAACATTTATTTTTTCCAACCTCTTTTGGATTTCTTCCTGCGTTAACTAATTTTCTGGTGAAGGTAGTGTAGCACCATTTTGTTGCTGTGTCCCAACCACTGGTATGTCTTTTGTGTATACAGAAGAAAATAACCTATTTAGCTCATCTGCCTTTTCCTGGTCACTAATTTTCAGATGGCCTGTGTCAAATTGTAATGCTCCTATAGCTTCCTTCCTGGCCTTCTTCCCATTAATATATTAAAAAAATATTTTAGGGTTAGTCTTACTCTCCTTTGCAACTAATTTTTCAATTTCTATTTTAGCCAGTCTAATAGCTCTTTTGCCTAATACTTTCGTAAGGCAGTCTCTGTCCCCTCTTGTTTGTATAATTTAAATGCCTGTTTTTTACTTTGTACCTTGATCTTTAAATCAGTGTTAAGCCATGTAATTTAATTTAATAGATGTAATTTACTCCTTTTACTTTTATGCCCACATGGTATATGCCGATGTGTATGTATATTTAGTAAGGATTTAAATGTTGTCCACTTATGTTCAAAATTTTTACCTTCCATTTCTTTGTCCCGGTCTATAGGTTGTATTTCTGCCCTTAGACCATTAAAATCTGCCCTTTTAAAATTAAGAGTTTTTGTTGGCCCCTTACAGTTTTTTTTTTATTATTCAATCTCAAATGAGACTGTGTTGTGATCACTGTTTCCCAAAGGTTGCCCTATTTCAACATTTGATACCATATCAATATTATTTTGGATGACTAAATCCAAGATAGCTTCATTTCTAGTAGGCTCTTGTATAACCTGGACCAGATAATAATCTCTGAGTGTACTCAAGAACCTGCTCCTCTTAGCTGAACTGCTGGTCTCATTCATCCAGTTTATTTCAGGGTAGTTAAAACCTCCCATTATTAGAACTTGGCCATGCTTAGCTGCATTTTCAATCTGTAATAAAAAAAATATTTTCTCACTTTCAATTATATTTGGGGGTTTATAGCATACCCTTACCAATATTATTTTGGCATTTGCTGCTCCGCTATTTAACTCTACACACAAACATTCAACATTACTGCTAGTTCCACCATAAATATCTTCCCTGACTATAGGCTTAAATTCAGGCTTAACATACAGACAAATACCTCCTCCTCTTTTAACATTGCCACTATCTTTCCTAAATAGGTTATAACCATCCAGATTAACAGTCCAGTCATGAGGTAGGTTTATTTCCAGCCCTCCCAATAATTTATCTACCTGAGCCACAACATGCTGAACCTAAGCACCAGGGAAACAGCAAACTGTTTGCTTGGTGGGATCAAATCACCCTGTCTACCTACCTAATAATAGAGTCCTCTACCACCAAAACCTGCCTGTTTCTCTGCCTATTCTGTCCTCCCACTCCTCCAGTAGAACTGTTCTCCGGGAACAGCTCTATCTGGCATTGCCATTCCTAAATGGACATACCCAAAAGTTTCACTCAATCTGGCAAATCTGTTGGTGCATGCCAACTCAGTATTGGCCTGCCTCCTGCTCTTGTTCCCCCTGCTTCTCCTTGTAACTGTAACCCAGCTACCTCCCTGGACATCCTCACCAGACACAGCTCCACCCTCCATGCTAGGCCCAGCTAAACTGTGCTCCATGATCACCAACTTCCTTTCCAGTGGAATATCAGTAAGTGCTGCAATTCTCCTCTCCAGTTTTCCAATCTGAGCTGAGGCAACATGCTCACACCTGTCACAGAGGTATGGACCCTGGATCATCTGTTTCAGTATTGCATACATATGACAGGATGTACACTGAGTGAGGTTGCCACTGAACTGACTCATAAGTACAAATGAAAAAAATACTACAATTTGACTGTTTTCTTTGGACTCCTCCTGAAAATAGTCACACACAAGGCATATATGCGGGTCCTATTTGGAACCCGTAAGCTTTGGGCTGCCTTTTGGCGTTTGCGAGTTTGAGTGCGGCTGCAGTGTTGAGCGATTTTTGTAATTAAATAGCTATGTGCTACTTTCACTATCGGAAGTCTTGCGGCCTTGAAAGATCAAACGCTTTGGGAAGCTGTAAGTTACGGGTTTAACATCAACATTTTTTCAAGGCCGTAACTTGTAAAGCGTTCGGAGTCCGCAAAAGATGCCAATTGAATAGCAAAATAACTTGCAACCTCACTTACGGGCTACCGGATCGAGCAAAAGCTCAATTGAATGAGGCTCAGGGAGGGTGAGAGAAGCAGATCTGCTAGAAGCTGCAATGTGAAGTTCAAATGTAGGTTTAAAGCTACATTTAATTTATTTTATTCAAATACTAATCTGTTACAAATTACACAAATTAAACCTTTTAGTATGACCATTATGGTGGCCCTTCAATAATTACTGTATCTATATGTTTTTATTTTGCAGCATTATTTTGTATCCATCTCTTCCCTTCCAGTATTCTCCTATTTTTACTCCATGCATCTCATACATATTTGCTTTGCTGGTTAATGTTGGCAGGAGGTCCTGGTGGGCACAGGGGGAAGCACAGGAAGCAGCAGGGCTAAATTAGGGAGCAGCAGGAATCGTCTGGAGGCTGCAAAAGAAACCTTTCATCTTTGTTCATGATTAGGACAGACGGAAGTAAAGGATGCTATGGTTCAAATGATATTCATTTCCTCTTAGCTAATTTTATGTATTCCAGGACATCCATCACCTTTTGTGTTATATAGTGGAAAAGAAACTGAATTACAGAGAGAATATATTTCAAGAAAAATGATATACTGTATCTGGGTACTATCCTGTCTTACTGTTAACAGGTCAGTACAAGCATTACTCAAAGGAAATGATAGCAATGATCCACACTGTAATTCTACAGCCATTTCTGTATTGAAAGGTATTACTTATTTCTACGATAAAAGGTTACTTTCCACAGTAACTGACACAAAAATTGATTTTTACACTTCTAGCGAGAATTCACTAGATTATGCTATTTTGTTTAATGACTGATATTACTCACCCCATTTCAACCCTAGAAAAAAATATAATTATATACCTTCATGTGAGAATAAGCCATATGTTGTTTGTTTTAATTAATCAATTGGAAAACCTCTGTATTGGGAGATTCTATCATCTGTATGATATATGTATCACATTGGTTCTCTCCAGCCTCTTCTTCTTATCCTTTATTTGTAAGGCTCCAACATATTCCATAGAGCTGTACATGGGTTAAGTACAAGGCAAAAACACATTGCAAAAGATGGAGGGCCATGTCTTTAAGCTTAAATTAAACCATCCGTAGTACTTTTTTTCACAAAGCACCTTACAAGCTTGTAAGTTTGCAATTTTTGAATCATCTTCCATTGATTCAGTGGTAACAGTGGTGCAGATGTGATGCAACATCACACCCTCCAGAAGAGACAAATTACCAGGCTCCATTACTGCTGGCAACATCTCAGTTGTGGAAAAAATCATAGCAAAAGATTACTACATTAGTCATGGTATATTTAATCTTAGACTAACTAGACCCAGACTTGAAGCAGCTCATATTCTTGTGTGGAAGGCTACCTGAAGCTGCTGGTTTAGTGTTAACGTACTGTGTGTACATAGGCACAGAAATATCTACATGAAGAGAGATGTCTCCCTGTAAGTATACATGGTATTATAAAAGCATACAATTATTTTTCCATATTTCTCTGCTTGTGATAGTCTTAGAATAAAATGACAGAAAAGGGCCAAGGGCAGCCTAAAACCAAACGATACCCTTGACACCATTATATGATTGGTACTTCATGTAAACTCTTTGGGTACAATGAATATTGGGACATGTAAGGCTAAAAGAAATATTCAAAAAGTCAAGAGGTTGGAAAAGGTGTGACCACTTGAAACGTTTTTCAGTCTTCTCACCTTAATAAATTAGGCCTATTATACAGAGAGTGGATAAATGAATGCTGTATCTGTCTCTGGATCCCAAGATGTTTTCACATATTTGTTCCTAAAGCTGCTCCATATGCAAGCTGCTCCGAAAATGGCTTTAAAATATTTTAAGATATGTAAACTCGGACTATTCATCTTTCCACACTGAGTACCCAGATATATTGACTGATGCTCTAATTACGGGATATCAAAACTTTTTGTTCCAGTGGACCACTTAAAAAGTGACCAGGGTCTTGTTGACCACACAATCTCTGCTGAAATTGTTTGCAGACCACATACAGACTTTTTTGCCTACTTGTTGACAATTATAATACACTATTGAAATATAGCTTGTGCTATACAATAGCAAAACGCTGCAAGTTCAAACAGAGATGGGAGTACCAGACCACCTCCTCTGCCTCCTGAATAATCTGTATGTGGACCAAGAAGCCAAGGTCAGAACATGGAACAACCAAATGTTTCAAGATAGAGAAAGATGTGCAACAAGGTTGTATGTTGTCACATGCAGCTTATACATCATGTGTAAGATATCACGGCAAACTGCAATCTCAGTTCCTGGTAAATAGATAGGGAAGAAGTGGAGGAAATTACAAATTTTATTTTCCTGGGTTACAAGATCTTTGTAGATGATGTCTGCAGCCATAGCATTAAAATATGTTTGCTTCTGGGATAAAGCTATGGCAAGTCTGGATTAGCTATTAAAACATAAAGATATATCACTATCAACAAAGGTTCTCATAGTTAAAACAATGATATTCCAGTAGTAATATACTAATGTGAAAGTTGGGCTTTAAAGTAGGCTGAGCGCCATAGAATTGACTCTTTTGAATTGTGGTATTGGAGAAAACTCCCTTTAGGTCTGTAGACTGCAAGAAGATCCAATCAATCAATACTACAGGAAATCAAACTAAACTGTTCACTGAAAAGTATGACCGTGAGGATAAAAAGCTCAAATATTTTGGTCATATCATAAGAAGACAGGAATCCCTAGAGAAGACTCTGATGGGAAAGATGGAAGGCACACAAAGGAGAGGACTGCAGAGGTGGAGATGGATAGATCAGGTTATTGACACAATGATTATGAGCTTGATGGAGCCCAAAGCGGCAGATGTGTCTAGCATGCTACGGTCCATATGGTCATGGAGAGTCAGGCACGACCGAATGACTAAATAACAACAACGTACAATAGAAAATGTGCTTAGAAACATTTATTTATTAAAATAATGCTAAATTGCAGAAAGTGTATGCCGACATCAGCCACAACATATTTTTTTCTCGTTATGCTTAGTTATAGAGATGGATTAGTGCTCAAGTATACACAAAAAATAAACATACATTAAATTTACATGCAGTTTGTGGAAGTAGGCTTGAAAGTTGAATGTATACTCTTGAGAGATTATTGTATCTACATTGCTAAGTGTTCTGTAGTATGACATGAGGCTTTTTCCAGGCTTTGCAGTATAAGAATTGAAAATCAACAGTGTAATTACTGAAGACATCAACATGTTGCTAAGAATTACAAATATTCTCTTCCCAAGAGCTTAATTCAACTACAATAATGCTCACTAAGGTAAGAACATTCTCACTAGTGAGGTGAAACCATTCCAGATTTCTATCCTATTTTTTGATGCCTATTGGCAAAGTGTAACATTTTAACAATTTAAAAAAGTTTTCTAAGTCTTCCATAGGAATTATGTTTAATATAAAAAATATATTTGTCAAAATTCTCTATATTTCAAGTTGACTGCAAATGCTTACATTTCTCTAAAAAGAATAGCAATATTTTAAACTGGAAAATATTGCTTTAAAATATTTGAATGCTAAAAATTGTATTTAAAAATGATTTTGATAGAAATGCTAATAATATCAGTTATTTCAATTTAATGTTTAAATGTTTTATTAGTGTTACTTTCGACATTCAAAATATTTTTACTAATGCAATAAATAACTAGAAAGCTTTTTCCTTGCATTATTATAGTGGGAAAGATTTTCTAAAGTTCCGAAATGTATCTGTACAATATCCTGTTATTCATGCAATGAGCTCATTGAGTAGGATATAGTAAAAGACTAACAGTTGAGAGAGCACAGCATCCTGGAAGTGGCCTTGTAGCTCCCTGGAGAGTGCATGTCAGACTGACATCAATTAAATCCATTGTCCTACAAAGCGCTAGTCCAAAGGGGTTTACATGATAATAATATGCTTGTGTATATGTACATGTATATGTACATGTTTGCCTACATTAAACAACAATATATATACACTCATTTTACACTGCAGTGTCTGGTACCGGATACCAGGATCTCTTGTTTTCCAGAAGTTAATTGTACCATGACTCAAATGGATATCAATTTTCCAAATCTTCCAAATATAAAAAATTACTTGAAACATCAAGTAATATTGATGTTATAACTAGCTTTTTATTAGTATATATTTTATTTATACAGGCACTATTAAACAAAAAACCCAAAACATAGACATATTGCTTTTTTGTGTCATTCAGTGGTGTCCAGCTCTCTGTGACCACATGGGACTCAATACACCAGGTACATCTTTATGTCCATGGTCATGCTCATCCACCTGGTTTTCATGGCAGAGATACTGGAGAGGGTTGCCAGGACCATACAGCTCCTGGAATTCCAAGGTGGTCTCCCATCCAAGTAGTGACCAGGCCCAACCCTGCTTGGCTTCAAGGTGGTGTGACCTCTTGGTTCCCTGACTGGAATTGAACCCAGGTTGCAACAGTGAAAGCTCTGAATCCTAACCACTAGCACTGAACCACCAGGGAACCATCAGACATATTGCTTATTCAACACAAAATCCTCAACATGAGTGGATTATATTCTATTGTCAGTAGGTAGTTAGACAATAGTCGAAATCCAGTTGTACCTATTTTCATTAAAAAGATACTGTAAATAATTTTTCTTTACACCATCTAAAATAGCATTTCGAAACAAGAAGGATAATTGTTGCAAATTACATATATAGTTGTCAGCATGCGGGTTGCTGCTAATGCTTGCGGGCTCGCGTAACGAGGGCCGCAGTTGCTGGCAAGGAGCACCAAAGGCGCTCCTTGCGCTGGTGGAGATGAGCTCATCCCTATGACCCCCTACGACTTTCCGACGGCAAATGCGGACTTTCGGAGGTGGAGGCTCCCACGTCGGCTGCGAAGCGAGGGGCCGCATTTGCAGGGGTGGAGGCTCCCACGTCGGCTGCGAAGCGAGGGGCCGCATTTGCGGAGGTGGAGGCTCTACAGCGACCACACAATCGGGACGTGGAAAAAAAACCATAAACACGCAATGACTCACTACGGACTTACACAAAAAAATACGAGCCGCAGGACTTAGAAAGAAAAAAATTGCGGTTTTACACAAAAGCATTTACGACCCGCGGGACTTATAAAAAATCCATTAGGGACTCTCAAAAATACGACCTTAACGGACAATCCGCGCACAGTGCCAAACATAAAAAACACAAAAATACACTCACAAATAAAATAAAAACCTTACACACACCAAGGGGGACACCCAGGACCTCTGCAACACAGCTTAAACCTCTAATTCTGTCAAATTTACAGAGTTTACACACTCGAAAATCTCTTAAGCGAGAGAAAAAATGGCAGCCGAAAAAACAAAAACGAGGCTACACGACCCCTAAAGCCGCTAAATTCCACAAAGCAAATACGGCTTTTACAAAAACCTGTACAACCTACAACATACACCATTAGCAAGGACGCTACATCATACAAACCCGCCTACCACATACACATTCGCCGCCATTTTACAACACTAGCTTACAGAATGTGGAAGTACCCAGCTACACTAACGTCTTTCCCTCGCGCACGCAGCCTATTTACACTACACACTGCACACATTGCTGACACTTACACTTCAGCTCCACAACAGTGCAAAACGACATTGTATGCTGTAGGAACATCAAAACAGATTGTCAGCTCTTCAGCACATTCCTTGCTGCATATATCACTTACAAATAGGTAAAGTATATTAATTTATTATTTTATTACTTATTTCATTAGCATCACAAAATACATAAGTACAAAAAAATAAAATAAAAACACAATAAACGCAACAGCCATTCTCTGCGCGCCTCACAACAAGCGCCAACACTGCTCATAGCACACAAAATACACCAGGGGACAGCCTTGCAATAAGCGCAAAAAGCAGATCAGCGCCGACCTTACAATGAGAGCAAAAGCGCCTCTGATAAAAAAAAATACAACCAAGAGGCTCGCAATGAGCGCCGAAGGCACTCAGCGAGAGCCTCGCAATCAGCGCCGAGATCTCAGACCACCACAAAAAATAATGTCTGTGCCAAACACCATTCCTTGACTTACAATTCTATTGCCGTCATTTTTTGATGGGCAATTCGCTAGTAGTTATATAAAAGCTTGTAAAAAATGTAAAATGTAAAAGATAGTATTTTAAAATTGCCTTGCACTGTGTCAATGTTCTTGTGCTTTCTCCCAACTTAAAACTTAGTCAGATGCTTTAACTTGATGGAAAAAGGTTGTGGCATCATGGGAAACCACATTCCAGGATGTTTTGTAAATGCATTGACTGGCTGAAAAGACGACCAGATGATCATGGGAAAAATATGCGATTACTGGGGAGGAGAAAGTAGGAGATTTAAAACACTGTGTAAGACAACAATAAGTAAGTTATACAATTTTCTTTCTTTTTTGCAATGGTTTTATTCTTTTACATGCAGTGATTGTTCTACTTTTAAATACACAAAAATATACAAAAAAAAAAAAAGTAGGTTCCATTTGCTGATAAGGTCCATGACAGAAGTACAGAGCCTTGCAAAAGTATTCACCCCCCTTGGCATTTTTCGTGTTTTGTTGCCTCACAACCTGGAATTAACATGGATTGTTTGAGGATTTGCATCATTTAATTTACAGAACATGACCACAACTTTGAAGATATTTTTTATTTTTTTTCCATTGTGAAGCAAACAACAAATAGGACAAAATAACAGAAAAAGTCTATGTGCATAACTATTCACCCCCCTAAAGTCAATACTTTGTAGAGACACCTTTTGAGGCAATCACAGCTCCAAGTCGCTTTGGATAAGTCCCTATGAGCTTGCCACATCTTACCACTGGGATTTTTGCCCATTCCTTCTTGCAAAACTGCTCCAGCTCCTTCAAGTTGCATGATTTGCGCTTGTGAAAAGCCATCTTTAAGTCTGTGCACAGCTTTTCTATTTTGAGGTCTGGGCTTAGACTAAGCCATTCCAACACATTTACATGTTTTCCCTTAAACCACTCAAGTGTTGATTTAGCAGTGTGTTTGGGGTCATTGTCCCGCTGGCAGGTGAACCTCCGTCCTAGCCTCAAATCATGCACAGAGTGGTACAGGTTTTGCTCAAGAATATCTTTGTATTTAGCACCATTCATCTTTCCCTCAATTCTGACCAGTTTCCCAGTCCATTCCAGTAGCATTTTCTTTGATGGCCGAAAAGTTCAATTTTAGTCTCATCAGACCAGAGCACTTTCCTCCATACATTTTGGGAGTCTCCCACATGCCTTTTTGCAAACGCAAAACGTGCATTTTGTTTTTTGTGCAAAAGTAATGGCCCCTCTGCTATAAAGCCCAACTCTATAAAGTGTGTGGCTTATTGTCGTCCTATGTACAGATACTACAGTTGATGCTGTGGAACTCTGCAGTTCCTCCAGGGTTACCTTAGTTCTCTGTGCTGCCTCTCTGATTAATGCCCTCCTTGCCCGGTCCGTGAGTTTTGGTGGGCGGACGTCTCTTGGCAGGTTTCCTGTTGTGCCATGTTCTTTCCATTTGGTTATGATAGATTTGATAGTGCTCCTGGCGATCATCAAAGATTGTCCCTTACTTGTTTGGAGAGTTCCTTGCTCTTCATGGCAGTGTTTGGTTAGTGGTGCCTCTTGCTTAGGTGTTGCAGCCTCTGGGGCCTTTCATAAAAGGTGTGTATATGTAATGACAGATCATGTGACACTTAGATTGCACACAGGTGGACATCATTTCACTAATTATGTGACATCTGAAGGTAATTGGTTGCACCAAAGCTTTTTATGGGCTTCATAACAAAGGGGGTGTATACATACGCACATGCCAATTTTCTGTTTTCTATTTCCAAAAAATAGTTTTATGTATATATTTTTGTCATTTCACTTCACCAACATAGACTATTGTGTTCTGATCCACCACATACAATTCCGATTAACAAAACATTGAACTTAAGGCTGTAATGTAACGAAATAGTTAAAAAGTCAAGGGGGTGAATACTTTTGCAAGGCACTGTAATTTAGGGGTTTTAGCTCCTTCCTTCTGCACAGTACAGGAACATATTTTTCTCCCTATAAGGTCCCTACTTCATCTGTAGGGTAGTCTTGTTGCCCAATTCCAAAGTTGTGGTGAGTAATCTTAATCCTGCCATTTAACTAAGGCAAATCTAAGGGATTCAGGAATTGCAGTACATATCTGCTCATGGATTAAAAACTGGCTAAAAGACAGGAAGCAAAGGGTTGCTGTAAATGGAACATACTCGGATTGGACTAATGTGGTAAGTGGGGTTCTTCAGGGTTTAGTATTAGGTCCTCTCCTTTTTAACATATTTATTAATGACTTAGAAGTTGGAGTGGAAAGTATTGTCTCCATTTTTGATGATGACACAAAGTTGTGCAAGGAAATTAAATCAGATAATGATTTAATTTTCCTCCAAAGAGATTTGCATAAATTAGAGACATGGACATCTAAATGGCAGATGAGAATTAATACGAATAAATGTAAAGTTATGCATCTAGGATGGAAAAATAGCCAAGCAATTTATAATCTTAATGGAGCAAATCTAGGGGTATCAGATATTGAAAGGGATTTGGAAAGGCTTGCAAAAGAGCTATTAGACTGGTTAAAATAGAAAATGAAAAATGCAAAAGAGTAAAATATTTTTTCGGTCTATTAATGGGAAGGCCAGGAAGGAAGCTATAGGAACATTACAATGTGACACAGGCCATCTGATAATTAATGACCAGGAAAAGGCAGATGAGCTAAATAGGTTATTTTCTTTGGTATATAAAAGGGAGGTACCAGTGGTTGGGTCACTGCAACAAAATGGGACTACATTACCTTCACCAAATAATTTGTTAACGCAGGAAGAAATCCAAAAGAGGATGGAAAAAATAAATGTTTATAAAACCCCAGGTCCTGATGGAATAAATTCAAGGGTATTGAGGGAACTGGGTTCTGTAATAGCCAAACCATTATATTTTAATTTTTCAAGATTCACTCAACACAGGGTTGCTACCAGATGACTGGCGAAAAACAGATTTGATACTTATATGCAAGATGGCGGCAAGAGCAAATCTGGGGAATTATAGACCAGCGAGCCTCACTTCTGTAGTGGGAAAGCTTTTAGAAGGGTTAATAAGGGATAATATACAAGAATAAGTCTGAACAGGATTATAAGTCGGAGTCAGCATGGATTTATGAGAGATAGGTCATGTCAAACAAATTTAATTAGTTTCTATGAGGAGGTTAGTAAGAACCTGGATCAAGATAACACAGTGGATGTAGTATTTTTGGATTTTGCAAAGGCTTTTGATACAGTGCCACATGGAAGAATATTGTGCAAACTAAGGGATACAGGAATGGCAGTAAATAACTGCTCATGGATCGAGAGCTGGCTAAAAGACAGGAAGCAAAGGGCTGTGGTAAATGGAACATACTCAGATTAGACTAAGTGGGGTTCAGTATTAGGCCCTCTTCTTTATAACATATTTATTAATGACTTAGAAGTGGGACTGGAAAGTAGTGTCTCCATTTTTTGCTGACAAAGTTGTGCAAGGTAATTAAATCAAATAATGAAGTGCTACTTTCACTCCAAAGGGATTTACATAAATTAGAGGTATGGGCATCTAAATGGCAGAGATATTTAATATGAATAAATGTAAAGTTATACACCTGGGAAGGGAAAATAGCCATGCAATTTATTATCTTAATGGAGCAAATCTAGGTGTATCAGATATTGAAAGGGATTTGGGAGTGCTTTTGGACAACCACCAAGGTAACAGTGCTCAAAGCCAAGCAGCAGCTGCAAAGGCAAATAAAATATTAGCATGTATTAAGAAGGGTATAGAAGCAAGGAAAGTAAATATCATTCTACCACTATAAAAAATTCCAAGAGGTTTTCAACTGACAAGAGGATATCCTTTGAGGTTAGAAGTAAAAAGATTCCACCTTAATGAAAGTAAAGGTTTCTTCACAGTAAGGGTGGTTAATCTGTGGAATTCTCTATCAAAGGCGGTGGTCACAGCGGATTTGATAGATAACTTAAAAAAGGAATTGGATATATATATTTTTTAAAAGGGCATTCAGGGTTATCCTGGTCAATGAGACAGAGAGTATTGATCCAGGGAGGAGTCCGATCGCCAGTATCTGTGGCCAGGAAGGAATTCATTGTTTTCCCTTTTTGAGATGATTGGCAAAGTTTCACTTGTTTTTTTTCTGTTTGCCTTCCTCTGGATCAATTAACAACTAATATACATATTTTTCAGATTAGAGATCTTAAACGGTTGAACTTGATGGACTAAAATTATTTTTTCAACCTCAATTACTATGTACCTATATATAAATATATATATATATAAATATATATATATATATTGTGACAAGGGCGGCCGCGTAGAGCGGTGGTTTCTTGAATTAGGAACAAATACGTTCTTTTAGTACAGCAAACTGGTTTATTACGAAACAAAAACAAAATGTAGCAGTAACTCTGCTTAATAAATGAAAATAATCATCTGCAAATAAACATCTTACATACTAACTGTCAAGCAGGAACGCCCTGATTATACCTGCGCAGCTTATCCGCAACAGGGCCAAAACTCTACTCCACGATGTCTTCAGGATGGAGCTCCAACTCCGTTGTATTCAGAAAGGAGTAATTTCAAGGAAAATAGAGCCACCTAGTGGCAAGGAGTAATTTACTTTAACTAGCGCCACCTAGTGGCAAGGAAACCGGCCCGCCCTACTCTCAGAGTGTCCTCCCCCAAGGCCCTTATTCAGAGTACTCGGGTACTCAAACAGAAGAAAAAAGTCACATTGGTAATGCTCAGTCTTTTTCCCTGGGGGGTACTCTTTAAGGTAATGGTCCAGTGACCGGAGGCTTTGAAATTATGGTACAGTCCTCTTTATAAAAGCAGTGCAGGTCACAGCAGTCCACTATATCACACCGGTATATGCAACAAAAGATCTTCCTTTCAACTGCAGCGGCACTGGTATGGCTCACCCAGCAGTATACTTAGGACTGAGGTCCCCTTTGGTAAGAACTTACTGTGTTTGCAGTCTCTCACTCAGGCTCTGGTATACAGCAGGACTTTTACCTTGCAGCTCCAGGAAACCGCAGGATCCCACTCACAACGCTGCTTCTCCAGAAGTTCACCTTGGTTATCTGCGCAGTATTTCAGGCAGCTGACTGTTCTCTCGGCTAGCTGCCCTTTGCATGCTCCACACAGCTTGTCTCCTAGCTAGGCCTCAGCTTCTGGCTTCAGCTTCTACACCACTCAGGCCAGAGTCTTATTAGCAGTCTCTTCAAGCAGTACACACCCCTCCCCTTCACTGGGGCTTCCTGGGGTTTTTATTGTGTAGCACTGGACCAGGTGAAGTCAAGTGCTTTAACTCTCTGAGAGCTGGACACAAGGAGCGGTACAGCCTATAGCTTATATTCCGGTCCTCTATGATCTGACCCCGGCTTCTCCTTACATTCTCACAATATATATATATCACATATATAGTTGTCAGTGTGGGGAACGTTTAAGATGTTGGTCAGGCCTCGTGCAGCGTGCTAGGCGAGCAGTTGATGCCCGACTGCGAGGTCCGTGGCTGCAATGAGCCCTGATGGCACTCATTGCAGGGTTCCCGATGAGCACCTGTGGCGCTCATTGCGAGGCCCGCAGGAGTTTGGCTGCAATGAGCATCAAAGTCGCTCCTCACGAGGCCCGTATGAGTTAGGACCGAAGCACGTAGATGGACTGTGGGGCTTGCAAAATTACGACTTTAACGGCCGAACCACAGAACTCGAAAAACCTTTAAAAAAACTGAAATATGTCTCAAATTAACTAACACTCTCACACACGGCTTAGTGGGAAAGCCAGGGAGCCTGTGAGTAAGGTTGAAAATTATAGGGCATATTTTGAGTTTTTTGAAGAACGAAAATCACTTAAGCGAGAAAAGAAATGGCTGTCGAAAAAAAGGAAACACAACGAAAACGAGGCCAAAGGAAGTAAAACTAGGATGAAGGACGTAAAAAGTAGGACGAAAACTAGGACAAAGACACTAACATTTTACCAAAGGTAGTAACACGCATTGCGCAGCCCCTAAACTACACGGGGGGGGGGGGGGGTTAGTGGAGAGGCTCACAATGAGGCCCAAGGTATGCAAAGCAGGAAAGTTACGGCTTGCAAAGAAACAGCAATGAGCAGTACTCTGGGGAAGAGGCTTGCAATGAGCCCCAGAAGAAGCTCAGCGCAGGTCTCGCGATGACCGCCAAAGGGGCTTAGAGGGGCCATTGGGCTTACAATTTTATTCCCGTTATTTTTGATGGGCAATTTTCTAGTATATATATATATATATATATATATAGTGGCACCTCTACATTTCTCATTAATCCATTCCTGAGGGATGGACAGATAGTCAATATATTGATTGGATCAATACAGAAATATTTTTTTCCATAGGAATTAGCAAAGATTGGAAAAATCCCTTACCAGCCAGACCGATCCATAAATAAATAAAAATGTAACCAGATCTTTACCATTACTGATGAGCAAATTAATGGAGGCAATGAAACACGCAGGACTTAGCCTACAAACACTTAGGAAACGCTGGACAGCCTTACAGACTTATTAAATTCACATTGGCCCAATTGAATAGGGCTCTATATAAGCACATAGCATCTTTTTTTAAAATAAGTATTTAGTTACTGAAGACCTTGCGTTGCCATAGAAGTTCACTGAATAAATAGTTCTGGAATAAAAATCCTATGTGCTTAGATACAGTCCTATTCAATTGCCCCATTCGCATTACGAGACGCGGGACTTAGAAAAAAAAACAAACAACAAAAACATCACACACAGCACAGGGGAACAGCCAGGATGTCTGGAAGTGAGGTGGAACGCGAATTTAAGTACATTTTTAACAGTTTCGTCACTCGAAAATCGACTATGCAAGAAAAAAAATGGTGGGCCAAAAAAATGAAAATGAGGCTACACGACCCTGGACCGTGTACCACTTTCACACTATGAGGTACAAAATACAATACTACAAAGGATGCCAAATACTCGCGAGCCGCGTAGCACATACACAGACGACGCTACTTTACACTCCGAACTTGCAAATCACAACATTACACATCTACATTAGCGCTTTACAAAAATAAACGGTTTGCCCTCGCGCATACAGCCTACTTCTAATGCACAGTTGGGATATTCAGAAAAATATCTCAACAGTCCAACTGGACATTATATGCTACGGGAAAATAAAAAAAGATTGTTAGCTCTTCAGCCTATTGATTGATGTATATTTTTATTACAAAGAGGTAAATACATTAATTAATTAAGTAACTAATTAATTGATTATTATTTATAAAAATATAGACATATGTATCTGTCTTTGTGATGAGCGCAGAGGCTGCTCAGAAGAGCAAACATACACCAGAGGAGAGGTTCGTAATGAGCAACAAAGGCGCTCAGAGTGAGCCTCGCAATGAGCTCAGAAGGTCCTCACAGTACAAAAACCTTCACATTGTGTGGTAAACAGCATTGCCATGGCTTCAAATGTTATTGACCGTCATTTTTTGACGGGCAAGTCGCTAGTATATTTAATAATATACAGCAAATCAAAATGTGTACAAAATATACATAATCATCATAAATAGGTTGATAACCGAAATATGGATCAATTTAAAGCTCATGGCTGTCATTTTAACACATATCAATAAAAGATTGAGGCAAAGCAATGCACAACGTTTTGTGTATTTTCTGACATATGTGATTCCGACATGCTTTAGTAAAGCATTGACATAATGGATGGTTTGGGAAGGTTTTGAAAACAAGGACCCAATTCAACAGCTGATGATGATACTGAGTGTTTCAGAGACAGCACTAAAAGTACTGATTCTGAGTTCAGAGATGATGGCCGTAGGAGCTGAGGTATTTAGGGGGGTTTAGGTGGAGGAGGGGGGTTGAGGAGGGGGGTTGGGGGTGAGGGAGGTTGAGGAGGGGGGTTGAGGAGGGTTGAGGAGGTGTGTTGGGGTTGAGGGGGGTTGAGGTTGAGGAGAGGAGTTGAGGTTGAGGATGTTATATATATATATGTGTATGTCTTTTCTTTGCAGGAGTTTAATTATTATTTTTTTATTTTTAATGAGGGGTTTGTGATGTTCTTTTTTATTTTTTGAAGTGGGGGTTGTAATGTTCTTTTATTATTTTATGTAGTGTGGGGTTTGTAATTTTCTTTTATTATTTTATGTAGTGGGGGGTTGTAATGTCCTTGTAATGATTTTTGGTTTTAGTTAGCTTTTTTTTAATGTAATTAGTGGGGTGGGGGTTTAATAGGGGGTTAGGTAGGTTGTGTTAGGAAGGTAGGGGTTAATAGGTTAGGGTAGAGGGGGTTAGTTTAGATTTAGTGGTTTATTGAGGGGTGTAGTGTAGTGTTTGTACTTAGTGTCATGAGGGTCCTGAAGGACCCTCATGGCACTTAAGGGGTTAATATTAGGGTTCTAATTGTCCCATGAGGGTCTTCATAGACCCATATAGGACTGATTGGGTTAAAGAGAGGCTTACAGGGGTCTGTATGGACCCCCATAAGTGAAGGGGTTAAATAGAGGCTTATGGGCGTCTTTATAGACCCCCAGAAGTGATGGGTTAAATAGGCTTGGATGGGGCTAGATAGTCTAAGATGGGGTTACATAGGTACAGATAGGGTTAAATAGGCCCACTTAGGATTATTAGGTCCAGATAGGGTTAAATAGAACCATTTAGGGTTAAATAGGCACAGTTAGCTTAATTAGGTGCAGATAGGGTTAGATAGGCCCAGTTAGGGTTAAATTGGGTTTAGTATCGGTTAAGGGGGTATAGTTAGGGTTAAGTGGTTAATGGGGTATAGTTATGGTTAATAGTGTAGTGTAGTGCTTAGACTTTGTCATGGGGTCCTGGGGGACCCTCATGCCACTTCTAGGGTTAACCTAGGGCTTAATAGTGTGAGCACCCGGTATTTGCTAATGACGCAATGAAGGAGCGGAGGCCGGAGCACAAGCAGGTAAGTGAGGGGAGAGGGGGGGGGGGGAGGTATTTAGGGGGGTTTAGGTGGAGGAGGGGGGTTGAGGAGGGGGGTTGGGGTTGAGGGAGGTTGAGGAGGGGGGTTGGGGAGGGTTGAGGAGGTGTGTTGGGGATGAGGGGGGTTGAGGTTGAGGAGAGGAGTTGAGGTTGAGGATGAGGGGTTGAGGATGAGGATGGGGGGGTTGAGAAGGAAGGTTGAGGATGGGGGGTTGAGGATGAGGAGGGAAGGTGAGGAAGGGGTTGAGGATGAGGAGGGAGGTTGAGGATGAGGAGGAGGGGTTGAGGAGGGGGGTTGAGGGAGGTTGAGGGGGGTTGAGGAGGAGGGTTGGGGTTGAGGGGGGTTGAGGTTGAGGAGGGGGGTTGAGGGGGGTTGAGGTTGAGGATGGGGGGTTGAGGATGAGGATGGGGAGGTTGAGAAGGAAGGTTGAGGATGGGGGGTTGAGGATGAGGAGGGAGGTGGAGGAGGGGGGTTGAGGGAGGTTGAGGGGGGTTGAGGAGGTGGGTTGGGGTTGAGGTTGAGGAGGGGGGTTGAGGGGGGTTGAGGTTGAGGATGGGGGGTTGAGGATGAGGATGGGTGGGTTGAGAAGGAAGGTTGAGGATGGGGGTTGAGGATGAGGAGGGAGGTTGAGGAGGGGGTTGAGGATGAGGGGTTGAGGAGAGGAGAAGGGGGTTGGGGGTTGAGGATGGGGGGTTGAGGAGGGGGTTGAGGATGAGGAGGGAGGTTGAGGATGAGGATGGGGGGGTTGAGGAGAGGATTGAGGATGAGGAGGGAGGTTGAGGATGAGGAGGAGGGGTTGAGGAGGGGGGTTGAGGATAAAGGGGTTGAGGATAAGGGGTTGAGGAGAGAGGATGAGGATGGGGGGTTGAGGATGGGGGTTGAGGAGGGGGTTGAGGATGAGGATGGGGGGTTGAGGAGGAGGTTGAGGATGAGGAGGGAGGTTGAGGATGAGGAGGAGGGGTTGAGGATGAGTAGGAGGGGTTGAGGATGAGGAGGAGGGGTTGAGGAGGGGGGTTGAGGGGTTGAGGAGAGAGGATGAGGATGGGGGTTGAGGTTGAGGGGGGTTGAGGAGGGGGTTGAGGATGAGGATGGGGGGTTGAGGAGGAGCTTAAGGATGGGGGTTGAGGAGGGAGGTTGAGGAAGGGGTTGAGGAGGGAGGTTGAGGATGAGGAGGGAAATTGAGGAGGGGGGTTGAGGTTGAGGAGGGGGGTTGAGGAGAGAGGATGGGGGTTAAGGAGGGGGATTGAGGATGGGGGGTTGAGGAGGGAGGTTGAGGAGAGAGGATGAGGATGGGGGGTTGAGGAGGGGGATTGAGGATGGGGGGGTTGAGGAGGGAGGTAGAGGAGGGGGTTGAGGATGGGGAGGGAGGTTGAGGATGAGGAGGGAGGTTGAGGATGAGGAGGGAGGTTGAGGAGAGAGGTTGAGGATGAGGAGGGAGGATGAGGAAGGAGGTTGAGGATGAGGAGGGAGGTTGAGGTTGAGTAGTGGGGTTGAGGAGGGAGGTTGAGAATGAGGAGGGGGGTTGAGGAAGGTGATAAGGGAGGGGGAAGAGACACAGGAAAGGGAGAGGGGAGAAGAGACACGGGAGAGAGAGGGGGGACACAGAGGGCACAAGAGGGACACAGGGGGCAGCACATTTCCCACCCTCGGCTTATACTCGAGTCACTCATTTTACCCAGTATTTTGTGGTAAAATGGGTGCCTCGGCTTATACTCGGGTCGGCTTATACTCGAGTATATACTGTACTTTGCCATTGTATTAAAGTAATAGATAGAAAGCCTTACATTAATAAATACCTATCTCTTTTGCTGTAAGCATATATAGATGTTCTACATTTGAACATCCACATATCATAAACAGATAATTCCACAGAATCATAATTATTAGACAGATATTACTTTCACATGATTTCATTTAAAGCTTTTGGTTACCATTTTAACAAATATCTCTACAATGCAGCACTGAATGTTCTATGGAAGCAATGCACAGCTTTTATACTTTTCCTGTCATGTATTATTCGCACACGCTTTAGTAAAGTGTTTTCCTAAATGAAGAGAGCTTTGGAAATGGTTTTGAAAACAAAGGCCTAATTTAACAGTTGATGAATAAACTGAGTGTTTAAAGTGAATTTAATCTCTGAGACAGCACTGGAAGATGATAAAGACAGGACACTGATTTTAAAGGGCTACTGTAATGCCATAGCAATGGCATATACATACATATATTTGGCTACATTTCCTAATTAATAATTTGTTAGATCAGGATATTAATATTAAATTCATTTTCAAAGAGGAGTAACAGCCTCCAGCTCAGTGTTTGTCTCATAAGATAGTTAATCAAGGGGAGGCATGGCTGTGAGACAAGTCTAAAGTTGTTTTTTTTTCTTTAACACTAATTATATTTGATAAGAGAATAAACAATGAAACCTCTATAACAGTCAACAGAAATCTTTGTGCAAGTACACTTTCAGCCTTATTAAATTACGATTCGGCCAATTGAAAAGGGCTCTATATAAGCACATAGCTTACATTTTTTACAGAAGATTTTAGTTAGTGAACTTCTATCCAAAAGCAAGGTCTTCACTAACTAAGAACTTCTGTAAAAAAAGTAAGCTATGTGCTTATATAGAGCCCTATTCAATTGGCCGAATCGCAATTTAATAAGGCTGTTTGTGTCTAAAAATGTAGTAGCTGTCTGCTAGCCAAAGCCACCTTGTCCATTGACCTTAAAGTGGGTGGATACCAGCAGCAGCCGAGTCTGGAAATTTAACGTAAGATTATTGTTAAATATTGCTTATTTTAAATAAATCAATATGTAATTTAATAATGACGAGTGCCCAATTAAAAACACCAAGTTCATGTTTTATGGGAATTACACTAGAGTAGATTATACTAACTCACCATAGATATACTGCTGCAATCATGTTAAAATAATATAATATCAGCATAAGATATTTTTATATTTCATGCTGTCACAAGTCTAGTATGGATATGTGCACCCTCTGCACTTTCTCACATGCTGCTCTTCTCCTTTTCTTTTTTTCCCCTTTCTTCTATATTCTCTAAGACTGTGACTGATTTTGAGTTCCTCTTTTGCCATATTGTGCTGAAAAATTCCAGTCCTAACGGATTGCCTGCAGTCCTTGAAATACCTAAATATATCAATGGCCCTAGTAGTAACTTGGCCAACATTAAAATTGATTACTAAATCCCCTCATGTCTTTGTTATTTATTACTTCAATTTGTGGCCCACTGCAAGTCATAAGCAAGGAAAATTGGCCTAATTAGCTATCTCACTAAGTGTAATGCAAACCTGCACCATACAGTGAAGAACATTAATTAAGAATCACAGTATTCAAAATGTCCCATGCATCTGTAGTAGCCTATTAGAGGTGTGTCTGTATATACACTGATATGCTGGTCTCACAAATGTACACAATTTATATATTGACTTGGTGGTAAATCAGCTTTAAAGGACCACTGAAAGATGGTAAAAAAAAATATAAAACGAATATGCTCTAAGAGCATAATTAAGCATGTAAAACAAAGTCATAATGCTAAACACAAACACAAGTTTCTTTGATCGCACACCTAAGACCCACTGTTGTCAGAGGTGGCAACTTAATCCTTTAAGGCTCACCAACAGTCCAGGATTTCAATGTGTCTCTGTATTCAGGGTCTCTTTGCTTTAGCACATTTGAATTGCTATGTTTAACTTTGCATGATCCACCTGCGCTCAGTCAGAGAGAGACTGACATTCTGGATTGTTGCTGGCTCTTCTAGGACTGAACAAGTTTATAATTAAACAAAAAACAAAAATATGTCAATGCCTCTGCTGGACCCTGGAAACATTAATCATACGACATAGGAAAAATACGAGACTAGCGGCTGAACCGCGAAAACAGAAAACCAATAAAAACACACTAAATTCACCAATTTTTTTTTACAAAAACAGCGCACACAGCACGGGGGAACAGCTAGGACGTTTGGGAGTGAGGTGGAACGTGAATTTAAGGCGATTTACACGACTTTCACCACTCAATTGCCTAAGCAAGAATAAAAATGGCAGCCTACATTTTTTTTAAACGAGGCTACACGACCCCGGACCGCGCAAAACACTGCCAAACGTGTAGCACTTTACACATCAACCTACGAAATACCAAATACACTATTACAAAAGAAAATGCTCACGAGCCGCGTAACACATTAATAACATAAGGAATATACAATACCGCTTTACACAATAAACCAACGGCTTTACCTCGCGCACACAGCCTATTTATAATGCACACTTGGAACATTCATTACACTTTATCATCAGGGAAACAACACTGAAACTGTACATTGTATGCTGACAGAAAATACAAACAGATTGTTAGCTCTTAAGGCTATTGATGGCTGCATATATTCATTCCAAATAGGTAAAGTATATTAATTTTTTCAACAAATAATTAATTATTACATATAGATAAATATATATCTCTCTTTATCATGACTGATGAAGGTGCTCAGAGGAGCAAAAGTACACAACAATGAGCGCCGAAGGTCCTCAGAGTACAAATGCTTTACATTGTGTGTCAAACAGCATTCCCATGCCTTCAAATTTTATTGCCCCGTCATTTTTGACGGGCAAGTCGCTAGTTATCTAATATTCAGTGATATGTTCATTTATCACAATTTTACACTTATATAATGATCCCAAATAGATCTCATTGTAGAAAATGAAAACAATTGTGTGCATTTTGAAGCATTTAAAGTCAAATGATAAAAACAAGGCCTCTATTATAGCATACAGTTACTAGAAGACATGGAGTACACTTTAAATTGTAAGTGTGTGAGCTTTAATCTTGCAAGGATTATTTATGGAAAGCACTATACATTCTAGATTTTAAGCTCAAAGATAGAGCCCTTCACTTGTCTGCAATGTGTTAATATTGTTTTTGTCCTGTATGTTTGCGCCTTATAAATAAAGAATAAGAATAATCTTTTCAGGTAATATGCTTACATTTTAAGCTAAATTATCTAACACCTTTATAAGTGTTTTAATAATAACCAATTGCAATTCTATTACTTTAGTTTTTATTTTATACTAGCGACTTGCCCGTCAAAAAATGACGGCAATAAGATTGTAGGGCAGGTAATGTTGTTTGTGTGCGAAATTAATTTTGTTGGTGTTTTAAGATCCTTCGGCGCTCTTTGCGAGGCTCCTGGTTGTTTGTGTGCTATGAGCAGCATTGGTGTTTTTTTTTGGTATGGCAATGAATAATGAATAAAATAAGAAATTAATATACTTTACCTTTTGTGAAGTAATATATGCAGGAAGCATTGTGTTGAAGAGCTGGCAATCTGTTTTCATGTTGCTGCAGCATCAGTGCTGTGTAGCTGCTGTGTAAGTATAATGAATGTGTGCAGTGTAGTGCGAGGCAAATCCGTACCTGTGTACTTCCGGATTGTATGTATAAGTTAGTGTTCTAAAATGGCGCTCAATGTGTGGTATGCGGCTGTGGCTGATTTTGCGTCCTTGTTTTCGGATGTCGTCCGACTTTTTCGGAAAAAACGTAGGTGTTTGGTGGTGTTTTGCGTCTTTAGATTCCTGTAGCCTCGTTTTCGTTTTTTTCAGCTGCCATTTTTTTCTTGCTTAGGGGTTTTTCGGGTGTCTAAACTCTATTATTTGGAGTTAAATTGAGGTGTAACTTCAGTTTTCGAGGTCCTGGGTGCCCCCCCTTGCTGTAGGTAAGCTTTTTATGTATTTGTTGTGTGTATTTATTGTGTTTTTCATGTTTTCATGTGCGCAGGTTTCGGGCTGTTTTTGCGAGTTCGTAGTGGGTCGTAAAGCATCTCGTATGTTCCAAGTGTGCATCCTCAAGGAGTGGGGAAAATCATCTAAATCAAGTTCAATTCGCTTTCCACCTCACTCCCAGACGTCCTGGCTGTCTGTGATGTTTTTTAATTTTTGGGGGGTCTATTTAGTGTGTTTTTATTGTTTTTTTATTTTCGGCGTTCGGCCGTTAATCTCTTCATTTTTTGTGTCTCGTATTCTGCGTGTGTCAACCGCTTGCACGCCAAGGCGATCCTGCATTTAGGAAGTGTTTTTCAGCTAAGTCCTGCGTGTTTCATTGCCTCTTCGTGTTAGTGCTGATAGTTGTAGTGGCTTAACGGCTTGCCTCGCTACGCGAGGCTCGCAGGCAATGAGTGGCTTTGGCGCTCATCCGCCAAGTGCTACGGGTTAACGGCTCGCTTCGCGAGGCTTGCAGCCATGAGCACCTTTGGCGTTCATCGCCTAAGTCTTACACTCCACGCAAAGTGTGACGACGTCTCACAGTTTGCCAACTATTATATGTGATATACTTTTACTTTCTCCCCTTAAAAAACAATTGCTTGATGAAAACATAAGTATGTTTGAAAAAGTCTGAGTAAGAACATAATAGTCATAAAGCTAGTGTTTAATAATAATAATAATAATAATAATAAAAAAAAAGGTTTATGCCTTTGTTGAACACTGAAGCCATGAAGCCATTCATGGTACTTTGGTGAATGCATTTATGAGAGGTGATTTCTGCATGAGCCAGGCTTTCAGAAGGCTATCTACTTCCGAGTATGGCTGGAGTAAGTGTGTAGGTGTCTAAAACTAAAAGCTCCAATGATTTAACAATTCTGCTCTCCATTATCCCTTCTATTCTGTAGGATTGTCCTGGTTATGCCTTCCGAGAAACCATATGGGAAACGCGTATCAGGAAATGCTACCGCACTTCTGGTGATGTCACCACCTAAACCAGTGAGAGGCAATTTTTACAGCAAATAGTTTTATTTAAGTGTTTTAACAATCCACTTAATTAATTGGAGGAATTACTTCTAGCTCTACATTGTTAAAGTTTAAATTAAGAATATTATAAAAGTTACATTTTAGACACAACATATCCCATCATTTTGCCATATCCTACTTTGAAGACGTGAGTAGTACGTGTTCTAAATTAAAGTGTATGCTTTTTCTTCTTTGTGCGATAATGTTGTTCTTACCTCACACTATGCACCCCTTATGTGCATATAGGATTATCTATTTATGAACCCACACTATGTATTAGTCCATATTTTTCATATTTACTTATTGGAAAGGTAACTATTTATAAAAAAATGTGTTTTGTCTTTCATATACTAAAATTGGAGCGTTCACCTTTATCTTGCTTATTCATGTGTACAAGAGTCATAGCATGCCACGCCTCCTTTGTAATGGCTGTTTAAACCTTACCTGTGCCTCTCGTCTCTGAAGGAGCCTTCACGCTAAGTATAAATGTGACTTTTGTTTTCTTTTTATTTCTCTGATCCACTCATGCAAATATTTAATTTCAGCTACTAATTGACATTGTTAGACTGTCAGTTGAGCTGAAAATTCGCACTTAGATACAAATTGCATCAGAGTATCACATTGCTAATATAAAACAACAGAAGTGGTTTAAACAAAGTAATTTTAAAACAGATACAGAATTTACATATTTTACACAATCCTAAAAAAACATATTTTAATCCTGATATATATATATATATATATATATATATATATATATATATATATATATATATATATATATATATAGGCATTAATTTGTTAATTTGTTGTTTTAAGCAATCCTACTAAAAAAAACGTAATCCCGTTTGAATATACCATTAATAACATTTATATAATACATATATATACTTATAGACATAAACACATTTTCTTCTTGCCGATCTCAATTTATATTAAGGGTGCTTGTGCTTGTGAAAGTGTTTGTCTATTCATGTCTATAAATTACCTATACACATGCTCAACTATCAATTTGTTTGCTTTTTTAATCATTTATATACAAACTTTTATACAACCTTGAATAGTGACCCCTAATGGTTACTCCTGTTGGTGCAATACTACATTTCATGCTAAAAGGGATATTTCAAATGCCAAATACTTTGTGAAGATAGATTATTTTTTTTATAATTATTTTTATTGAAACTCAATATAAATACAGATGAACAACAATTAAGTTTTGTATTTACTTCAATACAACAATCTTATTTTTTGTATTGAATTCCTTATAAACATATAAGTAGGTAGTGGAGATAAGAAAAGAGTTGTCCAACTGAATACAGAATTCCAGAGGATAGCATGAAGAGGCAAGGAGGCTTTCTACAATGAGCGATGTAAAGAGATTGAAGAAGATAACCAAATGGGTAAATCAAGAGATCTCTTCAAGAAATTTGGAAAAAACCTAAAAGGCACCTTTCATGCAAAAGTGGGTGTGATAAAAGACAAAAATGATAGGGACTTAACAGAAGATAATCAGATAAAGAAGCTGTGGAAGGAATACACTGAAGATTTATACATATGTACATTTGATTATCTGCTCAAAAACAGGGCCCTCCATTCTTTATAAGGTGTTAAGTTTGTTTTTTGCCATGCACTAAACCCCTGTACAGCGCTACGGAATATGTTGGCGCGACATAAATAAAGATAATAATAATACAGGAAGAATCTTAACAGCAGTGATGACCTCAATAATTTGTCCAGTGAGTTGGAGCCAGACATCTTGGAGAGTGAAGTGAGATGGGCCCCAGGATGTCTTGCTGATAATAAGGCTGGAGGAGGTGATGGAATCTCAATTGAACTATTCAGAATTCTACAGGATGATGCTGTGAAATGGTTACTTGCCTTATGCCAACACATTTGGAAAACTCAACAATTTCCAATAGACTGAAAAAGGCCAGTCTACATCCCAATGCCAAAAAAAGGCAGTGCGAAAGAGTGCTCCAATTATTGAACAATTGCACTAATTTCACATGCCAGCAAGGTAATGCTTAATATTCTACAAGCTCGACTCCAACAATATATTGACCAGGAGCTAACAAATGTGCAAGCTGGGTTCCGCAGAGGTAGAGGAACAAGAGATCAAATTGCCAATATCCGCTGGATAATAGAGAAAGCAAGAGAGTTCCAAATAAACATTTACTTCTGCTTCATAGACTATTCTAAAGCCTTTGACTGTGTGGATCACAGCAAAATGTGGCATGTCCTTAAGGAGATGGGAGTACCAGGTCATCTCATCCTCCTCCTAAAGAATATGTTGACCAATGAAGCCACGGTCAGAAACAAACATGGGAACCCAGAATGGTTCAAGATCGGAAAAGGAGTGTGACAAGGTTATATATTGTCAACTTATTTATTCAACCTATATGCAGAACATATCATGCGTAAGGCTGGACTGGATGAATCCAAACCCGGGAAACAATATTGCTGGAAGGAATATCAACAACCTCAGATACGCGATGATATTACTCTGATGGCTGAAAGTGAGGAGGAACTAAAGGACTTATTGATGAGGGTAAAAGAAGAGAGTGCAAAAGTTGGCCTGCTGCTCAACGTTGAAAAGACGAAGATTATGGCGAACGGAAATCTCACATCCTGGCAAATAGATGGTGAAGAAGTGGAGGCAGTGACAGATTTTATTTTCCTTGGATCCAAGATCTCTGCAGATGGTGACTGTAGTCATGAAATTAAAAGATGTTTGCTTCATGGAGTGAAAGAGCACAAGATTGTATGGAAAAATTATGTATTTTTTTTAAAATTACATTAATAACAGCCCAAAATATCTAAAGTCTTAAGTATGTTTACATACTGGTTGTTGCATAAGTAAAATCAGACATCAAGCAGCACAGTGAAGACAGTGACTGATAGCAGTTTTTACCTGGACTCAGGAAAGCATTGACTAGTTAACCTATAACTGACCTATTTAGGTGATTCCATTTGTTAAGGGTTAATTCTTGTTTTCTTTTCTTTCAATGATATGTATTAAACCATTGATTGTAGGGATCAATATAACACGGAAATTACACATAAAAAAAAAATTTAATTGCAGATTTACAAGCTTGAGACTGTTGTGCAATTAATTCTAATGTCTTTCATTGCTTTCCCCGTCTTTTAAAGTGCAGTCTTGATTTTTTATTTGCTATTAGAGTGCTACGGACAGCTGTTTATCCCACTTGCGAGTCCTATCTGGTACTCGTAGGATTTTTGGCTACATTTGCCATTTATGGGTGTGCAAACAATTGCGGGCTTGAGGAATTATAGCAATTTAATAGCGATTCGCAATTTTAGAGGTTGCGGGCTTAAAAGATCAAAGGCTAAGCTGGATTGGAGTTACGATTTTGACAACGTAGGGATTTTTAACCTGTAACCCGCAGATCGATTGTGGGTAGCTAAAAGAGGCCCATTTAATAGCAGTAACTTTTGCGGGCTACATTACGTGCTTCAGTAACTACAATTGGACAATTTAATAGGGGCCCATGTTTGATTTAAAATAGCACTTACAGGCACTTCTTAATAAAATAAAGTACATAAAAGTAAATAGATACACATGTATATTACATACCTAGTAAGATCCAGGAACCTGTGTATTTTATGTTTATCATATAGAGAAAAGTAATCTGAGTAATTGCCAGTTTCTGTCATTTGTATGCTAATCTGTATATCTGGTATTGGTAATCTCATACATTCTTGGGCTTTGACAATTAGTATAATATTCAAATATATCACTGATTCTGTTAAAAACACTCAAAATTAAAACATTATTTTTTATTTTTTTTATTTTAACATGGCAAGTGATGACCGTAACTCTTGAAAGCTCACAAGAATTATGTCCAAACAGATGAAGATCAAAATGTACATGGCCTCCAAGGGTCAGTAAACTGGCGAGAAATCCTGCACTGAAAGAGTTAAATGCATGATAACATATTGGACTTCAGTGTGTCGAATGTGACTATATTTATTATATACTCTTTTGAAAAACTGTACTGAAAAATAGGCAAAGTTGTTTTTTTACATAGTTAAAAAACAGCATTTAAATGAATGCATTATATAGGCAATTATGCTGCTGTTGAAACTACCATTTTGGTTTCTGCCGATCTACTTCCAGAGGCTGGAAAATACCTTGAATATAGAGGAAGATTTTATTTATACAATAAACATGTGGTAGCTAAACCTTACAGTTATTTCAACAGGGCTAATAATGTCAAGAAGCATCAGCTCAGAAAGAAAATGGAACCACACTGTAAAGAATAATTACATATAAAAGTTAAAAAAGTTAAAGGTTGTATTTATTGATTTTTTTTCGCTTGCTAAAATAATTTTGACAGATACCACTTTAGTTATTCAAAATATCACATAGAAAAGCCCTTTGAGTGCTATCAATATACAATTATCTAAATATTTTGACTGGGCATGTACATAATTCAAATTAACAAATTAGACTTAAAAAATATGCCAAATTAAAAATGATGGATAGGACATATGTTGTAATATTTGTATAAAACATACAGTAGCTGGACCACTTCTTTCAAATTAGAATCAACAAAGCTGAACTGCAGGTGAAAGGCTAATGCATTTATTCACTTGGCTAAATCGCTGTGTGTTAAAGAACGACTGTGAGGGCCATCTGTTCAACAGGAGGCATGAAGGCAGTAAATCAATTAGAGCCATATGTAGTAAGGAGAAGTGTGACGTGAACATTGCAGAACCTCCGCTCCAGAAAATACATTAACATTAGCTTTGCATTTTCTGAAATATATATTCAATCTTTGAAATGAAATCATATGGACATTACCATTTAAGCATAATTTAATCATTTAAATGGCATTGTATTTTTTTTTGCTTTGAAATTTCATGTCTTTTTAAACTACCTTAGGAAACTTATTAGTATTGTACACATGGCCGGATTATCCATTAGGCCAACTAGGCAGCCGCCCAGGGGCATTTCACAGTGTGGGGGGTTCCACTTTAAACAAAAATGGTTGCTGGCTTAAAAAGAAATTAAATGCTGCAGTTCATAGACTGGCTACTATGGGGTAACCACTTAGAACAAGAGAGTTACAACACAGAAAGGAACTTACACACACAGAAAAGGCAAAAATAGGTCAGTGCATACCTTGCATATTCACTTGCAGGGGCTTTTCCACTTCACTGCCTAGGGGCTCCAAAAAGGTGGATCCTGTACGGATTGTACAAGATATATTTTATTAAAATTAGTACAGTAATTAAATAGTACATTTGTGTTCACATTTGAATGTCTAAAGCAAGTTAAATTACAGATATTACACTGCATTCTGGGAACCTTGGCAAGGACATGCAAATATGCCCTGAAAGGCTTCACTCTTGCAATCCATAACCATTATAAACATGGCTTCCTTTAAGCATATGCCCCCTGTATTACACAGCTTTTTTGCAAAGCTCGGGATGGATTATACACAAGCCAGGAATCCCTCTGCCTCTCATCAGCATGGGGCCTGTGTAGTAGATTTTGTTGTGAGGTAGTTTATTAAAATTAGTAAAGACTTTAAAGGAAAGAATCCATGACTTCAATATGTACAGGTAAGAGGACAGAAGGGAGAAGGGTGATGCAATAAAATATTTGAATATATTAAAATATTTAAAAGAGATCAGGATGGAAGCATCTTGCAAAAAAGAATGCAAACATGAAATGTCATGAAGTTGGAAAGTTTGGGTATATTTTTGCAAAAGTACTACTTTATAGAAAGGGTAGTCGATAGATTGGATCAATACCTTGTTGTGGTGAAGGGGCTTGTAACCTTTAATGAAGCTGTGAGCTATACCATGTATCGTTACCCAAGGTGGCCAGGTCATAGCAGAGAGGTCAGACAAATCACGGTCCACTGGAGGAGGAACTGGCAACTCACTACAGTATCTTTGTCATGAAAACAAGATGTTAGCACACTGGTGTGGATAATTAGAACAGCTCTGAATACTCCTTCATATCATGTCAGGATCTTTGCCCAAGGACAAAGCATCTTTCTAAAAAAGTTCTTCTATTGCTGTCTCTGGTAACACAAAGGAGTTTCAGTTTTAATATATAGGTTCATGGAAATATTTTTTTCTTTATTGCCAATATAGGGTACTTATATGTGTTTTCTTTTTTCAAAGGATGCTCTCAGAGTATTTAAAATAATTTACATGTTTAACTATATGGGTCATACTTGTCTGTCAATTAGACCTAAACACTACAGTATGCTCTGTGCATTTTCTGTTAATGTCAAAGACGTTTAATATTTTTTTTCATGCAAAAAACAACTTTTACCACATTTAAACCTTCAGTAGTTTGAAAAGACCATGGTCTTTAGTTTATGCATAAAATAGCATACATTTATTAATTTGTGTAGGATACACAATTTCATCAATTTTAATTTAAGCAACATGCTGTGTTTGGGTTCTTTTAGTTTTTTTGTGAATCTTGAGCTATGTTTGAGGCTTAACCTTTTGTAGTATTGTAGGTTTTTACCTTGCTGCATTTTCAGTGAGCAGGTTACACGGTACATGGCTGGTAACATACCATCAGGGAAGGGCCAGGGTGATATGATTGGCTTTAGTCATAGAGGCTGGTAGTGTTAATAGATTTCTGGGATCTATTTAGAAGACAACATGCAATAGGTTTTTAAACAGGAAGCAAAATGCTAAATTGGGTCCATAAGCATGGAGTAAGCGTTAGCAGTGAACAAACTATGTCCAGGGTACAGGACTGGCTGGCTACAGATAGATGGTTCGGGTTTTAGTATGGACTATCAAGGGACAGATCACAGAACTGAAACAGACATTAGTGCAAAAGAGAATAACTGATTGTGCTGTTCTGGTATTGCTAACCTAACAAACTGATACTAATGGCAGACAGTGACAACCAAGGATAGATGGCCACAACTGCAGTTATAGTATGCCATAGTAGTCTCACTGGGGCAAGGAAAATTCACTGGCATCAGGTCTGTAGTATGAAAAATGTTGCTGGCAATGACCAAATGAGTCACAATTGATAATATTGGCAGCAGAAGTCCAGAAAAGGTGAAAACTGAAGAAGACCCAAGCAGACTGTGCAAGTGAAATGGAAAACCTGGGTACTGATACAGAACTACTGCTTTGTGTAAGGACACATTTGTTGAAAGCACTGCACTGTGAAGTTTTAACTGCAGTGTCCCCTATTGCAGAGGATGCTGTGCCTATACAGTCAATGGAAACCCCTTTCTTTAGGTCATCAGGCAGTTCAGTTTTTAGGTTTGATCAACTATATTACATTGTATGCATGGCATTTTTTTTTACATAATGTGAGGCCACTAAAGTACGGGGATGAGTATCAGGCTCGAAAGGCACACTTGCCTATTGCCCCCTTGATGGGTCTTGCCACCCATTACTTTGTCAATATGACTAATTACCACTTTGTGAGTATTTATAGTTTCAGACTTCAAATTAGCTCCACATTCTAAACTACATTATCACAAAACATACATATTGTGATGTACAAGTGAACCAATATAACCATTAGTGGTAGAGATGTAATTGTTAGAGTCCAAGGCCCTCATTCAATTGCAATTTGCCCAATTGAATAGGGGTCTAAATAAGCACATAAAATATTTTTTGAAAGAAGTTTTTAGTTAGTAAACATCTATCCAAAAGCAAGGTTTTCACTAACTAAAAACTTATTTGAAAAAAATATGTTATGTGCTTATTTAGAGCACTGTTCAATTGGCCAAATCGCAATTGAATGAGGGCCCAAGAGTTCATAGAAATAGATTAAATTATTGAAGTAAATTGAACTTGACAAATTCTTCAAATAATGCTGAAATGAATAAATAAATCAAAGCTTAGTTACAACCATTGACCATAGAAGGCAGTATGCATGTTATGGTACATTAGTCAAATCAAGGTGGGCTTGTCATTTAGCTCTGCTAGCGGAATTATTGATTTTAAAACAGACTTCACAATCACAATGTTTTTTTTTATATAATTGCACAAACAGTGTGAGTGATTTGTGCATATAAAAGTAATACATTGGACAGTAAAAACAAAAATGATATACAAAACAGTGAAAACACTTATTTAAAATGTATTTGGTGTAAAAAAATAATTTAAATACTAGACTAGTAGACTGTGAAAATTTCAATCAAATACCAAAATAATTTAAAGATATGTTTAAGTCCCTATGGCAGTTCCCAGAAAAATGTAATATATCATAAGAAAATGAAAAAAATGCTCCAGTGACTCTGATAGAATATTTCTCACATGGAAAATGTACTCAGTAGTAACAGTAGGATATGTGATCTGAACAAGAGTTAAATCATAATTAAATACCCTGATTGATGCTTAGTGGGTTGTGCAGAAGACATCACATGCAACACTCTATGGAGACAGCAGTTACTAAAGTAGTAAACAATCTTCTGACAACCAAAACAAAAGAAGCCTATTTCTACTGATGCTCCTGGACTTTTCTGCTACCTCACACATAGCTGGCCACTCTCTTCTTCTCCAAACTCCCAACTATTTTGGCCTAAGCAACACTGCATTCTCTTTGTTCCAATTGTATCTCTCTAACTGTTCCTTTTGTGTTGCATTCTTGGGCAGGACGTCACTATCACTACCACTCACTGTTGAGGCACCTCATGTGGTACTTTTCTGAATCTGTACTGCCACCAATGGAAAACTAATAAGCTGTCTTGGTTTTCAGGATCATTTCTGTGTTTCCTCTACTCAAATCTATATCAAGTCCTCCTGTTGGCTTATCAGCACAAAATGAACATATCAAAGACGGAGCTCCTAATAATAATTTTCTTCTATCACATGCTCAGTACCTGACATCACCCTTACATTCAACAGCTCATCACATACAATAGTTGTCAAACTGCGAGTTGTCGTCACGCGAAGCGAGGGACGCAGTTCTGGCAGTCCACATTTGCGGAGGTGGAGGCTCCAACGTTGGCTTCAATGAGCCGAAGGCTCATTGAAGTCCGCAAATGCGAACCTCGCAAAGCGAGTGTCCGCATTTGTGGAGGTGGAGGCTCTACTGCACCTCACTCATGGTATAAAACAACCTAGAAAAGTGTGACTTTAAAAAAAAAAAAAAAAATCACGCTGCGGGACTTCATTAATTATTATGGTTAATTAATTACTTAATTAGTAATTAATTAGTAATAATAAAAAATGCCTGAAAAAATATGTTCATTTTACAGTGCACTTCTATTTCTGTGTTGCTGCTCAAATATTAGTGCACTTATATTTCTGTGTTGCTGCTCAATTTTTAATGTTCATTAATTACTTAATTAGTAATTAATTAGTGATAATACATTTTTTTTTTAAACGGGCTCAAAAAATATGTACATTTTACACTGCACTTATATTTCTGTGTTGCTGCTCAATTATTAATGTTCATTAATTATTTAATGTGTCATTAATTGGTAATAATATATATATTTTTTAAACTGCCTCAAAAAATATGTACATTTTACAGTGCACTTATATTTATGTGTTGCTGCTTAATTATTAGTGCACTTATATTTCTGTGTTGCTGCTCGATTATTAATGTCCATTAATTACTTAATTAGTCATTAATTACTAATAATAAAAAACAAAAAATGTTTAAACTGTCCCCAAAAATCTGTACATTTTACAGTGCACTTATATTTCTATGTTACTGCTCATTTCCTGAAAGGGATAGGATCCTCAAAGCAGTTACATTTCAAAATCAGTTTATTAGATTATGATACCTGCTACATTTAATATTTTATAGTGCATTTCTTTATGAATATATCCATGCTTACACCTTTACGTTTTTCATGTACGCCAATTAAACATCATACTCTTAATGATTAATTAATTAATTGGATTCAAACATTAAAAATGCTTTCCTTTTTATTTTACAGTTTGATCATCTCTGTAACTGACTGATTACACAGAGTAACGTTCGCAGCATTTCAGCTGCAATAAGATCACCTTTACAGGTATATCATTTAATAACACTCCTTTTAAGGAGAAAATGATTAAGTCTTTTTGTTTTCCATTTATCTCCATTGATTAATTAATTAATTAACATATATTAATTAATTAATTAATCATTAGTAATCATTATAAAAAAATATCGTCTATCTTACAATGCATAGATTTAATATTGCATTTACATTTCTGAAGTACTGATCGTTAACGTACATTCATTGATTAATTATTAATTGTTAATAATTAAACAAAAATAAATAAATTTATACTTGCCCCAAAATTAGGTACATTTTCAAATGCACTTATATTTCTCTGTTCCTGTTCATTGACTGACAGGGATAGGACCCTCTAAGCAGATAAATATTTAAATCAGTTTAAAATATTATGACATGTGCTACATTTTATATTTTGGAATGCATTTACCTATGAATACATTGATGAATAGGCCTTTACATTTTGCATGTATGCCAATTAAACTTGATAGTTTCAATGATTAATCAATTAATTGATTCAAAAAATTAAAAATGCTTTTCATCTCATTTTACAGATTCCTCATCTCTGCACCTGCCTGAAGACAGAGAGTGAGATCTGCAGGATTTGATCTGCTATAAGATCAACTTCACAGGTATGTCATTTAATGATCACATTCTTTAGGAAAATAGGATTACGTCTTTTTATTTTGCATTGATGACAGGTATTGATTAATTAATTAACGTATATTATTTTATTGATTAATTATTAATCAATAATTACAAAAAAAGGAAATACATATATATGCTAAGACATTTATGTTTTAATGAATGACAATTACATATCATAACTTCATTTATTGATTAATTAATTTAATCGAAACATAAAAAATCCTTTTCAGCCCAATCTATACTTTGCTCATAGCTCTTTGTGTTTGCCCTTCTTTAGGAACACATGATTACCTGTTTATGTTTTGCATTGATGACAGTTTTAGATTATTTCATTAATGTATATTCATTTATTGATTACTTCATCATTCTTTATAAAAAATACATTTTACATTAAATTATTGATCAATATATATATGCTTAGCTCTTTAGCTTTTAATGTATGCAAATTAAAAACAATGCATTGATTGATTCATTAATTCATTTAATGAAAACAATACAAATGCATTGCAAGTAATTTTAATAAATCATTAATGCTATTTAGGTTTTGCATTAATGACAGGTCAAAAAATATGTACAATAAAAAAAAAATATATATATATATATTACAACTACATTTACAATTACAGATTACAATAGCAGGCAATGCAGAAGACAAGAATGAACATAAAAGAAGAGTGGCAAGAGAACGGAAGCAGAGATAGAGAGATGCACAGTCCCCTGAGACTTTGCAACGCTTAAGGGAAGAAGATCAACAGAGACTTCTAAATAAAATAAAAATGACTAAGAAAGCACAAACTGAGTAAGGTGGAGCTTCAAAGAAAAGAAAAAGTAAACAAAAACATGTCTGTAAAACATTGCCTTATAAACCAATATTGCCTCATGAAATTAATTTTCATACACTCGACACCAATGTAGATATAGAAAGGTGTAGTGATATCTATATTGAGGAAGCTCACAATAGTGCTTTATTTACAGCACTAACAGTAGACACTCATTATTGTGGATTAATTAATGTGATTTGTCAGTTTTGTGGGGCCCTTATTATTTTCTGAAGGAAAGACCAGCTGATGGAGAGTTTATTAGTTGCTGTCAGAAAGGAAAGGTAAGACTTCCAGAAAGACACACATTTCCAGAATATTTAGAAAGTATAATGAGTGATCCAAAATTTCCAAATTATACAAATAAAAAAAAAACACATTAGGTCTTATAAGACCTAATGTGTTTTTTTTTTATTTGTATAATTTTATTTGCTTCAATGGGTGCAACATTAGCAGAAAATGTCCCAGGACATGGTCCTTACTGTTTTAAAGTACAAGGACAAATTTACCACCAGAATTCACATTTACACCCAGAAGCAGGAGAGCAAAGGAAATGTGCACAGTTATATGTCCTTGATACAATGGAAGTCTTTGAACAGCTCGATAACATTATGGCCAACAACCCATATACTGTAGTCGAGCATACAAAAAATTAGCAAAGGTTGAAAAAGAACAAAAGGCACATGCGCAAATAAATCAATTGCCAATGCCAAGAGTAAATATGGTTCTCAAAAGAGATTGCCATACTGATCAAAGATGGTATAATTTACCAACAGCAAATGAGGTTGCCATGGTCTTTAAAAATGATGATGGTGAACCACCATTTGAGCGGGGTATTAGAATAGATCCACGCAATGAAGAGCAACCTTTTATAAACATAAATATTTTAAATAGTAATTTGGATCCAATGGCATATCTAATTTTCTTCCCAAATGGTGAGCCAGGATGGCAACCAAAATTACAATTGCAAAGTTATCCCAATAGTAAAGTTTGTGTTAGAAGCAATATTTCTATGCTGGAATATAAAGTGGCACAAACTGCTATTCGGGATTTAAATCCTATTTTATGTGGGGTGAAACTCACACAACAATGGATTATTGATTCCTATCGAAGCAAATAATCTAAATTTTGTCAAATTTCAGCACAACGAGCTTCGACTAGAACAATATTGTGGATTGATGGATTATGTCACTGAATTGGCTGAAAACAGAGACATTCCTGCTGGAAGAGCAATGATTTTGCCATCCTCTTTCCAAGGATCTCCTCGCAATATGCAAGAAAGATACTATGATGCCATGGCTATTGTCACTAAATTTGGTAAACCAAATTTATTCATTACATTCACATGTAATCCACAATGGCCAGAGATCAAATACAATTTCAAACTTGAACAAAATACTTCCATTAAAAAAACTTGGTGAGATTGTAATTCATAGAATGACTCATGTTCCATGTGGAGATATCAATCCAAATTCACCATGTATGAAAAATTAAAAATGCACAAAAGAGTTCCCAAAACAATTTCAGATGCAGACTTATGCTAATTGTGATGGATACCCTTTGTATAAAAGAAAAGAAGGACAAACAGCTATTATCCGTGGCCAAAAGGTTGATCATAGATATGTGGTTCCATACAATCCACATTTGCTGATGAAGTACAATGCACACATAAATGTGGAAGCTTGCACTTCTATCAAATCTATCAAATATGTGTATAAATATATATACAAAGCATATGATACAGCAACTTTTGTTGTGTAAGGTGCACAAAATGAACAAGACAATCCAGTTTTACATGACAAACTTTCATCTTATTTAGATGCTCGCTATGTAAGTGCTCCAGAAGCAATGGGGCGTCTTCTCAAATTTGAGATGCATGATCGGTCACATGCTGTGTATCGATTAGCTGTACATTTGCCACAAAGTCAATTTGTTTGCTTCACTGCAGGGAATTAAAGAAATGCTTTAGAACAAAGTGAACATAGAGCAACAACACTTACTGCCTGGTTTCAATTAAATTGTCAGGACACTGAGGCCAGACAAGTTTCATACATTGAGATTCCACAACACTATGTATTCGTAAATACCCCAATGGAGACAACGAAAAAAAGACAATCATAAAATTATCCCATGAATTTATACCGTTAGTGCCTGAGATATTTAACGTTTCAGGTTTTCAGGTTAGTGCCTGAGATATTTAACGTTTCAGGTTACTTCTTTTACATGTTCCCGGTACACAAAGTTATGAACACTTATGCACAGTGAATGACATAGTTTATGATACTTTCCAATTAGCTGCAAGACATCAAAACTTCTGGCAGATGATACAAAATGGGAGAGATGTCTAGAAGAAGCAGCACTATGTCAAATGCCAAAGAAAATGAGAGAACAATTTGCTTTCATTTGCATATTTTGAAATGTACCTGATGCATTAGCTTTGTGGGAAACATTTAAATTACATATGTGTGAAGACTTCTTGAAATGTTACTAGGAAACCATTGCGCTATTAGAAGCATTAATGGAGATTCAGGAAATCTTTCTTTGTCATGGATTAAATTGTGCTAGATTTAATCTGCCTGATCCAGGAATTATAGAAGAAATTAACTTTGATGAGTATGACACTGAGATTAAATACCAAAAAACACAAGAACAAATTGCAACTTTAAGTGCATTACAATTGGAAGCATTTAACGCCATTACAAATGCAATAGACGATGACATGCTCAAAGAGCTTTATTTCTATCTAGATGGCCCTGGTGGATCAGGAAAAACGTATCTTTATAATTTATTGATGAGTTGCATTCGAGCACAGGGTCAAATAGTACTGCCATTTGCCGCACTTTTGTTAGAATGTGGCAGAACTGTACATAGTGGATTTAAACGGCCAGTTCCCATTCTAAAAACATCAGTGTCAGATATTTGAATGAATTCATTACAAGCCAAAAAAATTCACAAAAGTAAATTAAATATAATAGATGAGGCAACAATGATGTCATGTCATGCCCTGAAATGTATTGATCGATTTATTAAAGAAGTTGTGGGTAATGATTTGCCATTTGGTGGAAAGGTGATATTGTTAGGAGGAGATTATAGGCAAACATTACTTGTGGCCACATGGCAATAGGACTAACATCGACGAAACGTGTATAAAGAGAAGTAAACTGTGGAAAAATATATTCACATATTAAATTAGAAATAAATATGAGATCTGAAGGCCAAAATCAATTTAATGGTTGGCTAATTCAGATTGGAGAAGGAAATCATCAAAAAATAACTAATTTATCTGAAGATACTGTTCAAATTCCATCTTTCTCCAGTGGACCCCACTTTGTCTGCTCTGACCCACCCATCTTGGGTGACCCTACATAGTTTAGCTCACAGCTTCATTGAGGTACACAAGCCCCTTCACCATGACAAAGTAGCAATCCAGAAACATTTATTAGCATTAACAGTCTCTTAATGTTTAGACCTTTTTGAACCCAGAACTTATTATAAAAATGATGAAGTGACCATTGTTTAAGAAAGGACCTGTGTGTCCGAAACATTGCTTGGTTTTTCTAGATGGATACAATAAAATTAGTCTTTTGAAAAAATGTATGTGAATGTTGCCAGGAAGTGTTGTCGATGATTCTATTATTTGGGGTGCAGAGGACCCCATGTGCCAATAAATGACACCTGTCTACTGTTGGTTTGAAGTGCTAATCTATTAAATACACAGTAAGATGGCATATTATTGTAATTGCTTATTCAAGGTATTTTTTATTCCTACGTAAATTTATTTGCAAGAAAAATGAATGTGTTTTTTGACATGGTAAAACCAAATACTAAGTGACGTAGGCTATTTAATTAATTAGTTTTGATTTCTCAGCTGGCATGAGCAGTATTGAAATCTTTTTTGGCAAAAGATAAGAAATAAATATGAGTGGAATTCTATGCTTTAAATCAACAGAGAATCTAAGGAATGACACATGGCAGCAATAAAATAAAGGCGCCTAAGGACGCTTTTGAAAACATGATTTAGGTAAATGGGTTTCCCAAGTATTATTTAATGGCACATCTCAACTTGAGAGCTACAGCTGACCTCAACATTGTGCTGTAAGAATTGTATTTTTATTACAAGAAAAAAACATGGATCTTTAAAATGAACACTGATATGGTATAATCTAAAACTATGGGTGATGACAAGTGCTTTAACAGCTGAATGTTATTAAAATGCATTTTTTTACTGTAAGCCTATACTGAAGTTTGAATTTTTACCTGTGATTCGTAGTTTGTTATCTACCCACTAAGGTTAGACTGATATCTTCTATTGAGAAGATAATTGCAAATTACACCCAGGTGTTATGAATGTGTTGTGTTCAGACAAAAAAAAATAATAATCTGGGATTAAATAATTAGGGGTAAATGTAAAGTAAAGATTTGGGTAATGGAAATGTAAGTTAAAAAAGAGGAAGCAATTATATATAGTGGTTGTGACTTGAATGGCAATATGAGTACAAGTAGTATAACATCAGACAACTAATTACAATCAAACAAATTTGATTAAGCATATTATAGCTATCTGAGTGTTTGTTTATAGTGTGTGCGGTGCATAATACACAACATTCCAGGTTTGAAGCTATACATGACATTTTATATTCACATACCAGAAGTTTAAAAACCTATATAAGGATATTTTTATATGAAAAAACAGGGTGTAGCAGATGAGTGGAAAAGCCATCCAGGGTAAGTAATATGGTTCAACACAGTTAAGGAATCCAACACTTGGCCATTCTTTATGATGTTTGCGATTCCCCTGTAAGCTACCAAACTAGGTTTTTGTTATTGTTGTGTCCTATGCCCTGTGATCGTATGGATCGCAGCACACCAGGCATATCTGTTAGCCACTGCCCTCTGAGCTCCCTCATTGCTTCAATTACCTCATCTTTCCATCTCTACCTCTGCCGTCCCATTCTTCTTGTGCTTTCAATCTTTCCCAGCATCAGAGTCTTCTCGAGGTAATCCTGTCTTCTCATAATATGGTCAAAATATTTCACCTTTACCCTCATAATCTCACCTTCCAGTGAACAGATTGGCTTGATTTCCTGTAGTATTAATTAATTGACTGACTGATTAATGTGATATTCTTGCAGGGCTCTAAGCAGTTTTCTCCAATACCACAATTAAAGGCGTCAATTCTACAGCGCTCAGCCTTCTTTATGGTCCAGCTCTCACATCTGTATGTTACTACTGGGAATACCAAAGTTCTAACTATGCAGACCTTTGTTGATTGTATAATATCTTGACTTTTATAATACTTGTCCAGAACTGCCATAGCTTTCCTTCCCAGATGCAAACATATTTTAATCTTATTGCTTTGGTCACTATATGCAGAGATCTTATAGCCCAGGTAAATAAAATCTGTCACTATCTCCACTTCTTCCCCATCTACCATGAATTCTTTTTCAGGATCTTTGTCTTTTCAACATTGAGCTGCAGGCCAGCAATAGGTCCTTTAGTTCCTCCTCACTTTCAGCCATCAGAGTAGTATTATCTGGGTATCTGAGGTTGTTGATAAATCTCACTGCAATATTAATTCCCACTTTGGATTCATCCAGTCCAGCCTTACACATGATGTACTCTGCATATAAGTTGAATAAATAAGGTGACAATATACAATTTTGTTGCACTCCTTTCACAATCTTGAATTATCTGGTATGTAGACAGGAAGTAATGATGACTCCACATCCATTTTTTTTAAATAACAGGCCATGTCTCAGAATATGAACCATTCTGCATGGCTAAAAATGGCAGCATGGCATCCTTTCTTTCGGGGAGAACTGTTAAGATGCAAGAAACATACATTTGTAACTTCCTTGTGGACAATTTCAGGTTGAGCTTGCAAATTCTTAAACATATTTTTTTCTGATTAAATTGATGCCCTTACTTTTTCATTATTGTTGTGTTTTACTTTGTATTTTTGTTTAATTGTTTTTGTTTTAAATGCCCTTTTATGTTCAACTTAGTATCAACTGGCTCTGATTTTCCAAATATTGCCACTGCTGAGCTAAATGTTCCATGAACATTATGCAGGGCATGTAATGAACAAAACCAGGAAGAATCTTGTATACATATTAATATTTATCTCTGTCTAGTTTCCCAATTATAGATTTTACTGCTGCTTGTAAATTCTATTCTACCTAAAACCTGCTGCTAAATCTTTTTCCCTGCCAAGCTATAAATCTATTATGCCCTGCTCTGCTACCATTTGGAAAGTTGCCTTATATTTTCACAGTTCATACATGCAGCCCGTACTACTGCTAAACAGGACTCTGCTTCTCACAAATGCAGAACAAAAAAGTACTTTCAAAGCAAATTACCTAAATAAATATATAAATAAATAAATTAATTAATTAATAAAGAAAGAATAGCAGCAGCAGTTTTAAACCAAAGACCCACAGCAATTCTACTTCTTCTCACAAAGTTTTCTCAATTATATTATCAGCCTCATGCTCTGATCTGGTGACCTCACATTTCAGTACATTAACCTCAGCCCTCTATAAAGCTTCTCTCACTACCCTTACTAGCCCTGCATGAAGCTTTGGAATATTAAACAGCCACACTATCTCCAGCAGTACGCTGTCATTTCTGAGTGGTATTGGAGCGCTGTGGGTATGGCCCCTAGATCCTAAAGTAGTAGCCCTATACTATTTTTGTCTGGAGACAGTTACTGATCCCAGCAGTGGAAGTTAGGAAACACCAGTATAAAGAAACTGTTAACTCATTTGTTGGATACAGCACATAAATGGTAAAACATACATACTAATAGGAAAGGAAGTGAATAAAAAGCAAATAGAAATGGCAAAGAATTTGCATTGTTAGGCAAGAAATAATAATATGCAGTTTGATGGTGGTGGTGGTGGGGGGCTACCCAAAAGCTAACCTAATTAAACCAATGTAATTAAACGTTACTTTTAATCACTATTAACAACTCCAAATGACTGTTCTTTAGACTTAAAGCTCCTCTCATTTGTCCGTTTCTTACCACTGACAATCTAACAGTCCAAGATCTAGCTGGTTATGTTCCTCTCAGCAAATTATTATTATTATTTATTTGTAACATGCCAACATATTCCGTAGCGCTATACATGGGTTACAATCAAGACAAAAGTGCTTACTCCAAAGCACCTTGCAAGATTGAAAACTCACAATCTTACAATCTAAAATAATTTCACAGATTTTTTATTTAAAGTAAATCTAAGTTGCGACACAGCTTATGACACTGTGCGAGTAACAGTGGATGTTTCAGAAACACTCTTTATCCGGGATCCCTCTCCCCGTAATGCAATTTCTCTCTATTCTCTTGGACCCTTTCAGCCTGTTCTTGCAGCTTGTCCAAAGCCAACTAACAGACTTCCTTTTATCTTTACTTAAAGGATTGCAATCTTGCTTCCTCTGAACTCACTCACTCATTTTTTCTACTAATTTTATGGACTTGATGCCTTCAAAACTATTGAAGCAGAGTCTTCTCTTCCAACCCTCTGGCACTTTGGTTCTTGTACTTCTTGCACTTCACATCCTGTCTCTCAAATTGCACTTTCAGTGTCTGCTCAGGTACTTCTTCCCTGACACAAAAGCTTCTTTTGAACGTCCATGATTAGTGCAGGATTCTGTTTGTACTTTTTACCCATTTCCCTACAACTCTCACTTAGAAAATATTCAAACCTTCTTTATTGTTGTTAAATGGGACTCTGCTCTCCTCACATATAATGAATAAATCAGGGATTTACATAAATTATGTAATAAAACAGCCAGGGCAGGTACATCTGTGTGGATTGACAATAATATCACCTCATGGACAAGGCAGAGAATACAAAGACATCTATATAAATGTGACGGGTTGGACAATAGTAAATGTATAGCCTATACCACCACATTATTTTATGTTCAATCCATTAATAGACGGTAATTTGTTGATAGTCCTGTGCCAGGTTGACACATGCATTCAGGAGATAGACCCACTGGACTGGGTTTGTCATTCATAGGTCTATTTAAATGCTCGACTCTCTCTTCATCCAAGACATCTATAACAGTTGTATTCCAGTCGCTGTCAAGAGAAAGAGCCTCGCTTGACTCTATAATATTGATATAAGGCAACCTCTCTGGTGGTGTTTTGCTTCTGTGAGTGGGGGCAATATCTATACCAATCACTCCCCCCATTTACAGTCTTTGATCCTTAAAGAAGCAGCAAATATTCCAACTATGGTATAATGTACTTTATCATTGGAATGTTATTATACACAAGGTTTGTTGCTAATGAGAAAGAGGTGTGCTATGATATTTAAAGCAATGAGACTGTCACATCAACCTAATTGTTTAAAATATGAATTAATCGTATAATAGGAGACATCTTATTTTACTCAGCTCAAGAGCTACTCCCACCAGAATGGTTTTGTTTTCAGTATCTAATTAACTTGGATTAATAAAATAAATTATTTATTATTATCTTTATTTTTAAAGCGCCAACAAATTCCATAGAGCTATACGGATGTTAAGTACATGTCGTAAACAAAATTAACACCTTACAAAGAATGGAGGGCCCTGTTTTGAACTTAAGTTCAAATGTACTTGCACTATAGTGCTTGTTTCCAAAGTACCGACACCAGATTGACAACTTGCAAAATTACAATCTAAAGGACTAAATGACTTAGTTTTTCATATAACCTCTGTGGTAATAATAGAGACTGGCTGTTCACAGACTGACAAATCAGCAGGCATAATCAATTAAGGAGCCACTTATCAACAGTGAAATTAAATACTGATAAAGCCAATCTGGCGGGAGGATCTCTAGAGCTGAGTGACTGTGAAAATATAGTAAATTTAAATCTGCTTTTTCTTTTCTAAGACATTTTTTAATAACTTCCACTTGCAAATATTTATATATTTTTTATCTTATTATAACTGGACCTCTGATGTGTCCATGCCTAGTGCTGAAGGACACATTGCACCAGAAACATTCAAACATTTTCTCACTCAATGTTGCAACAACTGCAGGTGAATTAATGTAGTCTCTCAACCGAAAAGTAAACTTTTATTAACAATTGAAACAATTTCTGCAGTGTGAAATTATTAATATAGTTATGTTTATCCACGGTGCTGCACACTACCTCTCAATCTCATCAATACATCCCAGCATTGCTAAGAACACAGACATTCTCTTTCCTAAAGGTGACCTCAAATCCACACAAACATATGCATTCAGGATTGATGTAAAAATTCAAGTATCACATTAATATTTAGTTTAAGGAGACAGAGTTGAGGTTGCAATTATAGTATGTTAGTATATTGCAAACATATTCACCCCCCTTGGCATTTGTCATGTTTTGTTGCTAAATAACCTGGAATTAACATGGATTGTTTGAAGATTTGCATCATTTAATTTACAGAACATGCCCACAACGTTGAAGATGTTTTTTTATTGTCAAGCAAACAACAAATAGGATAAAATCACAGAAAAAGTCAATGTGCATAACTATTCACCCCCCTAAATTCAATACATTATAGAGCCACCTTTTGCGTAAATCACAGCTCCAACTCGCTTTGGATAAGTCTCTAAGAGCTTACCACATATTACCACTGGGATTTTTGCCCATTCCTCGTTGCAAAACTACTCCAGCTCCTTCAAGTTGGATTGTTTGCGCTTGTCAATAGCAATCTTTGTGTCTGACCATTTTCTATTGGATTGAGGTCTGGGCTTTGACTAGGCCATTCCAACACATTTACATGTTTCCCATTAAACCACTCAAGTGTTGCTTTGGCAGTGTGTTTGGGGTCATTGTCCTGCTGGAAGGTGAACCTCCGTCCTAGCCTCAAATCATGCACAGAGTGGTACAGGTTTTGCTCAAGAATATCCCTGTATTTAGCACCATCCATCTTTCCCTAAACTCTGACCAGTTTCTCAGTCCAGGCTGCTAAAAAATCATGCCCACAGCATGATGCTGCCACCATCATGTTTCACTGTGGGGATGGTGTTCTTTGGGTGATGTGATGTGTTGGGTTTGCGCCAGACATAACGTTTTCTTTGATGGCTGAAAAGTTACATTTTAGTCTCATCAGACCAGAGCACCTTCCTCCATACATTTTGGAAGTCTCCCACATGCCTTTTTTCGCAAACTCAAAAAGTTCCATTTTGTTTTTTGCTGAAAGAAATGGCTTACTTCTGGCCACTCTGCCATAAAGCCCAACTCTATGGAGCGTACGGCTTACTGTCGTCCTATGTACAGATATTCCAGTCTCTGCTGTGGAACTCTGCAGCTCCTCCAGGGTTTCCTTAGGTCTCTGTGCTGCTTCTCTGATTAATGCCCTCTTTGCCTGGTCCGTGAGTTTTGGTGGGCGGCCGTCTCTTGGCAGGTTTCCTTTTGTGCCATGTTCTTTCCATTTGGTTATGATAGATTTGATGGTGCTCCTAGGGATCATCAAAGATCTGGATATTTTTTTATAACCTAACTCTGACTTGTACTTCTCAACAACATTGTCCCTTACTTGTTTGGAGAGTTCCTTGGTCTTCACGGCAGTGTTTGGTTAGTGGTGTCTCTTGCTTAGGTGTTGCAGCCTCTGGGGCCTTGCAAAAAAAGGTGTTTATATGTAATTACAGATCATGTGTCACTTAGATTGCACACAGGTGGACATCATTTCATTAATTATGTGACTTCTGAAGGTAATTGGTTGCACCAGAGCTTTTTATGGGCTTCATAACAAAGGGGTCGAATACATACGCACATGCCAATTTTCTGTTTTCTATTTCTAAAAAATAGTTTTATGTATATATTTTTCCCATTTCACTTCACCAACTTAGACTATTGTGTTCTGATCCATCACATAGAATTCAGATTAACAAAACATTGAACTTAAGGCTGTAATGTAACAAAATAGGTAAAAAGTCAAGGGGGTGAATACTTTTGGAAGGCACTGTATATTCTTATAATTGAAGAGTGAAGTACAGTAGCTGTGAATGTCCAGTAAACTAGTAATCTAGCAATTATTAATCTATGGATTAATAAAAAGTATTGAACTATATTTTTATACCTTTTGTATTGAACACATGCCTTTGAAGAGCTTTCGAGAGGTCTGACCTCTGTTGATCAAGTCTGGCGCAATACTAATATGAGATGGAACCCTCAGTATGAATATAAACAGGAGATGCAGAGAGAGTGGAGAAGCATCTGAAATCATCAGGTAAATACATATAGGGGATCAACACAACATATTATAGGGAACATATATACACATACTATATACACATGTCCATCAATATATACATCAGTATTTACCTGAGGATGTCAGATGCTGTCTCCACTCTCTCTCCCTCGCTGTTTACTTTCAAACTGAGGGTTTTGTCTCATGTTAGTATTGCTTGAGACTTGATAAAGAGAGGTCAGACCTCTTGAAAGTTCATCAATATAAATAAGGGGTTTGTCCAATACAATATACTGCAATACTCAATATTAATCTATATATGTATATATATATATATATATATATATATATATATATATATCACATATAATAGTTGTGGATATACGGGCCGTTGGTCACGATTTGAGAGCCTTGCAAAGCGAGGCGGGCCACTGAGGGCTGCAGCGCGCAGGACTTAGGCTGCAATGAGCGCCAAAGGCGCACATTGCACTGCAAGCCTCGCAAAGCGATGCGAGCAGTTGAGGCACTTGGGACTTAGGCTGCAATGAGCCAGTAGGACATTGCGCCCGAGCAGTTGAAATACGCGGGACAGGCTGCAATGAGCACCGAAGGCTCGTGGAACTTAGCAAGGGACGCAAAATTACGGCCCATAGGACTTAGGCCAAGAGGCACGTAAATGGACTGTGGGCCTCGCAAAGATATGACTTTAACGGCCGAATCACTGAACAGTAATAAGCTGAAAAAACAAACAAAAAAGCCTCAAGTTACCTTACACACTCACACACAGCACAGGGGGAGAGCCAGGGAGCCTGTGATTAAGGTTGCAACTTAATATGAGGCTTATTTGCAATTTTTTCATGATTGAAAATCGCCTAAGCAACAAAAAAAAAGTTGGACGAAAAAAATGCACGGAAAAAAACACAACAGGATGAAAACAAGGACGAAAGTCGCAAAAAAAAGCCCAAAACACGTAACACTTGAGGAACACCAGTAACACTTCCTCCACAACAGTAACATTTACACCAACGCAGTAACACTTCACCAAAAGCAGTAACACTTCACCAAAAGCAGTAACACTTAACCCAAGGCAGTAACAATCATGGCGAGGCCCCTAAAATACATGGGGAAGAGGCTCGCAATGAGCAGTTAAGGCGATTATCGCAGACCCTTTAAAGTACACGGGAGGAGAAGCTCTCAATGAGCACCGAAGATGCTCAGAGGGCACTTAGCCTCGCATTAACAGCATTGCCAGGATTACAATTTTACTCCCATCATTTTAGACGGGCAAGTTGCTAGTGTGTATCTATACATAGATACGCACATATTTATTGTTGTTGTTGTTTAGTCGTTCAGTCATATTCAGCTCACTGTGACCTTTTGGACCATAGCATGTTAATTGCTTCAATGACCTCATCTATCCATCTCCACCTCTGCCGTCCTCTTCTTCTTGTGGCTTCAAACTTTTCCAGCATCTGAGTTTTCTCTAGGGAATCCTCTCTTTTCATGACAGGACCAAAATGTTTGACAATTAGACCCTTGATTATAACTTCCAGTTAACAGTTTGTCTTGATTTTGTAGTATTGATTGATCTGATCTTTTTGCAGTCCAATGCAGCTCTCTCAACCATATGTTTCTACTGGGAATACCATAGCCCTAACTATGCAGACCTTTGTTGATACTGTAATATCTTTGCTTTTTACTAGCTTTTGCAAACTTGCCATTGTTTTTCTTAACAGAAGCAAATGTCTTTTAACTTCATGTCTACAGCCACCATCTGCTGGAAAATAAAATCTGTCACTGCCTCCACTTCTTCCCTTTCTATTTTCCACTGAGATTGCTGTTTGCCATGATCTTTGTCTTGTTAATTTTGAGGAGCAGGACATCTTTTGCACTCTCTTCTTTCACTCTCATCAATAGGTCCTTTAGTTCCTCTTCACTTTCAGCCATCAGGATAGTATCATCCGCATATCTGAGGTTGTTCATATTTCTCCCAGAAATATTGATTCCTGCTTTGGATTCGTCCAGCCTGGCCATATGCATGATGAATAAATAAAGTGACATTATTCAACCTTGTTGCACTCCTTTGGTTGTTCCATGTTGGGTTCTGACCATGGCTTCTTGGTCCACATACAGATTCCTCAGTAGGAGGATGAGATGATCCGGTACACCCATCTCTTTACAAGTTTGCCAATTTTGTGTGTGATCCACACAGTTATAAGCTCTAGAATAGTCTATGAAGCAGAAGCAAACGTTCCCTGGAACTATCTTGCTTTCTCTATTGGCTATTGGACAAATATTTCCTTTTTTCCTCTACCTTTTGCTTCCCTTCTTTTCTGGTATACTTTCAAAGCTTCATCAGACATAATTTGTATTCTTTTGGGGATATTCTTTGTTTTCTATGTTTTCTGAAAAAAGTCACAGACTTCTGTTCAAAGTCATTTAGGCATATTATCTACCATAGATAGACCCTTACATTAATTATTTACCTCTAGTGCATATTCACTGGGGATAATATTCATGTCGTATCTGCTTGGCCTAAAGATGTTTCCTATTTTTCTCAGTTTAATTCTGAATTTTGCAATAAGAAGCGCATGATCTGATCTGCAGTCAGCTCCAGGTCTTGTTTTTGCTGACTGTATAGAGAGAGAAGCCCCCACACATTTTTCTGCATAAATAATAAGGCTTGAGTCTGTAACTGTTACACATTCTATTTTAGATATATTAACTTTTATACTTGCTTCTGAAGCAGAGTGTAGTGGTGTAGTGGTAAATGTGCTGATGGTTTATTTATATATTTATATATATTTATATATATATATATATATATATATAGAGCCTTCGAGTTGCACCATACTTCATCATGTCAGAGGAACACTGTTTAAGGTTTACGATCATTGGAATACGTAGAATAGTAATAAATTATAACAAACCTTTGTGGCACAGAAGGCAGGCATCATAAAGTTCTTTATTTATGATATTAACCCTCCTGGCGGTCTGGACGTGTCAGTACCCCCACGTGTTAAAGTGGTACACTTGGGGGTACTGAATGGCCAGACAGATTTGTTCCGCCCCCCTGCTCTTACATTTAAAATGTTTCAGAAGTGTAGTGGTCCGTCCCCCCCAGCCCTTGCAGCACATCATTCCCCCCTCTCCTCCCCTTACTCCTCACCCTTTTCCTTCCCTTCCACCTCTCCCTTCCCACTCTCCCTTCTCCTCCCCTGCCCCCCTCCTTCCTCCCCTATCCTCTTACTGTGTAAGCTGCTCATCCTTCCCCTGCAGTATGTCTTGTGGCTGTGACGTCACTCGGGACTCCCAGAAGACATGCCGCAGGGGAAGGATGACCAGCTTACACAGTAAGAGGAAGGGGGAGGGGGATGAAGGAGGAATTGTATAATGCCCAGCGTGGCTCGGGCTTACCGCTTTAGGAACTGGAAATGAACTCTGAGCCACGCTCGGGATTATCTCTAGAGCGGTTAAAAAAGTATCACTATATACTGTAATACACTTATTTCTCTTCTAGTTCACTTGACATTCACATCTACCCCCCCCTATATATATATATATATATATATATACATATATATATATATATATATTTGTTGTTGTTTAGTTGTTTTGCCAGGCATATCTGTTACTGCAGCACTCCAGACGCATCTCAACTTCACTCAAGCTCATGTTAATTTCTTCAATTACCTCATCTATCCATATATAAATCTGTAGACATTTTGCACTCAAATATTCATTTCATTATTTTACTTGATAAAGAGAGGTGCAACTTTTGAAATGTTGTCACTCTAACTAAACTGGAGATATTAAAAAGGTATTACTATATATACTGCAATACTCTGATTACTTAAAAGTAACATAAAAAGTTACCTCATATTAACATTTGCTTTATTACATAACCTAAATTACATATTTGTGAATTCTATATAGTAAAAATATTGTCTATATGAGGATTTGAACCACGTGACCTTCACCTTCAATCCATAGATTGCAGCTTAACTTGCAATTTTGTTCTTTGTTCTGTGGAGGCAGATCAGCACACAAACTGCATAGGAGGTACAAAATAAAAAAGTGGAGTGTGGGGTGAGAGATACGCTTTTAAAAAATAGCAGGTTAATGAGGAGCAGAATATAGTCAGGTAGTTACAAATCACTTAGCCACTGTCTGATTCAAACCCTCTACACCTGATTATCACATATAATAGTTGTCAATCTGCGAGATGTCTTCACGCTTTGCGTGGTGAGAACGAGTTAGGCGATGAGCGGCGCATGCGCTCATTGCTTTCGAGCCTCGCAAAGCAGGGGTGTGCCGTTAAGGCGTAGCACTTAGGCGATGAGTGCCAAAGCCGCTCAGTGCTGCGAGGCGAGCCGGTAACCGGTAGCGCGTAGGCGATGAGCGCGAGTGAAGGCAATTAAACATGCAGGACTTAGTAAACGAGCAATCGGGACTTTGAAAAAAATAAATAAATATGAGGTTAATGGATGAACCACGAACATCCAAAAAACACAAAAAAATAAATAAGAACATTAAAATGAATACAACAAAAACATCACCCACAGCACGGGGAACAGGCAGGACATCTGGGAGTGAGGTGGAACACTAATTTAAGCCGATTTCAATGACTTTCACCACACGAGAATCGCCTAAGCGAGAAAAAAAATGGCCTCCAAAGAAAAGGAAAACGAGGCTACATGACCCCGGACCACGCAAAACACAACCAAACGCATAGCACTTTCACACAGGAACGAACTAACTATAAATTACACTGTTATAAATAACGGAAAATGCTTGCGAGCCGCGTAACGTAATTAATAACATTACAAATCTACAATGGAGCTTTAAACAACTACACCAACGGCTTTCCCTTGCGCACACAAACCATTTAGAGTGCACAGTTGGGACATTCATTACACTTTATCATCAGAGCACCAACACTCACTGTACATTGTATGGTGCCGGAAAATATAAACAGATTGTTAGCTCTTCAGACTATTGATTGCTGGATTTATTAATTACAAATAGGTAAAGTATATTACTCAAGAATTAATTAATTCATTAATGATTAAGTAAATATAGATATTCTCTTTATAATAACTGACGAAGGTGCTCAGTGGAGCAAAAATAGACGAGACAAGAGACTCGCCATGAGCGGAGAAGGCGCTCATTGCGACCCATGAGATGAGCGCTGAAGGAGCTCAGCGCAAGGCTTGCAATGAGCGCCGAAGGTCCTCACAGTACAAAAAGGTTTACATTATGTGTCAAACAGCATTCCCAAGAGCACATATGGTGACTTTAGTGACTCTTAACTAGGTGAGATCTTTAATAAGAAAGAAACTAAACTTTATGTGGAACTTGCCATTTAATATAATATAATATCAATTACATATTTCTATTTCCCAGCAATACTGAGAATAATAATTTAAAAAACAACAAAGACAACTCTAAGAAGGAACAAAGCTACCACATGTTTTCCATTTATATATCCCCTTTGGGGGCCACACCCATGTAGTACTGGTAGTGATGTCATGGTTGCTCTCTTCTCCTGCTTTTTCCCGATCTAGAGTTCTTTTTACAGCTACCGTGGTGATGCTAAATAAAGTAAAAGGAGTATGTTTTTTTTTTTTTTTTTTAAAGAATTGTATTGTATTGCTAAAATATATTTACTGTGATACAGTGGTATAGGCGTTTAAGAAAAATGGTTTACCATGCCACTTTAATGGAGTGTCATCCAGGATACCATAGCACCTTGTTTTGCACTACTGGGGTACAGAAGATACTCCGAGGTAGGTTTATAAACTATTTTAGACATAAATGATACTGTATTGAACACATATAACATTTTACTTTTTAGTAAACAAAAAAATATATAACAATTGTTAATTTTATTGTGATAAAAACACAAATAAATCTAAGTGTTAAAGTTACTTTTGCTGATCATTTGAAATTAGAATAGAATACTAGCACCAAACTAGGCGTCTTTTTGAAACAAACAGGGGATAGATTCCTGTAGTATTTGGGCGCCACCTGGTGGGCGTAATATATCAGTTTCTAAAAAGCACCACTTTAGTGACTCTGTTGGTCCAGTTAAAGTTTTGTGACATTTATATATATATTTAGTTTTACTGAACAAACATAGAATTACATCAGGTCTGTTTTACAAATCATTCGTCATACTTAAAGGACAACCATGGTCCCATTTTTTCTGTGCAGTATTTTGAACAACTAGACCAGAGGATGGGCAAATGTTTTATTAAGCAAAAATAAATAAATATATCTATTAGATATTTATCTATTTAATGATTATGCACTTATTCTTTATGATTTGATTAATTTCTTGAGTTGCTTCTTTCTGCGGCTGTCACATGAGGGTGTCTCCTAATAAATTAGCTTTCTATTAGTCCTATTGAAAGCACTGCCAGTTTTATATACCCTATTTCCATTGGGCACAGAGAAGATTCCTCTGCACTAAAAGTCTTATCTGTGGAGGCAGATCAGCAGAATCCAAAGTGGTAAATAAATACATTATTCAATTAAATTTATTATCAGCCTTATTAAATTGCAATTCGGCAAATTGAATAGGGCTCTATATAAGCACATAGCATATTTTTTTACAGACGTTTCTAGTTAGTGAAGACCTTGCTTTTGGATAGAAGATCACTAACTAAAAAAATCTGTAAAATAAATATGCTCTGTGCTTGTATAGAGCCCTATTCAATTGGCCGAATTGCAAGTTAATAAAGCTGTAAATGTCCTGTAAATACATACTAAATAATATTTTAATACACACTACTTTTTATTTTAATCAACAACAGAAATCATGTCTATGCCAAAAATATACTTGCTTTTAAATGATTTTCAATGTACAGGAAACAATATAACCTGGGAGTTACCTACAATTGTATACGGTCTACACACAGAATACTTAATATCACTTTTATAAAAAATGTGTTACTCTAACTTTTTACTACAAAGTGTATGTTCTTAAACAACTAATAAAATATGAAAGGCACATCATATAATATAATAGCAGAACTCATTTATATGACATCATAGACAATCTATACTAATATGCTATATTCACCCAGATGAGAGGGGTCTCGCCAGTGAACTAAGACATTTCCTGTTCATTTGCTGTTATGTGGAACCTCTTTTTCAAGTTCAAGAATTGGTGTCCCACTTTTACGAGTATATTTCAAATAATAACATTAAAATTGTTTAGGTATTAAATCATTAGTGATTTAACTAACTTTCACTCCAAGGGGGCTCTGTCACAGTGGCTGAACTGGTGAATGGTGGGCCCCGGTGCACGCAAATGGAGGGCAGAGATAGAGCCAGAGAAGAGAGGTTGGAGATAGGAGAAAGTATAGGGAGAAGAGTGGAAGAGACCAGGAAGAAGGTGAACCTGAAGCCGGAGCGAGAAAAGGAAGAGAGAGAAGAAGGAAAGAGATAGAGAGGAGGAGAAGACTAGAGGGGAAGATGAAAGGGGAAAAAAGGAGGAGAAATGAAAGAGATAGTGGAAGGGAATTTGAGAAGGTGTAGAGAGATAAAGACAGGTACAGTGATAGAGAGTGGGGAGTTGAAGGGAGAGGTGGGGAAAAAGGTTGATGAGTGTGGAATAAGATGGGAAAGAGAAGGGTAAGAGGGAAAAGATGGTGTCAGAGTGGGGAGAAAGTGAAAATAAATGGGAAATGGGAGAAGGAATGGGTATAGGATGAGAACAAAGGTTGAAAATGAGAGAGATGAGTGGGAGAGAGTGGGGGGAGAGAGAATAGAAGAATTCGATAAATGAGGGTAAGAGGAAAGGTCAGATGAGAGTGGAGTGAAAGAAAAGGAGGTAAGAGAACGAGAGAGAAAGAAATGGGAAGAAAATTGGGTAAAGGAGAGAGAAAAAAATATGTAGAATGGATAAAATGGGGTGAAGGTTTGGAGAGAAGGGGAGGGAGAAGAGAGAAAGAGGGGGATGAAGAAGAAAAGAGGGGTTAGGAAAGATGAGAGGGGAGCAGAGAGAGAAGGAGGAAAGATAGAGACTGTGGAGAAGATGAGGGAGGCCAAAAGGAGAGAAAGTAGAAGAAAAACAGGGGCAATAGAAGGACAATTAAGAAAAAAGAGAGAAGGGGAAGAGAAGCAAAAGAGAAAAAATGAGGAGAGGAAAAGGGGAATGGGAGGATGGAGACATGAGGGGGAGAAAAGAGGGGGAAGGGCTGGAGGGAGAGAGTGGAGAAGATGGATGAGGAGGGGATAGAGAGGAGGGGAAGAGAATGGGGGAGAGAAACATAAAAAGAAGAGAGCAAAAGAGTGAGGAAAAGGAAGCAAGATGGAGAGGAGGGGAGAGCAAGGGACAGTGAAGGGACGATAACAAGAGATAAAGAAGTTGATAAGGGAAAATGGAGGAGAGGAGCTCGAAAGTGGGCGGGAGAAGATATGGATATACAGGAGATGAGGCAGAGGAGTGGAGAATGAAAGGGGTCAGAGAAAATGAAGAAGTAGAAGAAAAAAGGGGAAAGAGGATAGGAGAAGAATGGATACAGAGAGGAAAGTGGAGGAGAAAAAAGAAAGGAAGAGAGGCTATGACATCTAAGGTGTAGTGGGCACATGGGGAGGACTGGGAGGGGCTGAGGAGCCATTGAGGTCCAGACAGGACCACCAGAGCTTGAGAGGGCTAATGGGTGTCAAAGAGGGCCAAAGTAGTGCTAAAGGTGCTGCCAGGGCTATACAAGATCACAGGAGTGTCAAGGGGTCCACCAGGGGCCAGTAAAGGCGGAGGGGGCCACAAAGGAAAGTGTGAAGGCAATGTGAGCTGTGGTAGAACCAGGAGAGGGCTCAAGGGCCCTCTGGAGGTGAGGACACTGGTGCAGCTGCACCCGTTGCACCATTGTTAGCGCTACCCAGCTCTGTCATTCATCAGCTATTCAGCATTGTTTGTACTTTATAAGGCATGGGGAGGTAGTCTTACTGCTCAAAATTGAGGAAAACTGTTTCTGCAACTAAAGAAGCAAACAGATTGATATTATTAGCACAACATAGCAGTTAACTAGTATTCAGGAGCTACCCATTTGTATAATTATGCACAAACAATGACGAATAGCATTTAGTCAGGGAAATGTCTAGTATAATATATACACATTTTTCATGCTTTTTAAGAAGAGTCTATTTAATGTGTATAGCTTACATAGGTATATTTTAATGCTGTAGATCTAATTTGGGTCAGCAGTTTACCTTATTTGGCTGTATTATTACCGTACGGTAACCAGGTTCACTCTCTGCAGCTCCCTTTACTATCTTTTTTTCTTTCAATGTGCCATTGTCACACACAACACGATCTATTGAAACAAGAGAAAATAACAGTAAGGATGGAGGGGAGACAGCAGGGCTCTCACGCTGAGGAAGCAGCAGAATGGACAGGGACTATAAAGGGTTAGATCGTCACAGTTCGCAACCACAATATACTGAATAGATAAAAAAACTAAATCAATAAATGTATTTTTTTATGTACTTTCTAAATAGATTTTCCCATTGTCAGTTAATGTTGTTCAAAATGGCATATTCTATGTATGACTTCCAGTGGTCCATTAACCCTTTCAATGATAAAGGTGTCATCAGTATATGGCTAAGCAATGCATTGTTGGCCCCTCTGCCACTGAGAGGGTTAAAGGACCACTGTAGTGCCCTAGTCTGAGCTACTGTATATCGGTGGTGGACCACTTGCATCCCTCAGGCACTTCGCATGTGACACTCAAGCACACCCTTGAGAATCACTGGTCTACATCCAAGAGGTTGGAATGTAAAATGCAGATTTTCACACTAATTAATATTCATGATACAAAATATAAGGAGGGAAACCACTTTTTAATGCCAAGCTGACAAATTCAATCAAAACATTACTTATGTTTTTGGTACCACGTAGCAAATTAACAATCATATATAACTTTTATTACATCAACATTTTACATAGAGTTAAATATACTTGGGGTAGTTCCCAGGGGTGATGTTAAGTTTTATGGTGCCACAGGCTATTCAAATGTATGTACTAACACTTCCCATATAATATATTGTTTATGTAGATGTACAGAGCAGACAGGCCCAGTCTCTGCCTTATATGTTTCCTCTGCCCATGTTTCATTGGCTTCATTGTCTTGAGTGTAGTCACCTGCACAAAAACAGACTAGGCAGGCCTAGGTGACTGCACTGTATCTAATGGACCCATCATCAGGGAATAATCAAGTAAGACAATCTTCATTAACAAAACATTAGTTTGCAAGTGGATCAGGCTGACTGACAGATAAGTGTTGTAAACTTAAATTACCCCTTTTTAAAAAAAATGCAATTGACAAAGCACTTGTTATTACCTATAGCTTTATTTTTTTGGAACTTGTACAGTGTCACCTTAACATGTTTCAATACTAAACTCTCATTTCACTGCTTAAACAACTAGAAAAAAAGGCAGTAGTCTTCTCTTATTGGTTGCTAAATTTGAAATGCCTGATGCTGATTGGCTAAAATATGATGGTGCAAATATGAGGATTTAATGGCTTTGAGCAGCATAGCATTATTGAAGATGTATGTGTCCTCTTATCAGGGACTGGAGAGTGAGAACCAGGGTGCTGTTTGACAATGCTGGATCCAGGGATGATAATGTATTCATCAACCATCCATTTTCCTTTACACGTTTAATTATTTTCAATTTTCAGTTGAAAAAAGCCCTGATTAAGTTAAGCCAGGGAGACCAAGAAACCCAAATAAAGACAAAGGGTCAGACTACAAAAACATGCCAAGTTGCTAGAACAAGCCAAATAAACTGAGCAATGCTGCTCTGCAGCTGCAGACTTAACGTATATAGTCCCAGTGGCGCTACCTCATTCTGGTAAGAACCAACTACTGGAATGTATCAGTGCATCAACTGGAATGGAGTCGGTTCATAGTACAATGGATCTTAATTTTCCCAAACTGTATCTCCCGTGCCGGAAGACTTTACGCACCTGTTGCAAGTTTATATGCTGATGCAAGCAACACATGCAGAGTGGTTGTACCCAAATATATGGTGCTAAGGAGGAAGAAGTAAAAGCCACAGTGTGGCCAGAAGGACCCCAAGGACAATGACAGCAGATAGAGGCCAAATGGGGCTCTATGGGGTAGATTCATTGGGGATATAGGGGCTAATTGCAATGCCCTTGGGGCAGAGATAGATAGATAGATAGATAGATAGATAGATAGATAGATAGATAGATAGACAGACAGACAGACAGATAGATAGCCTTCTGCTAACTGGAAATGTGCTGCCCTTGGATTGTGCCTTGAACTGTGTGAGAAACCTGTTATTGTGAAGATACTGTCTAATCCAGGGGTGTCCATGTTCGGTCCTGAATGGACCCACACAAGGCTTGATTTGAGGATATCCTTGCTGCACCCAGTTGAGACTATCTCTTCTTCAGTTATGCTGATTGACTCATCTGTGATCTAGGCATATCCAAGTATTAAAGACATCTGATTAGATGTTGGATTAGCCTTACTAATAAAGGAAGGTAGTAACCAGTGATTCCTCTTTTTTTCCATGAACATACGCCATATGTATCAAATTGTGAAGCACTGGAGAACACAAAAGCTAATATATATATATATATATATATATATATATATATATATATATATATATATATATATAATTGCATATAAATGGAAAGGCTCTCCAAAAGTTCTCAAACAGTAGGGGTGAAATGTGTAAGACCAGTAACGACACTGTTATACAGAACTATTTTAAGACAGCAACATCTTTGGCGCTATAAAGTATTTTAAATACTTTTTCATTACTTCACTTTAGTTACATTGTTACATTTTACACAATAACAAAGTTGGGATGGTTTTTTTTTATCATTATTTTACATCATTTTAGTTTACTACAAAAATATTTAAGCCGCAATAAAACTTTCATTTTTTTTTTTACATTAGAGGTCACAGTTGCCTCATTTGCTTTGGATCATAACAAAATTAAACTTCTCTGCTTTATGTTTTTTTCTGTGCTTTGACAGTTCTGAGGCTTGATTGTACATCAATGTAAAGGGAATAAGCATATATTTAAAAGCAGTAACAGAGACCAAAGTACATGCTAATTTCTTTGGATCAAAATGTTCATGTTTCTTTGAAGCACTGACATACTTCAAAAACAATGGCACATTCAATATCATGCCCTCATGTCCTATTGAAAACAGAGCTGTATGTCACATGCTAACATCTGTAATATGGAAATATATCTCTGCTAACATACACAGACACTTTACTCTGATCATTTGTGTACGTTTTGCCATAAATAAATGTTAGCCATCTAACTTAAAGGGATATGGATCCTTGTTTTAATATGTGCTTAAAAGCTCCTGTTTTTATTTACTGAAACCCTTCCAAATAGTGCCTACAATGATCTGCCCTCAGCAGATCATGCACACAGTGCCTTTGTAGTACTGTAGTACGTACTAACCAATCACAGATTGTCTCTTAGCAACATGTCTGTGCAGGTACATTTATCACCAAGAGAAATACTTTGTATGGACTAATTGTAGGGACTATTTGTAAGGTATCATTGAGAATAAACAGATATTTTAAGTACTTGCCAGTAAAATGACCTTTGGATAGGCAAACAAACACTTGGGTAGTTTTTTTTTTAAATATTAAAAACAGGGAACCTTCCATATGTTTTTAAAGGGACACTGCAAATAAAATAAATATTTTTAAATGTATGTAAGAAAGAATGGATTTAAAAGTATAATAAACCACTGCAAAATGAATACAAATATGTTGGAACACTTTAATCTGACTAGGAGCATAATTAAGCAGAAAAAAGCATATAGCTAGTTTTTACCTAATTTTTTTAAAATTTTGAAGCCTCTGCTGGATTATAGAGGGATCCATGATACATTGACTGAAGTTGTTCTGGAGAGCTATGGTTGTGTGGCATGATGGAAGGTGTCTGCTTCTGGGCTAGAGAAAAGGAAAGGGTATGCTGTCAGTTTCAATTTTATTGTCAAACAAATCTCTAGACTTCTGTCTGTTACTTCCTCCCTCACTCCACTGATAACTACAAGCACACACCACAACACCCAGTTCTCATGATGTTCTGTAACAAAGACAAAACACAGACAGAGCCTACAAACATTTAGATTTTCCCCCAAAATGTTTCATGTCCATGTCCTTACACAATTCCTAATATTCTTAGTTTGATACATACTTGACAAACAAGTGTCTTTTCCTAAACTGCAGTGGTCCTTTAAACAATGCTCCTATGGCTTGTTTGTTTTACTTCTCTTACAAATCATACACCTGATGGCAGAAAAAGTTCAGTAGTGAACCCTATGGAATAGTGCTTGATCAGTGTTTAGTCTATTGAGATTTATAGCACCAGTTAATTCAGTACAACTTGGAGCACAAACTCTTATAAACATGTTGAAATACTTTTTGAATTTTTGAAATAGGTGCCCTTTTCACAGAAAAAAAACATAAATGAAGTGTCTGTTTACATGAGAGACTCTGGCAAGTCCCCCAGTCAGACTGACAGCAGGAGCTGTGTGCAGAAAGCAGAAGAGGAAAGAGGGTTGACCCTTCCCAAATTCATCTGTGCCGATCAATGATTGCTGGAAACTCCTAAATATCTTACTTGTGGGTTAAATGATTGCTAATTACATTTCTGAATGCAGAGAAAAAAAACATAAATCTTGTGTTCACAGGAGCTTGCACCAGCAGGTGTTGGCAGATGTTGTTAATCATGGAAAAGTGAGCCGTGTGCTTGTAAACAGACCTAAGACTGCAGATTTTTAGCTGTTATTAGAGTAATAAAAAAAAAAAGCAATAGATCATTTTACATAGAATCTTGTGCTCTTTCACACCATGAAGAGCACTTATAGGCCCTGATTCAATTGCGATTTGGCCAATTGAATAGGGCTCTAAATAGGAACATAGCATATTTTTTTTAAAGAAATTTTTAATTAGTGAAAACCTTGCTTTTGAATAGATGCTTACTAACTAAAAACTTATTTAAAAAAATATGTTATGTGCTTATTTGGAGCCCAATTCAATTGGCCAAATTGCAATTGAATGAGGGCCATAGTGGGGTAAATGGCCCTTTAACTAGTAGAGGAATGTTTTTCAGTATATCAATGTGACTACTCACATTGATACCCCAACAATTGCCTTTCCCTAAATAATTATTCAAGTAAAAGTGCACTGTGGTCAAAAATCTGATTAGGATGGGACAAACACCCCCAGTGTTGTGATGGATGTAGGAGCCTCACTGGTCTTATGCTCTTCATGGCTCTGGCTAAATGTTCCCAAATAATTAAATGCTATTTCGTTTTAAGTGGCCAGTATTGAGCAGGGTGTAAGAATAATTCAGTTTAGATGCACTTTTTCTTATCTATCGTATTTATCAAAACACTGATGCAAGTGCACAGATTAATGTATGATTCAAATTATGTAGTGGCCTATCATTTATCCATTGAAGCACTTATGGAATAATGACAGATGCAAACTGTAAATGCACTTATCTGTCTTTAATGAATAGCAGCAATGGCTCTATTGTAATGTACAGCATTAAGAGCAGAATATAGTGAACTGATTAACATTTTATGAAGATTGCTAGGCAAATACTCCCAGTTCTCCAGATGGCATTTCTGTTACTTCTTGGCTGCATCCGCAAAACTACAAAACAGCAAAGTACATAACAGCTTATATGATGCTTATTAAATTAGCGAAAATTTGTATATTAATTACCGTACATTTGTGTGGCTGTCTTGCCCTCAATTTCCATGGGTAGATATACATTTTTGGGCTTTAACAAAACAGCAGGTTAACAGCTTGAATGTGCATCTACAATGTGGTTTGTTACTGGCAGAAAAACACATAAGGATGAAACCAGATAGTTGCCATAATCAGTTTACAGCTTGTTTCATGCTTATTGCAGCCAGAGTAGGTGCAATAATACCAATGGAATCGAGGTTTCCTGCCAGAGTTTCCAAGTATTTATATATCTTATAGTAGACATGAACGAGATCAAGTTCTCAAAGCGCTATCAGCAATTCTCTATCAACATTTCCTGCTAGTGATACATAAAGCTTTTTTCATGGTCAAGTACAAAAGCTTTCATCTTCTCTATTTAAGTCTGTCTTGACTTCTTAAGAAGTAAAGAGCAGTTCTATATTAACAAAGCAAAGCGCTAAAGCACCAAGCCTGCCTTTGAGGTTATTAATCAAACATTGTAATGCACTAGGACTGGTAGAGCATTCTAATTGGCACATTGATATACAAGTACTGTTCAGCATGCTAGAGAGCGGGCCTGACAAAAGCACATATTCAGTGATGCACACTTCTTACAAATAACTGTAATGGGTATATAATGGGCATATCTGATATTAAATGGAATTGCTTCCACTTAAGATTATTATAGAATTTCTTATTACTGTGTATTGGTCATATTAATAGTAGGCAAACATTAAGGTTACATAGACTGCTTAGCATGTCCCTTGATGCAGGCATAGGTCTTGTCTGTATTATACAGGCCAGTGATATACAATATTACTAAAAATACTCAACTCATGCTAATATAAGAGAGGCTTTCTATTTATCAGTGTTTAGGGCACAGCTAGAGTCCCTTTCTCGAGAAGCAGTACTGAAATGTAGGCCAGTTACAAATAAATGTAGCATATATGATTACTTAAAGGACCACTGCTGTTGGAAAACATCGCATTCATGTATGTAACATACTAACAACCCGATTCCCTTTGTTTCTTTTACCACCAGACCTAGATCCTCAAACATAACCACCATCTTCTCTTCTGCCTCTGATGTTATCTAATATCAATTCCATTTGCATGATCTGTCATATTATGTCTTGCCATTCCCATGCTTTACTGTAAACCAGCGCTACTGTATATGTTGCTGTTAGATCAATAATAATAATAATAATAATAATAATAATAATTAGCAGCAAAGAGCCTAACAAATTCTTAGAGAAAATGTGACTGTTAGCTGATTCTTCTTGAACATGGTGGATTCCAGGGTTAGAGCCCTGCTTCAAGGGATGAATGTTGCTAGGATTTAAAATGGACTACATCCCATTTCAAGTGTAGTGCTCTATTGGCCTAATGATTGGCTCTTGTCTGTTTTTGATAACACCTGGCTATCTTCCCTGCTGGTGACAGCTGTCCACTGTCTGACACCTGCCTTGAGATCGGGCAATTCTAAAGCTGATCTACTTCTTACTTCTGGCTGCTTACTGCTTGAACATTTGAATTACTCCCACCACATTTCTGATTGGTTAAAAGTCTAACCAATCAGATTAACCAATATTTCAGTTAAACAGAATCTGCAAAATGTAAGGACTAACTAGTGTAGGTTCTACTTCAGACTGAGCATGCTCAGTAAAAGGGAGGGGTGCTATTATATTCCATGAACTTTCACTTGGCAGGGCCTGTGGTGCAGCTGCAACCTCTGTGTAGGCAGTGGGTGGAGCTATTTATGTCATGGGGCAGGGCCAATGACATCAGTCCAGCCTACTTCCAAGCTTCATGATAATCCAGCACACAGGTAGAGCTAGCCACCCCCTGATAGACACAGGTAGGAAGAGGTACAATGCTCTGCTTGAGGAGAAAACACACAGTGCAAAAGCTAAGCTTATTTACTTTAAAAGCCTATAAAAGCCTATGCCAAACAAAGAAACACATACGCTTTACTTGTAAATGCAGTACAATGGTACTTTATTAAAGGGAAAAGGGACATACAGTTAACACAATAAATACTCAACATGAACAATTCAGAAAAATATGTTTAGTTTTTAAAGAAAACAATATTGTATTAATATGCAGGTGATACCTGAGAGTAGGAGATCATTTCCTACATGCTATAAAACATTTGAACTGGCATAACCAACTTTATGAAGAGAGGCTTAGAAAATCAAATTCAGTATACTGACATCTATTTCAAAATCACATCCATTACAATGCCCCATTTTGCGCGTCACGTCTAGTGAGCATTGATTCAGACAACCAATAAACTTGAGAATAGTTTTAAGAGATAATTAAGTGACTTTACCTTGTAGAGACTTTAGGACCTATCTGTGGAGAATAGGAACAGAAGCGTCACAGTGCTGGCAATGAAGTCAGCGTTATCAGGAAGACAGGTTATATAAATGAAAATGTTCAGTCTAATTGTGCTGTAGAAACATGTAATCATAAAGGACAAAGACACAAACTATATGATACCTACTGAGAGAAGGATATGTGCAGAAATGTATTTAAAACGTCAAAGGAAACTAGTAGCACTCAGAGGATTTATGTGCAAATGGTAGATGTTACCACTTTATATATGTATAAGATATGCAGTCATAAAAGCAGACATTTGCAGGCACCCTCTCTCACCTCTTGTTGTGACAAGAGTGTGCTATAGCTTTTGGATCTTTCCTCTTAGGGGGGCATGTGTAGTGGCAGGCATTGGCCACTAGGTCTCTGAATCTCTTCTCAGTGTAAAGCTTATAATCTGCCAGTACCCTCACCCTACCACCCCTTACCTTAACACCTAACCCTAACACCCTCACCCTAACACCTAACATCCCTCACCCTAACACCTATCCCTAACACCTCTCAAACTAACACCCCTCACCCTAACACTAAACCCTAAGAAATACACCTCGTCCCCGGCACATAGTAGCCGATGTCCGCCACTGCACACGGCCAGCCAACAGGAAATGTCCCAGCTTTCTATATACAATCACTGTGAAGACACCAAGACCGATGACAACACATAGTTAGGTTCCCTCTGCAATACTGATAGATCAAGGTATCCAAGATATGCCAGGCTCATAGTTCCAACCTCACTTGTTCCAGTCTATAAAAGTTTCTAGGTGAGAGACAGAATTTCCAATGGGTATTGGTCTTAATCAAATAGGGTTTTGGTCCTGCAGTGCTATGGATGAGTTTTGAAAGAAGCCCAATGGGTCTGTTCAGACACCACTACCATTGCAAAAGGTGGGTTAGACCGTCTACAATGTCATAGAATTGGGATATGCAACAGAGGTCCTAGAACATGTTATTATTTTAGGACTCTGCTCTGCTACAGTCCTATATTTAAAATATAACGTATTCAAGAAATATGTTTGATAATGGCAAAAAAACAGTTTTAGAAAGTAAACCAAAAAGCATATTATTTTTTATATCCAGGTTATACTACTGTGGAGTCCACCATTTTTCTCTCTGTTTATCTCTTTCAAAAGATTGAGAAATAAATGCATACAGAGAAAGCAAAATAGGCATGTAACATCTTAAATGCCAGTGCTTTCAATAGGGAAAAACTAGGGGGAAACTAAATTATTTTCATCATAGTAAAAAATTGGGCTACAATGGTCCTTAAATAAATTAACTTTTAACCTAAACATTTTTATTGTTTCTGGCATAGCACATATATTTGATGTAACGTTCTAATTTACTCATATAAGCTTCCCAAAACAAGGAGAAACATCCACACGAGAGATAAAAAAGCTTGTATTAATATGTAAATATTCCAGTTCCAGGAAGACTTTATATATAGAGTGCCCCTCATGATTTGGCACCAAGATAAATAAGACATCTTTGCAGCGCCAGTGTGCCAGCTTAAATGATTCACAGCATTTCCAATTGTTGTGATGCCACCGGCACTAGTGGCAATCTGGGAAGTGCTAGAAAGAGCAAACAAGAAGGTGTAAAAGGGTGAGTTGTTTTTTTTTAATCCATTGCCAGATCTGAGACAAGCAAATCTCCCAGTGTAACAATCTGCAGCGATGTTAAGACGCCTGATGATCAAGCATCTTACATTCCACACAGCTGTGAGAACAAATTGCTGCCGAGCAATCGGGCAAACTTTTATTTGTCTTGTCACACAACGATATGTAAAGCTCTGTCATCTAATCTACATGTCGGTGCATACAAAGATATCGTAGTTTACGGTGACCGGTTACTTTAACAATGATTGTCAAGGACGATACAATTTATGATGCCGGTGCCATTTTTCTGCTTCAAACCTCTAATTGGTATTGATATAGAACATGGGAAGCACGATTGGTCTGAGCTGTTGCCATGGCAATGCTGATTGTTGGGAGATTTTTTTATCTTCGTAATTACAAAAAAAGGTAACATATGCCACGTTCCTTATTTTTTTTTTTTTTGAGTGACAAATTATATAGCATTATTCCCTTTTTGTACACTGCAATGTAGACCTGGCAGCAATACTAGGAGCTATACGATGGAGAGGTTCTCTGAAAGAGTCAATTTTAATGTGCTGTTAAAACACATCCAATTATTATTGCTATTGTGACAACGACATTTTAGTGCAAGGAAAGAATACACAGTTTTATGTAGTTAGCTTCACCAAGTCTAAATTAACGCTGTGTCCTAATTGGTTTTATATTATAATTGTTTTAAGGGCTGCCAAACAATTTCAATAACTAAGACACCACATGCTGTGTTTTAATATGTGATACACTAGTATGACTGTGATTACCTAAGCTCCGTCATGGTTGGGTGGTATATACCTCTAAATTAAATTGATGCTAAAATGCTTTATTGTGAACAACTACTGCATACGGAAAATTGAACCAATGTTGTGCTTCCATTCTCTATCCAAAAACATTTACACCTGAGTGCAGAGCCAGAGAATGAAGGGCCCTGGTGCAAAACAACAATTGACCCCCTAAGTGGGGTTGTAAAGAATCTTTTGCTCTGGGCCACCAACTCACTCAGTGCCCTTCCCAAGACCTCTTCCCATAACCGCACACCTCTCTAAGACCCATTTCCATAACAGCACCTCTCCCCAAGACCCTTTCCTATATCTGTTCCCCACGATTAACCCTTGGCATTATGCTCCTCTTCCCATAGCTGTTCCCCTTCCCTTACCTCCTGACTATGCGTAGCTCCTCTGCCTGCAGCACAGCTCCAGGATGAGCATGCTCCTCTTTCTGGTGACATCCTCTATGGTTGGGGTTGCTAGTGTGAGAGGCCAGCACCTCCCTCAGCACCGACCTCACATAGCACCCATTCCTACCTTCTTTGTTTCCCCCCCTCATCCAGTCTGTACATTGCTGCCATGTAGCCCATACTTTCTTACCTCTTCCCTGATACACATCCCTAGCATGTTTAACTGCTCCACACTGCCACCTTTTGGAGCTTCAGTAGAAACGTTGTACAAAAAAAAAAAGAGAACAGCACTGCTCTCCCACAGGAGGGCCCTGGTCCATTGCATCAATTGCACCACTGTTACTTCTGCCTCTGTGTTTATAAGTATTGGTTCATTGTTGTGTGTCCTACTGTCCTATCTGAAGATCAAATACAAAATGGCAGAGCATATTCCTGCATCCCACAAACATCTTCAGTAAGCTTGGAAACTCAATGTACTCACCCGTAAAATATTGAGGTAATTTGTTATGTATTTAAGTCTGTGAGTATTTATTGGTACAGGATGAATTAACTTCATAACTGTTTGTGCAGCCAAACTTCTGTTCCATAATAATAAAGAGAAATTTTAAGAAACATTTACATTTTTTAAGTCCATGTCAGCAAATCTGAAATAAAATACTATCTATGTTCATCAGTTATCAGTAATGAAAAGAGCTGACCAATGACTCAACCCCTTGTTTAGAACCAAGCATCAAAATGTGGGTCTATATTATGGCCCAGATGTATCAAAGGATGAATGGAATAAAAAATGATTTACTCTTCACCATTTCCATTTCTAAACATGTACTGAAATTCCCAATTGAAATTCCAAAAGGAGTAATTTGCAAATAAATATACATATTCCTTTAACAAATTTAAACATGAGTCAGTTAAACAGCAATATGTTAATGGCGTACAAACCAATTGAAGGTATAGTAGTCACATGTTTAACATAAAGTGTATGTGGCCTTAAGTGCATATTTGTACCAAAGAACCCCATGCATTTCTCCGCCCTGTAGGCTTCAGACATTTTGTTCACTTGTATTATACATGAACAATTTAACACCAATTTCCTTTCTTCATCTCCGTTATATTATGCTAGTAGCTTTCTTGTATTGATTTTCAAATAATATATAATAAATAGATTTACTACATATTCTTTTATTGATTAGTAATACATACAGGTAAATATTCAAATATTAATAACATTAATGATTTTTTTTTATTATAAAACAATAATAAAAAATAAAATAATAATAATAAAATGCTATGATTATATTACTAATGGTATTATTATCACATATAATTTTTGTGGTAACTTATGAATGTTGGTCACGTAATGTTAAAAGTTGCGGCCTTGTTCTCATCGCGAGACCTGCACGACTTTCCTGCAATGAGCTTCGAAGGCGCTCATTGCAGGGCTCGCCGGACTCAGCCGGTACAGGGGGTGATGAGCTCTGCCCCAGGCTGAAATGAAGAAGCGCAGGGCCCACAGGCTGATGCTCCTGGTGTACGTTGCTCTGGTGCTGCTGGTCATGTCCCTTCTACTGCAGGAGGGCTCTGGCGGCAGGTGGAGGAGGAGCGGGGCAGGCTCTGAGCGGGCTGCCCCCCGTATGTGCCCGAGACTGGATGCTTTCCTCTGGGGGATTATGACCTTGTCCCCCCAGTAGGCTTGCTCATGGTGTCCCCCGGAGTCTCCCCCGTAGGCCCCCCGCCCCGCACCCATGTCTATCTCCACGCCACCTGGCGGAGTGAATTGTCCGTCCTCGGGGAGCTCTTCAATCAGCACCCGCAGGTGTTCTACCTGTACCAGCCGAGCTGGCACATGTGGCAGACTCAGTACCCGGGGAATGCGAAGAGCCTGCAGGGGGCACTGCGGGACTTGCTGGGCTCGCTGTTTTCTGTGACTTCTCGGCCCTGCGGCTGTACTCCGGCGGTAACCTGAGCAAGGTCAGGCTGTTCGAATGGAAGAATAGCAAGGTGCTGTGCATCACCCAGTTGTATGCTGGAGGGGGGCCTCAGGACAGGCTGGGCCTGGTGGAGCCTGCGGACTGTGAGCATCAGTGCCCGGGTCGCTCTTGCGGGAGTTGGAGCAGGAGTGCCACCTGTACCCGGTCATACTGATCAAGGACATGCAGCTGCTTGACGTGTCGGTGCTGCAGCCTCAAATTGCAGGTGGTGCAGTTGTTTCCTCATCAACATGACCCGCGGCCCAGGGTACTCCTCGGACCTGCCTTTCATGTTGTCAGCCCAGGATGCGCGGGAGACTGTGGGGGCCTGGAGGGAGAGACTTAGCAAGGAGCAGGTCCGCAGGGTGGAGGAGGCGTGTGGGGAGGCCATGACTGTGCTGTTATATGGGGCTAAGGGATAAAGAGGCCATGCTCCCTGGACACTGGGTAACCCATGACTCTACTGGGATACTTTGCTCAGAGGTAAAGAGGCCATTGATATAAGAAGAAAAGTAATGGTCATGCTGTTATACAAGCTGGTGGAGTGAAGAGACCCCAACTCCTGGACATCTGAAAGGAAGCTCTGGTGTCAGGCCATATCTGTAATGACTATAGGAAAGTAGGAGAGCCCCATAATGATACCATTTAAAGCTCTGGCAGTCCTCTCATACTGGACCCGGGCCTGATAAGAAGTCCTCTCTGTGCTGTCACGCAACACAGAGGGATAGAGAGAAGATATGGGAATCCATGGGATGAGGACATGTCATGATTGTGCTGCCAGAGGAGAGACAATGTTCTCTGGACACAGCCCTAGATATGAGCAAGAGCCATGGCTGTGCTGCAATACAATGATGAGCACTAGAGGAGAGCCCCGGACATCACAATAACTGGAGACCCCATGTCCAGGCCAAAGGCGCTCATTGCAGGGCATGCGATGAGCACCGCAAGGCCGTAAAGTAGACCGTGGGAGAGGCTTGCAATGAGCGCTGAATGTGCTCATTGCAAGGCCCGTGATGAGCACCAAAGGCCCACACACACACACACATATATATATATATATATATATATATACAGTATATATATATATATATATATATATATATATATATATATATATATATATATATAGGCCTTTGTCTTAATGGGATTACTATCCAATAGTTTTGCAAATCTTTCAAACATGTAAACAACTGTGGAGCTGCATAATTTGTTAGAGATATAGAGATATATTTTTTTAAATATTCTAGTTTAGTACCTTCATCTGAGGATGCTGCTCCACTATTCATAACTTGGTAACCAAAAGTGTCCCTATGCATAGGTCGCAATACACAAGACATTGCCAGATTATAACACCACATTTCTTCAAAACACAACAAATGCCCAAGGATAACTCAAACTATTCTGTACCAGCACAGATACAGTACTTGGAAATTCTCTCTCTCCCTAAACAATAGGATTACTTTAGAGCCACATGACTTGGGCACCCCAACGTTCTGTCCTTGCAGTATTTAGAATATGAATAAGAATTTAGATATAAAACAATTTCCGTGAAATCCTTATTATTCTTCACACTGGCAATTGTGTTGGATTTGAACCAAATGTCTTCAATTGTATTTTCTTTATTCCTGGGAATCACAATAATGCTAAACAGTTAGAAGACAACAGTAGAGGAAATGTGTTTATCAAGCAATTAAGATATATGAATGAATTGTGAGGTAGAAAAGAATGTTGTTAAATATTGACTAGATACACCAATTAAGATAATTGGATGCTATATAGAGGCCATCATTGTTGGATTGTTGCCCCTGTATTTCTTTTCAATCCCCATATTGTTTTTAGACATTAAAATTTAAAATACTATTACATTAAATAACTGATGCTCCCACTGATTTACAGTAGGGCCATATAAAATTTGAAGGCCACAACTCGATTGCAGACGGCCGTTTGTCTGCGAGTGTTCGTCTCCAATTGCGATGCTCTTCAATTGTTGAAGGCCGCACGTTACTGTCCCAAAGCCAAAACCGTAAACCATGCACTGGGTCGTAGCAGTTCAGGGCGGGAACATGATGCATTCAGGAAGCCCGTAACCACCCATTTCGAATCAGCCAATGAGACATGGAGGTTACATGTCAATTAATTAGGTTCGGGGGTCTGATATGCGATCAAGAATTATGAAAATGAATCCCAATACTGTTCTAGTCCATATGGGTGGCCTGATATGTATTAACTCACTGATACCTGAGATCGATTTAACCCAAAATTAAACATAAAAAAAAAATCTCAGATCTTGCCAATTTGTGGGCTTGAGACTGTTTAACCCCCTTGCGGGTCCTCTCTAGCACTTGTAGGATTTTCTCCTTCATTTGCCATTTACGGGTGTGAAAACAATTGCGAGCTTGGAGAAATTGAGCAATTAAATAGCGATTTGCGAGTTTAGCCTTGCGAAAGTGAAAGATCAAAGGCTTCTGGAGGCTGTAAGTTACGGGTTTAACCATCGCAATATTTTCAAGGACATAACTCGGAAGCCTATCGGAGACCACAAAAAGACGCCAATTGAATAGCAAATTAGCTTGCAACCTCACTTATGGGCTACCGGATCTCCCTAAACCTCAATTGAATGAGGCCCTTTTAGTCTCCATAAAAAAAAACATTTAATTCCCCACAGTTGTAAGTACAGATGATAAAGCATGTGCATAAATAGATCAGTGTACTGACCACTTCATTAAAGGTAATGTTCACCTATGCGTTGGCTATGCCACCTTGGTTGTATGCTAACGATATGTGTGGAGGATTCCTAGCCAGAGTATACAGAACTGAGGCACATGAGATTGTCATATATTCCTCCATCAATGTCTATGTGCTTGGGGTGATACAGCATTGCCAAAATTTTTTAGATAGGAAGCTGATCTGGAAGAATGTAGACCTTCTCTTGTCAGTGTTGGCTTCTCCAGACTAACCAGCTTAAGTCAATCTGCATGGTAAACTGCACAGATTGCCAATTGTGTAGTCAGAATAAAAAATGTTGCACTCCCTGGATTAGGTGGACAGGAAAAAACCCAGAGGTCCACTTCTACTATTTCCTCCCGGGTTTATAGCAGAATAAGTGATGACAACCACAGTAATGGAATATCTACATGTTTCTTTTTCCAAAAAATAACAATGGGCACATTTGTGAAACAACATATTTCCCAATCTCAACCAACCACTCTAGGAAAGCAAGACATGAATCTGTGTCACATGGTTTTATAGTCTTCTAAGCAGTAGTTGACAATAACCTCAAGAAATATTACCTTTATCTCTGCATTCCACCTGATCCTTCAGACTTGTACATGTCAGAGGTTTGTGCCTATGTAGCTCACACCAGAGTGAAATTACTTTGCAACTCTTAGCTGTTTAATATCCTCCTATAAATAACTTGGAGCCTGTCAGCAAAACCACTTATATATATATACTAGCGACTTGCCCGTCAAAAAATGACGGTCAATAAAATTGTAAGTGGGCTAATGCTGTTGGGTGTGTAATAATGAAATATATAATACATTAATAAATTAATATACTTTACCTAATTTGAAGCATTGTGTTGAAGAGCTGGGAATCTGTTTTGATGTTGCTGCAGCATTAGTGGTGTGGAGCTGCTGTGTAAGCGTGGTGAATGTGTGCAGTGTAATACTGTGCGTGTGCGAGACGAAACCATTAGCGTAGTGGTGTACTTCCGCATTGGCGTAAAATGGCGGGTAATGTGTGGTATGCGTCTTCGTGGATTATCCGTAGGTCTTTTGTGGTGTTTTGCGAGTTTCTTGTGGTGTTTTGCCAGCAACTGAGGCCCTCGCTACGGGAGGGCCACGGCTCGCTACGTGAGCCCGCAAGCGTTAGCAACAACTCGCATGCTCACAACTCTATATGTGATTATAGTACCTGGGTTACACCTGTGATGTAATAAGTGTTGGGGCAGTTCTATAGTTTTTTGTTTGGCTCTACACACATTAAGACAACTACTATATCTCCCAAATGCACCCTGTACCGACAGATATTGCCTTTAGGAGGTCCACACATTAATACGATGTAGGACAAAAATAACCAATTTTTTAGAAGCACAATACACATGTTTAAGAAATTCTGGTTCTGTAGGTGCTAGGGGTACCTTATATGGGCTTGTTATGGTTAAGCTCCACTGAAAGCAGTTTGTGCAGATTGTTACTGAATCCACACTGAAGTAGTTAACCTCAGGTTAGATCCTTGAAATAGATTAGTATGTGGCTTAAAGAGGTAACTATGAGCCTCATTCAATTTGGGGCTCGCAACTTGAAGTCCTACGGCTTGGAGGTAATTGAAGCCCATAGTACTTTGAAAAATGGAGGTTGGATTTCAAAGACCTACGGGCTTGGAGGTTGGATTTCAAAGTATTATATTTTGGCGATTTGCGAGCTTAATTCTAAGACCTACCATCACTTTCTTTATTAGTAAAAGTACAGTATTCTTTTTTTATTAGCATTTGAAGTGCTCCATACATGTCATTAAGCCCTTTGCGAGTCCTCCTGGGTACTCTTAACTTGTGGTTCGATTTTTGCCATTTGCTGGCTTGACGGAGTGGTTGGCGAGGGGGAATTGGAGCAATTGAATAGTGATTTGCGATTTTAGCCTTGTGAAAGTGAAAGATCAAAGGCTTGGAGGTCATTAACTTGCGATTTTAAAAATCGCTATGAATTGCAGCTCAGGGCCCGTAATTCGATCGGAGCACGTAAAAAGTTGCCAATTGAATAGCAAATTACGTTACGGCCTCCATTTCAGAGCCCAAATCTCCGGAAGGGCTCAATTGAATGACGCTCAATGTCTGCAGGGTGCTGCCATGAGGTGAGTAGTGATTCTACTTAATTTTCCTTTTGGTATTTATACTTTACAGCGTTTGTTTTTTTGCTGTGACTGCTAAATGTTTTTTTGCACTAAAGCCCACCAATAGTGCTACTCTTTATATAGATGAAATCACACCCGAGCTACTAGTGGTGCAGGTGGTGCAATGCACCAGGGCTACATTTAATTCCCCCCCCCCCCCCCTGGTTTAGCCCAACCCGACCCCTGGCTTAGCCCAACCTGCCACAGCGCCTTGCCCGCCTTGGCTGTACACACACTGGTCACAAATTTGTCCATGTCTGTTTACAAAAGAGCATTTCTACTGAAGCTCCAAGAGGTGGTAGTGTGGAGCAGTTCAGCATGCAGGGGATGTGTATCAGGGAAAAGGTGAGAGAGAGCAAGGGTTGGATGACAGCAAAGTACAGGGGATGCGTTCTGAGGGGGCGCAATGGAGATAGGAATGGGTGATACGTGGGATGGGTGTGTGGGGATTGGTGCTATGAGGGGATGACTGCTGAACAGGACTGGTTGTTATGTAGGGATGCATTTTAAGAGGGGTTGGCTGCTGAGACGGACTGGCTGTTATACAGAGAAAGTAAGTTTTTCTATGCAAAGATACTGGAGTGGGTTGGCAGTTCCTTCTCTAGTGGATCGTGATTTGTGTACACTAAACATATATATATATATATATATATATATATATATATATATATATATATATATATATATAAATAAGAAGTGCAGGGCCCCCCAAGCCCTTACGGCAACAACCTCCCCACTGCATAGATGATGTAGCTGGAAAGTGCAGGACTCGCATCCAGGAGAAGCTTTGTGAAGGCTAGAGGTAAGGAAGGGGAGCAGTTATGGAAAGGGATCTTGGGGGGCAGTTATAGTAAGTTGCACTGAGTGAGCTGGTCAGCTCCAGGTTCAGTAACAGATTTTATAAATCTCCCTTTATCACCCTGCATATTTGTCAAACTGTATAAAATGTATAAAGCACATGCTTGAGAAAGGGCTAATATAAACTCAAATCTTTGCCAATCATGTGCACACATTTATCTGACACAGTCATTGCTCATTTTGTATTTTAATGTAACACTCCCTTCCATAAGAGGAGAAGCATAAGACCACCCTCAGGCTTAATTAAGCCAAACTTTAGGTAGACTGAATGAGCAGACTTAATTGCCCTTTTTGGTCCTTATCTGACATGAGATTTATGTTTCCATATTTCTATTGACAATATACTTGCAGGTGGTGAACAATCTTTCTCCTTGGACTTCAACAGGTTCTTTGACTGAAGTTCAAAACGGACACAGCTGAGCTATAATTTAAAACCATTTTAAATTAAAAAATACTTTACCAAATGAATGTTACTTGGCAAAATGCATTTCTTACCGTGATCTTTCAATATGTTTGCAGTTTTTTTTTTTTACCTGGTCCACCCACCAATCTTTCTGGTCCATTTTCGAAGCCTGTGTCTTTATCTAATTCTTCAGGGTGATGATAAGTAATTAGGATAAATACTCTGTGCCTTGTTTCAACCTAAAAGCATTTTGTAGAAGACTACTGAGCATGTAATGACCCATAGTGTGCATGTGCTCAAATTGATCCCATAAAATGCTTTTAGATTGAAAAGAAAGCCATGCAATACCCAGCACAATCATGACGGGTGGATCGCAAAGGTAAAAATTACAAATGTCAGTGTAAATTTATATTGTATATATATATATATATATATATACAGTAGACCCTCAGTTAACCGGCACCCATGGAGATTGGGAGATGCCGGATAAATTTAGTTTCTGGTTGCTTGCGAGTTACTATTAAAATAGACCTAGATTAGCTGCACATAGGATGCTCTGCTAAGCAGTATACTTGTCAGTGAGGGCTGTTCTAGCAGCAGCAGCTTTCACTCCTTACTTACACATAGATACTTTCTGTTAGAGGGTGCGTTGATGAACCCGAATGTAACGCCAACACTGGATCTACTTCCAGGTAAAATTGAATTGCAGAGATGTACAGTGGATTAAATATAGGTGCCTGTAAGCATTTTGTGGCATGACAATCTGGCTCCTGGCATTTGTTGAGGCATGTAAATTTACATTTTTATTTAAAGTACAGTATTCAATGTTTTTCTGGTTGCCTGAGTTCTGGTTACCTGAGAGTCTACTGTATATATACATATATAAAGGAGCAAGGCTTTGTGGGCACATTTGCTGGTCCCAGCTCAACTTCCCAGAATGCTGCTGTAGGCCTCTTGGTAGCCTCCCAGACCAGTTTTCTTCTCGTCTTTTCATCAATTTTGGAGGGAGCTCCAGTTCTTGGTAATGTCACTGTTGTGCCATATTTTCTCCACTTGATGATGACTGTCTTCACTGTGTTCCATGGTATATCTAATGCCTTGGAAATTCTTTTGTAACCTTCTCCTGACTGATACCTTTTAACAATGAGATCCTTCTGATGCTTTCGAAGCTCTCTGTGGACTATGGCTTTTGCTGTGGGACGCGACTAAGAATACTTCAGGAAAGACCAACTAGAGCAGCTGAACTTTATTTGAAGTTATTCAGAGGCACTTTAAATGATGGCAGGTGTATGCTGAATCCTATTTAACACAATTTGGAATGTGGTTGCTTAATTCTGAACACAGCTACATCTCCAGTTATAAGAGGGTGTGCAGACCTATGCAACCACATTATTTTTTTTTATTTTTTTTCTTCCCTCCACCTAAAAGATTTCAGTTTGTTTTTCAATTGAGTTGTACAGTTTATAGGTCACATTAAAGGTGGAAAACGTTTTTTTACAGCACAGAAACCTGACATTTTAACAGGGGTGTATAGACTTTATATATCCACTGTATATATATGTGTGAGTATGTGTGTGTACCTGTATACCTGATTTATGTACAGTTTTGTGTGTGTTTTGTCCTGTGGACTAGTTTTGTATTGTTATATTTAATCCGTACACTCTGCATTGATATCCCATATGTGCATTTCAGTTTAGCTAAGTACTGAAAAACAGCTTTATATGATTCATGTAGTTTTTATTTATATTCATGGTCGAAAAGTTTGTTGCAAATTGAGAAGTGTCAGATTGACGGGCTTTGTGATTCTTGTCGGATATTGTCAGGTCTTACTGTGCTATGAGTACTAACAATTGCATATTCATGACAATGCTCCAATACATAAGACATTTGAATACTCCATCTACTGCCGCATAATCATTGAGGCTTTTATAGACAGCTACATGTTCGGTCTGTGCTCCATGCATCTGGTATGCCCAGTAATCGTAGAAGCCATAATAACCATATAAACATTCATTCAGGCAAGCCTAATTTGTAATTTGGTGTGACGTAAATTGAATTTTATAGTTCACACATGTCAGTAGAGAGCCTGTGATGCGTATAACTGGCGTAACTTCTCCATGCAGCGAAAAGTGATAGAAAATTGAGGTTAGACCACCTTCAGCTGGTGTGAGATTTTTGGATAGGTTTAACAAAATCACTTGTTTATGGAAATTCAGAGTGAAGTTAGAGAGACATTACATTCATACCATTTTAATAATATCCCATCTTCAAGAATATGTAATTGACTCATTAGCGCTGTTTGGCACACAAATAAACAAAACAGTCAAAGCGTATCGTAAAAACGGAAAGTGACCATGTCACACAAGAGAGGTTCCAAATATGATATAATTTAAAAGTATAGATAATAAGAAGTACTTTATTAAAGGACAACTGAACTTTGGAAACACATTTTACATTGAATCTAAATCCAACTCTTCTATATTGTATACACATTTTAGTAAAATATATGAACTATTGCGAAAAACCCTATGGGATGTCGAAATCTGAGCTCCACGGCTGCAAATCCTTTGATCTGCCCGTAACTGTTACGTCCGAAAATTGATATTAAATTGCTACGAATCCACTGGCGTTCAACCCCGTAAGCTGCAAATGGAGCCAAAAAGCCAACGGGTACTAGAGAGGACCCGCAAGGGGGTTAAAGTCTTATCCGTAGCACTGTAAATGCAAATATACAAACACTAATGTATTTTAAATGAAAGAGAAAATTATGTTAGGTATTAAAATTAAGGCCGTAGCTCGCGGCCTTGTTCAATTTAATAGCTCTGTAACACAGCAGAATTTCAAGCCTGCAGGCTTTGCAGGTGTAGCATTGCCGATAAGGGCTTGGAATGTAATAGGGCTGATAGAATTGTGGAACATGGCTGTGAGTGTTTCCATTTACATATTTTCTATAGTTAGGGCTAAAATTTGAGTTAAATAATGAGCTGTGGCTATTCTCATGGCTAAGGTAATTCGGAATGCAAAAGCGTTTTCTCTTTTAGTTGTGGAAGAATGATCAAAAATAAAAAAAGAATCATGGGTCAAATGGAATAAAAATTGCAGACAATTAGTTATCAAATAGTCAATTTGGAGCCAAAGGGGGGACAGCTGGGGGCAGTTAACCACATATGTATATATGCGCCTCTCTGTCCCTCAAACATAATGAGCTTCCTATGGATCCAAAGTTAAACCACTGGAAGGAGTGAGGTACCACCAAAAAAGAGTCATGTAAGATTGCTCCTTAAAATTACAGCATAGATTTGTGTATGTCCCAGATTTGTTGCTTCAATTTCCTTAAAGTGTATCAGGTCTACTCCTTGAGGAAACATTTTATTTAAAAGCAATTGGGCAAGAGGGGATGGTTCTACAATGAAAATGAATGAGCTATTGAAGGGTACTCTTGGTTTATGTGAGGTCTGGATTTTTTGGGACCCAAATACAGTAACATAAAAGGTTTGGTAAAGTCATGCAATTTTCTAGGTTTGCCCATCACTTAGTATGCACTGTGGAAGGTGCTAAACTTGAATTTGAGCTTCCTAGAAATAATGTAAAATCATCACATTTAAATCATCAATTAATAAGGGCTAAAGTTAGGAAGATACTCTCCTAAAAAACTTTTATTTGTTATTCCAGATTAAAATTGTGAATCTGTGATTGTAATGATCTAACATCAGTTTGTCTTAAGGGAATTGGCAGATTTTGGAAGAGATAGAGCAGGTGAGGAAGCAGATTCATTTTTATGCCAGGTCAAGAGATAGGAAGATATCTCCATCTAATGAGATCTTTCTTCAATAGGGACAGAAGAGGGGCATAATTACATTGGTATAGGTCTGTGTATGACTCAGCTAGATTGATACCTAAATATTTGAGAGAATTTCAACAGATTTTAAAATTAAAGTTAATTTCTATGTGTTTCTTGTTTCTTTAATTTGAGATGTATATCCAAAAATAATGATTTTTCACTATTAATTTTGTATCCAGAAAGATTGGAGTAGGTACTGATCTCTTTCATAAGAAATGGTAAATATTTAAGAGTATGTGTCAGGGTAAGCAAAATATAATCTGCATATGCAAAATATCATCTGCATATGAACACTAAGACATTAGGGTTCCAACAAATATGATTACTAAGAGGTCTCCAAGAAAGGGCATTGCAGAGTTGCAGAGGGGTGATTATTGAATGCCTTCTCACCATATATTGAGAGAAAAATCAATGACTTTTATTTTCTGTGAGCTTGAAGCCAAATTAAGTCTATAACTTTATGGCTGATATCTTGTGCTTTTCCATTGTTTATAAAGCCTACCTGATCTGGGTGTATCAAAAAATTGGGGGAACCGAGCAAACCTATTAGCTCTAAGTTTGGCCAATATTTTTATATTGCTATTGAAGAGTGAAATGAGCATAAAACTTGCGTATTTCACTGATCTCAACCCTCCTAGAGAATGAGAACTAGATTTGCTTGCAACATCTCTTGAGGTAAAGAATCTTTAGATTGAAGTGAATTAAACAGGCTGAGTAAGATAATGGTAAATGTTTTATAGTATGATTTACTAAACCCATCTGTTCCACAAGATTTAGAAGATTTAATAGATTTAAGAATCTTGTTAATTTGGCTTCTGAAAATGGATATTTGAGAAAATCAGCTTCTTCTGAAGATTATTTAGAGATATTGGAGTGTGGCAAACATATATCATATTCTTCATTAAAGGTTAGTGTTTTCCTGTATGCTAAGAGAATGAAGATACTGTATAAAGCCACATAATATGTTCCAAAATGTTGGCAATTTGATTGCGGTCTGTTAAAAATCTATTTAGATTATCATCTAACTCAAGGATCTTTTTAGTTTTGTTTTGTCTCAACTGAGAAGCTGAAAATGTGTTTCCCTTATTGGACTTTTCAATATATCTTAGTTTAGCATGTTTGATGGCATATGCAGTATGGATTAATTGCAATTGTTTAATTGTGCTCCTAGTAGATAAGACCTTTGAAGGGTCTGTGGATCATGTTTTTCTTATCGTTTCTAACAGTTTCAACAGTTTCTGACTGAGAATAATTATCTAATATTACATAGTTACATATAGTTACAAAGTAATTGATGTTGAAAAAATACTTTTAGTCCATCACATTCAACCTTTTTAGATATCCTCTGATCTGCAATATGCAGATTGTTAATTGTTAATTGATCCAGAGGAAGGCAAACAGCAAAAAAAACAGGGAAACTTTGCCAATTGTCTCAAAAGAGAAAATAAAATAAAATTCCTTCCTGACCCCAGATACTGGCGATTGGATTCCTCCCTGGATCAATACTCCATATCTAATTAATCAGAAAAAACCCTGAATGCCCTTTTTATTTAAAAATATATCCAATTTATTTTTAAAGTTATCTACAGAGTCCACTGTTTCTACCTCCTTTGGTAGAGAATTCCACAGTTTAACCATCCTTACTGTGAAGAACCCTTTTCTTTCTTTAGGGTGGAACATTTTTACTTATAACCACAAAGGATGTCCTCTTGTCAGTTGAAAACCCCTTGGCACAAAAAGTTCACTTGACAAAGCCTTATAAGGTAATCATATCCCCTCTTAAACACCTTTTTTTCTAAAGAAAGTATGTTTAATTTGGTTAGTCTTTCTTCATAACTTAGGCCCTTAATTCCCCTTATTAGTTTTGTTGCCCTTCTCTGTATATTTTCCAACTCTAAAATGTCCTTTTTTAAGTGGAGCCGAAAATTGTACTTCATATTCCAAACGAGGGCCTACGTGTGTGTTGCTAACGGGAATGTGAGGCAACTGAGTTTCAACAAGTTGTTTGTGAACAGGGTTTGAAAAGAGAGTCATTCAGTTTCCAATCAGGTATGTAATAATGTGTTGACAAATTTAGCCTAATATGGGAATGGTCCGACCATGCTTTTGACCTCATAATTGGAGACTTGGAGAGTTTTATGGAAAATGTCTTCATCTACCAAAAAATAATTTATCCTGGAATAAGAATCATGTGTATGAGAGTAAAAAGTAAATTCTTTCACCCTATGGTTATACATTTTCCATTGGTCTATAAAAGTAGAGTCTCTCAACCACATTTTTAAGATGCGTCATTGCTGTTAAGTCTGCGTTAATCCGTTTGTTTTAAGGTATCTAGAGCTGTCTAAAGTTGGACAAATAGTGGCATTCAAATTGCCACCTAGAGTTACAGGGATCAAAGCATGTTTTAAAATAAATTGTGAGAAAGCACCCTTAAAAGTGAATAATTCTGTCTGAGAGCATATATGTAAACTTGTGTAATTGAGGTCAAACCTTCCTTGTCCATATACTGACGTTTAAGGGAAAATTGACATGTGTGCACATGTCATATGGGAGTGTACGAAAATTCAAGAGTTTTGGGAATGATGTTTAAATAAAATCTCAGAGATAAGTAACATAATTTTGATAAAAACTCTGGAAGTAGTATTATTTCATATTTTCCTTTAAAGGAATTAAACACTCAATAAAATGTTTAGTTTCTCATATTTTATTAGTAATTAAACATTTGATAGTGAGACATTGGAAACACAATAGCTTACCTTTTTGGAAAGAAGTTAGAAACTATGTAGAAAGACATCGAGAAATAGAAAGAGATTCTCATTTTATTTAAATATCTCAGGAAAGGAGGATTAGCCAGAAATGGCATTTATGGGATATATATACTAATAATAATTGATACAACAATGCTCTGTTATAAGACTGTTTTATGCTTGGTAACTTTGACAATCTTGAATGCTTTGTATGTTAATAATGTGTAACTAAGGTCTTCAAGGGACATGCCTTCTGAAAATCAAGTGGCAGAAAACTGAAAAAAAATTGCATGGTAACTTTGTTAATGTTTGTTTTGGAATTTATTCATGCAAAATATGTTTTCATACACTACTGATTATCCATAATCCATGAAACTTAAATATGCCTTTAAGTAACACACAATTATATCACTTGTTATCACCTTTAGTTTTAAATTATAACATATGTGGAACCTCCATTGGTTCACTTTAAAAGGACACTGTTCTTTAATGTGGTTTTCCATTTCATTTTGATGCATCTTTCAGTTACTTTCTACTCAGGATGTGTCCTTGTAAAGTAAAGACATTTCCATTAGTTATATTAAAAGCACGGGCATATTGAGCTGCCACTTTTCCATTGTAGCAAATTCAAGCTTCTCAGGAATCAAAGTCTCCTCCCATGTGTAGAAGCAGGGCAGCAGAAACCAAAATGGTAACTTCCATTGCTGCTTAATTGCATATAATAGAAAATAATTAAAATACTTTATTTTTTAAATTTTCTAAACACTTTGCCTAGGAAATTTTTTTAGTTTTTCAAAGGAGAGGATTTTAACTATAGGAGAGCAAGTACTTTATTTAAATGGTGAGGTTGCAATTTTTATCTTTCTGCAAGGCCAATGTTGTAGCAACACCTGTGCTTACTATATCTAGTTCTGTATATAGACTCAGAGATCAAAAACTGCTAAAAATGATCTTTTTGAAGTATCTTGAATAGTCCTCTTAATCTAGTATGAAAAGCAAACAATTTATGCCTGTTTTCCGTGTGATTGAATTACAAGGCGCTGCAGGTGCCTCAATCAATGAATGAGTTAAATCTAATCTCCCGCAGCATTTATCTTTCTTGTTTTTCAGGAGAAATCTCTTACACTCCATTAGCTCCTATCTCTCTTGTGTAACTGTACTGTTTCTTAAAATGAATTTGACATAAATAAAGCATTAAAAATGGTGTATACTGAGATATATCTTTGTGCCCATACTGTTAGTTACTATTTTTGATTAATGTGTTTTTGTATGAAAAATATAAATGATAATCTTGAGTAGCATCTAAGAGTGCATGTCTCAATCTGGTCTGTTCTATAATATGCTTAAGAACAGTAGCAGATCTGCCAATGCCATGTCTGTATGGTAAGTGAGCGATAAGCAGCAAAACCTATTTTTTTCCCTCTGATAAAGAGGGTTTTCCAGGGTCTACATGTTGTCATTTTGTTCCTCTTCTTTGTTCTCTCTGAAGTATTCAATTACATTTCTTATCTTTATTTCCAGACATTTTAACTATACCGTGTTAAAAAAAGTAGTTTCTAAAATCTGTCGCCTAAGAAGCTAGATGCCAGGAGAAGCTACTTAAAAAATTGCTTGAAGGAGAACTGACTGAGTTGGCTGGGCAAACAGAAAAATATTTTGCAGGACAGCACTGCGGGTGTTGCATATTTGTTTAGTTATTTACTTGTTTATCTAATAGTTTTAGATTTTTTGCAGCAGAGTTGACTGCAGGGTTGTTGTTTTTCTGCGGGCACTGGATGTGTTCAGATATAAAGATGCATCTTTGTCAATCTTGGGGGTATTTCCTGTCTAGAGAGTTGCTGCTCAGATCTCAATGCAGTTGACTAATCTTGACCCCGTAAGGTCCAATAGGTGTTACTATTATTATGAATAATAAAACAGGACACATAGCGGGAGTACAACGGGCCACAGCGTTTATTGAGAATAACAAATTTCCAACAGTAATAACCAAAACAGTAATAACTTTAAGGGGAGGAGCCCGGCCAGCGGGAGAAACCTCACACCCTGAGCCCACTCCCTGGGGCCCTTGTCACATGCAGCAACAGGGAGCCTAAGCCCCGGCCGGCCCGCATTCAATTGGCACCCAGGCTCCACTGGGTCAAGGGGCACTGCAGCCGAGCCTAGGAAGGCTGGGGACGCCATATTTAAAGAGCTACTGTATTTAAGTCCTGCATTTAAAATGCATTATTTTGAAACACCACACTTGAATACTGTTTTTTTGGAAATTACAGTCTTTAACTTATTAACTATTATACACAATTATTCTGTAGTAGTTACTCCCATTTTTGTTTTTGTTTACCAGATTTTACAGGTATGATGTGACATTGAATTCTGAGAATCATTTAAAAGCTTAAATTGAAATGTGTCAAACTTGAGCACTATTGCTTTCCATTAGGCTAACAAATCAAATAATTTTGCAATGCCTCTCCGTATTGGAAAAACATCTCAAAAAGCACTAGCCTAGCAATAGTTATCCATACAAACAATACCATATTGCCCGAAAATAAGCTGCACCCGGAAATAAGCTGCACTTTTAAAATTTGATGGGGGAAAAATAGACAATACCAAATATAAGCCGCTCGAGGGAGTAAAAGAAAAAAGTCAATTAGATTGAGGGGAAAATTTGTGATTTTATTTGACCATATATCTAGTATTTGGAAAATAATATACATATAGGATTTTCCTTTTCAGGCCAATACAGTAGTTACTTATAATAGTTAAATAAAAATTAACAGGCAGATTACATTCTAGTGCTCCTTGGGAGCTGGTTAAATTCCTACGCTTTTGGGGACCACCTTTAAGATCCAGAACATTTATTAAATTCCTCAATAACCTGACTATAACTGTGGCTAATAATAATGAGTTTAAAGTGTTAGGCTTTGACTGTGAGTGCCACAAACATTTACGCTGTTTTCAGCCATTTCTGCACACATTAACATAAAAAAAATTATATGGAAATTTGAACTACTGATATAACTAGAAATGAAAATTCAGATTCATCTAAAAACGTGAAACTGAAATTCCATATATACTATGATCATTTTAAAGGACCACAAAATTTGCCATATGTCCTCTGCACCATCAGTTTGAGGGTGGAAAATCATGTGGAAAATGTGTTTACATTTTTAAAACTGATCAAGAACTGGCTTAGCTATTGTCATTTTAGTTTAGCCCTTGATGCTCTCCCACAAAAATCTGCATACATTATAAGGCTGGAGTCTGTAACTGTTGTTAATGGTATTAAAGATTTGTTGTTGTTAAGTCATTTAGTTGCGTCTGACTCTCCGGGACGCTATGGACCGCAGCACACCAGGTACATCTCTCCAACTCTGCCATGCTCTTCTTCTTGTGCCTTTAGTCTTTCCCATCATCAGAGTCTTCTCTAGGGAATCCTGTCTTCTCATGATACGGCGAAAATATTTGAGCTTCAACTTCATGATCATACCTTCTAGTGAACAGTTTGTCTTGATTTCCGGAAGTACTGATTTATTGAATCTTCTTGTATTCCAAGGGACTTTAAGTAGTTTTCACCAACACCACAATTCAAAGGCGTCAATTCTGTGGCACTCAGTCTTCTTAATGGTCCAGCTCTGACATCCATATGTTACTACTGGGAATACCATAGTTCTAAGACCTTTGTTGATAGTTTAATATCTTTACTTTTTAAGAGCTTGTCCAAGCTTGCCATTGCTTTCCTCCACAGAAGCAAACGTCTTTTAATTTCATGGCTACAATTACCTCTGAAGAGATCTTGGACCCCAGGAAAATAAACTCTGCCTCCACTTTTGCCCTGTCTATTTGCCAGGATCAGAGATTGCTGTTTGTCATGATATTCATTTTAATGTTGAGCAGCAGGCCAGCTTTTGTACTTTCTTCTTTTACCCTCATCTATAAGTCCTTTAGTTCCTTCTCACTTTCAGCAATCAAAGTAGTATCATCTGCGTATCTGAGCTTCTTGATATTTCTTCCAGAAATATTAATTACGGCTTTGGATTCATTCAGTCAGGTCTTACACATGATGTACTCTGCATATACAGTAAGTTGAATAAATAAGATGAAAATATACAACCTTGTTGCACTCCTTGACCAATCTTCTTCTTGGTCCACATACAGATTCTTCAGGAGGAGGATGAGATGATCTGGTACACCATGGGCCTTATTCAATTGCAAATTTGCAACAGTTACAGGGAGATTTAATTGATTAAGCCCACAACTACCTGGCCGAAAGCCTAAACTGTACACCATGCAATTGTAAGCAGCATTTCAGGGCATGACCATGATCAAGTAAGCAAGGCTGTAACTACCAATTTAGAAACAGCCAATAGTAAATGAGACTGTCATCGTGACATCATCAAAACATGGAGGTTAAAGTCAATGAATTAGAGTTTAGAAGTCTGATATGCGATCTTACAGAATTTTGAATAGTTCAATTGAGATTCCATCAACTCCTGCAGCCTGCAGCAAGGCATCCTAGGGCCCATCTTACTTCGCTCTCCGAGATCTCTGGCTCCAGTTCATTGGACAAACTTTTGAGGTCATCACTGCTGTTAAAATCCATCCAGTATAGATCATCAGTGTATTCCTGCCACCTCTCCTTTATCTGATATTCTTATGTTAAGTCCCTACCATTTTTGTCTTTTATCACATCCACTTTGCATGAAAGGTGCCTTTGAGATCTCCTATCTCCACTACCTTTCACTTTCCTGGGCTACTTTCAAAGCCTCATCAGACAGCCAGTTTACCTTCTTAGTTTTCTTTCTTTTACAGATATTCTTTGTTGCTGTTTCCTGGATAATGTTGCAAACTTCAATCCAACGTTTTTCAAGCATTCTATCTTCCATGTCTAGTCCCTTAAATCTATTCTATACTTCCACTGCATACTCACAAGGGATATTCTTTATACTGTATCTACTTGGCCTGATGATTTTCCCTTCAGTTTAATTATGAACTTTGCAATAAGAAGCTCATGGTCTGAGCCACAGTTAGCTCCAGGTCTTGTTTTTGCTGATAAAGAGCTCCTCCATTTTTGGCTGCAAACTTTATAGTCAATCTGATTTCTATATTGTCCATCTGGTGATGTCCATGTGTAGAGTCTTCTCAGAAGCTGTTGGAGGAGGGTGTTTGCTACGACCAGAGAATTATTTTGACAGAATTCTAATCTCTGACCTGCTTCATGTTACTACTTTAGCATTCAAATCTTCTATGATGACATTACCCTATTTTCTTGGTATTATATCTCTCATGTGTTGATTATCTTCATAGAACTGGACAACTTCAGCTTCTTCACCATCCATGGTTGGAGCATAGACTTGGGTCACTATGATAGTAAATGACTTGCCTTGAATTTGAATGTAAATCCTACTGTCATTTATTGGGTTGTAACCGAGCACTGCTTTGGCCACCCTTTGATTCACTATGAGAGCTATTACATTTATTCTGCATGATCCTTGAACACAGTAGAAGATCTGATGGTTGTCTGGTGTGAAATGTCTCTTTCCAGTCCATTTAAGTTCGCTAGTTTCCAGTATTTCAATGTTTAACATTGTCATCTTATCCTTGACCACATCTAGTTTGCCTTGGTTCATAGTTCTAACATTCCAGGTTACAAATGCTGAATTGTTCTTTGCAGCAGCGTACTTTCCTTACCCCTCCAGACACATCCGCAGCTGGGTGTCCTTACGACTTTGGCCCAACCACTTAATTAAATCTGGTGCTACTTGTACTTGCCCTCTGCTCTTCCTCAGTCATGTGGTAGGCACTTTCTGACCTGAGTGGCTCCTCTTCCGGTGCCATATTGTTATATCTCTGCTTGTGCCTATCCATAAAAGTATCTTAGCAACATTACTGGGGTGGGATGCAGTTTCCTTTTCCAGTGTCTGACCTCTCTGCCATAACTTGCCCATATTGGCAAACCAGAAGGGGATTTATAGATTTACACTCACTTTAAAAGCAGAGTGACTGTGTTAATAAACATATTAGTTAATTCAAAAAAGAAAACAAACAAATGGAAGACATTGATTTAGCACCAATGACATACTAATGAAAATATTTTATGAAACACATGTTTTATTAGACCAACACACTCTTTGACAAAAAGAGCAATCTAAAGAGGGAATTGAACCCAGGATCTTCTCTATTACAGACAGTAACCTTTGCTCTGTGCCATCTGCTTTGCTACTGTTCGTTAACATGCAGTCTTCTCCATTAGACCCTAGTAACCCCCTACTGTATCTGTGAGAGAATCTTTTTTAACAAGTCAAAAATAACCTTACATACTTTAATCAACTCAGGCCTTATTCTCATTAAATTACTGGAAGAGATAATCAAACCCTGGTTGCAGCGCTGAAAGCACCAAATCCAACCATTTATTAACGTGCAAATCAGGACACTCACAAGTTAGGATTATTAGAAATTGTTTTAAGTTGTGTTAGATAATTGACCTTGAATATTACTATTTTATGCATATTAATACTTGATACTAAGTTTTAGGTGCCTCTGAAATTATACAAAACACACTGGGAGCTCTGCTAATCCCCTTAAAGTGATAAAGCTAAGGTTCTAAATGTAAAGCTTTAGGTGATGACAAGTACTTTATCAACTGAATGTTATCAAATAAATGCATTTTCTAGTAGTAAACTCACATCGAAGTTTGGCATTTTTGTTCCACACACAAAGAGATATTCATATATTTCGTAATTACTGATTAGCATTGGGCCTATTGTTTTGACTGTAGTCACCTGAACAAAAAAAAGATTAGGCATGTTCAGATGCAGGTGGCTTGTTATTGGTGTTAGGGATTCCCTGTAGGGAGGCCTGCTTCTGGATCTGTGCAAGGTGGCAGTTAGTGACCTGGTCACAAACACTGAATATGAAATGGTTTTAATCCATCATGTTCTCTCACTATGTCTCAAGCACACAGCAATCAACGGAGAAGAAGTATTAGGTATATTATTAGGATAATGTTCTGTTCCCATTCCTCTAAACTCATGAGCCAACCAGCACTTAGTCACACGCAGAAAAAATAATGATCACTTTTCAACTTTCACTGTTTCAATGGCAACCCACAACACCACAGCACTTCAAGATTGTCCCCAATCAAAATTGTTGACACAATCAATCCCCCCTCCAGGACACCAAACGTTTCTAGACTCCAAACTGGTCATGGGCGACTGAAGATTTGAGCTGTACAATACCCTTGAGAGACCATCAGTGTTCTCCTGTACCCTGCCTGTATTGGATAGTAAAGTTATAAATCTTCAAGGCTAGTTCCATACCAACAAGTGACCATTGTCTCAGGCCACCCTAAAGGTTGTGGTCAGTGACAACCACAAACCCTTCACCCAAAAAGGTAAGTTTATGGTCTTTTTAGGGCCCAGACCACTTCAAGCACTCCTTCTCAGTAACTGCATAGCTTACCTCTCACGGCAACAGCTTGCGGCTCAGGTATGCAATATGGTTCTCCCCACCATGGGCATCCACCTGGCTCCAACCAGCCCCAATGCCATTGGTGGAAACATCAGTCTGGACCAAGAAAGGACGAGAGTAACCTGTGGCAAATAGGAAAGGGTGGAATCTTAGGGCAGCCTTCAGGTCCCAGTAGACTTTCTCACATGTGGGGTCCAATGTACAAGCTGGGGCATCTTCCTTTGGTGAGGTTCATCAGTGGCTTTCAGGCGCTATTATACCTGCCTCGTATTCACTGGGGTGAGACACTGCTCACATACCTTAGCCTGCCCTGAGAGAAATTACCCTTTGCCTAAGTACTGCACCTTCCCTCTAGCAAACTGGCACTTGTCGGGGGTGAATGGTCAACCCTGCTTGTTGGAACTGACCCAGGACCGTGGCTAGGGAATTCACATGTTTCTGCCAAAGTTTGGCTGAATATGGCAATGTCATCCAGGTACTTTTGGGTGAACTCCTGGTACCTATGTAGTAGGTGGTCAACAAGCTGCTGGAACTTGGATTACCCTTCCTATCACATCTAGCAGTTGGTCTACTTTAGACATGGAGTAAGCATCAGTAGTCATCTTGTCATCTAGCAGCCTATAGTTCACAAAATACATGGTTGTCCCATCCTTCTTAGGAACCAACACCAAAAAGGGACACAAGAACTATAGGATGTCTTGATGACACCTAGCTATAACATCTCCTCACATATTTCCTTATATTCCCTTCAGTCTCAGGGGTAAGGTTCAGTCAGTCTGTCCTACCCAGTCGGATTAAGAACAAATGTTGGTGGCATCCCTGCACCCCATCAATATACTGCTACTGGCCAGGTGACAAGTCAGCTGGGATAAGGGAAATAGGCAGGGCGGCTGGTGCATAGGGGCAAGCGCCCCTCCAAAATTATCAATCACTTTAATATTGTTATTTAAGTTTATATAAAGAATAACTTTTAATTATATCTTTATATCAGCTTTCATGTCTTCTTTCATATGCTTTTGTTAAAAATATGCATCTATCACTTTAAATGAACCCTTTATGTGCCCTTCCCCTTGCCTGGTGTGTCCCTAGTGCTGCAGTTTACAGTGGGAGCGTCAGGCTGTAATGCTCATCCTAAGTGAATATAAATTCACTCTGCAAGGAAATGTATCACTTTTCCTGTGTGTGAGATGCAGCATCAACCAATCAGATTGAAGCAGCTGCATAATTTGGTTATGGACATTCACAGAGAGAGAGGAGGGCGAGAGAGAGTGAGAGGAAGGAGATAGAGGGGAGGGGGAGAGAGGACGAGGAGAAAGAGAGAGAGGAGGGGGAGAGAGAGAGAAGAGAGAGGAGGGGGAGAGAGAGAAGAGAGAGGAGGGGGAGAGAGAGAAGAGAGAGGAGGGGGAGAGAGAGGAGGGGGAGAGAGAAGTGAGAGGAAGGGGAGAGAGAGAAGGGAGATAGAGAAGAGAGAAAGAGAGAGAAGAGGGAGAGAGAGGAGGAGAGAGAGTGAGAGAGAGTAGGGAGAGTGAGAGTGACGGCGGGGAGAGAGAGAGCAAGAGAGAGGAGGGGAGAGAGAGCAAGAGAGAGGAGGGGAGAGAGAGAGGGGAGGGGAAAGAGAGAGGGGATGGGGAGAGGAGGGAGGGAGCGAGATAGGAGGGGGAGTGAGAGAGAGGTGGGGTAGGTGGAGGGGGAGATGGAGAGAGAGAGAGTGGAGGGGGAGAGAGAGAGGAGGGGAAGAGAGAGAAGAGGGAGAGAGAGAGAGAGGAGGGGGAGTGAGAGAGGAGAGAGAGACAGAGGAGGGGAAAAGAGAGAGAGGAGGGAGAGTGATAGAGAGGAGGGATAGAGGAGAGAGAATGAGAGAGAGAGAGAGTAGGGAGAGTGAGAGTGAGGAAGGGGAGAGAGAGAGCAAGAGGGGAGAGAGAGCAAGAGAGAGGAGAGAGAGGGCAGAGGAAAGAGAGAGGGGATGGGGAGAGAGAGAGAGGAGGGAGGGAGCGAGATAGGAGAAGGAGTGAGAGAGAGAGGTGGGGTAGGTGGAGGGGGAGATGGAGAGAGAGTGGAGGGGAGAGAGTGAGGAGGAGAGAGAGAGAGAGTAGATGGGGAGAGAGAGTAGATGGGGAGAGAGAGAGGAGGGGGGAGAGAGAGAGGAGGGAGAGAGAGAGGAGGGAGAGTGAAAGAGGAGAGAGAGAGAGGAGGGGAAAAGAGAGAGAGGAGGGAGAGTGATAGAGGGGAGGGAGAGAGATAGAGAGGAGGGAGAGAGAGGATAGAGAGAGAAGAGGGAGAGAGGAAGAGAGAGGGGAGAGGGGGAGAGAGAGAGCAAGAGAGAGGAGGGAGAGAGAGAGAGGTGAGGGTGGAAAGAGAGAGAAAGGGAAAGGGAGAAAGAGAGTGAGGAGGCTGAGAGAGAGAGAGGAGCTGGAGTGAGAGAGAGAGGACTGAGAGAGGAGGGAGAGAAAAAAAGAGAGAGAGAAGGGGAGAGAGAGGAGGGAGACAGAGGGAGAGGAGGGAGAGAGGAGGGGGAGAGAGAGAGGAGGAAAGAGAGGAGGGGAGAGAAAGAGAGAGAAGGGGGAGTGAGAGAGGAGGGAGAGAGAGAGAGGAGGTGGGGGAAAGAGAGCAAGTGAGGAAGGGGAGAGGGAGAGTGAGAGAGAGGAGCGGATGAGAGATAGGAGGGAGAGAGATAGAAAGAGGAGGGAGTGAGAGAAGGGAAAGAGAGAGGAGGGGGAGAGAGGAGGGGGAGAAAGAGAGAGAGAGGAGGGGGAGTGAGAGAGAGGAGGGGGAGTGAGAGAAGAGAGAGGAGGGGGAGAGAGAGAAGAGAGAGGAGGGGAGAGAGAGAGGAGGGGGAGAGAGAGAAGAGAGAAAGAGAGAGGAGGGGGAGAGAGAGACGAGAGAGGGAGGAGGGGAGAGACGAGAGAGGAGAGAGAGGAGGGGGAGAGAGAGAGGAGGGAGAGAGAGAGAGGAGGGGAGAGAGAGAGGAGGGAGAGAGAGTGAGAGGAGGGGGAGAGAGAGAGGAGGAGGAGAGAGACGAGGTGAGAGAAAGGAGGGTAGAAAGAGAGAGGAGGGGGAGTGAGAGAGAGGTGGGGTAGGTGGAGGGGGAGATGGAGAGAGAGAGTGGAGGGGGAGAGAGAGAGTTGGAGAGAGTGGATGGGAAGAGAGAGAGGAGGGGGAGAGAGAGACAAGAGAGTGAGAGAGGATGGGGAGAGAGAAGAGAGAGAGGAGGGGGAGAGAGAGAAGAGAGAGTGAGAGAGACGAGAGGGTGAAAGAGAGAGGAGGGGGAGAGAGGAGGGGGAGAAAGAGAAGAGAGAGAGGAGGGGGGAGAGAGAAGAGAGAGTGAGAGAGGATGGGGAGAGAGAAGAGATAGAGGAGAGGGTGAGAGATCGAGGAGGGGGACAGAGAGAGGAGGGGAGAGAGAGGTGGGGGAGGGAGAGAGGAGGGAAGGGAGAAAGGAGGGGAATGGAGAGAGGAGGGGGGAGGGAGAGAGGAGGGGGGAGAGAGAGGAGGGGAGAGAGGGAGGAGGGGGAAGAGAGTGGAGGGGAGAGAGAGGAGGGGGAGCGAGAGAGAGGAGGGGAGAGAGAGAGAGGAGGAGGAGAGATAGAGAGGAGGGGAGAGAGAAGAGAGGGAAAGAGAGGGGAGGGGAGAGAGAGAGTGAAAGGAGGGGGAGAGAGAGAGGAGGGGGAGGGAGATAGAAGGGGGAGAGAGAGAGAAATGAGGGAGAGAGAGGGAGGATGGGAGAGAGGGAGGAGGGGGAGAGAGGGAGGAGGGGAAGAGAGAGAGGAGGGGGAGGGAGAGAGAGGAGGGGAGAGAGAGAGAAAGGAGGGGGGAGAGAGAGAGTTTTAGAGAGAAAGAGAGAGAGAAATGGTGATAGAGAGAGAGGGGGATAGAGATAGAGGGGGTAGAGAGAGAGGGGGATAAAGAGATAGAGAGAGGGATATAGAGAGAGAAAGGGAGAGATAGGCAGGGGCAGGGGGATTAGATGGAGGGAGAGAGGGATAGATAGAGAGAGGGGGATAGATTGGGGAGAGAGGGATAGAGAGAGTCATAGAGAGAGCTAGAGAGAAACTGATAGAGACGGAGATAGAGAGAGAAAGGGAGTGATAGAGATATAGGTAGGGGCAGAGGGATTAGAAAGAGGGAAGGATTGATAGGGAGAGAGAGGGATAGGGAGGGAGAACTATAGAGAGGGGAGGGAAAGAGATACAAGGAGAGGGAGATAGGGAAAAGGGATATGGAGAGAGATAGGGAGGGGAGAGAAAGATAAGGAGGGAAGAGATAGGGAGAGAGAGAGAGACGGAGAGAAAGAGATAGGGATGGAGGGAGATAGGGAGAGGGATGGGGGCTAGCGAAAGAGGGATACAGGGAGAGGGATAGTCTGGAGATAGAGAGAGAAATAGGAAAGGAAGAGAGAGAGTGGGGGGAGGGGGAGAGATAGGGAGAGGGATGGAGGGAGAGATAGGGAGAGAGAGGGGAAGGGAGGGAAAGAGATAGGGAGGGAGAGAGGTAGGGAGGGAGAGCGGTAAGGATTGAGAGGGATGGGGGTAGGGAAAGAAGGATACAGGGAGAGGGATAGGCTGGAGATATAGAGGGAGATAGGGACGGAGGAGAAAAATAGGGAGAGAGAGAGATAGGGAGAAGAATTGGGGTGATAGGGAGGGATTAAAATAGAGAGGGAGGAGGGGGAGAGAGAGTATGGGGAGAGAGAGAGGAACAGAGGGATAGATAGATAGGAAGAGAGGCATACATTATAATAGATAGAGAGTGGGATAGAGAGAGGGATAAATAGATAGAAGGATAGATAAAGAATGAGAGGGGAGAGAGAGAGAGTTTTGGAGAGAGAGAGGGTTTTAGAGGGGGATAGTGAGAGAGAGAGAGGGGGATTGAGAGAGATAGAAAGAGGGGGATAGAGAGAGAGGGGGATAGATAAAGAGATAGGGAGGGATAGAGAGAGAGAAGGGGAGAGATAGGCAGGGGCAGAGGGATTAGAGGGAGGGAGAAAGGTATAGATAGAGAAAGAGGGGATAGATTGGGGAGAGAGGGATAGAGAGAGTCATAGATAGAGAGCTAGAGAGAGAGTGATAGAGAAGGCGATAGAGAGAGGGAGAGTTATAGATATAGGTAGGGTCAGAGATATTAGAAAGAGGGAAGGATAGATAGGGAGAGAGAGGGATAGGGAGGAAGAGATATAGAGGGGGAGGGAGAGAGACATAAGGAGAGGGAGGGAGAGTGATAGGGAGAAGGAGATAGGGAAAAGGGATAGAGAGAGAGATAGGGAGGGAGAGAAATATGAGGGAAGGGGAGAGAGATAGGGAGAGAGAGGGATGGAGAGAGAAATCGGGGGGGGGGAGAGATAGGGAAGGCATAAATAATAATAATAGAGAGTGGGATAAAGAGAGGGATAAATAGATAGGAGGATAGATAGAGAGTGAGAGAGTCTTAGAGAGTGAGAGGGTTTTAGAGAGAGGGGGGATGGAGAGAGAGATGGAGATAGAGAGAGAGAGAGAGAGGGTGATAGAGGTATAGAGAGAGAGGGGGATAGCATGAGATAGGGGGATAGATAGAGAGAGAGAGGATAGATATAGAGAGGGATAGAGAGAGGAGGGATATATAGAGAGGAGAGATAAATAGATAAATAGACAAAGATGGGGAGGGGTAGAGAGAGAGAAAGGGAGAGATAGGCAGGGGCAGAGGGATTAGAAGGAGGGAAGGATAGATAGGGAGAGAGAGGGATAGGGAGGGAGAGATATAGAGGGGGAGGGAGAGAGACATAAGGAGAGGGAGGGAGAGAGATAGGGAGAGGGAGATAGGGAAAAGGGATAGGGAGAGAGATAGGGAGGGGAGAGAAAGATAAGGAGGGAAGGGGAGAGAGAGATAGGGAGAGAGAGGGACAGGGAGGGAAAGAGATAGGGAGGGAGAAAGGTAGGGAGGGAGGGAGATGGGGAGAGGGATGGGGGATAGGGAAAGAGGGATACAGGGAGAGGGATAGTCTGAAGATAGAGAGGGAGACAGGGAGAGAGATAGGGAGGGAGGAGAAAGATAGGGAAGGGAAGGAAGATATTGATTAAATGTTGTGTTAATTAATTCACTTATTGTAATGTTTATTTTTCTTCCTAGGGGTGCCGGATGCCAGACCTGCGCCAATGAAGCATGGGCCCTTATGCTAGGGACGAAGGCCAGAAAACCATCATAGCATTTTAGGCAAGGTAAGTGATCTTATTTACCCTATTGTAGGTTTAGGAAAGATGTTGCTTTAGGTGTAATTAGAGAGTTTTTAGTGTATGTAATGTATGTTTTTATTAAACTGTAATATAGTCTTTTTGATTTGATGTAATGTTATTTTTATTTTGTGTTATTTTAGGTTTTTTTATTTTCAGTAAATTATGTTTTTTTATTTTGTGTAATGTAGGGATTTTTATTTTCTGTAATGTATTCCCCCCCACCCCCCCCCAGTAATTTAGGATTTGTTTATAATTAGTGGAGATTTTATTAGGGTGTTAGGTAGGTAGTGTATAGGTTAATAGTGTAGAGGGGGGTTAATAGGGTAGAGGAGGGGTTAATAGTGTAGTGTTTAGATTTGTTGTCATGAGGGCCCTGGAGGGCCCTCCTGGCACTTATAGTGTTATTCTAGAGGTTAATAGTGTCCTGAAAAAAGTATTCACCCCCCTTGGCATTTTTCGTGTTTTGTTGCCTCACAACCTGGAATTAACATGGATTGTTTGACGATTTGCATCATTTAATTTACAAAACATGCCCACAACTTTGAAGATGTTTTTTTTATTTTGTTTGTTGTGAAGCAAACAACAAATAGGACAAAATAACAGAAAACGTCAATGTGCATAACTATTCACCTCCCTAAAGTCAGTACTTTGTAGAGCCACCTTTTGCAGCAATCATAGCTCCACGTCATTTTGGATAAGTCTCTATGAGCTTGCCACATCTTACCACTGGGATTTTTGACCATTCCTCCTTGCAAAACTGCTTCAGCTCCTTCAAGTTGGATGGTTTGCGCTTGTGAACAGCAAACTTTAAGTCTGACCACAGATTTTCTATTGGATTGCGGTCTAGGCTTTGACTAGGCAACTCCAACACCGTTACATGTTTCCCCTTAAACCACTCAAGTGTTGCTTTAGCAGTGTGTTTGGGTCATTGTCCTGCTGGAAGGTGAACCTCTGTCCTAGACTCAAATCACACACAGCGTGGTACAGGTTTTGCTCAAGAATATCCCTGTATTAAGCACCATCCATCTTTCCCTCAACTCTGACCAGTTTCCCAGTCCCAGGTGCTGAGGATTGTGTTCTTTGGGTGATGTGATGTGTTTGCGTCAGATATAGCGTTTTCTTTGATGGCCAAAAAGTCAAATTTTAGTCTCATCAGATCACAGCACCTTCCGGCATACATTTTGGGAGTCTCCCACATGCCTTTTCGCAAACTCAAAACATGCCATTTTGTTTTTTGCTGAATGTAATGGCTTTCTTCTGGCCACTCTGCCATAAAGCCCAATTCTATGGAGCATACGGTTTTTGTCGTCCTATGTACAGATACTGCAGTCTCTGCTGTGGAACTCTGCAGCTCCTCCAGGGTTACCTTAGGTCTCTGTGCTGCCTCTGATTAATGCCCTCCTTACCCGGTCCGTGAGTTTTGGTGGGCAGCCGTCTCTTGGCATGTTTGCTGTTGTGCCATGTCCTTTCCATTTGGTTATGATAGATTTGATGGTGCTCCTGGGGATCATCAAAGATTTGGATATTTTTTTATAACCTAACCCTAACTTGTACTTCCCAACAAAATTGTCCCTTACTTGTTTGGATAGTTTGTCTGCATGGCAGTGTTTGGTTAGTGGTGTCTCTTGCCTAGGTTTTGTAACCTCTGGGGCCTTTCAAAAAAGGTTTGTATATGTAATGACAGATCATGTGACACTTAGATTGCACACTGGTGGACATCATTTCACTAATTATGTGGATTCGGAAGGTTATTCATTGCACCAGAGCTTTTTATGGGCTTCATAACAAAGGGGGTGAATAAATACGCACATGCCAATTTTCTTTTTTCTATTTCTAAAAAATAGTTCTATGTATATATTTTCTCATTTCACTTCACCAACTTAGACTATTGTGTTCTGATCCATCACATAGAATTCAGATTAACAAAACATTGAACTTAAGGCTGTAATGTCATAATGTCATAATGGCATGTGCTGCAAGGTCGCCTGGTATCGAGGCACAGAAACTAGTGATATATTTGATACTCCTGGCCAATAAAAGATCTGAGACAGGCTGCCTGGTACTGCTTGAGGATGATCAGCTGTCGTATTTCCCTCCAAGAATGCTTGTCTCTCTGCAGATCAGGCACCCTGTACAACAGGTTGCCCTCCCAAATATACATTTCCCCCTCAAGCTTAATCTACCAAATCAGTGCCCTAGCTCCAATCCTGCTTTACCTCCTGCTTAAACTCAGTTTGACCTGGTGATCCTTTCACCACCCATGACATACATGATGGAGTTTCCACATCAGCTTCTTAAATGAGTTCTGGGCTCCCTGGACCATGTCCTAGAATTTTTTCCTGTAATGTTTAGGAGTCACCTGGAATTGGACAAACAGCACCATCTTAACTCTGTGATAGCTCTCTTCCAGATGGTGGAGAATGGCCCAGTTGGCTGTGCTGGCTTGACCACTAGGCAAGCCCAGCAGGAGTTGGGCCCAGTCCCTGAGTTTGACCTGTTGGAGTTGGTACTGCTGTTCAAATTCCTGCAGAAAACTGTTGATGTCTCCTCCATCAAATCTCTGAAATGCTCTACAAGGTAGCTTCTTAGGTGATGGTTTAGAATAATTTGAGCTTTGCCTGTAAAGTAGTGACTGGCTGACTTGCTCCCTGGTGGCCTTCTCACTGACTGTCCTCATCAGCTCCATTTTGTGATTTGGGGACATCCCTTTTCCGAGTAGGGAAATCCTGTGGCCTTACCTCTTTGTCATATCTAGGTCCTTAGCACAGGACACAGAAGCACAGAGCCCTCAAGGTCTCCTCCGCTCCTCATCAAGGCTGGGCAGCTCTGCCACATTGGCATTTCAGGTTCATTGTGCTTGCACAGACAACCCCCTGCTGTGGATCAGTTCTCTTAGTTTGATCACTCTGAGCTCATCATACTGGGACATATTTATACTGCTTCTCCAGTCTCTGGTGCTTGTTCCCTTGATAGCACCAACCTCTCCGCTGCTACCAGTTTGTCAAGAGGAGGGACCAGTTGCACCTGTCCGATGAATGTATTTCTCTGATTAGGTCATCTTCTCTGTGGATTTCTGTGTATTGGTGCTATTGATTCCCTGCAAGGAGACCTGCTTCAGGATCTTGAAAACATGGCAATTAGTAAGTTATTCTTTTATAAGCATTGAATGGGGGGAGGGCACTAAGTCTAATAAAGGCTACATATCTAGACCCACCCTAACCACTTCCAGCCCATGTGGGCTAGGGTAGGTCATCATCCCCACTGACCTAAGTAATCCTTAACTCGATCATGGGATTCCAATGGATCCTCAAAGTTCCTATCCCTATAAGGCTCCATACAGATTCCCTAGTGCACTATCACTAGTCACAGTGGAGTTAGTATGGATCCCAGTGTTCCCTAATGACTATAAATATAGATCACATGGTCACTAACATTAACCCTCTATCATGAGGATACTCAATGATTAGCCAATCAGAGAAGAAAATATATTCCCTCTCTTTCTTTCTCTGATTTGTTTATCCATTAACCAATTAGAGAAAAGCAATGTCTTGAGCATGCTGATTTCTGATTGGCTATTAATAAACTAATCAGATTAGGGTAGAGGGAAGTAGTCTTCTTTGATTAATTTACTCTGATTTGATTGACACCTATTTCAGGCAATGAGAGGCCTAGGAAGTCTGTATAAATGGTGGTGGCAATACCAAAGTGCCCCTGTTGTCACAGAAGCTCCATTAGTTTAGATTTGTTTGACTTTGTTTTACATTTTTCAAAGCCAATATGTGTTTTAGATGGGCAGTTTTCCTGGCCCCAAATATGATTATTGAGGATAATTAGCAAGAAAGAAAAAGCATTTTTTCCAGGAGGCTCAACGATAAGGACATATGGCTACAAGAAACATTTATTCAGAATGGATGTGTATAGGTTCCAGTTTAGTTCTTCAAAGTAGCATATTGTAAATTTCTGACCACAGTGGACCTTTAAAATGCCCTACATTCTCATCAAGGATCAACATCTTGAAGCCTGAGCCTAATTTTCCCCTTCTAATACAGCTCCTGTATCTAAAATCTCTCTTGCTATGCCATCATTACTTTAACCCCTGCTCTTTCAGCCCTCAAACTCTGACTAATGGTATAGCTTTCTAAAAAGATTTAGCCCATTATCTGTTCTAGTTCTTAAATTAAAAGATAGAACTTCAGTAGTCATGGGTGCAACTTCTTTTTCTAACATGCCAAACATGTCCTGATTTCTTTATAAAGTAGATGAATCACCCATCTTAGTAAAAGGCATATTATGATAAAATATTATTTTTTAATGTCCCTCTCTCGTCTCCAGGTTATCATATTATCCTCCCTTCTCACATCGTTGAAATCGTGTCACTATGTGTGAAGTGTACAGAAAGATGTGAAACTTCATGTTTCAAATTATAGTGCAGGAGCCAGCACCACATGATGTTGTTGTTATTAAGACGTGGGTGACCGTGCTCTGTGTATTAGCAGCTGAAGATGGAGAGAAACCAACATGGCAATCCAGAGTGGCAAAAAGGTATACGTGAAAAAAAAAAAAATAATAATTATATAAGTCAGGCTAATAGGGCTTTTGATTATCCTAGATGCAACGGTTACTGTTAACGCAATGTTACTTGCTTTTCCACTACAGCGTCCAATTTAATAGGTGCCAAATCGGAGGTTTCAAAGTGATTTTAAAATATTTTTTATAAAAAAGGTTCTTATATGTGTCATAAGATTTTGTCTATCTATTCTGCCTTGCTTATTAAGAACCAAGGTCCTAATTTTCCCCTTCTGTACTTAAACTGCATTTGTTATAACATTATTTTTCTTATGTTCTATATAGCTCATTAATCACTGTCTCAAAATAACAAACCTGCTACAGATCTATGTGTCATCTGAAAATAAGGGCCTGTTTTTTCCACAAATGATCATATCACTAACAAAGATATTTATGTGAATTAATAAATGTTGAAATGTTACTTTTTTTCTACAGATAAGACAATAATGTTTCCCTAATTTACTGTTACGGATTAATTTTCAGATAGCAGAAGCAGCCATTTGGGAGGTGCTTTTGGAGGAAATATCCTCCTGATTTTGGCAGTAAATACCGGTGATCAGTAAAATCACCCTCTGATAAATCTAGGCCTCTGTCCAAAAACAGGCCTACTGGCTGCTTGAGATTATATGGAATTTGGGTCTTGGCTGTATAATGACAGAAATCACTTAGCAGGGTTAAAAACAAGAGGGAAAAAAAGAAAATAGATTTATTAGTCATTCTATAAAAGTGAGCAGATGTATATTTCAGAAGGCAGAATGTTTGAACAATGACAGAAAAAGTAACTCATACATAGTAATTGTACAAGCACAATGACATTTAAAATTTACAGAAATAAACATCAATTTCACACTTCTAATGCCCCCACATTTAGTTTTAACAAACCAGATCTTTTTTATTTCTGATCAAATTACTATAAAGTAAAAAGAAAGTTCAAGGTATTACCATCCCTCACTGATAAAATTTAACACATTCAGGGTTGTTTTGACTAAGGCAATACACAGTATGAAAGGGTCATTTTAGTTCTAGATTTAAAATTCACTAAATTTCTAGAAATACCAATACAACCTTTTATATGAAACTAGCTACTTGCCCATCAAAAATGACGGGAATAAAATTGTAAGCCTGGGAATGCTGTTTGCCACACAATGTTAATATTTTTTATTATTTCTATGTCATTGTTGTAAATGAATGAATTGTTGTAAAAAAAAAAAAGTACAACAATTCATTGAATTAGTAGTCAATCTGTTTATTGTTATAACATGCATCAAAAATTAGTTGTTTTTTTTTAATTGTAAGGCTAGAAATGCTGTTTTTCAGCCAATGCGAGTCTGTTCCTCCTTGACCATTTTTTTGTAACATTTTTTATTTTTCAATGTCCTATTCCAGTAGAGAAATAAATTAAATTATTAGTTAATTTGTTTATTTTTATAACATGGAACTTAGATATATATTAATATCTGTAAACAAATCATAAACCATACTTTGATAAAATGTTAACAGTTTTTATTGTGACCTATACTTCAATATTCTAAGAATGTTTAAAGTTTCTGAAGCAGTACATGTTCTTTAACACATGTGTAAATGTTTATGTTGAATCCAGAGGAAGGCAAACAGAAACTCCACCCCCCAGTGAAACTTAGCTAATTGTCTCAAATGGGTAAACAAAAATATTCCTTCCTGACCCCAGATACTGGCAATTGGATTACTCCCTGGATCAATACGCTGTCAGTAATTATACAGTAAAAGGCCAAAATGCGTAAATACATACAATGAAACGCATAACCAAATACAATTCAAGTGCTAATTTGAATTAATGAAAGTCAGAACAACTGGGCAAAAAAACTTGAAATACATAGAATGAAAGCAATAAGCATTACATGTTATTTAGCACGTATAAATGTGTTTATAGAATCCAGAGGAAGGCAAACAGTAAAAAAAAACAAGTGAAACATTGCCAATTGTGTCAAATGGTAAAAAATAAATTCCTTCCTGACCCCAGATACTGGTGATAGGATTACTCCCTGGATCAATACCCTCTGTGTAATTATACGGGTAAATACATACAATGAAAGTCATAACCCACTGAAAAGCACAGACTAACTGAAACCCATAAAAACTGTATAAACAAACTTGAAATACATTGAATTAAACTTATAATGACCTAGAATCCAAGTACTAAGTATATTCAATGAAACTACAAACTATAATATTTAGAAAACACCTTTGAATATGGTTGTTAATAATGGCATTTGGAAACTTTGTTGAGTGCTTTGTCAATTTTTCTGAAGGCTTGTTTTAATTGGTGTTTTGTTGTAACCACTGTACCTTTTTTTTAAGTAGTGGTCCTCTAAAAAGAGCCCAGCAGATGAATAATGTTGTCTTTGGGATGTAACCACTGTCCTTTTTTTTTTGTAATGGTGGTCCTCTAAAAAGAGCTTAACAGTCCAAAAATGTTGTCTTTGGGATGTAACCACTGCACTGTCCGTTTTTTATGTTTGTTTTTAAAGAGTGGTCTTCTATGTGAGTCCTTGAGATGTAACCACTGTTTTCTTTTTTTTTTTTTAAATAGTGGCCCTCTGAAAAGAGAGCAAAAAACATAAAAGTTAGTCCTTGAGATATGACCACTACTCTGTTTTTTCTCTTTTCTGTTGTTTTGTTGTCGTATTTTTGATAGAATTTACAACACCTCATAGTAGACAATATTTTTAGTAAATACTCGCCCATTATCTAATAATTCGCTATGACTTTTATTTTTTTTTAAGGAAAATTTTAATTTCTTGTTTATTTTTGCATCTTAAAAATGCCACATAGAATTGTCCATGGGCAAATATTGGTTCTTCTAAAAATATGCCAACCTAGTTAAACTTTTGTCCTTGTGAATTATTAATGGTCATAGCAAATGCCATGATAATGGGAAAAAGGCAAGCTAGTCTCACTTGGAGCCAAATCTGTTCTTGGTATAAATACTGCTTCATCTTTATGGGTCCCATTCAGAATTTCTGCATGTATGAAATGGTCCAGTAATTCCTGAACAATTAATCTGGTCCCATTACAAAGTCCTTTTTTTTAATTCATATTTCTCAGTAACATGACAATTGCTCCTTTTTTGAGTTGCAAAACATGTGGTGGCATTCCAGAGGGAGTTAATGTATTTAGAAATTCTGTTGTAAAATTAGATTCACTCTCTTTGTTATGAGCTAGAACAGAATCTGCACTATAATATTTTTTTTGTGGTGCGTCAATTAATTTCAATATTTTGTTATTGAGATCCAAAGCATCTTTATTTTTGGATGTGAATATTGCTTTCTGTGCAAGGTCCGAAAAATGTTCTGTAGTTATTCCATCAGGTAAATTATTGATTAAGTTAGTTTTTCCTTCTCCAATTTGAATTAGCCAATCATTGAATTCCTTTTGGCCTTCAGATCTCATATTTTTGCTAATCAAAGGTGTGTAAATTCTTTCCATAGTGGACTTGACTTTATACATGTTTCCACAATGTCTATGTGATTTCCACGAACAGCCACAGGTAATGTTTTTAGGAAATCTCCACCTAATAACATGACTTTTCCACCAAAAGGCAAACCGTGCCTTTACCCATGACTTTACGCAATAAACGATCAATAGATTGCCGAGCATGGCAAGACATCATAGTATCCATGATAATTAATTTCGTGAGACGGAACTGGAAGCTTAAATCCACTATGTACTGTTCTGTCACCTTCTAACAATAGTTCAGCAATTCAAGTTGCTGCAAAGGGAAGTGCAATTTCACCTTTACCTCTAATTGAACTCATCAACAAATGATATAGATATGTTTTTCCACATCCACTGGGTCGATCTAGATAAAAATAACGCTCTTTGGCCAAGTCATCATCTTGTGCTTGTTGTATGGCACTGAAAGCATGCTTTTGCAAATCATTTAAAGTGGCAATTCTTTCTTCTGTTATTTGTTTTTCAACATCAGCGTCATAGTCCTCCAAGTTTATATCATCTGTAATTCCTGGATCTCGGAGATTCAAAGTGTCACAACTTAATCCATGTCATAATAAGACTTCTTGAATTTCCATTAATGCTTTTAATTCTACTATGGACTTGTTATAACTTTTCAAAGCTTCTTCATACATATGTATTTTAAATGGTTCCCACAAAGCTACTGCATTTGGAATATTGCAAAATATGCAAATAAATGCAAACTGTTCCCTCATCTGCTGTGGCATTTTACATAGTGCTGCTTCCTCTAGACATCTCTCCCATTCTGTCTCATCAGCAAGGAAGCTTCTATGACTGGCAGCTAACTGAAATGTGTCATAAAGTCTGTCATTGACAGTTCTCAATTCTTCAAAACTTTGTGCACCAGGAACATTTAAAAGTAGTAAACGTAAGCAGAAACGTTCAATGTCTCTTGGACTTACAGTATACATTCGGGTTATCGTTTTATTACCACCTTGTTTTCTCCGTTTCCATAACCCATAATGACATGGAATCTCATTGTATAAGTATTGTCTTGCCTCAATATCCTTTCAGTTTCATGTAAACCAAGCAGTAAGTGTGGTTTCGCCGTGTTCATTTTGTGCCAGAGCATTTTGTTCATTGCCACTATTGAAATAAAGTAATTGTCTTTGAGGCAAATGTACAGCTAATCGATATACTGCATGTGAGGGGTCATGCATTTCAAATTTCAAAAGTTGCCCCATTGCTTCTGATTTAATGAGAAGCAAGTTTATCATGTAGTAACTCATTGTCTTGTTCATATGTGTTAACTACCTTTCTTCCTCTAATTACTGCGTTTGGACCTTTTCCCCGTCTGTACAATGGATATCATTCACAGTTTGCAAAGATTTGATCTCTAAAGTCTTTTGGGTACTCTTTAGTGCATTTTTTATTTTCCATACATGGTGAGTTTGGGTTTAGCTCTCCACATGGTCCATGAATCATGCGATGTGTTACAATGTGATAGAGTGTTTCATGCTTTTGTGGATGTGGTAGTTCAGCAGTGTAACAATCTGCTTCTTTAAGGGGGGCTTGATATGAACCTATTTCAAACCTACCCCAGCAGAATCATGTAGTTCCTGTTCTCTGTGGCACAAAAGATGGCTTCTGCAGAGGGCAAGGCCCAAAAGGTACAGGCAGAGAATACTGCATACAGGTTACTAGTGGCAATGGCAAGACCACTCCCCAAGTCAGGATACAACATACAGGTTACTAGTAGCAAATGGAAAGACCACTCCCCAAGTCAAGACACAACACACAGAAATAGTCTCACACCTTGTATATGTGAAAACTACCTCTCAACCTTTATTGAATGATCAAAACAACATATTTATTCTCTCCAATACCAAACCCTTGTGTACATTTGTGTATGTGTGATGTCAGTCCATCTGGTTTGCAACCTTGGGCTATCAAAGCTCTTGAGATCAAATTCACCAAAAAACTACAGCTGGCTAGTGAAAAAAACATTATGTTAAACTCAAGTGTTTGCTTAGCACTACTTGAAGTACATACATCTGTCTTGACCCAAGGCCTGTATGTGTGAGTGTGCAATGATCTGCAGCCAACTTCTATGCAGAGCAGTTTTACCAATTCCACATATGTTCTATATAACATTTTCCCTCTTATAATATATTATAACTAGGATACATAATAACCATGTACAGGCAACATATAACCACACAATAACACATAATCCCAATGTAACAAAGTCATGCTCCCTTGGCAATATTAATAAATTACTGGCAATATGAGTCCTTAAACAATTAAATCATGACAGTAATTACTGAATACACTTTCTCTGCAGTATTCAAGTTAGCATTTTCTTGAAGTATGTGGCAGGCCTCTTTACTGGAATTCGATGGTATAAACATAAGCCACACACTTTCCAAATAAATGATTCTTGGTGATGTCATGTATTAAGGCTGTTAATTTTATTTTGAAGACTCTAGCCACTAAGTCTGGTCTATCTGAAGCATTCTGGCCCTATTTTAAATTATCTACAATCTCTGGCCATTGAGGATTACATGTAAATGTAATAACTACATCAGGTTTGCCAAATTTAGTTACAATCATTGTATCTTTCTCACATATTGCGAGGAGATCCTTGGAAGGAAGATGGTAAAATGACGGCTCTGCCAACTGCCAGATTTTGTTTTGTAGCCGACCTCAGCCACATAATCCATGAGGCCACAATACTGTTCGACGCATAGTTTATTTTGTTGATATTTGATGAAATTTAAATTATTTGCTTCTACTTGCAGGTATGAATCGATGATCCATTGTTGTGTCAGTTTTCCAGCACTTAAGATGGGATTAAAGTCATCCCTAATGGCAGTTTGAGTCACTTAAAATTCAAAGCATGGAAAGCATGGAAATATTACTTCTGACACGTAGTTTAGTGTTTGGATAACTGGGAAGTATTAATTTTGGATGCCAATCTGCCTTCCCATTGGGATACAAAATTGGATAAGTCATTGGATCCAAATTGGTACTTAATATATTGATGTTAATGAAAGGTTGCTCTTCATTTCTGGGATATATTCTACTATCCCTCTGGAATGGTGGTTCCTCTTCATTTTGAAAAACCATTGCAAGCTCATTAGCTGTGGGTAAGTTGTAACATCGTTTATCAGTATGTCGGTCTCTTCTAAAAACCATATTAACTTTTGGCATGTCCAATTGATTTTGTTCTGCAGGAATACGTTCCTTTTGTTTAACTTCTGACAGTTTTTATAAGCTTGAATGTATGGATTTTTTTGCATAATCTTATCAAGTTCACAAAAAACAGTGGGTAAGCATTATTTTTTTTCAGGAAGCTGCATTTGTTGTTCCACAGCTTTGTTTGTATCTTGTACATAGAGTTGAGCAAATTTTCTTTGCTCTCCTTCCTCTGGGTTTAAATGTGAAATATGGTGGTAAATTTGCCCTTTAAAGCAGTAAGGGCCATGTCCTTCAACATTATCAGTTATTTTTGCACCCATAGATGTAAAAGAAATGGCACTATTGTAAGATGGTATATTTGTCTTCAAATTTTTATAAATTGGGAAAGTTGGGTCACTCATTATACTTTGTAAATATGTAGGATATTGTAGTTTTTCAGGAAGTTTCACTTTTCCCTTTTGACAGCAATTCATGAACTTACCGTCTCTTGGTCTTTCATATATAAAATGATAAGCCCCACAAAATTGACAAAGCACATTCAACATTCCACAATTGTGAGACTAAACACTTGCATGTCTAAATATTGGACTATCCTGTGAAGCAAGCTGTACATTCGACTCTATATCAACATTGTTATCATTTCCGTATCTTGACTTATGTCTGGAACAATATTTTTTATTTTCCTATCTCTCTTACGCAGCCTATGTGATCCAGCAGTGTGTCTTTTGTTGTAAATTCGTTCACACTGTTGTTCGCGTACTATTTTCTTAGACTCTTCCGACTGTCGCTGTCTCCATTTTTATTTTTGGATCCTGTACAGAAGTTGTTGTGATTCCTTGCTGGTTTGTGGCTTCTCAGGCATTGAAATCTGTAATGTAATTGTTAAATTTTCATTTAGAACCTACACATAACAGTAATTAGACAGATTTTGGTTAAAAATACTGTTATTTAACTTACCACTTCCTCTTCCACGGTTGTCTTGGCAATTTGTTTACGCTGTATTTTTGGAAGTGTTTTTGTCGTGTCCTCAGACTGTTGCTTTCTCCATCTCTGTTGTTGTTCCCTGTCCATACGTTTCTTGTATTCCTTCCTGGTTTCATTGTTCTCTGCCATTGTAATCTGTAATGTAAAATTTGATTGTTTGTTTGGCAGGTCAGGATTTTGATAATCAGCCAGCTGTACATGAAGTAATGATTTTATTCAACTTACCTGAGGTTGTAATATAATGAGATGTGTTTTGAGGCAAGAGGATTATCTGGTGGAGCGAGGCAAGGAGTTCCAGAGACTAGGGGCAGCACGAGAAAAGTCCTGGAGGCGGGAGTGAGAGCAGGTGACAAGAGTTGTGTATAGGCTTAGGGTTAGGAAGTGACATTTAGGGGTTATGGTAAGTGGGTTAGGGGCTTAGTGTTATGGGCTCAAGGTTAGGAATTGATGTTTAGGGGGTTAGGGTTATGGATTTATGGTTAGGAAGTGCGGTGTAGGGGGTTCTGGTTAAGGTAAGAGAGTTAGGAGTTAGGGCAAATGGCTTATGGTTATGGACTTAGGGTTAGGTAGTGTGGTTTAGGTGGGCAGGGTTAGAGGTTTATGGTTAGGGGCTTAGGGTTTAGTTTTTTAAAGTGACGTTTAGTGGGTTAGGGTAAGAGGCTTAGGGTCTTATGGTTATGAAGTGAGGTTTAGAGGGTTAGGCTTAGAGTTAGGAAGTGAAATTTAGGGTCTTAGGGTAAGTGTGTTAGCTTCTTTGGTGTAGGGGCTTCAGGTTATGAAGTTATGTTTAAGATGTTAGGGTAAGGGTTTAGGGGCTTAGGGCTACTGATTTTGGTTATGATTTGTTTTGTTTACAGTTAGGGTAAGAGGGTTAAGCTTAGGGGCTTAAGGTTAGGTTTCGTAAGTTAGCTTTAGGGGGTTAGGTTCATAATGTTTGGGTCTTAGGGTTAGTGTTAGGAAGTGAGGTGTAGGGGGTTAGGGTAAGTGTGTTAGATTCTTTGGTGTAGGGGTTCAGGTTATGAAGTGATGTTTAGGGGGTTAGGGTAAGAGGGTTAGGGGCTTAGGGTTAGTGATTTAGTGTTTTGATTTGTTTGGGGGGTTAGGGTTAGGGTAAGAGGGTTAGGCTTAGGGGCTTAGGGTTAGGTTTAGTAAGTTAGCTTCAGGGGGTTAGGTCAAGAATGTTTGGGTCTTAGGGTTAGTGTTAGGAATTGAGGTTTAGGGGGTTAGGGTTAAGGTAAGAGGGTTATGTTTAGGGGGTTAGGGTTCGGTATAGGAAGTGAGGATTAGGTTTAGTGTAAGGGGTTAGGGGCTTAGTGTTAGGGTAAGTGAGGTTTAGTGGTTTAGGGAGTGAGGTTTAGGAGGTTAGGCTAAGAAGGTTAGGGGTTTATGTTTAGTGACTTACGGTTAGGAAATTAGGTTTAGGGGTTTATGGTTAGGCTAAGAGGGTTAGGGGGTTAGGGTTAGATTGAGTAAGTGAGATTGAGGGGGTTAGTGTTAGGGTAAGAGGTTACAGGTTGAGAGGGTTATGCTTAGGAAGTGATGTTTATGGGGTTAGGGTTATAGGATTATCGGGTTAGGTTTATAGGGTTAGTGGGATTTAGAAAAATGTGATTGAGTATAAAGTTGGGGCAAGTAGTTAGAAATGGGAAATGATTAGTAAATTATAAACTGTAATATAACCTGGTCCTTGTAAGCTGATGACTTTCAATGCATGCAGATGTGGCACTCTGTTAATATACATGCACTGCAGATAAAGTGTGTGTCACTGTGAACTTGAGAGACACCTGCAATATATAAAAATGTTTGTGAAGATTTAAAATATGTTATTTATTTGTTTTTGCATTGACATGTACATTTACTATAAATAAGAACAATATACGTTTGGCTAAAATATATATAAATATATTTTTTTTATTAAATAAATTAAGAAATTAATAACTTATAATAAATTAAGTATTATCTTCCCATATATTTGCTAACAATCATACATATGTAAGTTATTTAGTCAATGTTTTATTTTATTTAATTAGTTACTTAATACATTAATAAATGATCTGTACTTGAGATACAGACAATGTACTTAAGATACAGAGGAGGCTTCTATCTGTACAATAGGAAAGCAGCATCTGAAGTTGACAGTACTTTCTAATGTAAATCTCAATATTTTACAAAAGCACATCCTGCTGAGACTGCAGCACAAAGAAGAAGCTCATTAAATGAGATGGGAACCTGCAGTAAAAAAATAATTGCATATAAAACTGAAATATCTAAATGCTGTGTTTATTTTTATTTGCTTTGTTAAAACATTTTGCCCATTATCAAACTTAGTTTTTTCATAGAACCTTATAGAACAAATGGAAACAGTGGAACTTTAAATGAACACTGGAGATCCAGATTGTTACTACACTTTTTGAAGAGCTACAATAGATAATGGGCAAATTATTATCAGAAAGTTAAAATGTTATAAAGCTTTTCTACAATAATTCACGACTTTTGACGCAAAGAAAGAGTCATTATCTTCTCATACTTCTCTTTCTTCTAGTCTCACACTCCTGTTTTACTACCCCTATGTTCCATCTTTGTCTTCCTTCATTTAGCAGTGTAGATAAATGACTTAGAGTAATCCCTTTTAGGGATGTTTTAAGGAATCCCAATTGAAGCCTTTGCCCCCATTCATTTGGCATCATGGTATTGCAGTAAGCCTTTAAATGGTCATTGTAGTGCATTTGAGCATAGACTATTAAAACAGTATGCAGATAAAAAATAAATAAAAGCTAACCTTTTTCTTACTTTTGACTGTGCCAGTTTTCCTTCTAACTATGACGGGGGCATAGCCAGCTCTGCTTGGAAGCAGGATTAAAAAAATGGATTCAGACTGAGCATGGGGGATCATGCACTGTCACTGAGTAGGGCTTATGGGCCAGCTACAAACAAATTGCAACACAGCTGTTACCTCTATATAGTTGTGCTCAAAAGTTTGCATACCCTGGCAGAATTTGTGAAATTTTGCGCTAATTAATGCCGCAGAAAACGACTTTAGAAGCCAGCAGAAACCATAAGTCATTGGCTGTGCTGTAACTGAGCAAGTGAACACACAGGTCTAGGCGTTGGTGAGTTTCTGAGATTTGTAGAGAGAGAGAGAGCAGGAAGGAGCTGTTTTGTGAGTTTTTGCTATTTTGACCACTAAGATATACAGTGTATACAGTGGGGGCAGAGGAAAAGATACCATGGGGTGTGGCTAGATACATCATCGCCCAGCTTTCTTCCAAGCTTTGTGATGGCCCGATGATGTTTTTAATAGTCTATGCCCAACAAACAAATATATTCATTTTACTTGTATATACACTACAGTGGACTTTACATTGTTGGATTAATTCACTTGATACCTTTGTTACTATCATTGTTACCTATTGGTACTCCATACAAATAATACTTTACCAATGCAATCAAAGAAAATTGTTAGATTATCTTAAAAGGTGCTTATTAGCTAATCACGTATTTAAGTGTGTCACATCGCTTTTATGCATTTATAAATCTATAAAACAGACTGTGTACACGTGTCACACACTGACAATAAGGTGTAGTATGATAAAGAATGTATGAATTGATGCTTACATACATGCATAATAAGATGCTCCCACCATGGAACTCTACATATCACACTGTATCATATCCCATGCTTACCAAGGTATATAACACTTTATCATATCCTAGGCTTATCAAGTCATATCACACAGCATCATATCCCACACTTACCAAGTCGTATCTTGCTGTGTCATATCTCACGCTTACCAAATCATACTGCATTGTATCATATCTCACACTTACCAAGTCATGTCATACAGTATCATATCCCACGTATACCAAGTAATAGCACACCATATTTTAACTCATGCATACCAAGTTATATCACACTGTATTAAAATCCTAACATACCATATTGTATCAAGTCATATCATGCCCTATCATACCCCCAGCTTCGTAGTCCTAGGGTTCCAAGACACGTGTTGTATTAAACTCCAGTGTACTGAGCCTTATCAGACCATTCTGTATTCCTTGCTACTGCTTCATATCATACCATTAAGTTTTCCCAGCATACCAAGCAATACCTTATCGTACTACTGGGATACCGTGTCATATCATATCGCATCATACTCCTTGCTTACCAAGTCATACTATACCGTAACAGACCCTTAGCATACCAAATAATTTAATATTGTATGGTACCCCTAGTGTGCCGAATCATACTGTATTGCACCCCTAGCATAACCAGCCTTGTCTTACCACATCAAACCCCTAACATATTGTATCCTTAGTGTACCAAGTCATAACCTGTTGTAACATATCCCTAGCATACTAAGCTACATCATACAGTATTATACTCCCAGCTCACCAAGTCACAATACAACATATCACACTTTTAGCTATACAAAGGCTTAAAATACCATATCACACTCCTAGCTTACCAAGCAACATCATAACGTATTGTACCCCTGCATACCATACCGTATCATACCCCTAGCATCCCATATCATAACATAAAATATTGTATTCCTAGCATATAAGAATCTGATCATACTGTATTGTACCCCTGCATACTAAGTCTTACTACATTGTACTCCCTGTATACCAAGTCATACCGTACCATTTCCCCCTCGCATACCAAGTTCCATCATACCAAGTCCCATCATACTGTATTATAACCCTTGTGCGCCAAGTCATAATATACCATATTGTACAGCTTGCATATAACGTCATATCATATTGTACTACTTAGTCATTGTCATGATTTAATTGTTTAAGGACTCATATTGCCACTAATTTATGAATATGGACAAGGGAGCATTACATTGTTGCATTGGGATTATGTGTTATTGGGTTATTTGTTGCTTGTACATGGTTATTATGTATCCTAGTTATAATCACATATAATAGTTGTCAAACTACGAAATGTTGTCATTCAAAACGAGGCCCGCAGTTCGGGCCGCAAATGCGGACATTTGCAAAGCCGTGGGACTTTGAAAAAAAAAACAGACTTACAGAAAAAAATAGGACCCGTGGGACTAAGAAAAAAAAACATTACGTACTCACAAAAATACGACCTTAATAGCTGAACTGCGCACACCGGAAAACATAAAAAAAAACACTAAATAAACACAAAAATCAAATAAAAACCTTACCCACAGCAAGGGGGTATACCCAGGACACCTGGAAGTGAGGTTACAACTCAATTTAAGTCCAATTTACTGAGTTTAGACACTCGAAAATCCCCTAAACAAAATAAAAAGTGGCCGCCGATAAAAACGACCCCTAAAGCCGCAAAACACCACCAAACACATACGACTTTTACAAAAAGCCGTACGAGGTACAAGATACACTATTAGCAAGGACGCTAAATCATCCACAGCCGCGTACCACATACACATTCGCCACCATTTTACAACACAGAAGTACACAGCTACACTAACGGCTTCCCCTCGCGCAAGCAGCCTATTTACACTAAACACTGCACTCTTTGCTGACACTTACACCTCAGCTCAACAACAGTGCAAATCTACATTGGATGCTGCGGGAACATCAAAACAGATTGTTAGCTCGGCACATTGCTTGCTGCATATATTAATTTCAAATTGGTAAAGTATATTAATTTATGATTTAATTAATTAATTAATTATCATAAAAAACTACATATATACAGAAAAAAGCCCACAGTATCGCAATAAACGTCAAATACCTTCACTGCATGACTCACAAGGAGCGCCAACGGTGATCATAGGACACAAACTACACCAGGGGACAGGCTCGCAATAAGCGCAAAAAGCAGATCAGCGCAGACCTTACAATGACAGCAAAAGCACGTTTGATAAAAAAAACACACCAACCAAGAGGCTTCGGTGCTCATTGCGAGCCACACGATGTGCACCAAAGGCGCTCAGCACGAGGCTCGCAATGATCGCCAAAGGATCTCAGATGACCAAACACTTACTGTCTGTGATAAACAGCATTACCTGCCATACAATTTTATTGCCCCATCATGTTTGACGGGCAAGTCGCTAGTATATTATAAGAGGGAAAATGTTATAAAGCACATATGTGGAATTGGTAAAAATGCTCTACATAGAAGTTAGCTGCAGATCATTGCACACTCACACATACAGATCTTTGGTCAAGACAGATGTATGTACTTCAAGTAGTCCTAAGCAAACACCTCAGTTTAACATAAAGGTTTTCTTTCTCTAGCCAGTTATAGATATCTGGTGAATTTGATCTCAAGAGTTTTGATAGCCCATGGTTGCAAGCCAGATGGCCTGACATCACACATACACAAATGTACACAAGGGTGTGGTATTGGAGAGTATAAATATGTTGTTTTGATCATTCAATAAAGATTGAGAGATCGTTTTCACATATACAAGGTGTGAGACTATTTCTGTGTTTTGTATCCTGACTTGGGGAGAGGTCTTGTCATGGGCCACTAGTAACCTGTATCCAGTGTTCTCTGCCAGTACCTTTTGGGCCTTGCCCTCTTCACAAGCCATCTTTTGTGAACAGAGAACAGGAACTACACGATTCTGCTGGGGTAGGTTTGAACTAGGTTCATATCAAGCACCCTTGAAGAAGCAGATCGTGACAGTCATATATTACCTTATCATACTCATGTATACCAAGTCATATCATACCATTTTGTGGTCCTAGCAAACTATCTCCCCTGACCCATACAATCTCCAAAAAGGTTACCTTATGTAATTTCGTTAGTTTTTATGTTACTATATTCACAACTCTTGATCCTAGTTGAACATCAACATCTACTGCAACTCAATCAAAACCAATCTCCGTGATGTCCAGTTTTAGTTAGCATTGAATCTAGAATGCCATACCTTAAGCTACCATCACTAGAGAGATAGCCCCAACCACAAATACCACTTACAACCAATAAATACATTCCTCCCCACCTACCTCACTCTTCCGGGTGGAACCATCAGAATGAAACTGCTTAACTCAGCTATGCTGCAGCAGAGAGCAACTGAACATAAAGAGATATTGAAATTCTGGACTGCTGGTGGCCCTCATAAGACCGAGATGCTCACCACTGATGTAGTGGAATGCATGTGCCTAATTCCCATGCTCTGACTGTAAAACATCAAATCATATGAAAAATACTCAACAGAAAAAACTAATGGAAAATAGCTTAATGCAAACACACAGCAAACAGTGTCAGGTTTCCTTTTTTATTGAAATTATTTAGGCTGATATAAACCACTGTAAATTGTGGAAAACTTCTTCTATAGAAAATAGTTTGCCTCAACAGGAACCTCCAGGCCATGGAAGTTCAATATCTTTGGTCCATGCTCTTTGGAAATACAGTAGTTGTTTACCCCTGGGCACACCACTTTCTTCATACCTCTAAAAAACTTCAATCATGTCTGCCAAAATGAATGTGTCTTCCTTTTGCTCACCTTTCCTCTTTACCCTGATCCCCCACTCTTGCTATCATAATTTTCCACTTTCTCTCTCCTCCACCACATGAACATTTAACAAGAAAGATACAAATTACTGCTTTCAAACCTATTAAATTGAATTATAGTTGAGTACTTGAAATCCAAACTTCCATTGTTTGTCAAATCCAATCAATTAAGCACCAATGTTCGTGGGGAATTATGTGGCATTATAATACAAAGCTACTATCATTTAATTTTTGCTAATACTTGCTTTTTTCTGTGACTGTAGATTCAGTTGTGAATGTTGCCAGAATGTGGGTGAGAGGAGTGATTTCTATGCCAACATAACCCCCAGCTCTGCCTCACATCATTAATTCTGGTGATAGCATACATAGAAATCTTTCCTGTTAACAATCTTTATCATTGCAAGGTATTATCATATATTATTGTGGGTATAGGTCTTGCTGTAAAAGTGTTCAGAAACCCTACGGCTGCACTGAGTTAAAAAAGTGGGGTTTGACCTGGCTTTGAATTAGGAGGACCTAATTTAATTATTCATCCCTAATTTTGCTGTTAGGGTGTTGTTATTATATAACAGTTATGCAATAGGGGCTAGCTTATATACAGGGAGTGCAGAATTATTAGGCAAGTTGTATTTTTGAGGATTAATTTTACTATTGAACAACAACCATGTTCTCAATGAACCCAAAAAACTCATTAATATCAAAGCTGAATATTTTTGGAAGTAGTTTTTAGTTTGTTTTTAGTTTTAGCTATTTTAGGGGGATATCTGTGTGTGCAGGTGACTATTACTGTGCATAATTATTAGGCAACTTAACAAAAAACAAATATATACCCATTTCAATTATTTATTTTTACCAGTGAAACCAATATAACATCTCAACATTCACAAATATACATTTCTGACATTCAAAAACAAAACAAGAACAAATCAGTGACCAATATAGCCACCTTTCTTTGCAAGGACACTCAAAAGCCTGCCATCCATGGATTCTGTCAGTGTTTTGATCTGTTCACCATCAACATTGCGTGCAGCAGCAACCACAGCCTCCCAGACACTGTTCAGAGAGGTGTACTGTTTTCCCTCCTTGTAAATCTCACATTTGATGATGGACCACAGGTTCTCAATGGGGTTCAGATCAGGTGAACAAGGAGGCCATGTCATTAGATTTTCTTCTTTTATACCCTTTCTTGCCAGCCACGCTGTGGAGTACTTGGACGCGTATGATGGAGCATTGTCCTGCATGAAAATCATGTTTTTCTTGAAGGATGCAGACTTCTTCCTGTACCACTGCTTGAAGAAGGTGTCTTCCAGGAACTGGCAGTAGGACTGGGAGTTGAGCTTGACTCCATCCTCAACCCGAAAAGGCCCCACAAGCTCATCTTTGATGATACCAGCCCAAACCAGTACTCCACCTCCACCTTGCTGGCGTCTGAGTCGGACTGGAGCTCTCTGCCCTTTACCAATCCAGCCAAGGGCCCATCCATCTGGCCCATCAAGACTCACTCTCATTTCATCAGTCCATAAAACCTTAGAAAAATCAGTCTTGAGATATTTCTTGGCCCAGTCTTGACGTTTCAGCTTGTGTGTCTAGTTCAGTGGTGGTCGTCTTTCAGCCTTTCTTACCATGGCCATGTCTCTGAGTATTGCACACCTTGTGCTTTTGGGCACTCCAGTGATGTTGCAGCTCTGAAATATGGCCAAACTGGTGTCAAGTGGCATCGTGGCAGCTGCACACTTGACTTTTCTTAGTTCATGGGCAGTTATTTTGCGCCTTGGTTTTTCCACACGCTTCTTGCGACCCTTTTGACTATTTTGAATGAAACGCTTGATTGTTCGATGATCACGCTTCAGAAGCTTTGCAATTTTAAGAGTGCTGCATCCCTCTGCAAGATATCTCACTATTTTTGACTTTTCTGAGCCTGTCAAGTCCTTCTTTTGACCCATTTTGCCAAAAGAAAGGAAGTTGCCTAATAATTATGCACACCTGATATAGGGTGTTGATGTCATTAGACCACACCCCTTCTCATTACAGAGATGCACATCACCTAATATGCTTAATTGGTAGTAGGCTTTCGAGCCTATACAGCTGGGAGTAAGACAACATGCACAAAGAGGATGATGTGGTCAAAATACTCATTTGCCTAATAATTCTGCACTCCCTGTATACTACTTCACCTCCCTTCCTCTAGTCAGTTGGGCCCAGATATCAGAGTGCATATCACTAGTGATGTCGCGAAAGTCAAATTTTCAGTTCGCGAACAGCGGACGCAAACTTCCATCAAATGTTCGAGAACGGGCGAACCCGGCGAACCTCCATAGACTTCAATGGGCAGGCGAATTTCAAAACCCACAGGGACTCTTTCTGGCCACAATAGTGATGGAAAAGTTGTTTCAAGGGAACTAACACCTGGACTGTGGCGTGCAGGACGGGGATCCATGGCAAAACTCCCACGGAAAATTACATAGTTGATGCAGAGTCTGGTTTTAAGCCATAAAGGGCATAAATCACCTAACATTCCTATATTGTTTGGAATAACATGCTTTAAAACATCAGGTATGATGTTGTATCGATCAGGTAGTGTAAGGGTTACACCCGCTTCACAGTAACAGACCAATCTCCCCGTTTAATGCACCACAAACAACCGCAAACAGTCCCTTTGTACAAGCACAAACTCCCCATTTGCACAAGGTTGGATACCAAGCTAGCCATGTCCCGTTCCTTGTCCTCACTGATGTCATTGAAGGTCTCTTCCTCCACCCAGCCACCAAGGGTCCCCGAAAGGTGACAACAAGCCCCCTGGGACGCCTGCTGTGTTTGGTCTTCCACCTCATCAAAGCCACCTTCCTCCTCTGACTCCTCTTCTTCAGACTCCTCTCTCTGCATTGCCTCTGTCTGCGTTATTATAAGGTGTGTACTGTTAAGTAGTACTATTCCTATCTGTTTAATCCCTGTTATGTCCACTATTAGGGGACGTGTATATGGCATTGATTTTTGGAACAGGGAGATGGAAAAAGATGCTTGGTCGGTCCTCCCAACTTCAAATTTGGGGCACTGCACGTGCAATCTAAGGTGCCACCAGATATGAGTGTCACTTTGCACTGGCAAAAGTTGGCAGAGTAGGCGCTGTAGGCGTCACACACACGCCTGTAGGCAGGCAACTGATATTCAATCTATTACAGTCAAAAAAGTGTTGTTTTATGTCACTGTACACTACGATTGCATCAGATATGACGTATCACTGTGCACTGGCAAAAGTTGGCAGAGTAGATGCAATAGGCTTCACACACATGCCTGTAGGCAGGCAACTGATATTCAATCTATTACAGTCAAAAAAGTGTTGTTTTATGTCACTGTACACTACGGTTGCACCAGATATGACGTATCACTGTGCACTGGCAAAAGTTGGCAGAGTAGATGCAATAGGCTTCACACACACGCCTCTAGGCAGGCAACTGATATTCAATCTATTACAGTCAAAAAAGTGTTGTTTTATGTCACTGTACACTACGGTTGCACCAGATATGACGTATCACTGTGCACTGGCAAAAGTTGGCAGAGTAGATGCAATAGGCTTCACACACACGCCTGTAGGCAGGCAACTGATATTCAATCTATTACAGTCAAAAAAGTGTTGTTTTATTTCACTAAGCACAATATAAACTGTTAGGTGTTAGCCTGTCACATACACACGCTGGCAGGCAGGCACATGCAATTAGATTACACAGAAACAAATTATAAAATAAAATAAATGATGTTCTAGCCCTAAAAAGGGCTTTTTGGGTTGCTGTCCTTCAGATGGAAGGCTCTGGAAGGGAGTGTATGCTGCTGATTGGCTGGAATGTGTCTGCTGACTGTGAGGTGCAGGGTCAAAGTTTCCTCAATGATAACGTATAGGGGGCAAACCGAAAAGCGCATGTGTTCGCCGTCCGTTGCGAACGTGAACATGCCAAAATCGCCGCGAATAGTCCGCGGGCGAACTATTCACGACATCTCTACATATCACCCATCATTCAGGCAAATCAGATAGGGATTGTGTCATCATTTATCTGGCCTATACCTGATTTGGCTACTTACTTACCTGAATTGGCCGTTTGCTTACCTGTGTGCTATTAAGGCATCTCCATTTGTGGATGGGCAATAGACCCTGGCTAGGGGCCCTGGATAGCTGGCTACCAGTGTTGAGCAAGCTAGGGCTTCTGCCCAGGGGGCTTCTCACCCTGCTTCTTCTCACTCACACTAACCACCACACCCTGAGTTTCCCCCATCCATTCCACTCACCCCCATTCACACATTTATGCACCTTATCATGTGCCAATTTCTGCCCCACTTGCCACCCAAGGCACTACCATTGTCTTGCTAGGGTGCCCTTGTGCACCTGTCACCCCATTTCCAGAGCTCTCAGCCTCACCCCCATTTAATTTGTACCAAACGTGATATGCCTGCCACTAGGGGGCGCTCCAATCTCGTTATGCGTTCCACTGTTATAATACACAAGGAAATTGCTTGTCAAAAATGAAAATTTTAAGCATGGCAATGCTGTTTGCCACACAAAGCACTCATCTGCACCCTCCCTTGTGACTCATTTCCTCCCTCCTCTACCTCCCTTGTGTCTCATCCCCCTCTCCCTTCCTTGTGTCTCATTCCCCCCTCTACCTCCCTTGTGTCTCTTTTTCCCCTCCTCTCCCTCACTTGTGTCTCCTTTTCCCACTCCTCTCCCTCCCTTGTTTCTCCTTTTTCCCTCTACTCTGCCTCTCTTCTGTCTTCTTTTCCCCCTCCTCTGCCTCCCTTGTGTCTCCCTACCCCCTGCTCTCCCTCTCTTGTGTCTCTCCCCCCTCTGCCTCCCTTGTGTCTCCTTTTCCCCCCTCCTCTCCCTCACTTGTTTCTCCTTTTCCCCTCCTCTCCCTCACTTGTGTCTCCTTCTTCCCCCTCCTCTCCCTCCCTTGTGTCTCCTTTTCCCCCCTCTTCTCCCTCCCTTGTGTTTCCTTTCCCCCTCCTCTCCCTCCCTTATGTCTCCTTTTCCCCTCCTCTCCCTCGTGTCCCCCCTTATCCTCCCTCCTTCCCCCTCTTCAAAAACCTCCCTATCCCCTTTCTGCTCTCTCCTCTCTTCTTACCTTGATCCACTGATCTCCTGCGGCTGCAGCGCGTCTTCTTCCTCTGTCTGGAACCGGCATATGCTAATGAGGTGACGCACATGTGACGTCACGTAATTAGCATATGCCGGTATGGTCACAGCAAGAAGACACACTGCAGCAGCAGGAGCTCAGCGGATGAAGGTAAGAAGAGAGGAGAGAGGGGATGGGGAGGATTTTGAAAAGGGGAAGGAGGGAGGGTAAGGGGGTAAGGAGGGAGGAGGAGGATTGCGGCCCAAGGAGATTAGTAATGAGGGGATGAGAGAGGATGAGAAGTCCCGCGGGCCTCACGGTTGTGGCCGTAACGGCGGGTCAGGGAGATGAGAGAGGTGTAAGTCCTGCGGGCCTCGCGAGGCCTGCAATGAGCGCCTTCGGTGCTCATTGCAGCCTAAGTCATCGCAAGGCTCTGAAAGCGTGACCAACCCCGTAAGCGTTATGAACAGCCCCACAGATTCACAACTATTATTGTGATTATTATCATTAAGATTAGAACTCAGGAATGCTAGTTCCTATGGTATTCGCTACCAAATGTCTTACTAGTGTATAAACATATGTAAGGATAAATAAATAGTTTTTTTAAAATATTCTTTTATTAGGCTAGGGTAACAACGACGAATTAAAATTCATATAAAAAAATCCAGGATTGGAACATAAAGATTAAAAGAAGGCTAGGTTGTATGAGATAAGTTAACCACTAGAAAATTATATCAATCTCTTAATAGAGTGGTATTCTTATCTCTCCTATTACTTCTGTGTCAGGGTGTTGATGAATGGTAATTCAACCTGGTGTGTGGTCCTCCTAGTAAAGTCCTTTCAAAGGTTAGTTAGGGTTCCTACTGACTGGTAGGCAATTGTGGAATATAGGATAAGGAGAGAATCCCAGTAAGTATTGAGAGAAACTACACAAGGCAATGCCCCCAATACTATCTGTGTATCTATTCACTCCTTCTGTTAAATAAGGCAGTGCTATAATATGCTGTGTCACTGGAAAGGAGTGAATAGATAGAACCTAGCACCAGAGTTGATATATAAGGAAAATAAGTGTTGATATCTTTACTAGGTTTTTTATCTGTGCAACGGAATTTAGTAAATAATTATCAACGGCATTATCAGTGCGTACACATCGACTATAGCCCGCGTTAAACTACAATCCAGCGTATCAGCTCCTCATGCAATTTACAAACGACCTTCTGCCCTGTAATAGATAGCTCAGAGTGGTCAAGTTATGGTGATGTTTAATGGGTGTGTTTTGGGAATGTTATGTTCAGCTACCATGAAAATCCAAGTTCTCTCAATTTACAAAACACTAATCCTGCTTATATTCAGCATTGTATTTCCACCACACCATAGCTGAATATCAGCATTGTGGGTAGTTAATAGCTACAGACCACTATAAATATAGGAACCCCAATGGTTTATATAGATAGATGGATAAATATGGATTGGGGAATATTAGGGCTAGTGCAGGAGCTGATGACATTGCATGGGCATGTTAGCATTTTGCAAAGTCTGTTGTAATTATACGTCATTATTGACATAATGCCAACCATTGCATCTTTGCCAACCAATATGGTGCCTGTGCTGAAAGAATGTGCTGTTAAACTGTGCATTCATGACCCTTGTAACACTCATGAGTACACTGTGGAGAGCGGTGGATACATAATGCTACATCGAGCATTACTGTTGCTCATTGTGGTGCATATAATACCAATGATTTATTAAATTGCATGGAGACCTGAGTAACACTAATTCACAATGTGCCACTGTAGATCACGGCTTATCACTCGTCCTGTTAGTAAAATCCGACTCCCCCATATCGCTTATCAACACATCAAACATTAGTGCTTCAAGGCTCTTTTGTTCTCTAAAATTTTACAAATTAATTTGAACATCTTGTTTCTTGCTATTGCATTGTAATGTTCAATGCATGTTTAATTCAAATGTATTATGTACAGAAATAATTTGGGCAAACTGAGTACCTTTCTATCTATATATATCTGACTAGAGTACAACATTTTCTGCAAATTAGAGGACATTGTTCATAATATGTATTAGATAAAATGCAGCATGAGTTAAGCCAATGTAGGATTTTGGCTCACAATGAACTAAACAGATGGTTTTCCTGTTTATTGAAGCTAGTCCATAATGCATTCTCTATGGGGATGTGACAGAGGGACACACGAAGATTCTATAACCAGTAAGTGGCATTTAGTGAACTAAATAAGATGATATGCAGAGGAATAGGAGGATTTTCCATGTGAGTGTAGTAATGGCTTGCTGTATGTTTGCCTAATGTTTATATATTAAATGTCATGTAATTATGTTATATCTTGTCTGTGCACATTGATCACTCTAGTGTATACAATCAAGAAAGAGAAAACAATTCTGAGTACGCCTTTCTAGGAATACAGGCCATTAGACCCGTGTTAGCTGAGACTTTCTTATTACACAGTGCTCTCACTGACAAACTGTATTCTGGTTAGTGACATTCAAATGTACCACCACTTGCCTCCAGCCCACTTAAAGGACTAGTGAAATTCTAGAAAACCCACACTTATTTATCAAGTATGTACTAAGCTAACAATGGGCCATATTAAATTCCAGCCTCGTAAGTACAACGTGTAGCACGTAAGGGCTGCGCGCTTCAAATTTGGCAGTTTTACTTTGCTATTTAATTAGAAAGTGCTGCGATCAGCGAGCAGAGACACTATTTCGTAAACCAGTTCTCAGCCGTCGGGGTTGCATGCTCGAACGCAAAAAAAATTAAGCAAACATGTTCAGATGGAGCCAATGGAAAAAGAGACTGAAAAAGGGGAGGGTAGATTTCGAAGTCCTACGTCCTTCAATTCCTGTGCGCAATCAGCCTCACATTGAAGATATAATGCAATATTAATAAATCCGTAAATATGATATTCTATATATATACAGTATATGTCTTAACACATTGATTGCAGGGATCGATATAACACAAAATATAAACATGAAATAAAGTATTTTTCAGCCTATTTGCGGGCTTGAGAATGTTGTGCTTTTAATTCTAAAACATAACATCACTTTCCCTTATGATATATGTACAGTAGTGAGTTTTTATTTGCATTATAAGTACTACGTATTGTACTTTAGACCCCTTGCAGGTGCTCTAGAGCACACGTTGGCCTTTGAGCTCCATTTGCGTGTTACGTGCTTGCTCGCGAGTAACCACGTTGCAATTTAATAGCTGAATGGAACAAGAAGCGCTTATGGGCTCATCAGATCAACGGATTTACATGCGCAAAGTGCAACGTTGCTCAGCACGTAGCTTATTCTCTGCCATCCTGCCCGTTATCACACAAACACACTGTGAGCAACATCACAGGGCTAATTTAATACCTGTAACACGTAAACCTGGAGTTACGAGCTACATTTTAAACATAGCCGCAATTTAATAGGGCTTTATATTAGCAACAGTGTAAGACAGGGGTATAAAGAATGTTTGGGGAAAATCTGAAGTTTTGAAGATTGTGGGCCCTATTAAATTCGAGCTGCGTAAATAATAGGTGAAAACGCAAGTCCTACGTAGTTTAAAAATGAAACCATTTCCGACGCTATTAAATTCAAAGTGCTGCGAGATACGAGCGATGGATGCGAATGCGTAAACGTTAGGATTTGCGCATGAGTTACGATATCTCGGATCACTTTGCGTATGAAAAGAGCGCGAAATACGTGATACGTACCACTTAACCTGACGGCAGTATGCCTTTAAAAGGGAGCCAAAAACAGAACATAATTGACTGTGCTGGAGCTTTTGCAAGTAGACACACAGGTCTAGGCGTTTATGGGTTTTTGGTGAGCAAGGAGAGAGAGAAGAGAGAGGAGAGAGGAGAGAATTTCAATTTTGAACTAGCAGATAATTTAACCCTTTGTTTACAATACACATAATTACTGATATCACATAATTCACACACATAGATTAATACGTACACATAGCTACACCTAGTGGTAGGCCACTGCACACCTACACCCCCCCCCAAGACCTTCCCCCCCCCTCCCCCCACACATAATACTACACATAATACTTGCATCTTTTTTTACCTCCTAAACCAACACAAAGATTATCTTGATTTTTCGTTAATTTTTTTTCTGAGGAGTTTAGAGGAGAGGAGGTGGTAAGGCAAGAGAGGCGCGGAGGAGAGTGAGGAGAACATCTGAGGAGAGGAGGAGGATGAGGAGGAGAGGAGGAGGAGGAGGAGGGAGAGGAGGAGGAGGAGGGAGAGGGAGAGGAGGTGGAGGGAGAGGAGGAGGAGGAGGAGGAGGAGGAGGTGGAGGGAGAGGAGGAGGAGGAGAGCAAGGAGGAGAGCAGGGGGGGAGGGGCCTGATCCCTTGGTGGGAGGTAGTGGGAATGAGGGAGCGGCCCCAGGGATAGAACAGGAAGACCAGGCACCGTCTGTAAGGCAACGGGTTGTGGCAAGGCCCAGGGCCCCCAATTATAGCCCAGAGGAGATACAGGTTCTCCTCAGGGAAATCTGTGCCCGCCAGGGAATTATATGTGGTGGCAGAGACATTAATGCCAGCCAGAGGCGCCAGGCCTGGTCCCAAATTGCCAGAGCTGTGTCGGCAGTAGGGGTTACTAATAGGGACTGGAGGTTAGTGCGGCACAAGTTTGTCGATTTAAAGATGGCTGTGAAAAGAAAGATGTCCGATGAGGCAGCAGCAGCACGTCAGACTGGTGGTGGGCCCGCGGTCACTTATGTTTACAAGGAATGGGAGAGGACAGTGATGCACTTCATCCCTTCTGAATCTGTGGTGGGAATACCAGGGCAGATGGACACAGATTGTCCTAACACCCTGCAACGTGAGTATCATATCACACACATGGTTGGCTGAGATTGTGGGGGGATGGGCTGTCTAAAAGCCTGCAGATAACATGCTGTATGTATGTATGTATGTATGTATGTATAAATAGGCTTGTGTTCTGGCTGTTGTATATAATGAGCTGTATCCCTCTAGAACAGGGGTGGGTAAGGAGGGCCACATACATGCCGGACTTTCAGGATATCATGCTGTATGTATGTATGTATGTATGTATAAATAGGCTTGTGTTCTGGCTGTTGTATATAATGAGCTGTATCCCTCTAGAACAGGGGTGGGTAAAGAGGGCCACATACATGCCGGACTTTCAAGATATCCTTTTTGAGCACAGGTGAGTCAATCCGGATGACTGAAAAGGCGATTGGCTCACCTGTGTGGCCCTCCAGGCCCGAACCTGCCCACCCTTGGTCAAAAATTATATGGCCTCCTACACCCCTGCCCACACACTGGGATAATTCACATACAATAGCACTGTAAGCCCGATGGTTGACTAAAAATGTATGGTGCGACAATAACCATTTCAGTCCTGGTAGCAAACCTATCCTGTTCATAATTTGTCTCCCTGATATGTCAATTTCGAATTATATCCAGATTGATTGCAATAGAGCAGGGTGTCCAAAGTCAAACTTGCTGGGATGCGCACAGGCCTGGATATGTGGATTTCCTTGTTGTGAACAGATGAGTCAATTAGACTTAATGACTTGGAGAATTATATTCTCAGATGGATGCAGCATGGCTATCCCCAAATGCAGGCCTGACTTTGGCCTCCACTGCGATCGTGACTAAAGATTTGGCTGTGCGGCATATGTGGATACAGACTCTGTAGCACTGCATGTGTGTCATATACTGTCCTAACCTGGCCCATGTCTCAGCTGCATATTAACAACCATTGCTGGAAACTGGTCAGATTGGTCAGTCTCACACACTGCACAGCAGATGCAGCAGAGCACGTGTCTGAGGCACATGCAGTACACATTCATATGAGCCATGATCCACAATGCTCATTATGCAGCCCGTGGCTCATCTGTGTAACACAAGCACCACAGTCACTCACAGGTGACCATGATGTCAATGATATGTAAATGCATAGCTTGCAATTGTGTCTGGCAACCAACTGAAATATATGTTTATTCCATTGCAGTATCCACAGATTCTGAAGAGGAGGAGGCAGGAAGGTCTGAAGTGGCCCAGGACATTCAGGAGGGCCCGGGACCATCCACATCACTTGCTCATACGGAGCGGGAAGTGATGCCCGGGCCCTCTTCGGCGTGGCCACCTCAGGGCCTGCACCAGCCACACCATCCTGTGCCTCTCTCAGCGGCTCCACCCTCAGCGGCTCCACCCTCATCCTGGGCTCCTCCCTCATCCTGGGCACAGCCCTCATCCTGGGCTCCACCCTCATCTGGTGCTCCGCCCTCATCATGGGCTCCGCCCTCACCCTGGGCACAGCCCTCACCCTGGGCACAGCCCTTAACCCTGGGCACAGCCCTCACCCTGGGCTCCCCCCTCATACTGTGCTCCGCCGTCATACGGGGCACCGCACTCAGCCTGGGCTCCACCATGGGCCCCGGGAGGAGGTGCCCCGGCCACAAGTGCCCCGGGAACAAGTGCCCCGGGAGGAAGTGCCCCGGCCGGAAGTGCCCCGGCCGGAAGTGCCCTGGGAAGAAGTGCCCCGGCCACAAGTGCCCCGGGAGAAAGTGCCCCGGCCCCAAGTGCCCGGGGAGGAAGTGCCCCGGGAGGAAGTGCCCCGGGAGGAAGTGCCCCGGATTCGACGGCCCCGGAGTCGCCGGCTGCAGAGTCACCGGCCGCGGAGTCGCCGGCCGCGGAGTCGCCGTCCGCCCAGCCGCCGGCCGCCCAGCCGCCAGCCGCCAGACCTCCAGGTCCTCTGCCACGTCTCCCTGGCCAATTACGGAACATCATGGCTCACATTGACGAAGAGGACCAGGCCCAAAGCCAGCTAGCAAGGCAAATGCTGGCCATCAGCGAAAATCAATTGGCTGTTAGCAGGGCCATCCTGGCTGGAAATAGGGTCATCTCAGCCACCACACGTGCCATATATGCTGAGATGAGGAGGCACAACCGAAGGATGGAGAGATATGAGGAACGCGCAAGCCGGGAGAGACGCGCATTGTTGCATAATCTCCGTCGCCAGCCCATACCTCTCCAGCCTTCGGTTGTCCAATCTCAACCTGAGATGTCTGCCTCCTCATCTCAGACATCGCCCACCCATGAACCCCAGCCACCTGCTGTAGTGGCACCCCCTGATCCCACACCAAGGCGTGGAAGAGGGAGACGGGCCGCGGGCACAGACGGTGGGGGCCCGCTAACTCGGAGTAGGAGGTGTTAGGACCATCCGAGAGGGCCTCCTGACCACTCCTCACAGAATACAGATTGTTATACATGTTGACATAATATTGGCTACAGAGTGTGTACATGTCTGGTTATGTTGAACATTTTAACAATTGATGTTCAATGTGGATTGACCTTGAGCTTAAATGCTGTATTTAATCATAATATTGTTCGGAATGAGACATTGTTTTTGTCTTTGTAGGTGTTAATAGCCAAATCTCACAACTATGAAGACATTTTATTCATCTTCGAGCAGTACAATACCATCATGTGAGTAAACACTCAAACCAGTTCCCAACGGGCATTCTATCAGGATTATTCCCCACTGCAGATGGCTCTGAAATGAAATATATGACTACATATCTTTTCACTAAGAAACATGACTGTGTGATCTTCCATTATAATGATCAGTGTCCAGGCTATCGAGTTGCACAGTCCCATTACTATCTGCTAATCCAAACCAGCAATTCCACATAAGTTTTTATAGCATTCCATCCCGTTAACATTATGAAATTGGCTTCAGTTTTTTCATGTCATCCAAACCAAAGTGGCAATTTCCAGGGTTTGACTTCATAATCAATGTGCATGTGTTTAGGGGTAATGTGAACAGTGTAATCTGTCTGTCCTTGGTACCACCCATTTAGAAGTGAGATGTGATATCAGCATGGCACAACTATTCCACATAGATAGTGATAGTACATTTTGCTGAAGGATTGTGTTCACAGTGAAGCATGCCTTGTCGTATTCCACATCCTAAGCATATTCCTGGAAGGCTGACTGAACAGGATAGAATAAATATGGTTCTTACTGCTCTGAGATGATGTTCATGTTAGTTGGTTTAGAGTAGTGTCAAAAGCAAAAACAATGTACTCTAATAACAGCTTCTGATTGTTCTAACACCTCCTACCTCTGTTTTCCAGATTCATATCATCTATTGACCAATTCACACTGTGTGTGAAATCGCTTAGTATGACATGATCCCTGTTTTATAGTGTCTGTTTATTCTGGCAACCATATGGTTGTTGTATGCGCATTAATGGTTATGTTGATTAGATGTCGTGTTATATGCTGTTGGTTACTGTGGGGTCCTGACCACATGTGGCCCTAGGAGATGCTATGCATTACCCTGATGATGTTGTCTGTTTCCTCTTCAGATGTCCTCAGATTTGCCACAGCCCCTTGCCATACTAGGATCTCTTCACAACACACACATGATATTAATGCACAGTCCTGTCTATTTCTGTTTGTACTCTGTGTATGAAATAAAGTATGATTATGTTATACTGTTATCACTGTTTCTGTGTGTTTGTACCATATCATGCTTTCTAGTTGCGAGAATACAGAGAGAATGAAGTGTCATTGTTAAATACATATATCTGTGTGTGTTTACATAGATACATATGCTACATTAATCTGTACCTTGCCAATATACATGTAGGTGCAAGTCGGAGGGGTGTGAATTCTGAAATCATGTCTAGAGACATGCAGGGTTGTATATAATGACTTGAAGGGCTCAACTTGAATGATATGAATCGACATTCATGATTATGTAGTAATGTCAACGCAGATTGCCCCGAATAGTTACACCACTAACTGATGGTGCTGAGCACATCTGACTTTCAGGGGAATTGAATTGTTACATGGTAAATATACAGGATTACACAAACATTGAGTGAAAAAAAACGGTTTAATTGTTCACAAAGCCACACAGTGACAAATTACCACAGGCCTGCTCAGTATCATGGTGGAGGTGGGTAGGATACAGAGTTCCAGGACCCACGGAAATAGGGACATGTGGCCAGAATGCACGCAGGGGGGGTGACATTGGTATAGATGATCAGTTGAGGGGGGGAGATACAGTGCATCATCCAACGTGAGGCAATATCAGTTATATTATTAAATATATCAGGATAACATTCAATATTCAAACCCAACAATACAGAAGGAGATATGCTCATGGGGAGAAGTAATCTGTAGTCTTGTGTGTGCGCGCAACACACACTCCTATGCAACTGCAGAGGTAGAAGTGCTCAATCAGTCAATGTTAGAACCCCCGTAGGTCATGTCACTGGAAATGGCACTATGAGAGAAGACTCTACATACATAAGTTTGGACACTCAGATGGGAACATGACCAGGACCATATCAGTGTGTTCCAAATAATTTCAGGTGTTAGCAGAACTACCAACCAACTGGCCAGTTCGAGGTGTATTCTGTTCTGTGAATGAGCATCTCTATTATCTGCTGTTGCATATTCATAACTGAAGGTAAACGGAACCTCATTAACAGTTATGTTCCAAGGCTAGAGTAACTGTTCCCCATATGTACAGGGAGGATCACATCAGCACTGAGGAAGAGATCTGGAAGGAAGTATGATACAGGCTTCACAATAGTCCAAGTAGAGGAGAGAATGGCAGATCTAAAGCAATAGGTACATATAAATCGATGTAGAGGATGTGATATCACACCCGATGCAACACATGATGACTGACATCTGAACATACATGATGCAATGTGACAATAGCATAGTCCTGGAACGTGGGAATGCTCATCATTCCTTGTTCTGACCGTGGAAAGGGACTCATCTTTGCGATCTGAAACATAAAAGGAACATGTCAATATTTACATTGCACATGCTCCCGGAGCGCTTACTTCGTCACTTACAGTGGTTATAAAAAGTCTACACACTCCTGTAAACAAATTAGCCAATGAAAAATCATTTCAGAACTATATCCACCTTTAATGTGACATAAAAACTGTACAACTCAATTGTAAAACAAACTGAAATCTGTAAGGTGGAGGGAAGAAAAAATCAAAGAAAACTAATGTGGTTGCATAAGTCTGCACACTCTCTTATAACTGGGGATGTAGCTGTGTTCAGAATGAAGCAATCACATTCCAAATCATGTTAAATAGGAGTCAGCATACACCTGCCATCAGTTAAAGTGCCTCTGATTAACCCCAAATTAAGTTAAGCTGCTCTAGTTGGTCTTTCCTGAAATGTTCTTAGTCGCATCCCACAGCGAAAGCCATGGTTCACAGAGAGCTTCCAAAGCATCAGAGGGATCTCATTGTTAAAAGGTATCAGTCAGGAGAAGGGTACAAAAGAATTTCCAAGGCATTAGATATACCATGGAACACAGTGAAGACAGTCATCATCAATCGTAGAAAATATGGCACAACAGTGACATTACCAAGAACTGGAGCTCCCTCCAAAATGGATGAAAAGACCAGAAGAAAACTGGTCTGGAAGGCTACCAAGAGGGCCTACAGCAACATTAAAGGAACTGCAGGAATATCTGGCAAGTACTGGCTGTGTGGTACATGTGACAACAATCTCCCGTATTCTTCATATGTCTGGCGTATGGGGTAGAGTGGCAAGATGAAAGCCTTTTCTTACAAAGAAAAACATCCAAGCCAGGCTGCATTTTTCAAAAAAAACAAACATCTGAAGTCTCCCAAAAGCATGTGGGAAAAGGTGTTATGGTCTGATGAAACCAAGGTTGAACATTTTGGCCATAATTCCAAAAGATATGTTTGGCGCAAAAACAACACTGCACATCACCAAAAGAACACCATACCCACAGTGACGCATGGTGGTGGCAGCATCATGCTTTGGGGCTGTTTTTCTTCAGCTGGAACTGGGGCCTTAGTTAAGATAGAGGGAATTAGGACCAGTTCCAAACACCAGTCAATATTGGCACAAAACCTTCAGGCTTCTGCTAGAAAGCTGAACATGAAGAGGAACTTCATCTTTCAGCATGACAATGTCCCAAAGCATACATCCAAATTAACAAAGGAATGGCTTCACCAGAAGTAGATTAAAGTTTGGGAATGGCACAGCCAGAGCCCAGACCTGAATCCCTGTGGGGTGATCTGAAGAGGGCTGTGCACAGGAGATGGCCTCGCAATCTGACAGATTTGAAGTGTTTTTGCAAAGAAGAGTGGGCAAATCTTGAAAAGTCACAATGTGCCATGCGGATAGACTCATACCCAAAAAGACTGAGTGCTGTAATAAAATCACAAGGTGCTTCAACAAAGTATTAGTTTAGGGGTGTGCATACTTATGCAACCATGTGATTTTCTTTTTTGATTTTTTCTTCACTCTACTTAACTGATTCTAGTTTGTTTTTCAACTGAGTTGTACAGTTTATAGGTCACATTAAAGGTGGAAAAAGTTCTGAAATGATTTATCTTGGTCTCATTTTTTGACAGCACAGAAACATGACATTTTAACAGGGGTGTGTAGACTTTAGACCTTTTCGATCCACTGTACACGATATATGTTGCTCATTTCATACAAACGTCTTCACTGTTCTTTCCCTACATATGAAACGAGCTACTCATCTGGCTAATGATGTAGGAATATCACATAGATTACACATTAATGCATCTTTGGAGAGCCAAATGTGGTGTTTTACCTTGGACGCAGTCCCAAGCTCATCCACGAGGTGATTTGTTACACCAGGACACGTGCGCTGTGGATCGTCATTAGTTATCACCGCTTACCTATCTGCTGTATTCTGGAAAGAGATAGGCCGATATTAATAAAGTGATTGATGTGTTATTTGTGTCCTTCAGCATACGTGGCCATATTATTACACAAATACTCACTATGTAGCTCACATTGATGTAGCAGTTCTGTTGCTGGTCATGTTTTTCCATGTCTAGGTTGTTTAAAGAAGAGTTGACACACGACAGCAGCTCTGTAAGGTTAATATGATGTTAGGATTACAGTCACAAATTAGACAAAGTATGTGTGTATGGTATTTTTCAACCACATTTGGATCCCATTTCATGTGGTTTGGCAGGATCAGACAATGTGAGCAATCCTGGTCCGTAGAGGTTGTAGGTGACTTTAAAAAGGGATTGGGTATCTTTTTACATTACAAAACCAAACAGGCATTAGGGGCTATCCTGGATAAATAGATAGGGAGTATTGATCCAGTGATGAAGACGATCACCAGTATCTGGGCTCAGGAAGGAATGTTATATTTTTCTGACCTGTGTAGACAATTGGCAAAGCTTCACATTTTGTTGTTCGGTGACTTCCTCTGGATCAATTAACAATAATTCTGCGTATTGCAGATCATAGATCTATAGAGGTTGAACCTGATGGACTAAAGTCTTTTTTACATCTAAATTACTAGATAACAATGTAACGTGGGGCATATATACATTAACATAGTGGGATATATAATCCACTCAAATTATCTATGCCATTGATGTTTCTAACCGTCAGTACTTAAGATGTGTATGGGAATGTGTGCTTACTTACCTATAACTGATCATGTGGCTTGTTCCAGTGTACAAACATCGACAACGTCAGTGAACTCTCCTCTACTGTGGACTGGTTGGAATTCTGTATGACAAGGGCGATGGATAAAGGTGGATTTGGGAGTTAGGCATAATCCAGATACATTAGACTGTGTTCCATGCATATTGGGTATGTACTTACATGTGAAGTACTCATGAATTAGGCGGGCACGTTGTTGTGACCCCTGCAGATTATCCACTTCAGGGTGAAATAAAGGCTCTTCCTCCCCAGGTAGCGGAGCCGCATCAATGTCCCCCAGACAGTTGGCCTGTACTACTATATTGTGCAGACAGCAGCAGGCAACGATGATGCGACAAACTTTCTGGGGCTTGTATTGTAGAGCCCCCCCAGTGGAATGTAAACATCTGAAGCGCATCTTTAGTACACCAAAGGTACGCTCAATTACATTCCGGCAGGTTTTATGCGCAGCATTATACCGCGCCTCTGCCCGAGTATGGGGATTGCTCACAGGGGTCAACAACCACGGCAAACACCCATATCCTGCATCACCTGGTGGAAATAAAATATGATGTTGATATGAATAGGATGTTGTGATGTTTGACAAAGCATATGGCCAAATATCGTCATCATGACCTATCAACACATCCCTGTGGCTAATACACAGTTAAAGATATATGTAAGGGAGATGGATCATGAATGCATCTGATAGGATAATTAGTAGGGTATTAACACATGGATTCTATCTGAAGCTTCAGATCAATTATAATGTGATTTCCACAAAAATGGAAAATCCAGATGTTCACACCCACAGGACACTTACATGAGGCGGAGATACAAGGGAAATACAACAGGGTACATATTGCGACCCTTCTGGTAGAGAGCAGGAAGTCACTGTTGCAGTTCTTGTAACGAGCACATGCCAGAGGTCTGAGGTGAAGCGTGATAGTGTATTCTTGTGAACGTAAATGTGATGCTAATTCAGGTGGAATTTCCCAGGGGCGGACACGATCAAACGCAAATGCCAAAAGACCTTGGAGATTTTGATAACTTCAAGGTAAGCTAATTCATGTTTATTCCTAGATATATTCAGGCAAGAAAAAGTTTGCCAAACAATATTAATTCTCCTCTATCAGATGAATTCTGAAGACATCTCACTTACATAGGCCGTACAAGAACACACAACACGTTATGTAGACTAGAGATGTCCATGTCACAGGATACAAGGGAATGCATCAGAACATAAAGCTAATGATTAATCAGTTATGGTTTTTGTCATATGTTGTTGTGCATACTGTTTGGCCAAGCTAACACAGGGATATGGCCAGCAATGAGCTATTCTGTTCTGGCTTTGGTAGTATTACTCCGTAATGCACATGTGAACATCAGAGCAATAGAGGGAAACATGATGTACCGTATGTGTTATTGTATCCAGTCATAGTAAGATATGGTTGACTGCCATTACTAATGTGTACTCACCCAGTAGCCATCCGGATGGAAATCTGCCGGACTCAAAGATGTCATATATTCCGGATGCACGCAGGATATAGGCGTCGTGAGCACTTCCCGGGAAGCCTGCAAACACACCTTGTATGCGCATGTTCGCATCGCAAACAACCTGGACATTGATTGAATGATAATGCTTACGATTTCTGTACAGCGCTTCTTGCTCTCTAGGAGGTATCAGTGCCACGTGTGTACAGTCAATAGCACCAAGCACATTGGGGATACCTCATAATTGGAAGAAAACGAACTTCACCTTCGAGATCTCTTCAGCAGTGTTAGGGTAACTGATGTATCTGGCAGCTCTACGACCAATAGCACGGAGGAATGCACTCAGACAATTCGAGAGGCTTGGCTGAGACATTCCTCCGGCTATGCTCAGGGTGGTCTGAAAGCTCCCAGAAGCAAGGAGGTGTATTGCAACTAACATCCGTGTCATTCCTGGGAGGGCTCTATGTGCCCCTGAGCGAGGCTCAAGGTCCGCTCTGAGAACCTCATAGAGCTCCCCAAGTCTGGCACGGGTCAGCCAAAAACGCTCATACACCTCCCCATCAGTTAACCCCTCTCATGTGAGTCTCTCCCTGTACACATTGGGTGCCCGCCTCCTCACAGGCTCCTGGTCAGGCTCCTGGTCAGGCTCCTGGTCACCCTCCCCCCCTTCTGCCTGAGCCAACACATCCTGTACTCCCCCCAGCAGCTGATCACCGACAACATTGTCAGCCTCCCTGGGTGCAGGTGGCCCTATATCCATCTGTCCCTGTGCTACTGGAGCTCTCTCTCCTCCCTGATCCACCCCCACGATACTAGGCATGGCCTGTGGTAATTCCCTTGCCTGGCTTGGTTCTGCCCCAGCATGGATCACATCACCACTCACACCCTCATTCACTCCCAGACATTCCTCTCTGCCACTCCCCATCACCCCCTCAATCACACACCTTGCTTCCTGGTCTTCATACTGTGCTAGTTGAGCTGCACAAAAGCATCTCAACCTCATACGCCCACTCATCCTGGCCATCATCCCTCTCACATGATCATCCATGCTGTTTCAGACATACTGATGACTTGTTGGGGATGGGGTTATATAGCTTGTTGATTGCATGATCTGGTATTAGGCACGTTAATTTCTGCTTTGCCATTGGTCACCTGTGGATCTTTACATGGCATTCCAGCTGATGATTTTAAGTCAAGAAGCCTCTCAACCTATTACATACGCACTTGGCCGCATGTAATTGGCTGTCCCAACGCGGGACGCCAAGTGCGTATGTAATTGGCTGAGAGTCCCAACGCGGGACGCCAAGTGCGTATGTAATTGGCTGAGAGTCCCAACGCGGGACGCCAAGTGCGTATGTAATTGGCTGAGAGTCCCAACGCGGGACGCCAAGTGCGTATGTAATTGGCTGAGAGTCCCAACGCGGGACGCCCAGTGCGTATGTATTGGGACTCTCAGCCAATTACATACGCACTTGGCGGCCCGTGTTGGGACTCTCAGCCAATTACATACGCACTTGGCGGCCTGACACTATAAGTGCGTATGTAATTGGCTGAGTCTGTTGGCGCGCTCGCAAGCTGATAAGGGGACGTCCTAGCGAGACACGCCTCTCAGCCAATCACGTACGAGCTAAGAATTTGATTGACAGTATGAGCTTATAAATGTGATTGATACAAACCCATGCGCTGACTGTGTTGTAAGAGCCATTGGAGTTAGCACGCAGTTTCAGGAGCAGGTGGGAGAGAGTTTGAGTTGTGAGATTAGTGGTTTGGAGAGAGGTAGATTACTTTTTTGTCTTGTTTCTTGTTTACTTCCTAAGTACTTATATTTAAGCAATACACATATTTACAGATTTCACATATTTGCAAGACACATAGATTAAATAACACACATAGAGACATATATATAGTTAGGACACACACCCCACACACCCATTCCCCCCACCACACCCCATCCCCCAACACACCCCATCCCCCACCACTTATTAAATACATATAGCACACACATCTTTTCTTTCCAACAGACATTCCAGTAATACTTTTATTTCTTTATCGTTCTTTTGATTTGTAGGCGCACTCTTTTTGATTGTTTGGGATTTTATTACTAGCATATTTACACGTAAGAGTTACACATATTTACACATTACACATATTTGCCTGACACATAGATTAAAGACACATAGAGACATACATAGCGTTAGGACACACAACACCCCCCCCCCCAACCTTTGCACCGCATCCCCCAACAGTTATTAAAAACACATAGAACATACACTTTTGTTTCCATCACCTATATAACAGTTACACTTATTTTGAGTTATCCTTATTTTTGTATTATTTGAGCATGGAGGGAGGAGATAGGTGGAGAGAGGAGGAGAGGAGCGGAGAGTGAGGAGAGTGTAGTGGAGGGTGGAGGAGAGGTGGAGGAGGTGTCCCCGGAGGGGGTGGAGGAGGTGTCCCTGGAGGGGGTGGAGGAGGTGTCCCCAGAGGAGGAGGAGGAGGTGTCCCCAGAGGAGGAGGAAGAGGTGTCCCCGGAGGGGGTGGAGGAGGTGTCCCCAGAGGAGGAGGTGTCCCTGGAGGAGGAGGAGTGGTCCCCAGAGGGGGGGAGGAGGAGGAGGAGGGAGACAGAGGCACTAAGAGAGGAGGGACAGAGGGGAAGGGGCCTGTTCCCAGGGGGCGGGGTAGTTTGGGGAAGGGACAGGCCTCAGGAAGAGTGCAGGGAGGCCAGGGTCCCCGAGCACAGTCGAGAGAGCAAGGGGCTATTGGCAAGGGCAGGCGCAGGGCCCGTAATTATACGCCCCAGGAGAATATGGTCCTCCTGGGTGCGATCCGTGACCGGCCCGTCATCCTTGTTGCAAGGGAAGCGAAGCCTGGGCCTAAGGCTCAGGCTTGGAAGGAGGTAGTGGAAGTGATGAAGGAGGTGTCCACGGTTCCTAGGGGCTTGAGGTCCTTGAAGCACAGATATGTGGATATCAGGGCCACGGTGAAAAGGAAGATGGCCAGAGAAGCTGAGGGACACAGTGTCGCCTATAAGGAGTGGGAGAGGATCGCAAGGGACTTTCTAGGACCATCGCCCGCAGCTGGAGCTTCATCCCCGGTGGCCCAGCAGGACCCAGCCTCCCGTTCAGGTGAATATCACATACACCAACATGCCACCACATGTGCATCACACACACTACACATGGTGACCAACAAGGACACTGACATGTCAGCTCCATGGAATTAACAAGGGATGGATGGATGTATCATTAAATCCATGAAGCTGACAAATCACTGTCATTCCTGGCCACCCCAAGAGTAATTAAGCAATAGAGTCCATGTACTGGTGCGCCCAATGCAGCCTATGCAGTTACAGACCGCATAAGAAATCCAGACAGTGTTAGGAGCCAGGAGAGGTCAAGACAAGAAACCAAAGAATAGATCCAATCTAGCAAATGAGAGCTAATGGGAGTTGCAATTAGGAAAATCATCCATGTTCAGGCCTAGATGTCAGATAGTTAGGAGTGAAACCGCAGGAAAAATCCAGACAGTGTTAGGAGCCAGGAGAGGTCAAGACAAGAAACCAAAGAATAGATCCAATCTAGCAAATGAGAGCTAATGGGAGTTGCAATTAGGAGAATCATCCATGTTCAGGCCTAGATGTCAGATAGTTAGGAGTGAAACCGCAGGAAAAATCCAGACAGTGTTAGGAGCCAGGAGAGGTCAAGACAAGAAACCAAAGAATAGATCCAATCTAGCAAATGAGAGCTAATGGGAGTTGCAATTAGGAGAATCATCCATGTTCAGGCCTAGATGTCAGATAGTTAGGAGTGAAAACATATCAATGTATTGATCAGCATATTAATGACATGTACCTTTCTTTTCTCTATTTCAGCATCCAGTAGGAGGTCTGGGTCCAGTGATGAGCCACGAGCGGGGCCGTCAGCCCCCGCCGCGCAGGAGACCGCTCAGGGGGAGGAGGCTACAGGCTCATCCGAGGGCCCTGGCTCTTCGGAGGGGGAGGTCGTGGTCGTTGACAGCCCCCCTGTCCAGAGCCCGACTGTCCCCCTCCTCCAAAGACTTGCCATCTCGCCGGGGCGCAGGAGGGAGTGGAATATGCCACAGCTCCTCCTTCCCCACACTCTGAGCCACCGGGGACCACAACATCAGAGACCCTGTCTCCAGCCGGGTCCCAGATCCTCCCCACTCTGTCCCCGCCATCTTCCCACCCGGCCCTGCCAGCAGGACCCGAGCCCCCACCACCAACGACCGAGGCTGCGCTGCTGGAGTTGTTGGCCGTCGTGAATAGGATTGATGCCAACATCTCTGGCATGAGGCGCAGCCTGGACAGGCGCTTTAGGGAGGAGAGGAGCCATCATCGTAGGCTGGAGCAGCATTTGGTCAGGCTGCTGGGAACGGGGCAGGTCACCAGCCAACAGCAGCCTGGCCCCTCCTCTCCTGCCACTACCTCCTCCTGCTCCCCCACCACCAACAAGGAGACGGCGTCCGGCCGCGGACGAGGCAGGTCCTGTGCCCAGGCGGAGGAGGACCTAGGGGCTGTGGACATAATTGTGCCTTCTCAACAGCACTCCTCAGTGACAATCTATTGGTCACAATGCTGACCTCATCTAGCCTGGCTACAGAGTTTTGGATCTTTGCCTATGTGATGGTGACATTTTGTATGCAGATGGCTACCTCCCATCACATGGTCCATGATCCTCTTCTCTGTGGACACGTAGGGTTCGGTTGAACATGCCACCAATTGATGGTCACTGGGGAATGCTGTTGGGAAGGGATGCTGCAGTCCCCTTTTTTTTTAGGCCCTTAGATTTTATGTTTTCTCTTTATGTTTTTCTTTCCATTTGTTTTGTTTTAGGTACAATTTAGGCCCATGAAGGCATCTCCTGCATCTGCAAGCATAGTGGAGGAATTATATGAGGCGTAAGGTTTTCCCAGTGCCTCTCAGGTAGACATTACTCCAATGACAGCCCCCTCCTTAACATGTATCTCCCACAATCTTAAAACTATCATATTGCCAGATATCTCAGACATGATTATTGTTAGCTGAAATGTAGACTAATACCGCTATGGCGGTGGACTTGCAAAGTCTCACAATGGCATGTTAATGACAGCCAGCATTAATATATGCACTAATAAAGCATGTGATCCTGACCTCAATATCGGTCTGAGAACAGATCTTTGGGTCTGATGTAAGAAACAGTGAATGTGGCTGCTGGCCTTTGTGTCCTGTCCATATTAATGGGTATTTGCCCATATTACTCATTATCCATAGACCTAGCTAATAGTTAGTAATGCTTGCAGATGGGAATCAGGTGAGTTGGTATATTGGTACAGTATTTAGCACTTTACTGTACATGCATTGTCATTATTTTTTTTTAGCCTCCTCCGCCTTTTTTCTTTTTTGTTGACCATTCATTTTTGTGGGCAATTTCACACACCACACTGTATGTGTGAAACTGGATTGGATTACACAGTCCAGAGGTTGAATCATTTGTTCAATTGAACAGATCCCGACAAGTTGTAAGTGCCGTGCACTCTAATGGTTTCTTCAGTTAAATGGAGAGATTTCTGGTTCCGGTTGCAGCATGTGACCCTGGTAGGTGCTATGCATCATGCTTATTCTAGACTATTAGATTGACCCCTGTAGGTATCCCCTTTTTTTTATTTAGCCACTTGCTCTCTCGGGACCCGCCCACACCACACCCATGATATTAATGCACAGTCTTGACCACTGCTGATTGTGGTGTGTGTCCAAAAATAAAGTTTTGTTATACCGTTCTGTGAATGCACAGTCTTGACCACTGCTGATTGTGGTGTGTGTCCAAAAATAAAGTTTTGTTATACCGTTCTGTGAATGCACAGTCTTGAACACTGCTGATTGTGGTCTGTGTCCAAAAATAAAGCTGTGTTATTCTGTTCTCCCCATGTCGGTGTGTTTTCAATGGTTGGGGTTAGGGGACATCCACATGCATCACATTAGTGTCACATTACTATAGCTGTAAACTAATGAGCACTAGTTAACCTGCAATAGATCCATACATACTAAGAGGAATAATAGTCCTAATAGCATTAGATATCATATAATGCATCTAATTGATCTACAATCTAGGCATAATAAAGGGTTAATGCACAGGCCAAGTACAATTAGCGGGACTGGGGAGTAGGAACATTCCCCTGTGGGCCTAAAAGGATAATGATAGGTGATACTGCAGTGGGTTGTCAGTTCCTTCTCCAGTGATTATTGATTTGTCCGTCAATTCTGCTCTCACACGCACTTCCCCAACATCACTTAGCAATCGAAAATAATGTAAATTGATGAATAGCAGAACATAATGGGAGGTCACCAAATGGGAATGAATGGTCATCTTGGCATATGGCCACCAGCAATGGCGTGGGACTTCCTTGGATAAGAGTAGTGGCGATTACCCCTGATGGAGGTGAGTTGGCTGGTGCTCATTGTGCCTCTGCAAACCCTCTGTGTGTGTTTGCTGCCCTTGTGGGTGGGAGAGTGACAGCACAACTGACAACCCACTCGGGTCTCACCGGCATAGGAACCTTGTAAGAAAGCAGTGACAGAGGGTCAGAGTGGGACCCGACCGAAAGACCAAACAAGAGGTATTGTGTATTTCAATGAAGCTGTGAGCTATCTCATTAAGGGTCATTGTGGGGGTAAGAGGAAAAGCTGAATGCAGGGCCAAAGCCCAAACCACTGGGGAAGGAACTGACAACCCACTCGGGTCTCACCGGCATAGGAACCTTGTAAGAAAGCAGTGACAGAGGGTCAGAGTGGGACCCGACCGAAAGACCAAACAAGAGGTATTGTGTATTTCAATGAAGCTGTGAGCTATCTCATTAAGGGTCATTGTGGGGGTGAGAGGGAAAGCTGAATGCAGGGCCAAAGCCCAGACCCGACCGAAAGACTGAACAGGACATATTCACATTCTCCATGTGCCCCATATTTGTGTTCCCAAATGTAGATGTGATGAGCAACATGTATACAAAATAACAGGGTTAATATGGCATTTTTTTGATGTTTTTGTGTTTTTATGTAATGAGGTAGTGTGTCTTTAATTTTGGTTTATGTAAGCTGCAGCATGGCTTTTCATTCAAAATGTAACAACTAATTGGTTGTATAATGCCTTTGCTTTGGTGCGGGGAGGGGATGGTGAAAACAATTGTAATGGCCTTCCATGCTTTTCCTCTGTTAAACTCACTTTTATATTTTTAAGTTGTCTGTACGTAATGCGTAAACCATTTTAAGTGTGTTTTTTGTGCACTTAGCGAATTTGCGAGATACGAGCGTCTACGCAAGGAATTCTTGTCCGCTACTTACTACGTAGCGCTTATCGGAGGCAAATCTCGGCAAAGTAGTCCGAAATTACGCAAGTCAATCGCAAGTCAATCGCAAGTCGACTCGGATATCGTAAATCGACTTACGATGGGCCTTTGCGAGATACGAATTCATCCGCAGCTCGAATTTAATAGGGCCCTGTGTTCATAAGTGCAGGAATCCATTTTGTGTTTGTTATATTACTTACTCAGAGCTGATTCATGAACATATTTGTTTTGGCTTTTAGCGGGGAAGGAGGGAACAGAAAGACATGGTAAAGACATTTGTTTAAGATTGAAATAGACACATTGCACAATCCCTCTCATTGGCGCTGTAGCATCATTCACTGCAACAATGGCTCTCCAGAAATATAAACGCCCTCTCACACACACAACCTATGTAACATGGAACTCTCCAGGGTCCTGCAGAGGCCTCAGAATTATTTGAAATTATTTGCATATAAGTCAGACTTTAACTTTTCAAATATTTTTTTTCCATTGTGTGGTGGTTCTTTGACATTGGATCCATGAGCTGTATGTGTTCTGCTCTCAAACAGGCTTTAGAACATAGCTATAGATTAAGGTACAGTCCCAGAACCCCAAACCACACTTATATTGGACTCATAGGGGTGAAGTTGGTTCTGGCAACTGTGAAATGAAGTTGAAGAGAGTACTCAGGTCAGAAAAAAAGATGATTGACAATACATCCACTGTATGTACTATAAAGAAAGAGAAGACCATTCTGAGTACACCCACGTCTCAAGCAGTTCCCACTTTGCAATTAAAAAAAGTACAAAATAATATATACTCTATCAGTTTGTCACTTTCTATGACCAGACATGAACTCTGTCCTTGAGAACGTCACACATGAGATGATTGGAGGGTGATATTCCAGAAGTTGAATACTGTTGATGCTTCCATATCTCAGTAGTATTTCTAGCCTTAAACAAATGTGCCACTGAGCATGTAACATAATGATAAGCAGAAGCAAACTGATAAGACTGGAAAGGCGGTAGCGTATATCATATTTACACAGGCGTTGTTAACACAATAAGCCACAGACAGAGAAAGACTGTTTGAAAAGGGAATTCTTTATTGACATAATTGTATCCTAACAAACATTGATTATGATGATTACAATGGCAGCTCACAGATGTCAGGGAGCAAAGTTCCAATATAAAGAAACACATATAGAATATGGTAATGCTATAAACACAGAGCAAAGTTCACATAAGTAGGATATTATTAGATTACTACTGAATAAGAGCTATAAATACTGCTGCAAAGGTTAAAAAATAATTTTAATACAATGGAATTGCACCTGTGGAGTAATGTCTGAAAGTTCACTTGCAAATTCTGATTTGCAGCCATTCATGGGCCAGTGTACTACCTTTTCATGTCATACTTATGTTTTCGTTCACAATTAATTAACATGAAAATACAAGGGCAAACAGCAGCAAGAAATGATAATTTAGAAACACAGTTTACGTCATTAACAACCATTGCCCCCCCCCCCCCCCCCCCCCATTTTTTCAACTGTGATACCGTTGATTATGCTGTGTTGGTAAGGTTTTTGAATAATGCTATGTCAGTTAAATTTGTTCACTTCCTCTCAGTAGAGCTTAGTAAAATGAGAGGGGGGCAGAAGCTGCTGTTATTGAGGTAAACAATGTTGTAAAATTATACTTTCTGGCTAAAGCTTTGATTTTTTTCTTGTTTGTATGCATATTTTTTAATGTTAATTATCTAAAATAAAGGTTTAACATGAAAATCTCTTACACTGGCCCTTTTATTCTAAAAGGGGTAAAACATTTCTCAACGGAGCTTTTATGTTTGTGTTACTTAAAACGTTGCCTTCTAAATTGATGTTTTTATGGAATCATAATTGGACTCCCAGTGTAGCTAATCAGCATCACTAAATTGCTCCCCATAACTTCACCTTAAGGTAGCCAACAGCTGAGCAAATCAGTGGTAAATGGGAGTTTAAACTGGCTCGAAACAGGGATGAGACTAATTTAAAGTTATTGGTGGATGAGTGGCTGAGAAGTGAATATAAGGATGAGCTTCCTCGCACTTTTATCAGTTGAGAGCAGGATAAGCAGGAGGCATTTTTTTCATCCCATTTGCCCATATAGCCTTACAGTACTTCTTCTTTAATTATGACACCCCCTTGGTTGATGGTTTGCCCAGATTAGGGATGAAGCCCTGTTCATGGCCCAACCGGGCTCATCTTTACCCTGCCCCCCATCCCCTATGCTTCTGCTATTCTAACTTATCCCTCTTCTATCCCTTTTAGACCTAAGAGAGTCTCCAGGCTTAGCCTGTCTCAGAGTGACTTACCTGCTCCATGTGCCCTTGAAGATGGATCTCCATGCATGATGAGACCTGCAGCTGGCCAGCAGCCCTACTGGCTTAGAACTCCAGCCATTTGTTCCAAGCCATTTACCTTAGGTTGTGACCAGAAGAAGGGCGCATACTGCACTTCAGACATATGTCTTGACGGCCAATATCATAGGTGAGAAATTTCCGGAAAAGTGTTCATCATTTTTTTAATACCTTGATGATATTGACAGTATCCATAGGACACATGGTGGTACGGCCTGGTGATCTTATGATGAGCTCTCGAGGCAGAGAATGGCTGTCATGCATTATATGCAATAGCATGACATACTGTAGATGTATTTAACTGAATGAAGATTGTGCCCTCTTTCTGGTCTGGTGGTTCCCTTTGAGGGTCTCTGGCAATAGTACCCGCCCCTACTTTAGTGGGGTCAGTTAGAAAGGGACACTGTTTCCTGTATAACAAAAGCACTTGTTGAGGAACCTCATGCAAATTTAGCATGAGTGCTCTCAATGCAGGATCCAGCATCCCATGTTCAGGTGCTTCAAGAGGATTAGTGCGCCCAGTGCTGCTAAGGGCGGTGATATATTGATTCGGCTAGGAATGATGCATCCCTGGATAAGACAGTAAGGTAAGAGTTGTGGTTGTGTTAAAAAGTCTGAGTTATTTGTTTACATTTTTAGGTCAGGTTTTGTCATTCCTTTTCATTGCTCGGGTAATCTCATCGCGCCTAGGCAATTCCCATCCATTATTCGCCAAAAGCTGAATAAGGAGGTAGGATGGTTTGTCCATTCCCAATCCACTCCAATTTCTAATTTGCATATTTCATTGTTAGGAATAGTGCCCACTTTTTTTTAAAATGTTTAATTTTTTTTTACTTATTGTATCCAAAGAGGCTTTCTGTAAAAGAAGGGATTGAAAAACACCTGTCATCTGTGAATTATATTTCAGTTGATCAAGCACTTAAACCAGTGTGGTCCCCGGGGAGGGAACCCCCAAGGCAAGGGTCAACGTAGAATCTGCTTTTATTCTATTCCCTGTTCATCCAGTGTGTCACCAATTGTTGTGTTGTTGTTTTGAAGAGGGTTATTTTGTTGACCTTTGCATGGGATGCTCAATATATTGTGCCTATTTTGAAACCTTCTGTTCTTTTGTGCAATGGGTGGTGTAGTTCAGGGAGTAGTCACAATATAATGTGTGCTTTCTCAGAGGTCGCAAAGGAATTTGGAATCCCAACAGCTGAAAGCAAGACAGAGGATCCACCTACTACCCTCAGTTTCCTGGGTATTATAAGTGACTAGCGACTTGCCCGTCAAAAAATGACGGCAATAAAATTGTAAGGCTGGTAATGCTGTTTGGTCGAGACATTAATTTTGTTGGTGGTTTGAGATCCTTCTGCGCTCATTGCGAGCCTGGCGCCGAGGCTGTTGGTTGTAGTATTTTTTTTTCTGATAGGCGCTTTTGGTGTTATTGTTTGGTGATGTTTTTTTTGCGTTTATTGCAAGGCTTTGTGTGCTATGAGCAGCGTTGGCGCTCATTGTGAGTCGTGCAGTGAATGGCTTTTGTGTTTATTGTGAGAGTGTATTTTTTTTTGTGTATATGTTTTTTTGTCTGCTAAATAAATAATTAATACATTAATAAATGAATGTACTTTAGCTATTTTGAAGTAATATATGCAGGAAGCATTGTGTTGAAGAGCTGACAATCTGTTTTGATGTTCCTGCAGCATACAATGTCGGTTTGCACAGTTGTGGAGCTGATGTGTAAGTGTCAGCAATGTGTGCAGTGTGTAGTGTAGGAAAAGCCATTAGGATAGCTGTGTACTTCCGCATTGTGTAAGATAGTGTTGTAAAATGGCGGTGAATGTGTGTGGTACGCGGCTGTGTATGATGTAGCGTCCTTGGTAAGAGTGTATATTGTAGCTCGTACAGATTTTTTGAAAAGCCGTATGTGCTTGATGGTGTTTTGCGTCTTTAGGGTCCTGTAGCCTCGTGTTTGTTTTTTTCGGCAGCCATTTTTTCTCTCGCTTAGGGGATTTTCGTGTGTCTAAATTTGGGAATTTGGAGTTAAATTGAGGTGTAACTTCTCTTGCAGAGGTTCTGGGCGCCCCCCCCCCCCTTGCTGTGGGTAATCTTTTTATGTATTTTTTGTGTGTATTTATTGTGTTTTTAATGTTTTCAGGTGCGTGCGGTTCGACCGTTAAGGTCGTATTTTTGCGAGGTCGTAATGTTTTTTTTTGTAAGTACCGCATCTCTTATTTTTTTATGTTAAGTCCGTAAATTTTCCGTTCTTTGTCCCGCGGTTGGTATTTTTTTGTGTAAGTCCGTTTATAGTGATTGCGTGTTAGATGTATTTTGGTAAAGTGCCGCTTGTGTGGGTGTTTGGAACCGTGTGTGAGGCGCTGTAGAGCTTTGCGAGGGTCCGCATTTGTGGTCCGAAAGTCGTAGGGATGAGTGCCTATGGAGCTCATCTCCACCAGCTCAAGGAGCGCCTTTGGAGATCCTTGCCAGCAACTGCGGTCTTCGTTTGCGAGCCCGCAAGCGTTCGCAACAACCCGCATGCTCACAACTATATATGTGATTCAGAAAATGTTCAATGTCTTTTACCTTTTACCTGATCTGGGGGATTTGCAAACCACTATTACTGCTACACTTGTTTGAAAAAAGATCAATCTCTGGGAGCTGAAGTCTTTGTTAGAAAAACTGAACTTTGCTTGTAGAATTATACCTATGGGGAGAGTTTTAGATGGTTGTTTAAATTGTGTTAAATGTATAGGAGAGGGGATAGCTAAGGCCATAGTTCTTCTGGAAGGGCACATGGGTAAATTGATGTGCGCTTGCGTGTGTGTGGTGGGGGAGGGGCGGGGGTTGCTCATATTATGTAAAGGTGTAATTGCTTAAGGTGTACAGGTGGTAGTAGTCCTCCTGGGACATAGGGTCCCTTTGAGGTATCTTTCTATGGGGGAAGGGGCAAGCACCATTGTATTCTTTTGGATAACCTAATGTAAAGGTTAATGTTAATAAACAAGCTGTGGCCTTATTCCCCAAATATATTTGTGTCCATGTATTTATTAGGGGTGTGGAATAATGGTAATCCTTAGTTGACTATGCTAAGGTAAAGGTAGCCCACGGCTGAGCATGGTGGAAGAGAGTGGGGGTTTGACCTGGCTATGAACATGCATGAGAATTATTTTAAAGTAATTGGTGGATGGGTGGGGGAGGAGGAGTTAAAAAGTAAATAAAAGGATGAGCTTTCCTGCTATTTATCAGTTACAATCAGAGCAAGCAGGAGGATTTAGGAATTTTTTCATCCCGATCCGACTTTCTGTTGCAAATTGGGGTCATGAGTTATGAGAGATAGTTAGGTCCTTGGGTCTTGTACAAGGTTATGGATGATGTTACAATTATTGTCACAATATGGGTATGGTGGAGTGCTTGCCCATATTGTATAAAGGTGTTTTTGCTGAAATTGTGGAAATGGTAGTAGTCCTCCTGGGACAAGGGTTCCCTTGAGGTACCCATCTAAGGGGGAAGGGGCAAGCACCATTGTATTCTTTTGGATAACCTAATGTTAAGTTTAATGTTAATAAACCAGCTATGGCCTAATTGTCCAAATATTCTTGCGTCCTTGTATTTATTGGGGAATGTGTATTAATGGTAATCATTAGTTGATTATACCAAGATCAAGACCCATCTGTTCTACATGCTGCCTCTGGCTTCCGGTACACATCACTTTCCACAGAAAACAGAGTGAAACTTTTAGGAGAATAAAGTAGACCTTCCAAAGCTTCCAAGGTTAATTTACAAACCATAAGTAGACCTTAGGCTTCCAAGTAAAATTCACAAACCATAGAAATTCAAACTAAGTACAGATTCTCCCTTTGTGGATAAAGATGTTGCACGATTTTTACCTAACAATCTAACTCATTTTTTATCCAGACATTGAATGTACCACAGCATTATTGAGCTACTGGAATCTTTTATTCATAAAATGTATTGATTTTTTTATATTTAATATCAACATTATAAATATACAAACATTCTATTAACTCCCCTGTACAGCGCTACGGAATATATTGGAGCGTTACAAAAAAAAGATAATAATGATAATAACTCTTTAAAGGATCACTATAGGCACTAATGTTTGTTTGTTGATTGTACACTATTAAAAACAGTATTTTTCTTACTTAAATTGTCTGTTTTTTCCTCAAGCAGAAGGCTTGTCTCCTCCTCCTTGTGCCTTGTCAGGGGGCATTGACAGTTCTGCTGAGGGGCTTGACGGTCATGAGGCTAGGAAACAGGCTGGGCTATGATTTTAATAGCTATGCCCATGACATGATTAGTTCCACTCCCACTCCCATCGACACAGAATTAACAGCTGTACTGTAAACTGCTTGCAGCTGCACCATCGGCCCCACCCAGTGATGGTGCATGAGCCATCATAGCCTCATCCCCTTTTACTGAGCATGTTCAGTCTGAAATAAATAAAAGTTCAGATTTTTTCTTCCTTTTGAATTTGTCCATAGAGCTGAGCTTAACTCCTCCTATCTGTGTCTATTTGTCTTTCTGCGGCTTGTCTTTCTGTGGCTTGAGTGGGTAGATTATTCTAAGTGGCCTTACTCTTCCATTGCGTTCTATTACAAGTGTCCTGTTTAGAAAGTACATTTTCAACATAAGTAAATACATATCTTATCTACATGTACACCTACAGTGCCTTGTTAAAGTATTGATCCCCTTGACTTTTTCCCTATTTTGTTACATTACAGCCTTAAGTTCAATGTTTTGTTAATCTGAATTTTATGTGATCGATCAGAACACAATAGTCTAAGTTGGTGAAGTGAAATGAGAAAAATATATACATAAAACTATTTTTTAGAAATAGCAAACAGTAAATTGGCATGTGTGTATGTATTAACCCCCTTTGTTATGAAGCCCATAACAAGCTCTGGTGCACCCAATTACCTTCAGAAGTCACATAATTAGTGAAATAATGTCCACCTGTGTGCAATCTAAGTGTCACATGATCTGTCATTACATATGCACAACTTTTTTGAAAGGCTCCAGAGGCTGCAACACCTAAGCTAGAGGCACCACTAACCAAACACTGCCAAGGAACTCTCCAAACAAGTAAGGGACAATGTTGTTGAGAAGTACATGTCAGGGTTAGGTTCTTTAATGATCCCCAAGAGCACCATCAAATCTATCATAACCAAATGGAAAGAACATGGCAAAACAGCAAACCTGCCAAGAGACGGCCGCCCACCAAAACTCACGGACCGGACAAGGAGGGCATTAATCAGAGAGGCAGCACAGAGACCTAAGGTAACCCTGGAGGAGCTGCAGAGTTCCTCAGCAGAGACTGGAGTATCTGTACATAGGACGACAATAAGCCGTACGCTCCACAGAGTTGGGCTTTATGGCAGAGTGGCCAGAAAAAAGCCATTACTGACAGGAAAAAACAAAATGGCGCAATTTGAGTTTGCGAAAAGGCATGTTGAGACTCCCAAAATGTATGGAGGAAAGTGCTCTGGTCTGATGAGACTAAAATTGAACTTTTCGGCCATCAAAGAAAATGCTATGTCTGCCTCAAACTAAACACATCACCCAAAGAACACCACCCAAAGACTGAGAAACTGGTAGGAGTTGAGGGAAAGATGGATGGTGCTAAATACAGGAATATTCTTGAGCAAAACCTGTACCACTCTGTGCGTGATTTGAGGCTAGGACGGAGGTTCACCTTCCAGCAGGACAATGACCCCAAACACACTGCTAAAGCAACACTTGAGTAGTTTAAGTGGAAACATGTAAATGTGTTGGAATGGCCTAGTCAAAGCCCAGACCTCAATCCAATAGCAAATCTTAAAGATTGCTGTTCACAAGCGCAAACCATCCAACTTGAAGTAGCTGGAGCCGTTTTGCAAGGAGGAATGGGCAAAAATTCCAGTGGTAAGATGTAGCAAGCTCATAGAGACTTATTCAAAGTGACATGGAGCTTGCTGCAAAAGGTGGCTCTACAAAGTATTGACTTTAGGGGTGTGAATAGTTATGCACATTGACTTTTTTCTGTTATTTTGTCCTATTTGTTGTTTGCTTCACAATAAAAATAAAACATCTTCAAGGTTGTGGGCATGTTCGGTAAATTAAATTATGCAAATCCTCAAAACAATCCATGTTAATTCCAGGGTGTGAGGCAACAAAACACGAAAAATGCCAAGGGGATTAATACTTTTGCAAGGCACTATATTTTCATCTTTTAATCCTTTTATGAAGAAAAGACAAATGTCTTCTTCATCATAAAAGCAATATTGAATACAATAATTCGAAATGAAAGGCTGTAATATTTTATTTTACACTGTGTAAAAACATGTTGCACATCATCAAGCCAAGTTTTTCAAAAACAGATAGTATAAATGTTACACTTCAGTGGTTCTTTAACTACCTTAAAATCAGGCTCCATGTTAATGCTCTGTATTTCCGTTTAGAGTTATTGTGTATTTTTGTGGGTTTTTACTTGATAGAAGCTACCACCAAACTTCCCAAAATGCTGTCCATCCAGCTACCCTACTATATTTTGCTTCATCCTCCTCTTTTTAAATTAAAAATAAAAACAAATGATGTACTTTATTTTTAATTAAATTTCATATATAAATAACAAATGAGAGTCTACCATGTATGAAACTGTACATCTTGAGACACTCCTTAATTCTATTTAGATTATATATATATATATATATATATATATATATATATATATATATATATATACAGTATAATAATTACTAAATTACTAGATCATTTGTAAAATGTGTTTATTTAAACTCTAGCACAAGTACTACATACAATAATGCTTGTTTTTAATATACATTCATTGGCCATTTTATGTAGAGGCTGGATCAATGCTAGTAAGTCTCACACCCTCTACTACTGAGCAATCCTTGGTGTAGGAGAAACTGCTGAGGGTAGCAGGGACAGGTGCCAAGGTTTTGTTTTTTCACACTAGTGCCAAGTCTGTTTTGTCATTTTGTTTATAATGAACATAATTTTCAGTGTGTTTCTTTCTGTGAACAACCCACACATCATATTTTTTGTTTTTCAGCAAACCCTGTATTTCCAAACGCTAACATAAGTTTGAGGTTACCCTGTGAAATAGCAGAGAGAAACCTACCCAATCCCCACCATCATGCGCCAAAGGTAACATACCTGGCAAACAACAGTGTAGTACTGCTGTTACTCCTGAATGTCACTATCAAAGGCTTTATGGTTTTATATTTGGTACTATTTCACCTTTCTAATTATTTTCTCAGGTTGTGTGATCCTGAAGTAATCAGACAAAATGAATAGGAATAAAATATATATTCCTATAGTATTTTTACATGTAATAAAAATTCAGATTTTAGACAGAGGTGAATATTTCTGACTATATATTCCTATTTTTACAACTTGATTAACCAAAACAGTATAAACGTAAATAGACAAATTCACTTTAAACAAATAAATCCCTATTTACTCAGACATATCATTTGTATGTTAGGGTGAGGTTGGAACAGAAGCCCAATTCTTGAAAGGTGAATATGACAATACAGGTCTACAAGATACTGATATTGTGCTGCTGAATAAAATTAATCCCTGAAGAAGTACATTGTGGGCAAAACATGCAGGGGCCCGTTTTATGTTTATTTTACTTTTTTATCTTTGTATATAGATAATGACATGAGGTCCTGCTTGTTTCCCCTCAGACTATCCCCCCCCCCCACTTAAACCCTTGACCTAGGCTACATGGCAAAGAACAACACTGATATACCCATAACTAAAAGATAATCCAAAACCTTCAATAAAAGACAGACACCAAGATTTGAAGTGGGTCTAATTCTAATAAAATAATACAATAATTTAAAACAGCATTAAACTGATAGCAAGATAAATGAGTGCCATCCTTATGCACCAGGATGAACCCAGGTTTCGGAATAGATAATGAGAAGAAGGATGTACTGGCAGAGGCGAAATGCAGATTCTATATCCACCTTAGCCATCAGAGTCCCTGTCCCGTTTGTCTAGCAAGTTTAACCTCCTGATTGATAGATGCATATGTTATCAAGTCAAACGAACTCTTTGTGGAGAACCTTTCTTTAACCGAAGAAACCTTTTGGATAAGACAGATGATCAGTTAACCAGAAATAGTCTGCCCACTTTACATTAAGAGGGTACCTAAATGAAATAGTATTACAGTTCTTCCACCTGCCCTTGTGTCACTCCCTGTCCTTCTTGTATCAAACAACCTTATGCCATCCAGACTGAATATTTATCATATTTATATTTTTCTTTCTGATGCCTTTTCACAATCTTTTATGGGCCCCACTTAATTAACACCTAGCTAATGGCTGTCTAATGTTAATAACATATATGTCTTTATTGCCTCCTATTAAGAATAATACTTTTTCTATATATACATTTCCTTTGCATGTAAAAATAAGCAACTACAAAAAACAAACATTCTGGCACTCACTGATATGTATTAAATTATGCTGTTAACACATGGTCACAATGCAATCAAATATCCTCCTTCTTCCCTCTCTTCTTATGGTACTAGTGCCATTTAGCTTTGAGATCCAGGCACTTTTAAACCTCATACAATTTCAATTTCTGAGGAGTATGACACCACCCAGAAAAGATCTTCCCAATTTAGTGGGAGATGACCACAGGGAGTATTTATTACAAATCCTAAATGTCCTTGGAACTCAAGGTGTTAAGTCTGTCACTATGTTACCTGGAGCCAATTTTTCACTTTGGATACCATTATCATGAGGAATGATGGAGGAAATGCACCTGCAATGTATAACACATAACAATCTCAAGTTTCACCCCAGCCAAACTAAGAAATCAATTATCTACAGTCAAACCATCCATTACCACCCCATCTGTTCTTATGAGGACACCAGAGACAAATGTCTCCTCTTTTCACAAGTCCTTCATCTATCAAGGACATTCAGAAACTGGATGTACAATGACGACACTTATAGATAAAAAAAAAACTGCCAATGTTTCTTTGTTATCACCAGAACGATAACTTGCTAGCATTATTTAAATATAAAACAGTGAAGCAACCAATACACAGCTGATAATACACTGCTGCAGTGCATCTAAAGATGAAGCAACAAGTAGCACAGCTTCATTTTGAGTCAGGCACATATAATGGTGGGGAGGAGTAAGACGTGGGGAATCTCTAGGTGGGAGCAGTACACATATTAAAATGTTAGAAAAGAAAGGGTTTACTGCCTTATTTTCAAACATGACATGCTTTCAATTGAATTGATCTTTAAATATTTTACAGACATAGGGCCTCATTCAATTGCAAGGCCGCAACTCACGCTATACAGGCCTTATGTCTGCAGGGAGAGCTGCGGGCTTGAACTCTGCTACAGTTATGGAGCGATTCAATTGAACAAGCCGGCAAGTTATGGGCTGAAAGCCGAAACCATAATACATGCACTCGTATGTAGCATTTCAGAGCGTGAACATGATCAATTAAGCAATGCCGTAACTCCCGATTTGGAAACAGCCAATAGAAAATGAGACCGTCATCATTAGGTCAGTAAAACATGGAGGTTACATGTCAATAAATTAGCATTTAGGGGTCTGATATGCGATCAGACTTGCAATCCTGCAATGTACAAAATAATAAAAATGAATGAAGGAAATGTTCTAGTCCATGTGGGTGGCCTGATATGTATTAACTCATTGAGTCCTGAGACTGATATAACCCAAAAATGAAACATAAGAAAAAAAAATTTTGGTTGCAGACTTACGAGCTTGAGACTGTTGTGCAATGAAGTCTAATGTCTTTCATCGCTTTCCCCGTCGTTTACAGTGCAGTATTGATTTTTTTAATTGCATTTACAGTGCTACAAACAGGGGTTAAACCCCCTTGCGCGTCCTATCTGGTAACTGTAGGATTTTCTTCTACATTTGACATTCACGGGTGTGAAAATATTTGCGGGCTTGAGGAATTGTAGCAATTGAATAGCAATCTGCGATTTTAGTGATCGCAACTCTTGTGGACGTGAAAGATCAAAGGCTTAGATTGGGTGTAAGTTACGGTTGTAACATTTTTAGCCTGTAACCCGTAGATCGTTTGCAGCTCGCAAAAAGACGCCAACTGAATAGCAAATTAGTTTACGGGCTGCATTACGGGCTCCCGTAAGCTACAATTTCTCAGTTGAATGAGGCCCATAACCTTTTACTACATTACTACTGTAGGCTTTTAATGACCACTGTTATTATGAATTTAAAATGCTTTGAAGTACTATATTTCAGAGTAGACAACATGTTTTCAGAATGTATGTAAAATAATAATACAGCCTCTAAAGTATACCTTTCAAATGCAATCATTTTAGTTTTCAGTGCAGGTTTTGCTTGAAGAGAAGAAGCTTCTGTCTGCGCAATGTGAATGTGACAGCTACAACTGTCAGTTCTCTCGATACTGGCGAATTGAGGCAATGCTTATTTTTATACCAAAATGCTCTTTTTTTTTTGTCCATTTAAAGCGTATTTGCCATAATTCTACAATGTAGTCATATTGTGCTCATTATGTTCTACAACTGTAGATGATGCTGTTAATAGTAGATAGAAAGCTGTTTAGACTTGGTCCCAGTCCATGTAATTATATCTATAGCAGGTTCTATTGCTTTCCAATTATATGGCAGATAAAGTTTTGGTTCACAAAATGGAACTAATGCCCGCACTTGAGAGACATCACATTAGCTGGGTATATCATTTGATTATTATGTAACTCGGTAGTGAATTCAGACACAGCAAGCTCTAGCATAATTAGGAGTGTTTGCATTATAATCAAACAATGATTACCTCTGGGAAGAATGTAATCTTATAATCCACTTGATTTTGTCACAGCAGTGCTGAGAAGAGAAAGCCTTTCAAGTATTTTACAATCAAGGTAATCACTCTCATTAGGGATCAGGATTAGAAGACTTCAGTCAGCATGAGAAAAAATATTGTATAATCATAAAGAATCTCCTCATACCCTTATGACAGTGCAATGCAAGATGTCTGGAAAAGTGTGATGTGTTAGTGTCGTCCATCCTACAAAGCAAAGTAGGGCACAGGCTAGAATATGGTGTTTTCTCAGTGATAGCAACTAATCTAGGGCATCGGCTGTCAAGACGGCAGAGGCCTGAAGTGTGCAAGTATCTACTGAAGAACCTCTAAATCAAATTCTATTCTAAAGCCCTTACATGATTTTCTACATTGCTGAGTGCAATTAATCATGCTTGTGTCAACATGTAAAATGTTTAAAAAAAAAGGTGCCATTGCCGAATAAACTGCATTGGATATATCATTGCACTGATAGGTGTGTCCGGCTCAGGGACTGAGTAGTAATACAATTGTGCGAGGTATAAATCCAACCAATGAAATAAACATACTACTGTATTATCTGTGTACAGACATTAATTTCTTCCAAATAGCAAACATATTTTACACACGTTGTAATGTTTAAAACATGTAACTTTAAGTGCATATACATGTCAATTTTATAAAACTTGCTTCAATAGTCTCTACAGCCATTTTCACATAAGGGATGTTCTAGTGGAATTATTAATATGTTCTGAAGATATATATAGCATACATCCTCATGCTGATGTCGGCCACCAAGAAACACAGAAAGGAAAGGTTGGGTAATATAGTAATATTGTAAAAGACTAAACATTTTGATTGTCACTTTTTGCTACTTATTATTCAGCTTTTATCTTTATAATTTACAATGGCAGAGTCAGAAAATGGAGGCGACAGTGCAAAATTTGGGCCCTCCTCCTTCGGTACCAACTCCCTCAGTGCCCCTCCACAAGACCCCTTCCTATAATAGCTCCCCTCCCCAAGACCCTTTCTCATAGCTGCACACCTAAAGACAACTTTCCATAGCTGGGCCCCCCGGAAGAGGAGGGCCCTGGAGCATTGCATCACCTGCTCCACTGGTAGCTCCGCCCCTGATTAACTCATCCTGGTTACTCAAATTATATATATAAAATGTTTGTATATGTGAATATATATATATATATATATATTTATTTATTTATGTCATTTTTATCTTGAAATGTTAATGTCTTTCTATTGTAATTCTTCGGTGAAAAAAAATATTATTTTTAGTAACTATGTTGCTATAATGGGTGAATAATTCACACTTGCATATACAAGTACTTGACAGCAAATGACAGACTACCTCGGAGACTGTAGAAGAAGTCTCCTTGGAGCCCACACATTTTATATACTGTATGTGCAAGTGCCAATATTTGATTATGTTGTCCGTGTGTCTTACTCCAACTCTCTATTCATAAATAACCTATGTCCTGTCATATATTGGATATAATCAGCTTGCATATGTGTGGGCTAATATAATGTAAATGAGTTCTACACCCTGACTGACATGAATAAGGCTTTATTGAGACTTTAGTATTCTTACTAAATGTCGGAATAATAAATCTATATATATATTGCCTCGGGCCACTATTGACTGTTCTAAACCCTATAATCACCTTCCTTATCCCAGCCATACCAATTTCCTAATTCACTCTCCACAACATTATATTAGTAGGCAAATAATGTGCCCAGTCCTGGCTTCTATGTGACAAATAGCTTATTATCATACAGGGTGACGTGACCTCAGCGCCAGACACTGACATATCCTGCCTTAATGCTTGGTGTTCTACTCTATGCAAATAAACTCGAAAACATTAACAAATATGGCTTTCTCAGTATAAAACAACATCCTTATTCTGTGAAAAAATCACATGCGGATTACAGTGTTTATTCTAACTAAAATTCTGACCCAAAAACAGGGGATCATATAATTATGCTGTTAATTTGTACATCTGGAGATGATGACTTGAAAAATGAGTACACTGTTTTTCTCTCTGCATCGAAGACACCCTGCAGGTTTTAATTGTACTGTCTATAATCCACTGCTGGCATTTTTCTACAATCATTTCATCTGTCAGTTCAGGTCTGCAATTTTTGTGTTTTGACTGGAATTGGCAGCCCAGACATCATGCAAAAATAAAAAATCAATACTGTGGAAATTGTCTGTTCCGTTAAATTAACTCTGCCTGTTTGTCTCTGCCTGACCTGATTTCTGCAGGACCCCGAGCAATGAAATGAAGCATTTTGTGGGAAAAAACTTAGAGGTTTACAAATTACATCCAAAATACATTTGCATGAGACAGATGAAAGAATTTATCACAGGAAGCTGAGAATATGCTCTGTGCTAAAGTCAATCAGTATTACAGACTATCTGAAGAGAAACTATTCTTTACATTTAATGTCACATTGAATAGCTAGAGTCGTATTTGCAAAACTGGACTTAGTGGGAGTCATATGCACAATCTTATGTTTATGACTTGGTAGTATAAATACCCCCTTCTGGATCGCTACCTTGTTGTGGTGAAGGGGCTTGTGTACCTCAATGAAGCTGTGAGCTATACCATGTAGGGTCACTCAAGATGGTCAGGTCTTAGCAGAGTGGTCAGACAGATTGTGATCCATTGGAGAAGGAACTGACAACTCACTTTAGTATCTTTGCCAAGAAAACCTTATGGATAAGCACAACCAGACACAAGATGTGCCTGGCATGCTGTGGTCCATAGGGTCACTGAGAGTCAGACACGGCTGAGCAACTAAACATACATACATAGTATAAATGCAAAGCTCTGTTGTTGTCAAGTCTAGACAAAACTTATACTTTGCCATCAATCCCAGAAATTATTAGATATATTAGTAGAAATAGAGAATTTGACTATTTAGACCAAAGTTGTTCGGTAAAAATGAAGTGCTTGATAGCCCAATGGTATATATGGGACAAGTATTTGGAGAGAAAAAGGAAGAAATTAAGATGTTAAGAAATAAGAAAAGTTTGTAATGAATGTAACCCTACGATTAGGGGATTTGTTATTTTTATAATATAGGATTGTCCTCTGGGTAATAGAGATCATGCCTTCTCCTTTATAAGACCTTACTGATAATGAACTCATCTTGTTACGACTCTTTGAATGTTGTTTTGTAAGACTGTGTATTTTTGTCTTTTTTGGTTGGGATGTTTATGTTTTGTACTGATAAATAAAAAATTTAATAAAAAAAAAAAAGTCTAGATAAAACTGATCAAAAATATATTCTTCTATTAATTATTTAATCATGGCTAATTTATTAATTTGATACATCAAAACTTCTTGACTTTGTTTTGAAGCCAGAATTAACTCTTTCTTGGACCATTTTCCCCTTTCTCATACTTGTCAGAACGATAATGCTCAAATACTTTATACTATGCTATAGCCTACATAAAACACTTAGTTTAATGAATCATTGTAGTGCTTATACAATAGGGTATATATTTATTTAAATAATTTTATTATAGATTACAACATAATGTCAACCAACAATTTCCATGTTTTTCAGTTGACTAAAGTAATGATTCCCAAGCCTCTCCACAAGGACCCAATGATTTATGTTTAACAATGTGTGAGTACAGGTAAGGCAATTAGTATTCAACAGGATGTGGCGCATCTAATTTCCTCATCTGTATTCATACAGCGTTAAACCTAAATCCTAACATATCTGGCAATCCCCAAGAAGAGAATAATTCAACCAGAGGATAGTTGACAAAATATTACCTTGGTAGTTTTTTCTTTGTCAACATTATATTTAGATGCTAATTTATCCCTATGATAAATTTTTATCCCCATGACCGAATATCTTTGCTGCATTGCAAAGACAGATCATGACGATTCCCATAGTGCTGTGTGTGAATTGTTGTTTTTATGAAGACGTCAGGATAAATAAAGGAAACACAGCCAACTTCAGGCACACATGGTTAAAACTGGCCACAGATAGAGCTACAGATGTTACAACTAAATGAAACACCTCTCACTGCCATGACATTTTACAGATAAACTAATAATGACATAAATAATTATAAATATGGAAATCTTACAACGCTATCAACTGAGATGGGGCTTTTAAATCTAATTGATATTACTATTATAATAATATCCCTGAGGAAGTCCTATCCATATGAAACGTGTTAGATTTTTAACCCTCTCTATGTGGTGTCTCATTGATCCTTTTATACAACTGGGCTTTTGACATTTATTTTAGCTTTTTACCTTGCGTAAAGTCAGTATATTTTTATTTACTACAACAGCAGATCTTTTTTTTGGTCTCCATCTCTCCTCTGTTGTTTTTCCAAACTTGAAATTAGGTGTCATTTAAGGATGAGTTTTGCCCAAACCTGCTTTCTCCAGAAGGGGGAGATGCAGATTCATGTCCCAAGGTATGCCAGCTGCAACTAAAGTTGTGTCAGTCATGTCAAGTAGCCATTGTGTAAGAAGTGTTGTGAAAGCTACTATTCTTATACACATTTTCCTCAGCCTAACTATGGTAATTGCCTCATTTTAATTCAGTTTGCAAGAATTATTAAAATAAGAGAATAAAATAAACGTTTTCCTCTATTGAGAATTTTTATTATGCTTTCCTACTTTCTGTCTTTATTCGATTTTATATCATGAGTATATTAAAAAAAATAAACCTAAAAGCTTTTTGGTATATTTTACCAAAAGTGTATAGCTGCTATTGACATTTAGAAATATTTTTCTGGCAGACTGGTAAATGCATCTCTTTTAATTAAGTATAGCTCATTTTATGTTTGACTGTCACTGAATATTTTAATCTGTGTGACTTTTTTTTTTTTTTTGATTGACAGTTGTAGATTTTAACAAATGTTCCATGGCAGAAACATCTGACAGATCTTAAGTTTACACATTCGTCACACATCCTGCAGGCCGACAATCAAAGTAACACTTTATGGTACACCTACAGTCCACACAGATCAATATGAGGTGGAGACTGGAGCTGATAGCATGTCCCAGTGGATGACTGAATATAACATCACCTTTAATCTGGCTTTTTGCCTAAAAAGTACTTGATGTGCCATAGAAATTAAAAATCCCATCACCAGCATCTGCTTCTGAGCTTGACAGTAGTTAATGTGCATGCTATATATTTTGCAGACCCAGATTTACCGTGCAATACAACTGAGTCACAAAGCTATTTTAATTAACGAAGGCACATGCCCATGTGTTACATTGCTAACATATGGCAGTTTTGACATTTATTTCTTATACCAAATAATGTTTATTTTTTTTGTTTCAATTTGAGCAGGGACAAATTGCAGAAACTGGTCAAATAAGATATCCTCTTTCACTGATTAATTATAATCTGATAATTTGATATTTTAGTTATATATATCAAATAAGAAGTGCACATTGCTGTGAGTGCTAGCTGTTTAAATACTCTACTTCATCAGTTAAGCTGTGCTAATTGGATTGTTCGAATTACATTTTCTTGAACTACTTGTAAATGAGAAAAATAAAAATTTCCTCTTCTGTTTTTATTTTCTGTGTTGCTATGCACAGTCCTTTTCCGTTTTTATAAATTAAAGTCTTACTGTATGATGGAATATATACAGTGCCTTGCAAAAGTATTCACCCCCTGGCATTTTTTGTGAATTTTTGCCTCACAACCTGGAATTAACATGGATTGTTTGAGGATTTGCATCATTTAATTTACAGAACATGCCCACGACTTTGAAGATATTTTTTTTAATTATTATTGTGAAGCAAATAACAAATAGAACAAAATAACAGAAAAAGTCAATGTGCATAACTATTCACCCCCTAAAGTCAATACATTGTAGAGCCACCTTTTGCGGCAATCACAGCTCCAAGTCGCTTTGGATAAGTCTCTATGAGCTTGCCACATCTTACCACTGGGATTTTTGCCTATTCCTCCTTGCAAAACTGCTCCGGCTCCTTCAAGTTGAATGGTTTGTGCTTGTGAACAGCAATCTTTAAGTCCAACCACAGATTTTCTATTGGATTGAGGTCTGAGCCTTGACTAGGCCATTCCAACACATTTACATGTTTCCCCTTAAACCACTCAGGTGTTGCTTTAGCAGTGTGTTTGGGGTCATTGTCCTGCTGGAAGGTGAACCTCCGTCCTAGCCTCAAATCATGCACAGAGTATTACAGGTTTTGCTCAAGAATATCCCTGTTTTTAGCACCATCCATCTTTCCCTCAACTCTGACCAGTTTCCCAGTCCCGGCTGCTGAAAAACATCCCTACAGCATGATGCTGCCACCACCATGTTTCACTGTGAGGATGGTGTTCTTTGGGTGATGTGATGTGTTGGGTTTGCGCCAGACATAGCGTTTTCTTTGATGGTCGAAACGTTCAATTTTAGTCTTATCAGACCAGAGCACCTTACCCCATACATTTTGGGAGTTTCCCACATGCCTTTTTGCAAACTCAAAACGTGACATTTTGCTTTCTTCTGGCCACTCTGCCATAAAGCCCAACTCTATGGAGCGTACGGCTTATTGTGGTCCTATGTACAGATACTCCAGTCTCTGCTGTGGAACTCCGCAGCTCCTCTAGGGTTACCGTCGGTCTCTGTGCTGCCTCTCTGATTAATTAAAATATATATACTGTTAAAATTAACAGCGAATATTTAATAAATTTAGTTTTTAATGAAAAAGATATGTTGCCTATACTGGAGTCTGGAGATATCCATGATACATGTGACGGTGCATTATTGCTGGGGGCATTATAGGCTAGGGTTTTACATTTGATTCTGGAGGCTATGGGAAGCCAGTGGAGTGACTGACAGAGAGGAGCTGCAGTTACAGAACGTTTGGTGGATAAGTCTAGCGGATGCATTTATTATGGATTAGAGAGAGACGGGTGATGGGGAGGCCAGCAAGGAATGAGTTGCAGTAGTCAAGGCAGCATATGATGAGAGAGTGGATTAGGATTTTAGTTGTGTCTTGTGTGAGAAAATGACACATTTTGGCAATGTTTTTTTAGGCAAAAAGACAGGATTTTGTTAGGGATTGTATGTGAGGAGTGAAAGAGAGGGCAGGGCCCAACAGAACCCCAGTAGTAGCATTAAATATAAATTAGGATTTTGGAAGGAATTTAAAATACCGTTACAGTTAAAATACAATATACACTTTATACATCTAATGATTCTAGCTCAAAATCTCAAGATACATAATGTTTCCATTGCAATGTAAGAATCGTTTTAACATGGCTTCTTTATAGCATCTGCTTGCCATTATAACACATAATTTGAGTATGAAGCTGGTTGGATATGCATGTGTTAACTAACCCAGAGATGGCACTGCTTTGATCTTTTGGATCTTTTTCTAATTGCTCAGATAAAATTCCAAATTGTATTTGGTATTACAGTATATCTGCTGCAGTAGTTATTGGGGTGCTGAAATTACTTGTATAATAGTTAGTTATACACTTTTTTTGTGACTTCACAACACACAGAATTGCTTTTTAGTTAGACAACATGAGCTATAGGTTAACATTGAATTGGAGACTTATCATCTCACTAGTTATAAAGCTGTCACCTTATTGTCTCACATACACTGCACTATTTAATGTATGCTGGATACAAAAATGAACAATTACCCACTCTTGGCAAACACAGTTCTGTGCCTATGATGATCTAATAAAGCAATAATTGATAGCAATGATATTATTTACAGTCAGACATCAAACCCCTGAACCTGATGATCTGAATTTCCCATGAAGACTAATTATAGACCTTGAGATTTTTGGCAGACACTAACGAATGGAAAGCAGAATAAAGAATAGAGTAGATCAAATGACATGTGGTGCCTATTAATCTTTTGCAGTAAAGGCATTGACTCTGAGCACAATGACACTAACGATACCAGAGAGCATGGAGTACAAATCCTGTGTGCAGAGATTCTTGCTGTATAGCAATGGAGAAATTTCAGTTCTCGTTGGGACTCATTCTGTGAAGGAAAAACATTTTTTTTGTATTGTATGTTGCATAAAAAAAAATCAAGTAATACTTTTTATACAAACAGTTGGATATTCAATTAAATCGCAAGCTGGAATGTTTTTGATGGTTTTAAAGCAGTGATAAAAGTGAAGATAAAAGTTGAGTTAAATGTCCCAATTTCTTATGTTTTCATTGGAGTTATTTATCAAACAGACTTAAACTGTACCCTTGCTTGATAAATAAGCTTTTAGGAAATGAGGATATTTTATGTTTTAAGTATGATTACCTCTGCCTATTGCCACTTATCCCTTGCTTATCTCCTCTTTTAATCCCATTTAATAAATTTACCATTTGAGAGAAAAAATTAAATGTATGTTTTATTAATAAAAATGCTACTAAAGAAGCTTAATTTGTTTCTTTCAATGTTTGTGAATTTGAAAAGTACCAATGAATACCTATAAGCAAAGAACATCTCAACATTGTTTAGCTTTTTGGTGCTTTTTTAAAATATATTAGAAAAATGAATTCCAATACTATATAATTGTCTAACTGCGATTCGTCGTCACGCTTCAGACGAATCGCAGTTAGACAATTACAAACTGCTGCGCATTGCGCAGAGCGCGGCGCGAGCCGTGCTTGCGCGCAGCGCGGCCCAGTGGGGAAGAGGCACAGAGGGAGAGTAAACTGCTGCGCATTGCGCAGCGCGGCCCAGTGGGGAAGAGGGGGGGTAGAGGCACAGAGGGAGAGTGGGGAAGAGGGGAGGGAGAGTGGGGAAGAGGGGGGGGGAGAGGCACAGAGGGAGAGTGGGGAAGAGGGGGGGGGAGAGGCACGGCACAGAGGGAGAGTGGGGAAGAGGCACAGAGGGAGAGTGGGGAAGAGGCACAGAGGGAGAGTGGGGAAGAGGCACAGAGGGAGAGTGGGGAAGAGGCACAGAGGGAGAGTGGGGAAGAGACACAGAGGGAGGGGGGAGAGACACAGAGGGAGGGGGGAGAGACACAGAGGGATAGGTGGGAGAGACACAGAGGGATAGGTGGGAAAGAGACACAGGGGAGGTAGAGGAGGGGGAAAAGACACACGGGAGGGAGAACAGGGGGAAGATACACATGGGAGGGAAATGGGGGGGGGGGGAGAGGGGAACAGACACAGGGGGAAGGGGGGAAGAGACACAGGCCAGGGGGGAAGAGGCACAGAGGGAGAGGGGGGAAGAGGCACAGAGGGAGAGGGGGGGAAGAGACACAGGGGGGAGAGATACAGCGGGTGAGGGAGGAAGAGACACAGAGGGAAGGGGGGGAAGAGGTACAGAGAGAGGGGGAAAGAGGCACAGAGGGGGGGGGAACAGAGGAAGGGGTGAAGAGACACAGTGGCGAGACACACAGAGAGAGGCGGGGGAAGAGGCACAGAGAGAGAGGGTGGAAGACACAGAGGGTGAGGGGAAAGAGACAGGGAGGAAGAGGCACAGAAAGAGGAGGGGGAAGAGACACAGGGGAGTGAGAGGAGGGGGAAGAGACACAGGGGAGAGAGTGCAGGGGGGAAGATACACAAGGGAGGGAAATGGAGACACGAGGAAGGCCGTAACAGACACAGGGGGAGGGGGAAAGAGACACAGGCCAGGGGGGAACAGACACAGGGGAGGGTTGGGGGAGACACAGGGGGAGGAAGAGATGCATGGGAGGGAGAAGGGGGAAAGAGACACAGGGGAGGGGTTTAGAGACACGGGAGGGAGAGGGAGGTAAAAACACAGGGGGGTAGGAGATGCAAAGGAGGTAGACGAGGTGGAAGGAGACACAAGGGAGGGAGAGGAGGGGGGAAATAAGACACGAGGGAGGAAGTAGACAGAGGGAGAGACTCGCAATGAGCTCCAAAGGGGCTCATTGCAAGGCCTGTGATGAGCGCCAAAGGCGCTCATCACAAGGCCAGTAAAGTAGAGGGGGAGAGGCTTACATTGTGTGGCAAACAGCATTGCCAGGCTTCAGTTTTTATTGCCGTCATTTTTGACGGGCAAGTCGCTAGTATATATATATATATGTTTAGTATTGCTGAGTGGCAGTGACTTTGCAATGTACTGTATATGCATGATCTGTACATTGTCAGCATTTCAGCATGGTTCAATTTCCTGGTTCACCACAAAATATTATAATGTCACCAATTTGATAAGTGATGTTCAGAGCCATGTTGCACATTAGAAGAACTGCAATAATGCACCGTCCATGCGTTCAACAAGAAGAATATAGTAAGTTAAAATGAAATAATTTTAAGATGCAAACGTACCCTACCAATACTATACAAAGAAGGTGATAGAGTCCACACAAGGAGGAAACATGTAGGGAAGTGGTTTGACATGCTTTATTCTGTGATTTTATTATAAAAATATGTATTTGATGTCATCATGTTGCAGATGTCCTGTGCAGATTGTAAGTGAACACTGAAGTTCTCTCACTGAATAATTCAAAAGCTGATCATTGTATAGAGGAGAGACTTGACTTGGTAGACATATTCTGGAATGTATATAGATCTAGATATACTAATGAGGGATGCTATTTTCCTCAGAAACACTGTAGTTTGTGTCATCATTACTGATTGTGCCTTCTGTTTTCATTAGCCAGGATCACTAAAATATAAATTGGGATGCCACCATTTCGAACCACACAGTGCCCCTATCTTTAGAATGAAGCCCCTACTACAGGGGTCCATATGGACCCCCTTGTTATGCTAAATTGTCAATGTAGGGGCTCCTATAGACTCACATGGCATCTAAAATTAACCAACTAACTTAATGCCATAACCTGATCTCTATGGACCACCATGGCACTCTAACCCCTACATTAATGATCTTTATGGTCCTCCTTGGACCTCCATGGGGCTCTATAAGGTCCATAGTACCTAAAACTACACCCCAAACTATCTACCGTAACTAAACAAAACACACAAAAAATCAGTGCAATTAAATAAAGAAAATCAATTACAGAAAATTAAAAAGAATTACACAAAATAAAAAATATAATTACTATTAAAATATTAAAAGAAATTACAATACAAAATAAAAAATATTGAAAATAACAAAACAATTGAACCTGTATCGAAAACAGGGCTTAATTAATACATTAACCTCCTTGGATGGCCGGTCCAGCAATGTCAAGTGGATAAACTGGTCACATCCAATGTTGATTGAAGCCATCGGTCCTCTTTTCAGAAAATCCATGGAAAAGGCCTCTTCATTCTTCATTGAAGACCTTCACTCACCATCTTTTTGCAGTATGGAAATGTGTTTTTCCTGGCTTAATTGAAAACCCTTGGCTGCTTGCTTCAGCCCGTGGGAACAGGGTCATCCAAAAAACAAAAGAAAACAAAAAACGGTGACACTATATAAGTCCTAAAACTAACAGAGCTCCTAATAATGGCTTTTGACCACACCCTCACCTTATATACAGTTTTTCTATGCTTCTGATTGGTGGAAATATATGTGAAACGTATTTCAGCCAATCAGAATCGAGCAATTCACATTTCCTAAATCTGCCCCATTTCTAATTGGAAAAGCATTTAACCAATAAGAATGCAGGGATTTAAATCTGTGCATTATGATTTATTAATGCCCTTAGTACAATTATTAGTACAATTATTTTTGGACACCTTTTGGAAAATTCAGAGAAGTGATTCCTGTTCAGGCAGTGGACTTCCACTGAGATCCTGTATAGTTGAATGCCAGTGTTTGTTTTGAGTCTATTTTATTTTTAAACTCAATTTGTTTTGTGGGTGTGCATTCTTTAATGTTAATACTATTTTTTTTTAAGTTTAAATATGTACTTAATTTTTCTTTTTTTTTTGTTTCTTCTTGTCGTTTGTTAATGTTTCCTCCTCCACCTGCCAGTTCCCCTTTTACACCAAGAATCACATTGTGGCTTCTTAGTCATCATTACAGCAAATGTTTTAGATTGAAAAATAAAGACTAAATATAATAATACTGTATGGTAAGCACAGCAAATTTCAAAATGCCTTGCTTTGCACTTATTTATAACAATACAACAGTAGCATCAGGTTTTGTTTTGTTCGCTTTTCCGCTTCACAAAACCTCACTCAGATCTAGTCTCTTCCACACCAGAAACTTGTGAATTTATAGAGAAAGTCTTCCCCTAAGGTATGGTTCCCAAGTGACAACAGTTGGCTCATACATAAACTGCAGACCCACGATTTACTAAATCACATTTGTCATTTAAGCCCCTAGTCATATTCCTCTGTCACAAACATACATTTTTATTTACATATTGAATGACTTCTTCATTTTACTGTAGACTACATCTTATTCTTTGAATAAAAGAAATGTTAATAATGATTAAACCATTTAACTCATCTATAAGAAGAGTACAACATATATATATATTTTACAAGTATTTGCCCAAGTTTTATATTATGCAATGATATTTTTCATGGTAGAAGAACCATGAGAAAATAACAGACCAGGTTCATACAAAGGCTGGGATTCCCTAAGCAGTGTATCGCCCTAGATTGCTTGGCTCTACTGCACAATAACAGCTCAATATCTGAGATCCCAGTTCACTGAATGTCAGCCAGAATTAGTGAATGAGGTCAAAATAAAAGAACAAAATGTCTATTTGTAAATCAGTACTTTTACTATACCACACCTTCTCCACACTTGATAGCATTCCAAAACACACCAGGGAAGTAACATTTGAGGTTTACGTTTAAAATTCTATTGTGTTTGTCTTAAGAGGGCTTGGCAAATCTACACATGGGCTAGGAACTGAAGAATAATTATCTTAGCCCTCACTGATTCATTTTCATCCTCCTTGTAGCCATCTTCTCATTGAATTCACTTATTACTCACATATATTCCTCTTTACCAACCTTTGTAGGGAAATAGAACACCAAAGTAGTTTTTGCATGATAAAATATTATGTAAAACCTGCTTAAGCCTCATTGAAACTAACAGGACATGCACAATATTTAGTCTGTAGATTTATTTGGCTGGCAGAGGGCAAGCCCCCAATAGATATTATACTTCTGAGACCTGTATTTGAGAAAAAAAACACACTATGTCATATTATCAAATACCCTCTTTCTGATACAACAAAGAAAAAGTACTAATACTAATACTAATCAGGAAGAAGCTCAATATAATATGGAAAAGTTGTTTATTTTTTAGATTAATCAGTAATTGACTGCATGGATAAGGATGTCCAGACTGTGGCTCTTACACAGATTATATCTTATTGATTTCTATACTCAATTATGAAGGAAGATGCCACAGTGGTTAAAGTATCTAACTAAGAATTGTATGATGTGGTTTCAAATTCCACTGCCCCATTCATATGTACTAGCAGTGGGTGAAAAATAACAATATAACTAATACAGGAAATGTAAAACTTAGTTACTCAACATTTAGACCTGGTACTAATTAGTGCCAAAGGCACTTAAAGTTCATTAAGTATATGGCCAATTTTATGGGAGGATAGAAGCAGTCTAAGAACCACTAACAACAGGCTTTTACAACTAAATTCATTTACCAATTTCACATCCTCTATTTGAAGGTGACTTGAGTGTCCCTTTAATACTTTTAATTGAGAGCTAGAATAATAGCAGTCTCTGGTGTGTGGAAAATGTAGGAATTGGAATAGATGTATAGATACTTTGCTGTTGTTGTTGTTTAGTCGATCAATCGTGTAAATTCATGGTTGCAGTCACCATGAAGGGGTATATGGGGAGAGAGAAGTACAGAAGCCACTTCCTAGTGCAGGTAAATCAAGATTTATTAAAACAAATACAAATATATATATACACATATCACTCACATGTTATGACCTCATTCCAGAGGTATGTTAGTAGCACTTCAAAGATATTCACTTGAGTGTCCAGTCTTTTCTCCACAATCAACAAATGTTCATTCAGTAGATAGTTTCCTCTTAATTTTTTTTTCTTTTTTTTCTTTTTATTATCTACTCCTGGACCATATATTATATATAATATTAGATCTGTGTTATACAAGTATCTGGAGGTGCATAGACTGGCCAGTTTATTTGAGTCTGATTTGATTGTGTATATATACTTATATATATATGTTTTTTTCATTTGTACTGTTTAACGCCATTTTACACAAAAAGGAGATCTTATCTTTCACTGCACTAAAGAGCACACTTAATTCAGGTAGAGCAAGCATAGCGCTGGGATAAGATCAGACCAATTTTTGCGGATCTTATTTTTGTTATGTATACAAATTTCTGCATTCACCACGAGAAAGGATCCTGGGGCCCAGGAAAATTAAATTTGTCACTGCCTCCACTTCTTCTCCATCTATTTGCTGTTTGTCATGATCTTCGTCTTTTTAACGTGGAGCAGCAGCTTAGGTTTTTCTTCTTTCACCCTCATCAATAGGCCCTTTAGTTCCTCCTCACTTTCAGCCATTAGAGTAGTATTATCTGCATATCTGAGGTTGTTGATATCTCTCCTAGCAATATTAATTTCATCTTTGGATTCTTCCAATCAGGCCTTTTGCATGTGTGTGTATTCCTTATATACACATGAATAAAGAAGGTAACAACATGCAGTCTTTTGTCGCACTCCTTTCCTCATCGGGAATCATTCGGTTGTTCCATGTTCGGTTCTAACAGTGGCACCTTCTGACCTGAAGGGCTTATCTTCCATATTGTTATGTCTCTTGTTATGCTTATCCATATCCATGCTTATCCAAGTTTTATTAGCAAAAATACTGCAGTGGGTTGCCAGTTCCTTCTCCAGTAGACTGCAATTTGTCTGACCTCTATGCTGTAACCTGTCCATCTTGGGTGACCCTACCTGGTATAGCTTCAGCTTTATTCAAGTACACAAGCCCCTTCACCATGACAAGAAAGCCACTGATAGTGACGATACATTAGAAACCAAATATAATATACTAGCTGACACAAGTCTGGTTCAGCAGATACAAGAAAAATATAGTCAAATAAAGTTAGAAAAGATAAATATAGACATAAATATGTAATTTAACAAAAATATTTCAAAATATTTCAAAGAATTGGTCACCATTCTATTATATAGATAGAGATTTGTGATTGGCACACAATAATATCACATGTGATGAACGTTTACTACAAGGAAATTAATTATTTTCATCATTACATTTGTTGTATATATTGTCTTGTTAAACCAAACTTCCAATACTCCAAAAAACAATCAAATGTTAGAAGTTCTCAGGATAATGTAAATAGATTTGGTATTGATCAGGAACATTTAGATATGTTTATTTTATCCTCCTCAACTGAAGTTTTAACATTAATAAGCATATTAAAGGACAAGAAAAATGGCACTTGCTCGTCAAAGGGACATGGAATACAATTCCTTTTTCATGCATTTAAAAGAACATGCTTTAAACCTTACCAGATATTTTTAAACATAATTAAAATGTTTAAACGTGATTAAGACTAACTGGAAATGCACAGAGTATATGTTGCAAATATGTCTAAAAAAATCTACATTACTACTCAGTGGCTGACCAGGGCAAGCCAAATATCAGTTCAATATTCAATCTGTTTTTCCTCTTTGAGAGTATTGTTTAAAAAAAACAAAAAACAGTGGTGTATTATCAGATATACTCTTTTAGACAACAAAAAAAAAGCTTTCGAAGTCCAGTATAACAAACTAAAAACAGAAACACCCGCCACTGTAAATTGTTCTTTAGTGAAAATCAGAGGTTTTTGAGTAATATGTTTGTGAATAGAAGTTTCTATCTTGTCTTTGTCGGTTCACATTAGAAGAGATTGATCTTAATGCATATGTTTTATTTGGTCTGTCAGTGGAGGGAAGGGAAGAGGTCAGAAGCATTTGTTAGATAATTGGATCTGTTTGAGATTGACACTTTACATGCCCAGAGGCAGATTGCCTCAATATACAAGCACTGCTCTCCTACTAGTTCATGACTTTTTTTAGTGCCTAATTATGCTCTTTTTTTGCGTTGTTCAGCCGTTTTCCAGCTCCCCGTGACCTTATGGACCGGTCATCTTTATGCCAATGGTCATGCTGGTCCCCGTGGCAGAGATACTGCAGTTGGTTGCCAGTTCCTTCTCCAGTGGACCACACCTGGTCTTCCTAGGTGGTCTCCCATCCAAGTTCTGATCAGGCCTAACCCTGCTTGGCTTTAGGGTGGTGTGACCTCTTGGTTCCCTGACTGGAATCAAATTCAGGTGGCATCGGTGAAAGCACCGAATCCTATCCACTGGACCATCAGAGGACCCAAATATACTCTTAGTCAGACTCAAAGTTTTCAGACACATACTGTATTATTTTATTGTATAGTCAGTAACTCTAGGCAATAAAAAAAATAACCTTCAGACAAGAATGTACAACTGAGACAATATTAAGACACATATAGTAAAACTGTACATGGTTAATCAAATGCAAAATATGTAGAAAACGTGATGGTTTGTACAATGAATACATTATTTGAGTAGAATAAGATTGCCTCATCTAAACATAATTTGTAAGCGGACGTGTGGCGTGTGATTGCATTGTGATTGGTAAAACTATCAAGTCCCCTGTATAATAAAAAAAAGTCCAGTATTCATTATTATTATTTTATTATAATTATTATTACAGGGAAACTACACTTAATGCTACTCCAATGGGAGCTCTTTTCCCCTCTAATTCCCAGCTTAGGGCTATTTCTTATGATAGCGAGTTTATTGCGCGCCAAATCTCATTTGGCCCTTAAAATCTCCGCTTAGTGACCTCTGATTTGCTATAGCCCTGTCTGAGCAACATGGCGATGCCTCGTTTAGCTCTGTTTCACATACCGCCTCTGCATGCATAAATTTGTAATGCACCAACATATTCTTTAGTAGGGGTTAAGTGCAAGGCAAAAACAATATTAACATTTTAAAAAAGAATAAAGGGCCCCAACTTTGAGCTTAAAATAAAGCGTACTTACAGCCCCATTAAATTCGAAACACATAGAGTCATTGGCACACCCGCAAAGGCTGCAGGCTTGAAATTCATCGGCGTTTAAATTAAACCATGACGCGAGTTACGGGCCGTAGACACAAACATGTAAACCATTTTTGCGCACGTTGGATGTGCGGCCGTGAACATGATCAATTAGTCAAACCCGTAGTTACAGGTTTAGACGGTGCCAATAGCAAATAATATCGTCATCATTACGTCACTGAAAAATGGAGGTTAAATTTCAAAGCCTTACGGGTTTCAATTACGAGTTTCAATCGGATCCGCATTCCAGAAATAATGCAATATATTGCAATATATGTAATAAATCAGTAAATATTATATTCTAGTCCATGTAAGTTCCATTATATGATTGCCGGAATTGCACGGAAATGAAACAGAAATAAAAGTATTTTATATTGCAGATTTGCGAGCTTCAGAATCTTGTGCTAATAATTTTAATACCTAACATCACTTGCCCTTTCAATGACAATACAGTAGTCTGTGTATATTTGCATTTAAAGTGCTAAGGACAGGACTTTAAACCCCTTGCGGGTCCTCTCTAGTACCCATTTGCTTTTTGGGTCCATTTGCGGGTTACAGGTTTGAACGCCAGCAATTTAATAGGGATTTTCGAACGTAACAGTTACAGGCTTGACATGTCAAAGGATTTGCGGCCGCGTAGTTAACATTTTTAAGTACCGTAGGGTTTTTCTGCCTGTAACCCGCAGATTGTTAGCGGGTTACTTTACGAGGCCAATTTAATAGCTGTAAGCCTTGCGGGCTATGTTACAAGATTGGAAACTCACAAAGTTACAGACTAATAGCCACGTTAAATTCCAGCCTCTTAAATCCAGCGTGTAGCATGTAAGGACTGAGGGCTTGAAATGTGGCCGTTTTATGTCCTATTAAATTAGAAAGGCTGCGTTGGAGAAGCTAAAACGCAAACCAGTCTGTGCTGCTGTGAACAGGATCAATTAGTCAAACCCGTGGTAAGGGATCCCGACAATAGGCTCCCGACAATAGCCCTTGCTGCGGGGGACCCCCGCGGCAGTTAAACACTGAACCCCTGCTATGGGGGATACTCAAAGTACCCCCTCAGCATCTTAAATGAACCCCCTATACTGGGGGTCTCCATCGGGACCCCCGCAGTGTCTCCATATTACGCATTAAAAAATGTGCATTTAAAAATTCAAGCATCTGCGCCTTCTGATTGGCATGTAACTGCTAATCAGATTGCAGCCAATCAGAAGGCCCAGGTGCTTGGAGCCAATCAGAATGGAAATTAGTAAACCCCCCCCCCCGCACTAATTATTTTTTTTAGTTTAAAAAAAGTGGGGTTAATTTTAGGTGCCGGGGGGTACCTGTAGTACCCCCGTGGCAGGGATTCATGTTAGGAGCCTGCCGGGGTCTCGATCGGGACTCTTGCAGCATGGGGATTTGTTTGGGGAGCAGAGGGAGCTTTAGGAGCCGGAGGGAGGTTTCGGGGCCAGAGCGGGGGTCTCTTTTGCTGCTCCTGCAGCAAACATGAGGACTGTAGAAGCCTTTGCGAATTACGGGCTAGCTTGCTTGGGACTTCGTTGCAATTTAATAGCATGATTGGAACGTAGCAGGTATGGGCTTGACAGAACAAAGGGTTGCAGGCTGCGAAGTTCAACGTTGATCAACGCGTAGCCTATTTTCAGCCCTCCTGCGTTTTAACATGCAAGCCCACTGCGTGCTACGTTACGGGGCTAATTTAATAGCCGTAATCCGTAAATTTGGAGTTACAGGCTATGTTTTAAAACGTAGCCCCAATTTAATGTGGCTGCAAAGGGAGTTGACATTTATGTCTTTATATATAAACCCATCAAAATGTAGATCTGATTTTAATGTCAAATATTGCCATCATTTAGTAATTTCAAAACCTTCCTTTCAAACAAGAGGAAAGTCATTTTGTATTTCTGTGCATACACTAAGCAACTCATATAAACTGACACAGGCCCTTTGTCATGGAACACCCTCTATGGCTCTATTTATCAAGCAGGAAATTATCTTGAGAAATTCACTTGTGGTGTTTTCACAGTGTGCTCAAGCAATTTGTTATGACAAAGTGAATGTGAAACCCAATTTGTGAAGTTGTTTCATGCACATTTTTATATGGCAAACTGTTTTGATATGTCAAATCAGTTAAAATGTGTTTTGACGTGGTGAATTTTGTTGAACAGCTTTGCTATAAAAAATGTTGAGTAGGCAATATATATACATAAATACATACATACACATTTTTCTTAATTGTACATTTTATATGTTAAATTTAAACTTTTAAAATATGCTCTGGATATCCTGCGTATGCTAGTTTTAAATATAAATGATTTTTGCTTTTATTTGTGACCTGCCCAGGATAGAAATGAGCAAGAACATAACATTTAAGTTCAAACTAAACGATTATTTTGTGAAATTACTCAAATTTATAGCTTGCTAAAATTAGTGGATTTAATTTTTTTTTTTACAAAAAAAATCATATGAGCTTCACATTCATATACAATAAAATACTAATTTGAAGTAATATAATCATAATGTTATGACCTCATTATCATTTATAAAATTATATTACTTTACAAGTGAGTGGTGTAAGGCTCTTTAAAAAACACTAACATTGGCATCAATGAGTGGTTTATTACTATTTAAAAAAAAATTTGTGATCAACACACATAATTTTTAAACCTTCCATAGTATCTCCTCTATACTCTCCTACAGTGCTAAAAATACATGTCATTGGTAACTGATTGGATTACTCAGCATGCTTGCTGGCTGTCTGATCACTTGGCAGATAAGAAGCAGTGCAGCCCCCATATGATCATTGCACTGGCTTCATCACTGACTACCACTTCCACCATGGCCGGATTACCCATTAGGCTTCCCTGTGAAGGGCGCCCATTTTTTCAAAACTTAAAAACCCCTAAACAATAGTTTTTCTGGCTTAAAAATGAAATGCTACAGTTCACAGACTGGCCACAAGGTGACACCTGCCGGGAACTAGAATATAGAGTTCTTACTGTTGACTCATCTCATGCATTTCCTGCTGAGTGTAGAGGAAGGAACTGCACCAGTCGCACAGAGGAACATAAGTAAGTTTATGCAGTATAATGTTTTTCACTAAAATGTTTTTTTATAAGGAAATATTGGTATAAAGTAGCTCCTCAATTGAATTTATTCTTGGAGGTGGGTTATTTACTTGAATATAGGTACGTACATTTATATATTGTTATGCTAATTATAGGTGACCCTTGCTTAATATGTGTACATTTGTTTAATTATAGTTGATGCTGGTTAAATATATGTACTTGTATTATAATTATTGATGACACTAGCTGAATAGACATACATTTGTATGCGTATAGGTGAAGCTGATTAAAATTAAAAGTTTTTTTTTATTCTCCCCACCCTGTGTCTCTTTTCCCCCTTTCAATCCCCTGTATCTCTCCCCCCCCCCCCCCCCCCTCCCTGCCCTTTGTCTCCTTCCCCCTCCTCTCCCCAGATCGGACCGCTGCTGCATTTAAAAATGAAAATTTCCCGCCGCGGGTCCTTAAAGGACCGTAAAGGTCGTGCAAGGACCTGCGCTAAATTAAATATTAATCTCTGCCGCAGGGGTAACATAAGTACCCCCCAGGCACCCATCAGCCCTTAATTAACCCTATCACTCATGGAGCACTCTATACAGAGCCCCATGACCCCCTTATTAACCTTATCACTTATAGGGCTCAATACAGAGCCCCATAAGCCCTTAATTAACCCAGTCACTCATGGGGCTCTATACAGAGTGCCATGAGCCCTTAATAAACCCAATCAATCATGGGGCTCAATGCAGAGCCCCATGATCCCTTAACAAACCCCATCACTTATGGGGATCTGTAGTAGTTGAGTAGGTAGTGTAACGGTTAAAATGGAAGGGTAGGATGGGGTTTACTGGAAACATTTGGGGTTAAATATGCCCAGTTAAGGTTAAATAGGACTAGATAGGCTTACATAGGACTAGAGGGGTTAAATAGGCCCAGCAAGGGTTATATAGGCCCAGTTAGTGTTAAATAGACCCGATTAGGGTTAAATAGGTCTAGATTGAGATAAAAAGGCCCAGTTAGGGTTTCCTAGGTCTAGGTGGGGTACATAGGCCCAGTTAAGTTTAAATAGGACTAGATAGGCTTACATAGGACCCAGTTAGGGTTAGATAGGCCCAGTTAGGGTTAGGTAGGCCCAGTTAGGGTTAAATAGGCCCAGTTAGGGTTAAATAGGTCTTGATGGGGTTAAATATGCCCAGTTAGGGTTAAATAGGCCCAGTTAGGGTTATTAGGTCCAGATAGGATTTACAGGGTTTAGTATGGTTTAATGGGGTGTAGTTAGGGTCAAGGGGTTAATGGGGTATAGTTAGGATTAATAGTGTAGTGTAGTGCTTAGACTTTGTATCATGAGGGTTCTGGAGCACTTATAGTGTTATTATAGACCCCTATTAGACTGAATGGGTTGAATAGAGGCTTATGGGGGTATGTATAGACCCCCATAAGTGATGGGGTTTATTAAGGGCTCATGGGGCACTGTATTGAGCCCCATGTGTGACAGGGTTAATTAAGGGCTCATGGGGCTCTGTATAGAGCCCCATGAGTGATAGGGTTAATTAAAGGCTCGTGGAGCTCTGCATAGAGACGCATGAGTTATAGGGGTTCGTTAAGGGCTCATGGGGCTCTGTATAGAGCCCCATGAGTGATGGGGTTAATTTTAGGTGCCTGGGGGTACTTATAGTACCCCACGGCAGGGGTTAATATTTTATTTAGCGAGGGTCTTTAAGGATCCGCAAGGTGGGAAATTTTAATCTTTAAATGCAGCAGGGGTCCTGATCGAGACCAATCGATACGTGTTACTACGTATCTCTCTCAGAGCCTATTTTCAGACGTTTTTGGGTGTCATGTCACAATGGCGGCTGCGAGGAACATATTAAGGAATCGGTCCTCGCAAACAGCACTAAGATGACTTTTGTGAGGACAGAGGGAACAACAGATTCTAATTTAATGAGGCCCTTAGAACGTGCTCATCGTGCAAGGTTCATTGTGCTCATAATCATTGCTGTGTTAGGCACACAAATCTTTAAAATGGTAATTTACATATCTAACAAATCACTAAGAAACATATTTAGCAGAAACATATTTGTTTCTTGAGCTCCATAAATGTACAATTGTTTTTATATATTGCTAAAATGCCAGCTTGCTCCTTATTAACGTGTCTCATATGGAAAAGAAAATGTATTAATAATAAAAGGTGTAATATATACATATAAATCATAAAAAGCGTACAATGTATAAGAGGCTGTCAGCATTGATTGATACTTTTCTTGGACAAATTTAATACAGCATTGATGCACTTCAATAGGATACCTGGCAGTATCTTTATTATGTACGTCTACTTTGTTATTTCATGGGGCAGCTGTTTTCCAAGAACATTTATAAGACATGAAATTGAACAATAAGACAAATATTCTCAGGTCAGGCAAGTGATAAATCAAATAGCCTTAGCATATTGCAGAGGAGCTATTAAGAGAGATGTCAGGGTGAGTTTGTGGTTTAGTGCAATACAGCATTAGAAAAACTGATACAAAATCTGAAATGACTGCAAGTCTTACCCCAGCACTTCTTACAGAGGGAACAATGAGCTCTAAAGAAGATCATGCTTTCGCTTCAGCTTTAGCATTATGTGTATCCGGAGAAGGATTTCCCTTTATCTACTGCCTGTGAAAGATGAAAAACACACTGTAAAAAGCTGACAATCATTTTTTTATTGAATTGCTGGAGGCTCTCCTTATTTTAGCTCATTGCCATGGCTTAATATAATTCCTTGTTAACGGGCATACTGTATATAAAAGCACTTTTTCCAGTTTCCAGATACAAGAGGCATATGATGTGCTTATAAAACCAGATATTGAAAACCAGTCCTCAAACAGCATAGGAAATTTGACTGGCTTTCATTATTCATATTATATCACAATAGGTTGATTTAAATAGGAATATTGTTTTATATTCCAGTCTTATTTTATATTCTTCCTTGCTGATGGGTCATTCAGTGTATAGAGCAGGTAGAATAAGAGTTTCTATGTTGGGAAGATACTATATTATTCATCAGTTAATATTTCTATATTACATGTTTTATTGCTCACAGGGCTTGATCTAACTGATATTAGCAGAGGACTCACTAATCAAAAACTACTGGTAAATGTATTTTTTTAAGTGGGAAATTTATATTAGTTATGTTAAAATAGTTATTCAGAGAATAGTTAGGGTAGTGCTAAATAACAGGTAACACATGTGGCCCTAAGTCCTTTACATGGGGTCCCCAATCAGTTTTTTAGAGTGGGAGAACATTTCCCTCTTCAACAGAACACAGTTTAGTATTTGTTTCAACAAGTAAATCACAATCTCTTGCACTCCAAAACACACACACTATCTAATACAGCAATTAGCAAATAAATAGTCAATTATTTTATTTTTTGGAATGCCTGCACATTTTATATCCATAGGGTACAATAAACCATCAATAGAATTATTTACAAACATTTTAAGGCAATTAATACAAGACAGCACATTGTTATAGTGGGATGGAAGGTGACTTATGCAAAACAGAAAGAATAAATATAGAAATTGTGGATAATTGAATAAAGGACATAGATGGTATTTGTTGTTGTTGTTAGTCATTCAGTTGTGTCTGACTCACTGTCACCCTATGGACCCCGCATGCCAGGTTCATTGGTCAGTCACTGGCCCTCGGAGCTTCATCAAGTTCATGTTCATTGCTTCAATGACCTCGTCTATCCATCTCCGCCTCTGTCGTTCCCTTCTTGGTGTACCTTTAATCGGAGTCTTCTCTAGGGAATCCTGCCTTTTCATGATATGCTCAAAATATTTGAGCTTCAGCCTCATGATCATACCTTCTAGTAAACAGTCTGTCTTGATTTCCTGATGTACTGATTTATTGGATCTTCTTGCAGTCCAAAGGACTCTAAGCATATTTAGCCAACACCACAATTCAAAAAGGCATTAATTCTACAACGCTCAGACTTCTTTATGTTCCAGCTCTCACATCGGTATGTTACTACTGGGAATACCACATTTTGATCTATGCAGACCTTTGTTGATAGTCTAATATACTTACTATTTGTCCAATCTTGCCATAGCTACAGTGGCGGCTGGTGAACTTTCAAGTTGGAGGGGCGCCAGGGCGAAACGTAGCCCCTCCCCTTTTTCAAACCACACCCATTTTTATAACCCCTGCCCCTGACATCATAATGACCTTTATAAGCCCCGCCCAATGACCTTATACTTGCAACGCCCATTGAAATACATGATCAGCAATGCAGCAATGTCAAGAAGTAAAGCAACAATGTGTTAAATTCATTGGTATACAATATAGATTGAAAAAACTCATGTGACAAGACTACAGCAATATCATAATTGCACCTATACGCATTAACAGAAAAATTAAAGCAGTGACACTTACTCTCTTCTTCTCAGGGTATTCACGTTCAGTAAGTTGACCAACGAGTACAAACAAATCTGCTGCCACAGAGGGCTTGCACCTGGGGTTGAAAGAAAACAAGCAAATCAATCAGATCATTCAAGAACAAAACCATACTTTAAAAACCTTAAAAGACCAAGTGGAACCATATAGGCCCCAAACATACCTTAAAAGACCAAGTGTGACCATATAGGCCCCAACCGCACCTTAAAAACCTTAAATAACCAAGTGTGACCAAATAGGCCCAAACTGTACATTAAAAACCTTAAATAACCAATCAAAACCATATAGGCCCAAACTGTACATTAAAAAAAAAATACAAAAATATATATATATATATATCAATATATATATATATATATATATATATATATATATATAGATATATCTCAATATATATATATATATATATCAATTAATATATCTATCAATCAATATATCTATCAATCAATATATATATCAATCAATATATAAATCAATCAATATATATATACACACACATAAAGCAGCATACACAAAACAACAAAATATATTAATATCAATATATATATATATATATATATATATATATATATATATATATATATATATCTCAATATATATATATATATATATCAATTAATATATCTATCAATCAATATATCTATCAATCAATATATATATCAATCAATATATAAATCAATCAATATATATATACACACACATAAAGCAGCATACACAAAACAACAAAATATATTAATTGATATTTAATAATTGATTAATTGATGTACTTTATTAATTATTTGATTATTGCTCATGTATTTTTATTAGACATTATTTATTATACATATTACAGTGCTATTTATATCCTGTAACATGTATATCACATAAATAGCCCTGTAATATGTATAATACATACAGGGTCACACAAGTTCACACTAACCTTTTTTGCCCTTACAGGCTTCCATACCTGCTTTGCTAATTTTTTAAAGACTCTGATTGGTTGAAATCAATGTCAATCAGAGTCCTTCAAAAAATATAATAAAAGGAGGAGCGTGGGAAAAAATCAATTAGTCGTCGAGGGAGCTCCTTGTAGGAGGAGCTTCATTAGATTGTTGTTTTTTTGTTTTTTTTAGAGCGTCGTGTTTTTTTGGTGGAGGCCTCTTGAAATGGGCCAGAATGGATGGACAATGGCTTCACTCAAGATGAGGACAAGGGCTTCTATCAAGATTGAAGGACATGGGCTTCAATCAAAATTGATTGGAATGCCCGACTATCCAGGGCAGAAGGCCACGGCTGGAGGGGTCAATTTGACAAGTATGTGCTGTTGTTTACTTTATTATTTTTTTTTTCTCCTTCCCTTATTTTTTTTAATCTTTAAAAGTGACAGGCAATGTATTCTTTTTATTTTAACTGCAATGTTAAAGATACATTGCCTGTTACTTTCAAAAATGGAATAAAAATATGGGGGGGGGGGGGGGGCTGTATTGTTGTGTTTTTTTTTGTTGTGTTTTTTTTTTACTGTAAGGTAGGTGGGTTGCTAGTTGGGCCAGGGTGGGGTGTGGGTCACTGGGTCAGGGTTGTAGGTAGGTTGCTGGGCTTGGTTCTACCAAGCCACCTACCTATCACCCTGACCCAGTGACCACACCCCACCCTGGCCCAACTACCAAGTTGGTAGTTAGGTCAGGGTGGGGGTCATTAGGTCAGGCAGGCTGTTAGGTGGATTGCTAATTGTGCCAGGGTGGGGTGTGGGTCACTGGGTCAGGGTTGTAGGTAGGTGGCTTGGCTTGGTTCTACCAAGCCACCTACCTATCACCCTGACACAGTGACCACACACCACACCCTGGCCCAACTACCAAGTTGGTAGTTAGGTCAGGGTGGGGGTCATTAGGTCAGGCAGGCTGTTAGGTGGATTGCTAGTTGGGCTAGGGTGTGGTGTGTGGTCACTGGGTCAGGGTTGTAGGTCGGTGGCTTGGCTTGGTACTACCAAGCCACCTACCTATCATCCTGACACAGTGACCACACACCACACCCTGGCCCAACCACCAAGCTGGTAGTTAGGTCAGGGTGGGGGTCATTAGGTCAGGCTGGTAGGTGGGTTGCTAGTTGGGCCATGTGGGGTGGGGTCACTGGGTCAGGGTTGTAGGTAGGTGGCTTGGCTTGATACTACCAAGCCACCTACCTACCCTCAAGACCAAGTGACCTCAGCTGGTAGTAGCTGGGTGAGACTTAGGTCAGGGTGGTTAGTGGGGTCACATCAGGGTTGGCACGGGGCCCCATGGGCCTCCTGTCCTTAGGGGGAGTGATGACCGGGTCTGGGGGGGTAGGAGTGACCGGTCCGTCAGGCTTATGCTGGGTGGGTGACCACATGGTCCGTCGGGGGGGGTGACCGGGGTGACGGGGTCATCACCGGGCTTGGCACGAGGCCACATGGGTAATTGTGTGGCAGGCAGGCAGGCATAGTGGGGTACTACTAGGGTAGCCCTAAGTTTATTAGAGGGACTAGGGGTTTGGCCAGGGCAGTTAGGACTTACTGTAGTAGGTTGGGTCTCAGTCTCAGCGATAGCAGGAAACGAAAAGAGGGCTGGCTTATGGTGGTTTATATTAACAGGGGAGTTGTCAATCAAAATTTAACTCGAGGCTCCATTAGCTGGTGGGCGCCCTGGGCTAATGGTCTGGGTGGGCTTAGGTGGTTCTCCTGACAACTGTACAGCCTTCCATCATTCATTGGTCAATGATGGAATACTGTCAGTCATTAAAATGGATACATTTTCACTGCCCATGCATACCTTCTCCCTGGTTGGTGGGCGGAATCCATTCACGGTCATGACTTCATAGAGTCTAAAGGTTAGTGTGAGTGCAGTGTAATCTGATTACACAGCATGCAGGGGAAAGCTACAATAGATAGTGTAGCACACAGCAGTTAATGCATACACACAAGGGGTTATCTTAAAGTGACAGTGTCCCAGGGAATAGTGTTTTTTTTTATTGCAGGTCACAAAAATATTTGGGGGGGGCACTTGCCCCGATGCCCCTATGGATGAGCCGCTACTGCATAGCTCTCATACCCTGAAGCAAATGTCTTGTAATATCATGGCTACAGTCACCATATGAAGTGATCTTGGATCCCAGGAAAATACAATCTGTCACTGCCTCCACTTTTTCCCCATCTAATTTCCCCATCTAGATTGCCATTTGCCATGATCTTCATTTTTTTTACGTTGAGCAACAGGCCAGCTTTTGCACTTTATTCTTTCACCCTCATCAATAGGTTCTTTAGTTCCTCCTCACTTTCAGCCATCAAAGTAGTATCATCCTCGCATCTGAGGTTGTGGATATTTCTTCCAGCAATACAGATTCCAGAATAAGATTAATCGAGCCTGGTCTTATACATGATGTACTCATAGGTGGTATTCTTCTATGAATAGAATAGTCTTCAGAGAACATTTGAATACTTGAAAACTAGGGGAAAACCTAATAAAACAAGGTAGAGAGTTCGAAAGAATGGGGGCTGCTTTTGAGAAATCCTATAGGTAAGCATGAGAGGAAGTTATGATGGATGATGGATCATGGGCAGAGCAGAAAAGACAATTTGGAATGTAACTAGAGACAAGAATTGAGATGTAGGGAAGTGATGTGTTATTGAAGGCTTTATAAATTAGGCTTAGGATTTAGAAAATTATCCTTGATAAAATGGGGAGTGTCTTTGTAATGATCTGGGTGAGGAAGGGATATATTTTGGAGATGCTCTGGAGGTGGAGATAGCAAGTTTTGGTTAGAGATAGAATGTGAAGGATGAAGGAGAGTCAAGTGCGACACCAAGACATCGAGCTGGAGATGTATGGATGGTTTTTGTGTTGTCTACGGAAGAGAAGTATGGAAATGGAGGAGGACTGAGTAACTGTTCTGTCTTGGTGATGTTAATTTTGTAGATATTGTGATGACATCCATGAGGAGATGCTTGAACTACATGTTGTTAGACTACTTAGTAGGGTAGGTAATAGATCTGAGAGGAGAGATAGATTACGAATCATCAGCATAAGCATGGCACTCACACCCATAGGGAGTTGAATATTTTGCCAAGAAGTGGTAGAACTTGAGTAAAGCAATGGATCCAGAACTTAGGGTATGCCAAAAGTCAAGGGTCGTGGAGAAAAGAGCAGTTACAGTTGGAAATGCTGAAGGAACAGTTAGAGATATAAGACTGAAACCAGGAGCCTCTATGACTCATATAACTCTGAGGAGACAGCATGGAAGACTATTGCCTGGTGACACGGAAAGTAAAATAAACGCCAGAGGTGACAGTAAAATGGAGGAGGGCAGCAGCAGAGAACAGGTGGGCTCCTTAAAATTGTTGTATTTTGCTATGTGTAATACAAAAGGGATACATTTGCAGCCTCCTTGGCATTGCAAGTGCTCTCAAGGTAAAAAGCTCCACAGGGAAAAATACAATTAACAAGATTCAGATTGACATTAGTGTTAAATTGAATCTGTCATGTTAATTTTTGTCTTGACTTCAAAGCTTACATTAGTCCATTAATGTTTATGGGTTTTCATTAAAGGATAAATCACAGCAGTCAGAGGACTTTTCTGACCTATGCAGTGTATTGGGTTTTCATATGTAAAATGTATTACTACTGTATTATCACTTGCCTTTAGCTGCAAATTGTAATGTAACAAGTACTGATAACAAACTTTATTAATGGGACTGTTGTGGATAGTAGTCTCACTAAAATCAATGTTAATGAAAATATGACTTGATATTTTAACTACCTAATTAGGTTATACCCCGAGCCAGTTGTTCTGCCAGGTTAGTATTTTCTTCTATATGAATATTCTAGTTTTTTTTTCTCTAACTTGTAACAACCAACAAATGAACAGCTTTTCGGCTTCTGGAACCACCCCCTTTCTCCCTGTACACTAACCTCCATATTTGTGACTTGGCAGCGCTGCATGCTGGGAGTTAAGGCCACACCCACATAGAATGTACATTTATGTCCTATCACTTGATATCATTTAACAGTTCAGGTCAAGAGGGGGTGGCATATATTAACCCTTGTCTCACTTTAATATAAGTTTGTGACACATCACTATCACTCATTGTTTATACAAAATATTTCCTACAGTATCCCTTTAAAGGACCACTGGAGTTTAGGGAAAATGTTACATGTGTGTGAAGTACGTAACACACTAACAGTATTAGAATCTGTGTAAGCCATGAGCATAAAAGCATTTTTTTTAGCAAATCTTATTTTTAATAGCCTCTACTTGTGCAATGGTTTATGTGTAGAGACTGTTTGTTTGGGAAAGACACAAGTGGGGGGGGGGGGGGGGGGGGTCATCCTAGTGTGAGTTGCACTCTTATTTAATCCTACTGTTAAGTGACACAACAATGTGGCAGCTTTTCAGAATTAAACAGATAACTTATCTGCATCGAAGGTCTCTCCCAGGTGACTAAATATGTAAGAAATGGCTCCTCTGTTTCTGAGACCACTGCACAATGAAAAAAATATATGTTTGAAAAATCATAATTGAGCAGGAAAAAAGTCATAAAGCTAGTTTTTAATATAACATAAATACATTTTAATGCATCCACAATACATTAGGAACATTTTTTGGGGAAATGGCATTTACATTTCTGGAGAGCTGTAGTTGCATTTCCTGAAGCAAGAAGTCTGCACCTGGGCCAGAGAGGCAGAAGAGGTATGGTGTCAATTTAAATCTTATCCAATGATCAAACAACAGCTCTGGATTTCTGTCTGGCCCATCCTCCATCCCCACCTTCCACTGACCTCTACAAACACAGAATCCCATCATCCAGCTCTCAGGATGTGATGTAACAAACACAAAACAGATTCCTGTACTCATAAATAAAATATTTAGAAAATTCTGATTTTCCCCGAAAATGTTATATACGTGTCTTTCATAGCTGCTAATATTGTTATTTTGGTACATACTTGACAAGAGTCATTTGTTTCTTGAACTGCAGTGGTTATTTAAAGTAAAGTGAAATATGCTAGTTAATAACTGAGAGTTGTATTTCTTTTTTAAACCTTTCTAAAAATATAGGGCCCCATTAAATTCCAAATATGCTTGCATTACAGAGTGATTAAATTAGAAAAGCAAACAAGGAAATAGCGGGAATCCAAATCCGTAAACCATGCTGCTGCATGATAAATTATTCAAACGAGTAGTATTGGGTTTAGATGGAGCCAATAGGAAATGAGGCCGTCATCATTAGGTCCCTAAAACATGGAGGTTACATTTCAATCACTTACAGTTTTGAAGTCCGAGTTGCGATCGGGCCCCCATTCCAGAAATAACGCAATATGAAAACATCAATCAACATGATATTCTAGTCCATGCGAGTTCTATTATATGTATTAACACATTGATTGCCGGGATCGATATAACACGGATATAACACAGAATCTAAATATGAAAAAAAAAAAAAATTATTGCAGCTTTGTGAGCTTGAGAATGTTGTGCTATTCATTTTATTACCTTTCATCGCTTTCCCTGTAATATCAAATACAGTAGTGTGTTTATATTTGCTTTTACAGTGCCCCTTGCTAGTCCTCTCTAGTACCCGTAGGATTTTTGGCTATGTTTGCCATTTGCAGGTGTGAGAACATTTGCTGGCTTGAGGACTTGTAGCAATTTAATAGCGGTTTGCGATTGTAACATTTATGGGATTGAAAGATCGAAGGATTAGCTGGGTCCGATTTTGACAACCCATAGGGATTTTCCGCCTGTAACCCGCAGATTGTTTGCTTGCAGCTAAAAGAGGCCTATTTAATAGCCATAACTTTTGCAGGCTCAGGAATATGCTATGCATGGACCACTTCAAGTGCATATTATAAATTGGTAAATAGGTACTTTTATTAAAATAGTATTCTCCTTTTATTTGACCTAAAAAAACTGAAATAAAAATGAAAAAAAAAATTAAATAAAAGTGAAAAATATATTCCTATATGTGATGCTATGAAACATATGTCCTTACCATATAATTTTTATTTTCTGCATGTCTGACAAAGTGTAATTAATAATAAAAATGGTAAGCTTGATAGAAGAACAAAAATACTTCCACAATTGTCTTTATATGCATTTCCAACCAGCGTAAATTCTTAAAGAAAGTATATTTAAAAAACTAAAAGTTTTCATGGACAACTACATCAACAATGCTGTTTCATTGCTGAGGCGAAAAGGAAAACTGCACAAACATACCCATAGGTTTGCTTCACATAACATATCACCATTGAAGCAACACAAGTCCTTGAGAAGGGATAGGCAACGCCATCCTCAAGTGCCCTTGACATGCCAGGATGTAAGGATATCATTATTGCGTACAGGAAAAAGCCTTAAATCCTAGCCTAGGATTGCCACTTGAGATACAACCCATACCTGTAATAAATAGTTTACACGATAAAAAGTTAACAACTTTAGTAGTTAGTTTTCATTTATTAGCTTTTGCATTTGCAGGCACACAAGACACTCCTGCATATAAGGCTAATTTTTTTGTGGGAAAAGCCAGGAAAAATATTTCTGGGATATTATTGTTGTCAATATTAAGCTACATAAAAAAGTATAATAATATTATAATATTATAATTATTTTAAAGTGTGTATTTAACTTTGAGATTTATAAATTGATCCAAGAAAGTATTTAAAGTATGCACATGGATATTAGATTTAGCTTTTAGTTATACCAATAGTACAGTAATGCTGCTCTTTTCACTACAGTGCCTTACAAAAGTATTCACCCCCTTGGCATTTCGTGTTTTGTTGCCTCACAACCTGGAATTAATATGGACTGAATTTACAGAACATGCCCACAACTTTGAAGATATTTTTCTTTATTGTGAAACAAACAACAAATAGGACAAAATAACAGAAAAAAAACTTTCTAGAGCCACCTTTTGCGGCAATCACAACTCCAATTCGCTTTGAATAAGTCTCTATGAGCTTGCCACATCTTACCACTGGGATTTTTGCCTATTCCTCCTTGCAAAACTGCTCCAGCTCCTTTAAGTTGTATGGTTTGCCCTTGTGAACAGCAATCTTTAAGTCTGACCACAGATTTTCTATTGAATTGAGGTCTGGGCTTTGACTAGGCCATTCCAACACATTTACATGTTCCCCCTTAAAATACTCAAGTGTTGCTTTAGCAGTGTGTTTGGGGTCATTGTCCTGCTGGAAGGTGAACCTCCGTCCTAGCCTCAAGTCACGCACAGAGTGGTACAGGTTTTGCTCAAGAATATCCCTGTATTTAGCACCATCCATCTTTCCCTCAACTCTGTTTCACTGTGGGGATGGTGTTCTTTGGGTGATTTGATGTGTTGGGTTTGCGCCAGACAGAGCGTTTTTTTGATGGTCGAAAAAGTAAAATTTTAGTCTCATCAGACCATAGCACTTTTTTGGGAGTCTTTTTTGGGAGTCATTTTCGCAAACTCAAAACATGTCATTTTGTTTTTTGCTGAAAGTAATGGCTTTCTTCTGGCCACTCTGCCCAACTCTATGGAGTGTACGGCTTATTGTCGCCCTATGTACAGATACTCCAGTCTCTGCTGTGGAACTCTGCAGCTCCTCCAGGGTTACCTTAGGTCTCTGTGTTGCCTATCTGATTAATGCCCTCCTTGCCCGGTTAGTGAGTTTTGGTGGGCAGCCGTCTCTTGGCAGGTTTGCTGTTGTGCCATTTCCATTTGGTTATGATAGATTTGATGGTGCTCCTGGGGATCATCAAAGATTTGGATATTTTTTTATAACCTAACCCTGACTTGTACTTCTCAACAACATTGTCCCTTACTTGTTTGGAGAGTAACTTGGTCTTCATGGCAGTGTTTGGTTAGTGTGCCTCTTGCTTAGGTGTTGCAGTCTCTGGGGCCTTTCAAAAAAGGTGTGTATATGTAATGACAGATCATGTGACACTTAGATTGCACACAGGTGGACCTTATTTCACTAATTATGTGAGTTCTGAAGGTAATTGGTTGCACCAAAGCTTTTTATGGACTTCAGGGGGTGAATACATATGCACATGCCAATTTTCTGTTTTCTATTTCTAAAAAATGTTTTAGGTATATATTTTTCTCATTTCACTTCATCAACTTACTATTGTGTTCTGGTCCATCACATACAATTCAGATTAACAAAACATTGAACTTAAGGCTGTAATGTAACAAAATAGGTAAAAAGTCAAGGGGTGTGAATACTTTTGCAAGGCACTGTATATGATGATAGTGGTGCACCTCTGACAACCTGTTCAATGCTTCATAAAAAGGAAATTTTAGAGCTGAAAAAAGTACAGAGAAGGGCAACAAAACTAATAGGGGGAATGGAGGACTTAAGTTATGAAGAAAGACTAATCAAATTAGACATATTTGGAAGAGAAAAAAAAGGCATCTAAGAGGGGATGTTACTACCTCATATAAATACACGCAGGGTTAATATAAGGCTTTGTCTAGTGAACCTTTGGTGCCAAGAGGTTTTCAACTGACAAAAGGATAGAAGTAAAAAGATTCCGCCTTTCATTTGAGTTTTTTTCTGTTTGCCTTTATCTGAATCAATGAACAATTAATCTGCATATTGCAGATCAGAGGAGATCTAAAAAGGTTGAACTTGATGGGCCCAAAGCATTTTTTCAACCTCAATTACTATGTAACTATGTAAATGCTAAAGGCTTGTGCATGGTGGGAACCCATAACTTCTTCTAGCTTCTTGAAACCTGCTTGGAGGACACCTAGGAAGTGCCAAAACATTGGGATGAATTTTGGAGGGCTTCTATCGGCTAGATATAATGCAGAAGTGACTCAGTATTGTGCATCCTGTCCAGAATGCCAGGTGACCTATGTCTCAGGAGGTCTGCCTGCCTAAACATTAAAGATCCAATATGTTTTTTTATATGATGTTTAAATAACTAAGTTTGATAATTGTCAAAATTATTTTAGAAAGGAGCAAAACAACTTATCAGTAATCTTAATCTTTTTAACTATTAAAAGCAATTATATTTTACTAAAGAGTATCGTCTTCTTTTCTCAGAAGACGATACTCTTTAATAAAATAAAAGAGTGTGTCTTTTTAAACTAATGATATTCTCATTACTTGTATTCGGTGTCAAATTCCCATTGTGCAGATGAAAGTTTACTGTGTATTCAAAGTCTCATTCCCCTGTATTGACCCCCATGAGTGACAGGGTTAATTAATGTATTATGGGGGTCTGTATTGACCCTCATGAGTGACGGGGTTAATTAAGTTCTTATGGGGGTCTGTATTGACCCCCATGAGTGACATGGGTAATTAAGGGTGTATGGGTGTCTGTATTGAACCCCATGAATGATAGTTAATTAATGTCTTATGAGGGTCTGTATTTACCCCCCATGAGTGTCAGGGTTATTTATTGTCTTATGGGGGTCTGTATTGACCCCCATGAGTGACAGGGTTAATTATGGGTTTATGGGGGTCTGTATTGACCCTCATGGGTGACAGGGTAATTAAGTGCTTATGGGGGTCTGTATTGACCCCCATGAGTGACATAGTTAATTAATGTATTATGGGGGTCTGTATTTACCCCCATGAGTGCCAGGGTTATTTATTGGCTTATGGGAGTCTGTATTGACCCCCATGAGTGTCGGGTTTAATGAAGTCCTTATGGGGGTCTGTATTTACCCCCATGGGTGCCAGGGTTATTTATTGGCTTATGGGGCTCTGTATTGACCCTCATGAGTGTCGGGGTTAACAAAGTCCTTATGGGGGTCTGTATTGACCCCCATGAGTGGCAGGGTTAATTAAGTGCTTATGGGGGTCTGTATTGACCCCAGTCAGTGACAGGGTTAGTTAAGTGTTTATAGGAGTCTGTATTGACAACCATGAGTGACAGGATTAATGAAGGGCTTATGGGGGTCTGTATTGACCCCCATGAGTGACAGTGTTTTTTAGGGGTTCATGGGGCTCTGTATAGAGCCCCATGAGTGATAGGGTTATTTTTTTTTATTTTTTATTACGGGTCCTTTAAGGATCTCTACGGTCCTTTAAGGACCCGTAAGGTGGGAATTTTGAATTTTCATTACAGTGCGAGGGTTAATGTGGGGTTAATGCGGGTTTCCGAGCTTATCTCGGATCCAGTGGGGTTAATGCGGGTTTCCGAGCTTATCTCGGATCCCGTGTGGTTAATGCGGGTTTCTAAGCTTATCTCGGATCCATTCTTGGGTAAGTTGTACATGGCTGGACGGTCCGGTGTGGTGGAGCCTCGTTTTCGTTTTTTTCGGTGGCCATTTTTTCTCTCGCTTAGGGGATTATCGAGTGGCCTAACTTTGCAAATTTTACAGAAATCGAGATTTGAGCAGTGTTGCAGAGGTCCTGGGTGTCCCCACTTGGTGTGGGTAATGTTTTTATTTATTTTTTGTGTTTTTTTAATGTATGCCGGTGTGTGCGGGTTGTCCGTTAAGCTCGTATTTTTTGCGACTCTGTAATGGATTTTTTCTAAGTCCCCCGGGTCGTATTTTTTTGTGTAAGTCCGTAGTTAGTCATTGCGTGTTTATGTTTTTTTTTTAAGTCCTGATTGTGTGGTAGTTTTTAACTGATTGTGAGGTGCCGTAGAGCCTCCACCTCCGCAAATGCGGCCCCTCGCTTTGCGAGGGTCCGCATTTGCGGCCTGAAATGAGCCTGCTGCTCATTGCAGCCGACGTGGGAGACTCCACCTCCGCAAATGCAGCCCCTCTCTTCTCAAGGATGTTATATACAATGGATATAAAAAGTCTACACACCCCTGTTAAAATGTCAGGTTTCTGTGCTGTGACCTATAAACTGTACAACTTAATTGAAAAACAAACTGAAATCTTATAGGAAGAGGGAAGAAAAAATATAAAAATAAAATAATATGGTTGCATAAGTATGCACACCCTTAAACTAATACTTTGTTGAAGCACCTTTTGATTTTATTACAGCACTCAGTCTTTTTGGGTATGAGTCTATCAGCATGGCACATTTTGACTTGGCAAGATTTGCCCACTCTTCTTTGCAAAAACACTCCAAATCTGTCAGATTGCGAGGGCATCTCCTGAGCACAGCCCTCTTCAGATCACCCCACAGATTTTCAATCGGATTCCGGTCTGGGCTCTGGCTGGGCCATTCCAAAACTTTTATCTTCTTCTGGTGAAGCCATTCCTTTGTTGATTTGGATGGATGCTTTGGGTCGTTGTCATGCTGAAAGATGAAGTTCCTCTTCATGTTCAGCTTTCTAGCAGAAGCCTGAAGGTTTTGTGCCAATATTGACTGGTATTTGGAACTGTTCATAATTCCCTCTATCTTAACTAAGGCCCCAGTTCCAGCTGAAGAAAACAGCTGTCACCACCATGCTTCACTGTGGGTATGGTGTTCTTTTGGTGATGTGCAGTGTTGTTTTTGCGGCAAACATATCTTTTGGAATTATGGCCAAAAAGTTCAACCTTGGTTTCATCAGACCATAACACCTTTTCCCACATGCTTTTGTGAGACTTCAGATGTGTTTTTGCAAAATGTAGCCTTGCTTGGATGTTTTTCTTCGTAAGAAAAGGCTTTCGTTTTTGCCACTCTACCCCATAGCTCAGACATATGAAGAATACGGGATATTGTTGTCACATGTACCACACAGCCAGTATTTGCCAGATATTCCTGCAGCTCCTTTAATGTTGCTGTAGGCCTCTTGGTAGCCTCCCAGACCAGTTTTCTTGTTTTTTCATCAATTTTGGAGGGAGCTCCAGTTCTTGGTAATGTCACTGTTGTGCCATACTTTCTCCACTTGATGATGACTGTCTTCACTGTGTTCCATGGTATATTTAATGCCTTGGAAATTCTTTTGTACCTTTCTCCTGACTGATACCTTTTAACAATGAGATCCATCTGATGCTTTGGAAGTTCTCTATGGACCATGGCTTTTGCTGTGTGATGCGACTAAGAACATTTCAGAAAAGACCAACTAGAGCAGCTGAACTTTATTTGGGGTTAATCAGAGGCACTTTAAATGATGGCAGGTGTATGCTGACTCCTATTTAACACAATTTGGAATGTGATTGCTTAATTCTGAACACAGCTACATCCCCAGTTATAAGAAGGTGTGCAGACTTATGCAACCACATTATTTTTCTTTTTTTTTTCTTCCCTCCACCTAAAAGTTTTTGTTTGTTTTTCAATTGAGTTGTACAGTTTATAGGTCACATTAAAGGTGGAAAAAGTTCTGAAATGATTTATCTTTGTCTCATTTTTTTACAGCACAGAAACCTGACATTTTATCAGGGGTGTGTAGACTTTTTATATCCACTGTAGACAGGGGTATGTATTTTAGATAGTTAGGATTTATTGTATATTAGATAGATAGGGGTATGTATTTTAGATAGTTATGATTTATTGTATATTAGATAGGGGTATGTATTTTAGATAGTTGTGATTTATTGTATATTAGATAGATAGGGGTATGTATTTGAGATAGATTGGGGGATGTATTTTGGATAGATAGGATTGACTGTATGTTAGATAGATAGGGGGTATTGTTTTTTTTTTAACTTGTATTGTATGTATTCTATATGTATTTCCTTTTCAGGTGTGTAATTTGTTTTTCTGTAGTGGGGGAGGGGGTGTTGTAATGTTTTTTTTTATTCTGTAATGTTCCTTTTTTATTTTTTGTGACTTAGGTTTTTTTATTTTCTATAATGTAGATTTTTTATTTTTTGTAATTAGAGTGGTGGGGGTTATTAGGGGGTAGGTAGGTAGTGTAGGTAGGTACTGTAGGTGTTAATAGGTTAGTGTAGAGGGGGTTAGTTTATATTTAATGGTTTATTGGGGGGTATAGTGCAGTGTAGTGTTTATACTTAGTGTCATGATGGTCCTTGAGGACTGTCATTGCACTTATGTGGTTAATGTTAGGGTTGTAACAGCCCCATAAGGGTCATATTTACCCTTATGGGGGTGATGGGGTTAAATAGAGGCTTATGAGGGTCTGTATTGACCCCAATGAATGACAGGGTTATTTATTGGCTTATCAGGGTCTGTATTGACCCCCATGAGTGACAGGGTTAATTATGGGTTTATGGGGGTCAGTATTGACCCTCATAAGTGACGTGGTAATAAAGTGCTTATGGGGGTCTATATTGACCCCCATGAGTGACAGGGTAATTAATGTATTATGGCGGTCTGTATTGAACCTCATGAGTGACGGGGTTAATTAAGTGCTTATGGGGGTCTGTATTGACCCCCATGAGTGACAGGGTTAATTAAGGGTGTATGCGGTCTGTATTGACCCCCATGAGTGACAGAGTTAATGAATGTCTTATGGGGGTCTGTATTGACCCCCCATGAGTGCCAGGGTTATTTATTGGCTTATGGTGGTCTGTATTGACCCTCATGAGTGACAGGGTTAATTAAGTGCTTATGGGGGTCTGTAAGTACCGTATTTTTTGTGCATATCCGTAGTTAGTCATTGCGTGTTTATGTTTTTTATTCAAGTCCTGATTGTGTGGTAGTTTTTAACTGTTTTGACCTTCATGAGTGACGGGGTTAATTAAGTGCTTATGGGGGTCTGTATTGACCCCCATGAGTGACAGGGTTAATTAAGGGTGTATGGGGGTCTGTATTGAGGCGGAGATGGAAGCTCTACGGCATCTCACAATCAGTTAAAAACTGCCACACAATGAGGACTTGAAAAAAAAAACATAAACACGCAATGACTAACTACGGACTTACACAAAAAAATACGACCCGCGGGACTTAAAAAAAATCTATGACGGAGTCGCAAAAAAAAACTACCTTAACGGACAACCCGCACACACCTGCAAACATTAAAAAACACAAAAATAAAATAAAAACATTACCCACACCAAGGGGGGACACCCAGGACCTCTGCAACACTGCTCAAATCTCGAATTCTGTAAAATTTGCAAAGTTTAGCCACTCGATAACCTCCTAAGCGAGAGAAAAAATGGCCGTCGAAAAAAAGAAAACGAGGCTCCACCACACCGGACCGTCCGGCCAGCTTCAACTTAGATAAGCTCAGAAACCCGCATTAACCCCACGGGATCCGAGATAAGCTCGGAAATCCGCATTAACCCCACGAGATCCGAGATAAGTTCGGAAACCCGCATTAACCCCACATTAACCCTCGCAGTTGGGGTCCCCGATCACATGCTGCTCATTGCAGCCGACGTGGGAGACTCCACCTCCGCAAATGCGGCCCCTCGCTTCTCGAGGGTCCGCTACTGCGGTCTGAGAGTCATAGGGATGAGCGCCTACGGTGCTCATCTCCACCAGCGCAAGGAGCGCCTTCGCAGCTCCTTGCCTGCATCTGCAGCCCTCGCTTCGCTACGCGAGCCCGCAAGCGTTAGCAACAACCTGCATGCTCACAACTATATATGTGATAGATTCACATTTGAATGTCTAAAACAAGTTATAAATACCTTTTTCCAGCTCCGAATTCCGAGAAATACTGTTATTACACTGCATTCTGGGAAGCTGAGCAGGTACATGGAAATGTGCCCACAAATGCCTCTGTCTTCAATAAATTAACCATTTCAAACATGGCATTTTTTAAGCTTATGCTCGCTGATTTTACACAGCTTTTATGCAAAGCCAAGGTTGTTTTTTATCATAGTGACCCTATGGTCTGAGTGGCAGCATATTTAGATCATATTCACCTCAATCAGGGCCTATGTTTGAACAGGGGGTTAAATCCACCCTCATTTGAGCTGATCAAAGTACAAATTACACTAACACTTTTTGTTGGAGTCTACTAGATAGTTTTGTGCTCAATAAAAACAATGAAGGTATGGCAGAGTTTGCATGCACTGCAAAATTAGTTTGATCTTTTATGTGGTGGGGAAAAAAAAGAAAGCCTGGCAACATGGTATCCTTTTTATAAATGCAGCAAGTGTTTTAAACAGGTTTATCCTGCTCAGTTAATACTTCAAAACAAAGAAGTGACATTTTTATTATTACAGTATTTTATTTTGTGTTATATATATGCTGGAAATAATCCCTCATCGCATTTGATGGTTGGCCTATTATTTACAGTTTTCTGAGCTACTGTATGTAGTTATGTATTATGACAGAATTATCCAACGGGTCTATGTGAGCCACAGCTCTGTTCCCCCATAAGACTGCAGGGGCTATCTTTCCTGCTCAGGTAATTATCTGCACCTGAACAGCCCAGATTTAATACTACTTCTGTATGTGAGGGGCTGTTTGCAGTTTGTCTGACCTGTAAAAAGACACACAAAGCGCGACAGTAGTCTGCAGTTTATTACCACTTGGAGCAGAGTGGGAACCTATAAAATCTGAAGAAGTCAGTGATTTTACAAACTATTTGACTATTTATTTTGCTCCATCCAGATGGAGCTAGTTAGTGAGGAGAACTGTTTAGTTGGTTAAGGTAGTTATTCAGTAGAAGCCGGGACTCATTTTTTCACTGATTTGTTTTTTTATTTATTTGTATTACTGGATACATTTTTAGTAAAACTTAAAAAGTGTATGCATCCTCTTGTATTCTGTTCTTCCATCAAAATGTCTGAAACACTGTCACAATCCCAGAGGAGATTATAAACTTGTTACATGTGGTGTTAGAAGTGGGTTTAAGATGGAGGAACCTGTGAAATCTCTGGTACAAATGACTACATGTCAGCAAAAAAACTACACAGCAGTTGGTGAGACAAGCAGCAGAAGACAGAAGACTTCCGTGGCAAGCAATCAATTACTTTTGTCCGAGATGCGGCATATGACACATGTAAAAACTATTTTGAATCCAGTGGCTGGATTATCGCTAATCAATTCCTACAGAAAATTACAAGTGAAGATGATGTGGAAGCATTCCTCATGTACTTTTAGAGGCTCACCAACATGGAGGCTTGGCCCCAAAGTCAAAGGGGTAGTATCATTGCCCATTAATTATGTGGTGGAGCTCAAAAAGCCTACTTTGACATGGATGCAGTGGAGACAATGAGGAATACAGAAAGCAGAAATCCTTGACAAAGTTAGAATTACCAGAGGTGTCAGAGCACAGATATTCCACTTATATAGTAAGACCCATTCGCTCCCAGATGTTTGATAAGCTGCATATAGCAAGAAAAGGACTGTGTCCTGGAAATAACGGATGAGGGAGAATTATTGAACTGTTGGTAATGGATAACTATTTAAGGAATATTCCTTCAGTCAAGGAAAATGGTGGGACAAACTGAACAAGAGACCCCCAGATGAGTTACCTACAGTGACCAAAAGATACCTAGCTATGAATGAACTCTTTCGTTGCCCAGGGAGAAAGGCCTGCTGTACTCAAAGATGGTTAAAAACAATGAAGGCTCAAACCAATTGGGTTGAAAGCCCAGATTCAGACAAAAAAAAATGTGAATCCAGAATCTGGAAGATATCTGCTACAAAACACACTAGAAAGACTGGTCGTTGAAAAGTCAAAATACAGGCAGAACCCAGTAAGCAATGTCATGTGGTTCTTTTGTGGAGAACTGGGGCATATAGCGGCCCATTGTCCTAACAGGGAAGAACAAATGTAACATGTGAGAGCACCAGTTCAATTGTAACTTGGTAATGGCATAAAAGTTTCACCAGTTTACCAAAACCGTAAAGGTTAATAGTAAAGAAACCACAGCATTAATCAACTCAGGAAATACAGCAACTCTCTTAATCATAAAGCCTAGTGGAATAACTAATAAAATAGCCAAACAATGTATACAGTGAACATTGAATCTCTACCTTACAAGTACAGCAACACTGGAGGTATGTGTGAAAATATGGCAATCACTGCGCTCATGGCCAATAACCTGCCTTATCCTGTCATGCCAGGTAGGGATTTTCCCAATTTTGAAGACCTCCTTCAAAGCCTTTAAAGCCTGAAGAGAAAACCCAGGAAGCTGTCTGGTAAGTATACCAATTTTTGACAGTGACCTATTCTCTGTACAAAGGAAGGCCTGTAAAAAAAGAGGGAAAGAAGAAAAGTCAAAACGGCTAGTACAGAATACAGAAATAAAGGGTCACTTACCTCCCTCCTAATGCTCTTGTCTATGTGACACTGAATATTAATATTAATTTAAAAAGTTTGATTTTTTTTTTTAAGTTTTATTTATTTTTCTATCAAAATTGTGTTTGCAAACTTTGTTTATTTACCCTTTTCAGCCCTCCCAGCTCCCACCTACACTGTCCAAAAAAGTTGTGTGCAATGCAGTCTAAGTTCATGTTCCATTGTATTCTATGGTAGCTTGCCAGCAGTGCTATACTATGAGCACACACATTACTGCTTCCAGAGCTATTTCTACATCCTGTCTACGCAACTGCCCCCCTAGACCTTACCCTCCTTCCTGCTTCCCCCCCAATTACCCAGAGCTACTCCTCATGTATGGTGTGGGGGAGTTCATTGGTGGCTCAAAAGTGTAGTAGGATCCCTGCCCTTGTATATACAAATTATGCAAATTATGTCAGCCCATCTGCAAAGAGCTATAACATATGTGCATATACTGTACATCATCAAATGTAGTCTACATAATAGAATGCACTATATGTGAAAATGGATTCTACATTGGGCAAACCAGCCAGAAACTACATTTACGGATGAATCTACACAGAAGCTCCATCAAAAAGCACGAGGACGGTTACTGTACTCCAGTTGGACACCACTTTTCACAAAAATTACCACTCCATACAAAACCTGAAGATAAAAATACTCAGAGGTCGTTTTAAAAACACACAAGAAAGAAAGGCCTTTGAAATGAAAATGATAACACACTTTAATAAGAAGAACACAGGCCTTAATGTTAACATGGAATTTCTGTTGCATTATCTAGAATTCTTTTAATTTTACATTACAGATATGTGTGTTTTATGGGTTGTTTTTTGTTGCTTGCTTTCTCTGTTTTTTTGTCTGGTTTATTTCTCAACTATCCCTGTGTCTCCTTACAGTTTTATGGTATACCAAATTCTTAAGATGTACAAATATTTACGACCCTGTTTATTTACTTTTGACCTACACCAATACAGACCTTTGCATAGCCCACTGAACAGAAAAGTATATATATATTTTTAAACTGTTATTTGTGTTTCAATGGGAATATATCAGAAATGCTTCAGACTTGAAAAAGAGAGGAATGCTCTTGAAAGCTAGTCATGAAGACTATAAATATGTTTGGCCAATAAAAAAGGTATCACTATATACTGCATTACTCTGATTATATATATATATATATATATCGTTTTAATTTTTTTGGTCGCCATTTTTTTTCTCACTTTAGAGTCCCGAAACTCTGCAAAATTGACTTAAATTCGCGTTCCACCTCACTCCCAGACATCCTGGTTGTTCCCCCATGGTGTGTTTGATGTTTTTGTTTTATTTTTAATTTTATTTTTTGTGTGTTTCGTGTTTTTTGCTTTGCGCGGTTCGGCCGTTAACGTTATAATTTTCCTATGCCATATTTTTTTTCTATTATTCTGTATACTGAAAGTGTTTGCTTTAAAACACTATTAACTTTAATATGTTTGTCAGTGTCATCTAAATATGCTGTTTTTGGCATTGTTGGAGTTACTTATGTGGTGGAGCACCAATAGTGTGAGGGTTAATGGTATTTGACAATACATAGGCCACTATTCAATTGAGCAATTGTAAGTTACTGGAGCTTGTAATGTAGCCTGTAAACTAATTTGCTATTCAATTGGCGTCTTTTAGCTACCCGCAAACGATCTGCGGGTTACAGGCTGAAAATCCCTGCTTTTGCCAAAATCGGAACTCCAAACCAGCTAAGCCTTTGATCTTTCAAGCTTGTAAATGTTACAATCGCAAATAGCTATTCAATTGCTACAATTTCTCAAGCCTGCAATTGTTTTCACAACCCTAAATGGCAAATATAGAAAAAAAGTACCAGATAGGACTCGCAAAGGGGTTAAGCACCTTATCGTAGTACTGTAATGCAAATAAAAAATCAATACTGCACTTCAAACGGCGGAGAAAGCGATGAAAGACATTAGAATTAATTGCACAACAGTCTCAAGCTTGCAAAACTGCAATCAAACATTGTTTTTTAACGTTTCATTTCCGTGTTATATCAATCTTGGGAATCAAGGAGTTAATACATATCAGGCCACTCACATGTACTAGAACAGTATCATCATTCATTTTTATTATTTTGTACATTGCCGGATTGCGAGTCCGATCGCATATCGGACTTCTAAACACTAATTGATTGACGTTTAACCTCCATATTTTACTGACATCATGATGACGGTCTCATTTACTATTGGCTGTTTCTAAATCGCTAGTGACGTCCTTGATTGATTGATCATGATTATGCTCTGAAATGATACTTACGGGTGCATGGTTTACGGTTTAGGCTTTCGGCCATGTAGTTGCGGGCTTGTTCAATTGAATCGATCTGTAACTGTTGCAAATTTCAAGCATGCAGACTTACGGCCGGTATGAAGGCAATTGCGGGCCATAGTATAGTGCTGCTTCCTGGCAGTACAAGGGTTACTGTATTACTTTATAGCAGTGCAAAGGCTGCATCATACATTTAATAATGTCATTGACCATCTGTTTCTGTTGTAATTTCAATATTTGCATTGATTGTTATAAAACAGCAAACGTGGCAGTATAAAATATTACACTACATTTATACTCACTACTAACATTGAAGCTAGAAAAATGCTTTAGTTTTAGAGAAATACAATATTTTCTGTTTAACTACATCAACACATCTATAAGAAATCGAATGCATTTCTTATTTAAAGAAACACATCAAGCTAAACTAGCTACCTTGTCAGAAATCAACATAATGTGAAATGCAATAGTATAATATATACTTGAATATATTTGTACATTGTATTTGGCTTGTTTAATTTGACTTTGCATTCAAAGGATATATACAAATGTATCCATAATTGCACGAGATACTAGTGCTGCTGTTTGGTAGTGCAGAGGTTCCAGTGTTGTGCTGGATCACTGGTGGAGTGAGTTGCTTTCTTGCAGTGCAGGGGTTACAGGCAGTGCTCTGTGGTGGTGCAGGGATTACAGTCTTGCATTGATTTATATACATAATAATAGTTCTAATTTGCAATATTATCGATTATGTGTGATAAATAAAGATTAATAATAAGAATGCGGATAGAAAAATGCATTTGTTTATCTAAAATAGTTTCTTATTTAACTTCTTTCTGTTAGTAGTGTTTATAAAGTTTAACATAGCAAATGTAGAATGGATTGTGTAGCACATATATCAAAACTGCAAATTAAGCGGAAATCATTGTTAGCTCATTTATAAAACACATTTTTTTAGCTTCCTTATTAGTAAAACATATGTTATCTAACATGGTTTCAGATCAGTTAAATATATGTTTTAATGCACAGTTAATCATTTTCTGACAATCATGTATTCAATGACAGTAATGATACTGTGCAATCAGTTTTACTTCTGTTAAGGATAGTAAGGACTGCCAGTCTCTAGAGACAAGGCATTTTATTTGCTTTAAATTTGAGTGGAAATATATATGATTTAGTGACCTAAATAATTTGTTTAGAATGTTCCTTAATACTTTATATTGATCACTAGGGGCATTCTTTATAACGCGCATTGGTGACTGGATATGTCTGCCCTACAGCCTATATCTTTATAGAGAGGCCAGGGTCTGTTCTGCACTATTTATGCATTGGCTGGCATAAATAGAAGCCATGAGAATGAGGGTCCCCGAAAGGTGACAACAAGCCCCCTGGGATGCCTGCTGTGTTTGGTCTTCCACCTCCTCAAAGCCACCTTCCTCCTCTGACTCCTCTTCTTCAGACTCCTCTCTCTGCGTTGCCTCTGTCTGCGTTATTATAAGGTGTGTACTGTTAAGTAGTACTATTCCTATTGGTTTAATCCCCGTTACGTCCACTATTAGGGGACGTGTATATGGCATTGATTTTTGGAACATGGAGATGGAAAAAGATGCTTGGTCGGACCTCCTACTTCAAATTTGGGGCACTGCGCGTGCAATCTAAGGTGCCACCAGATATGAGTGTCACTGTGCACTGGCAAAAGTTGGCAGAGTAGATGCAATAGGCTTCACACACACGCCTGTAGGCAGGCAATTGCTATTCAATCTATTACAGTAAAAAAAGTGTTGTTTTATTTCACTGTGCACAATATAAGCTGTGAGCCTGACACAGGCAGGCAACTGAAATTAGATTAAAGGAAAAAAGAGTTTTTTTTTTTTCAATGTATGGTACACCAACTATGACTGGTGAAACAGAGCAGAATATTAGCCTGTCCTTCAGATGGAAGGCTCTGGAAGGGAGTGTATGCTGCTGATTGGCTGGAATGTGTCTGCTGACTGTGAGGTGCAGGGTCAAAGTTTCCTCAATGATAAAGTATAGGGGGCGAACCGAAAAGCGCATGTGTTTGCCGTCCGCTGCGAACGCAAACATGCCAAAATCGCTGCGAATAGTCTGCGGGCGAACTGTTCACGACATCTCTACCTATCACCTTCCTTGATATTAGAAAAAGTCTCCATGGCTGTCAGCAGCTGGGTTCCCTGTAGGCATATGGGTCAAAGGAAAGTTTGCCAGATGATAACCAAGGGCAGTAAAGAAGAGACTGCTGCATAGACTCATTCATCATATTATTGTATCATAATTTGGCCAGTGGTAGTAAGTCTGTCCATTCATACTGATCAGCACTATCATCCATTCAAACGGGTGACCCCATTTGTCTGGGGGTGGTAGCCAAAGGGGAAAGTCAACTGGATGCCCAAATGTGTGGTTATGACCTCCAGAAGTGGAATACTAACTGAAATCCTCTGCCTGATAAGGGTTCTCAGGAATGCTATAAGGGTAAATCTCATACAAGAATTGATCAACCAACTCCGGTGCAGTGGTCAGCTTTAACAAAGGAACATGTAGGGCTTGATGACTGAACTTGACTATGATAACCCACAACCCTGTATGGCCTCTTGAACCCGGCAGCTCTTCAGTAAAGTCCATGGACAAATAGGACCAAGAACTAAAGGCTGGAGTAGGCCAAACAGTAAGGCTCTAGGAATCTTGGTCCTCGTGCACGTCTCACAGGCGTCAACAAAGTCCCTTACTTCTCTACAATATTGAGGACACCAAAAGACTTGAGAGAGCTGTTCTGTAGCCTTCCGGACTTCATGGAGTCTAGTCACATGGAGTCTGGGCCTTGAGACTTGAGATGAAGATCAGGTGGAACATAAAGTTGATGAAGGAACCAGGAGGATGAGGGTCTTGAGCCACATAAACTTTTTGCATGAGGGGCATAGAAAGAGGTGCCAGGAAGCAAACTGATGGCAGAATCTTCTTAAGTGTGCTTAAGGAGCTAGGTTCTTGCCTAAAAATTGGAGGGAGGGCATCTGCTTTCAAGATTTTCTATCCAGTAAGGTAGGAAATTACAAACCTGAAATGAGAGAAAAAGCAAGACCACCTGGCTTGCTTGTAATTGAATCTTTCCACAGTGTCAAAATAAGTTTTTTTTAATGATGGATGAAGACATAGAATTAATTTCTTGCTCCCTCAAGTAAGAGTTTCCACTCTTCAAATGCCATCTCTATGGACAATAATTTCCTGTTCCCAATGTCATTGTTCATATCAGTTGAAGTAGACTTCCTAGAGAAGAAGGCACAGAAGTGTAAAGAACCATTAGGAAATTGATGCTGAGAGAGCACAGCACCCATTCTTCTGAGGCATCAATTTGCAATAGGGCTGAAAACGGTCTGGATGCTCGAGCACAGGAGCTCATGTAAAGGCCTCTTTTAGTCTTACAAATGCAGAGGTGCATTGGTGTTCTATTTGTTTGGGTTAGCACCTTTCTTAGTCAAAGCAGTTATAGGTGCTAACATAGAAAAGAACCCATTGATACATTGTATGTCACCTATGTAAACAACCATAAACTCTTACAGGAAGCTGCAAAATATGTCATTTACGTAATGTTGAAATACAGCTTGAGCTTTTCAGAGGTGAAAGGGCATAACAAGATATTCATAGTGGCCATCTCAATTGTTGAATGCTGTTTTCTATTTGTCTCTCTATTAGCTCCCTGAAGATCAAGTTTAGTAAAGATCTTTACACCTCTTTTGCAATTCAATGAATTTGGACATTAAGGGCAATGGATAGTAAATTAAATTCCCAAATACATCCTCAAGCCAAATTCTCTTTGAAATAATCTGACAAGGCTTTTGTCTCTGGCTCAGACAATGGATCGATTTTCCTTTTAGGAGGCATGGTTTCTGGAAGATCTGTAGGACAGTCATAAGCCGTATGAGGTGGCATAGGCTGAGCTTTGACTGTTGAAAAAAAATATCTTAATAGTCTTGATATGCAGAAGGAATATACTCTCTTTCGGCAACAATTAGGACTTGGAACTGAATGGAATTCTTGAGTCTTAGAAGAAACCATGACTATAGCAGAATGATTCAAACTCTTTTTCTTTTTCCTAGCCTGAGGTGGACCAACATGTTTGAGATGCACTTTGTTGTAGTGAGCAGCTTCCAGGGATATTTTAACTTAACTAGATGTTTTACTCTTTTTAGGAAGAACTGGAAATCAGTTTGCTTGACAGAGGAATTGTGCTTTAGTCTAGCATATCTTCAGATCATGGCCAAGGCATGCTCACAACTAGGTCTGTGGTTGATAGGTCAAGCAGATCCAACTTGATGACCTCAGTATGCAGCTGGCTAATAATAGAGTAATAGAGAGTCATGAGAGTTCATGTCTCATGGGAGATCAGACCCATGCCCAGTGGGGCTCCATCTATAGTATGGATGACATTAACTGGCATCCTAAAACATTGAGTAATATTTTTGTTCAAAAAGTTCCTGCAGAGCCAGTGAAATATTGGACTTTAATTACTTCATCATTCCACTTTAACTTGACTGGAACTAGTCATTTCTTGGGACAATGAGGAGCAGGGGGCAATTGATCTAATGGACGCTCCTCCTGAACCATCACAACCTGTTGTTTCTCCACCCACCAGGACATTAGTTGGTGACTTCTATCTCCATAATAAAATCATAGATCCTAAGACCTTCATCCTTTTCTCTCAGTCTCAGATAGCCAACTATTACCTAGTTTAATAGGTTCCTCATTGCGGTGAGGATCTGAAGTAGCTGATGTGGATCTAGCTTATGCAGAGAACATATAGGTAATTTTCTGCCATACTGAGATCTCAGTGAGGATCTTTCTTGGAAGCATGACTCAATGAGAATAGCCACCCATGTCATCTATTTTAAGGTTCCAGTGGTGTCAAAGTTGGCAAGTTCATCTTGAACCTAATTTTATATTGGCTACAGAGTGGTTGCCTTCTCTGAGGTGTAGGATATCATTAGCAAGGTATCTTCTCTTGCAGAGACATCAGCAAATTATCCTGAATTTATAAAGCAACAAGTCTAAGTAAGGAGAGACCCAATCTTGGTCATGGCCAATTAGGAGTAAGGTCACATAAGCTATCTTGGATTTAGCAGTAGGAAACCATGAACCGATTTATGCCTTGTGTCACTTGATTGAGGCATCCCTGCTGCTGTATAAGTTTACTGTTCACTTCCAGCAGTTTATTCTCAGGAACTCATTGCTTCTAATTAGCTGTTGTCAGTTGGTGACTCAAAGACCCAAGCTGAGACCCTTGAGAATTTACCCAGATTTGTTAACTGAACCTGATGTAACGGTCAGAGGTAACTGGGGTCATTATGTGGATTTTTCAGGGCAGAGTCCCATGTGTAAGTCATTTCAATAGTGAACACAAAACATCTGAATTATGGTACTAAAATGATGCAGACTAGATGGAACAGGTAGCGTTAAATACAATGGTGAGGAAACTCAGTAGGTATAGACTGGCGTAGACACTAAAATGGTGTAGAAAGAGGTGCAAACTGCAGAATGCAGAAATAGTCTGTGGTCAGGCTGTAAGCTGCAGCATGAATGGAGACAATGCAATTAAAACAGGCGTCTAACAGACACGGAAGGCCTAAAGGAGCAGGCAAGAGGTTTCGAGACTATCTACATCACTATGTGCTACAACAGGCATTGTGCAATGAACATAATATAAAGACCCAGGGACTACCTTTTAAACTGGATGTCTGAAGACTTACAATTTCTTAGTCTATCTACTGTCGCAATACGTAAAGCACAGTCAACTAAGCAAACTCTATGTAAGGACTCCATATGCATGACAGTGAAGGGCTTATTTCTATAATTATAGGTCATTTTATATATGTGTATTATAATACAATTCACCAACAAATGCATATTACTTTGTTATATTTGTCAAACATTCTGTTTATTTTATTTTATTTACATTAACAAAAATTAAAAACATTATACATACCAGTAAGCATTCAAATTGTATGAAAAACCTGATGCAATCTTAAAACTTTAACTTCAAAATAAAAAGAAAGAGGAAATAATGGCAAAGGAAAATGAAGAATGTAAACAGAAAAAAATAAAAAATAAAAGTGTGACTTTGGAGTTATACAACTCTTACCCAATAACAAACAATATACCCAACATACAATAACATATGTATTGATATATTTATTTCTTCATTCTTCATTATCATTTTTCCTTAATTGATAAAGAGTCAACATAACCCTTAATTTCTCCCACATAAGGGGGTTTTCTTATTCTGGAATTTCACTATTTTGGCCATAAAAATGTGTACCACCAATAATTTCTGTGGCAATCTTGATTGAACAAAATAGTGAAATAACTATTTCTGATGTCAATTTGAGTCACATCTGAAATTATTCTAAAACAATCTAACCATAATTGTTAATACTCACCATATATACCTGTCCAAATCTTCTTCAACACATATTACTTTCCGGTTTAGAAAAGTATATTGTTCCTTTATTTTCTTTTATGCTTATTGGCTATTACACTTTACCCTTGTTTGACGAGAGTGTTCATTTGCAATCACAATCACTTTAAAGTAGAGCAGGCAACCTCAGAACATAACGCATTAGTAATAAGGCTGCCACTGGTGATGGAGCTAGAGAATGGAGGACCCTGGTGCAAAATATTTTGAGTAGTCCTTTACGACTTCTGTATACAAGGTAGGTGTTTTTAGTGAGGCCAAAAATATTGTGTATGTGGTCAGATCTCAGATCACCGTTCTTTATCCCCAAATAAATGAAGGGTCCACTTTAAATCTAGGATGCAGCTGGTAGAAGAAGGCTCTGGCACTGGCTACCACCACAAAGGTTCCTGGACTATCAATGATTAGTGATTTTGACTAGTGTTGCATTGTTTTTTCATTGAAGCTTAATGAAAATGCACATTGCATCTTGTCTAATTTTATGCTTCAGGGCTTTCTTAAAACATTTCTTGATAAAGATTGAGTAACAAGTGACATGAATGTGATTTGATCAATGCAGTTCATTGTGATTCAGGCTAGTTTAAACATCAGACTATTATAAAATACTCTGTTACATTGTTATAGTAGATTTTGTGCATTTTGGGCCACTAGTACTGTGAAACACGTGACTCATAATATTATTATTCTTATTACATTTCCATATAGACTGATAGACTGATTACAGTACTTAACTATAGTGATGTATACAATTCTAATTACATCCCATGAGGGTTGAACAATTCTCACCTGCTGTAGTGTGTAATCTTGCTATATTCCTATTCTAAATAATTGATAATTACTATCAATCCATTGTACAGAATACTGATTTTATTTGGTTAAGCATGGTTTGATTTTACTGCCTGAAAACATGAAACAAGAGGTTAACTATATTTTTCTCTCACAATAATATAATCTAAACAGCAACGTCTGAGCATTATGAGTTGAGCATTAAAATCAATTCAGTGGAAATGCCTGAAATGGTTTAGTACTTGCAAAATAAACCTCCCTGACAACCGGTTAGAAAAGATGAGTCGTTTGTTAAGATTTATCTTATGTGCTTCACGGACAAATTGGGGAGATAATTGAGATAGATGTAGGCTTGATGAGAGACATTTTGGTCATAACATAATGTACGCTCTAGGTTGAAATTCACGATGCCATTTGGCAAGCAAGCCAGCTTCAGCAAAGAAAACATAATACAGTTAGATGTAAATGCAACCTGCTGGCATGGTGTGTTATTTGGGCAAGCCCTACAGAGTACAGAGATTCAAATACATTTCACAAAGGAATACATCTAAATCCAAACATTAATGCTTAAACTGAATGTTCGTGGGAGCGAGTAGGAGAGAAAAGGAGCATATGGCAACAGGAATTTGAAATGTGCCAAGGGTATATTGAGTAAATAAGGCAGAAAGGACTAGGCAGCTGGTTGGAGAATACTATTTTTAATGTGATATAGATCTAATATCATGTAGGTACTCAAATAACGGAACTTGTTTCAAAGTGATTCATACAACCATGTTTATCATTAAAGTTTAGATGAAGAAATCATATACATGGTTTATGCGTGTTTTTATCAAAAAAATTATCCAACTAAAGTAAATTTTTCTGAGCTAAATCATTTTTTTTATAAATATATATCTGTTTTTTAAATGTTGTATGTTCATATTAATGTATACTAATGAAGATGGACATAGCAGAGCCACATGTAGCTCTTGCTATGGGCATAGGTCTTGTCCATAAAATCAACCTTTGGCAGCCTCAGTTATTGATAGAGTACATAGAGCTAAAACTGAGATACAGATTTAAAGATGAAAAAGAGGAAGGAATGAAGAAAGGAGAGGAGTAATAAGACCCTTTGAAAGGTGAATTGTATTTTCCAAACATAGAGCTCAAATGGCAGACTAATCTTGACCTTTATGTGATATTTTGTGATATTTAGATTTAGTGATATACTTTATCCAGATTATTTTTATATGTATATGTTCTGTGAAGTTAATATTGTGTTTCACTTATACTGTAATATATAGTAATGAAGAGGAAACCTATATCTGCTAATACATTTGAATAAAGCAGATTTCCTTTTTTTTAAATATTATAATTATTCATATTTATATTATAAAATATAGTAAGATTTGTTAGGTCCAATTGTTTGCATCTTAACATTTAATATAAACAGTCCTTTAAATATTGTGTTTAAGTTTGAATGATATATAATAATAAAACATATCAAACACCTTATCTTATTTGTAACCAAACATTATCCAAAATGTGTTAATAAATACGTGTTAATAAAGTGTTAATATAAAATTTACAGTTATTTTGGTTACATAATATTTACCTAACTCAGCACCTACAGAAGACAATCTCTGTAATATTTATGGATACGAGGACAGTCAAATGAAAGTCAAATGCTTGTGCTGGGTGTCTATTGATCCACTACAACAGCTGTTAACCTGCAGATGGGTCTAACAAGGTTCTAAACTTGTTTATGTAATTAGTAAACCCTCATCAGAGAGGTGATATAACTCCTGGGACAGTTTCATGCAGATCTTTACCAGCAAATAAACATCATGGAGTATTAAATGCTACTTTTAGAAAACCATTACATCCTGAAAGTGTTTCCCAAGTGTTTTTTTTTAGCACATATAAGCCAAGTTTTCTTGCTAGTCAAGCTGTGACATGAGATTTTTAAAATTGCCTTGTTCTCCGCTAACTAAAAATACAAGAGAGTAACAAAGTATGGATGTGCCTTATGGACTTAATACACACTGTTAAATTGATTTATATTATAAGCTACTCAGCAATACTCTTTCTTTGTTATTGTCTGTCTGCTATGTGTACCCCTAGAAGGAAGAACAATTACTGTGTATGTAAAATGCACTTTAATACAAAGAAATGAAAAATACAAGTTTGTGCTGCAGGGAAGCTTATTCTAAATATGGAGCTTGCTTATAGACCACTGAATAGCAGTTAGCTAATTTATCTTATGCTGGTAAATAAATGATATGCCTCAATCTAGAATTCCAAGCAGCCTTTTTATGCTGATTCTCTAACATTATTAAGCTAAACTTTAGAGCAAAATAAAGCAACTATATATTTTTTTAATTAAATGGGCTAACTAATCCATAATGCAAACATATTTGGTAAAAGAAGGTGCTGTGAATTATCATGGGGCTTGCCCTTTTAACATTAGAGTGTGGTATATGTATGCGATGATGTCTGCATGGCACTCAAAACAAACACAATACCACCTCTGAACATTACTCGAGAAAATCACTCATTCATGAAGACTTCCTCCACTACTCCAATTTATGCTGCAAACCTACAATTCTGTGCTTCACTTTCTAAACAAAAGTATTTCTCATCCTTCATATCCGCTCTGTCATCCAACCCCCAAATGCCTGTTTTCAACATTCAACTCTCTTCTCTGCCCATATCTACACCCTCCAACCTACCACTCATTATGTCCAAAACATTACAGAACACTGCAAGCTCTCCACTTCTGACATCCACCAGTTCAACATTCTTACTCAGCCACTTCACCCCAGTCATAGAGGATGAGGTGGCTGCTCTTCGTTCAGCTTATCATTTAACAACATGTTCACCATATTCCTTCACAACTCATCCCCTCAACCTCTACTGCCCTATCACCAACTCTAGCCCACCTCTTCAATCTCTATTTTGTAACTGAAACATTTCCCTATTACTTCAGTCATCTATTCCACCAATTCTAAAAAACCCTCTATTTACTCATCCATGCTCTGGAACTACTACCCTACTTCTTTGCTTTCTTTTGCCTCCAAACTGCTAGAAAAAAACTTGTCTACAACAAGCTAAGCCATTTTCTATCATCAAACACCTTATTTTAACCTCTGCAATCTGGTTTCCACGTACAACACTCTACTGACACATCACTGACTAAAGTAGCTATCAATCTCCTGATTGACAAAGCAAAAGGACAATACTCCTTCCCTACTTATCCTCCTGGATCTCTGCCTTTGACAAAGTTGACCACTCACTTTTTTTAAAGACTATCAGTTTCCTTGGTTGCTGTGATAATGCACTTTCTTGGTTTAAATTTGATCTATCTAATTAATTTTTTCTTCATCACCATTACCACTTATTGCCATGGTACCACAAGGCTCTGTTTTTGGTCCTTTGCTTTTATCAATCAACACAGCCTCTCTTGTCAGACTAATAAGCTCTCTTGGGTTCCAGTGTATCTCTGTGCTAATGATACCCAAATCTACATCTCATCTCATGACCAATCTCCCTCCTTAGTAACTCATGCCACCATCTGTCTATCCTACATCTCATCCTGGATGGACTCCCACAACCTAAAAATAAATATGTCAAACACTGACCCCTTAATAATTGCACCCTCTACCACCTTCCCCAGCTACAGACATCACCCTTACAGTCAACAACTGCTCCTTTGAATTATTCTGGACTCAGCACTCTCTTTCTCCCCCCACATCCAATCAGTTACCAAATTCTGCTGAGAAACATGCCCAACGTCCGTTCTTTTCGCACACAATAAACCAAAATATGAATTCATTCACTAATCATTTCCCACATAGACTACTGGAAATCACTCCTAACCAGCATTACCTTTACTAGATGTTCCCAACTCCAATCCATCTTAAATGCCTCTGCTAGGCTCAAATATTTAACCATCTATTTCTGGAGCCTCCTTAGGTCAGACTCGCTCCTTCCCTTCACAGATTTCAAACACTCCCTGAAAACCCATCTATTCAGAGTCTACCAACTTATCTAAGCTCAGGGATTCAAATTAGACAGTGTTAAAGCTATCATATATACAGGTATCTAAGATATGATTGTTGTTAGCCTAAATGTAGAGTAATATCGCTATGGCAGTGGACATGCAAAGTCTCACACTGGCATGTTAATGAAAGCCAGCATTAATACATGCACTAGTGAAGCATGTGGTCCTCTCCTCAATATCAGTATTTGAACAGATCCTTGTGTCTGATGTAAGTAACAGTGGATCTGACTGCTGACCTTTGTGCCCTCTCTGTATTAATGTGTATTTTTCCTGTATTGTTGATATCAGGAGTATACTTTAACATGTGCTAGCAGCTATATAGCTGACGAATGTGATATCAATGTTGATTGACAATATCAGATGGAGAAGGTGATAGGACACCTTGACCACTGACACTGGTCAGAGCTAAGCATAAATTGGGAGATGACACATAATTATTAATGGTCATGGACAGTGAGATATCCTGAGAACTAGCTAATGGTTAGTAATGCTTGCAGATGGAAATCAGGTGAGTTGGTATATTGTTACAGTTACAGTATTTAGCACTGTACTGTACACGCATGTTTTTTTTAAAAATTTTATCCTCCTCAGCCCTTCTTATTTAACCACCATTTTTCAGATTTTTGTTTGAGGAACACACTGTATGTGTGAAAATGGTTTGGATGAGATAGTCCAGATGTTAATGCGTCTGTTCAATGGAGCAGATGATGACCAGAAGTAAGTGCTATGCACATTACTGGTTACTTCGGTTAAATGGAGTGATTTCTGATGATAATTTTTTCATCAGATTCCAGTTGCAGTGGTGTAGTGACCACATGTGACCCTGGTAGGTGCTATACATCATGATTATTCTGGACTATGACATTACCCTCTCCAGGTATCTCCTTTTTCCCCAAAAAGCCTCTCTCCCTTCCGGGGTACTAATGAACAGTCTTGTGCATTTCTGAGTGTGCTCTGTGTATGAAATAAAGTTTTTTTACCATTATCACAGTGTCAGTGTGTTTTCAATGTTTGGGGTTTTGGGACATCCACATATATCACATTTGTGTCACATTCCTCTATGTGTAAACTAATGAGCCCTAGTTACTGTGCAATAGATTAATGCATATAATAATAATGATAATGTAATAATAAAGGGTTAATACACATGATAGGTCCAATTTGTGATACTGTGGAGTATCAACATTCCCCTGAAGGGCTGACAACAATATGACAGGTGATAATGTGCATTGATTGATACCAAAACACTTGATGTGATTTCACCAAATGATCATAGGTATACATCTTGGCACATGGCCACCAGCAATGGAGTGGGACTTTCCAGGATGGGCGTAGTGGAGATTGTCCCTGATGTAAGTGAGTTGGTTGTTGCTCCACGTGCCTCTGCAATGCCTCCATGTGTGTTTGCAGCCCTTTCTAATGGGTTAGAGTAGATTAGTGTGGTGTATGTTCGCCTGGTACTTGATATATGTCATGTGACGCAGTAATTTGGCCAGTATTTATTTTCCCAATCTAGATCTGATGAGTGAGACGTATATATGAATATCTTTGTATTTTTAGGGTCCACATTAGAGCCTCTGTGAGGGAGAAAGGGATAATATGCCAGGCAGTTTTATGTATTTGTTTTACAATTTAATTAAGTAGTATGTCTTTAATTGCTTTATGCATCTTGCAGCCACAATTTTCATATTGGCATATGCATGACCATTCCAACATATGAGAAAATAAAATATTTTTTAGGCCTCTTTGTTCCTTGGGGATTGTCGTGCAATTAACTCTAATGCCTTCCATTGCTTTCCCTATATTTTAATGTCCAGTAGTGTGTTTTTATTGTCTTTTGCAGTGTTAAGAACTAGTCTGTAAACCATTTGTGAGCCCTATTTGGAACTCGTAAAATATTGGGCTACTTTTGAGGGTTTGACTGTGATTGCGTCTTTGGGGAATTGTTTCAATTTGCGATTTTAGCGATTGTAACATTTGCGGGCTTGAAAGATCGGAGTTACGATTTTGACAGCCCGTAGGAATTTTCAGCATTTAGAACTCAAAATAATTGTGGGTAGCTGGAAGAGGCCAATTTAATAGCTTCTACTTTTGTGGGCTAAAATACAGGCTTCAGGAACTACAATTTGGACAATTTAATGAGGCCCCTTCCATCTTAGACACATTGACCTCCATTCAATTTGCAGGATTGACATTTGCAACAGTTACAGGCCAATTCTATTGAACAAGCCTGCAGCTACCTGGCTGAAAGCCTAAACCATAAACTATGCAATCGTAAGTAGCATTTCAGAGCATGAACATGATCAATTAAGCAAGGCCATAACTATTGATTTAGAAACAGCCAATAGTAAATGAGACCATCAACATGACGTAAGTAAAACATGGAGGTTAAAGATCAATCAATTAGCGTTTAGAAGTTCGATAGGCAATAAACACAATAGTAAAAATGAATGTCAATACTGTTCTAGTCCATGTGGGTGGCCTGATATGTATTAACCAAGATTTTATATAACATGGAAATAAAATGTCAAAAAAAATATTTTTTATTGCAGATTTGCAAGCTTGAGACTGTTGTGCAATTAATTATAATGGCTTTCATTGCATTCCCTGTCTTTTAAAGTGCAGTATTGGTGTTTTATTTGCATTTACAGGGCTACAAACAGGTGTTTAACCCCCTTGCGAGTCCTATCTGGTACTCATAGGATTTTCTTCTACATCTGTAGTTTACGGTGTGGAAACAATTGCGGGCTTGAGGAATTGTAGCAATTGAATAGCGATTTGTGAATGTAACATTTACAAGCTTGAAAGATCAAAGGTTTAGAAGGGCTGGAGTTAGGATTTTGACAACCGCAGGGATTTTCAGCCTGTAACCTGCAAATCATTTGCGGATAGCTAAAAGATGCCAATTTAATAGCAAATATTTTACTGGCTACATTACGGGCTCTAGTAACTAACATTTGCTCAATTGAATGGAGACTCTTATTTCCCATTTCTACCATGCTGTGTCCCCTCTACTCAAACACTTGCTATTTTGGTTTCCGTTCCTTCCTCCATTATGGTCTCTCCTCTACCAAACTATTGATGTCTTTTTAATTCAGCCTTTCAAAGCTTGCTAATATATGGAAGCAGTGTTGTTGAGTGGCATCATTATAACCAAGCAACTTGCATGTTTTTTATAAAATAATTTACATTCACAAATATGTGATATAATTGTGCATAGATGTATGCAGCCACTGTATTTGTAGGACGCGGAGGCTGCACAGGCTCCCTGGGTCAGCCCGTAGCGTTGCGTGACCCAGTAGAGCCTGCGAGGCACGTCAGCCAATCAGCTGCGTCGGGGGGCGTGTCGGGAAGCCCATTTCGCGCCGTTTCAGTGCAGCGCGGTCTCCCGACTGAAACACAGTGCAAATTAAAATGCTGAAAAATGGCATTGATGCAAAGAATGTAGTTTCATAATATGGTGTATATTCACAAAGCTTTTGCAGGGGCAGTGTTTTTTTTTTTTTTGCTGCAGCTGCCATGTCAATTTTCCCCATAGAAAATAGATACTGCAGTCTGATTTACAGCCTTATAAAATTGCGATTTGGCCAATTGGATAGGGCTCTATATAAGCACACAGCAATATTTTTTTTCAGATGTTTTTAGTTAGTAAACTTCTATCCAAAAGCAAGGTCTTCACTAACTAAAAACTAGTTTCCATTTCAAAGGATCCACTTTAATTAAACCTCTTTGAGTATAATTCCTTTCCAATTCACGAGTATGTTTTATTTTCCAAACAATGTCTGAAAATAGAGGAGCAGTCTTATTTTTCCAATTACTGATTATTAATTTTTTAGCTATTGAAAAAGTCAAGATAGCAAGTGCTTTTTTCTCTTTACTGACATCGCCTGGAAAAAAATGTACCAAACTGCATTCTCCTGTCATTGGCAAATGAATTCCCACCATCTTAAATAACAATTCATAACATTTTTCCCAAAAAGACTTTAGTTTAGAGCATTCCCATAGGATATGTAATAGGTTAGCAGAATTACCACACTCCCTCCAGCATAGTTTGTCCGAAGGACAATGTGAAATTTGAGAAATTTTCATCGGAGTAATATACCAATTATTAATTATTTTAAAGTGCATTTCTCTAAGTGATGGTTGTTTAATAAATCTATTAGTCAGGTTAAAGGCTCCCTCCCAGACCCTCATTTCTACATCCAGATTTAAATTCAGTTCCCATTGTTTCATGCTGCTCGTTTTAGTCTGTTCCCCCAAGGATCTTATGATACTAAAACATCTTGATATCAAATGTTTTTTCCCCGTTTTAAGGAGAATTTTTTCCATCGGTTTTAGCTCATTGTCGTTTTGTGGGCCAAAGTTAAATTCGCCACAGGCTGCTCTATACGCTTCATATATTAACCATCCTTCTGCTGCAATGTTAAATTTGTTTCTAATTTGTTTGAAGGACGCTATTGATCCTTCAATCAACGTGTATTTAACACGTTCTAATCCTTTGTTGACACACTTTGAGCGCGCCTACCATATTTGGGTGTAACAGGGCTGCCACAGGCGTAACTACACTGCCTTTGGGAAGCAAGTTTTTACTCTTGTTAATCTGTCTCCAATTTCTTAGAATTTCTTTTATCACAGATGATCCAATCATAAGATCCTTATAGAAGGGTTTCTCCCCAAACACCAAAGCTGATGGATGATAATCTGGGATTAAAGCCTTTTCTATAGTCATCCAAGGTAGTTTATCTGCTGGTTCCAGCCATTTCAAAGTATGTACTATACAATTAGCTTCTTGATAAAGTTGCAGCGATGGGTAGGAGACTCCTCCTTTTAGGAAACTCCTCCCCATCACTGCTTTTTTCACCCTCATATATTTCGAATGATGTATAAAATGATCAATTGCTTGTTGCAGTTTCTTTAACCAATATCTAGGGATATTATAAGGAATACATCTCAGAACATAATTCAGTCTTGGGAGTAAAATCATTTTAACTACAGCAATTCTACCATAGAATGAAAATCTATCTCCTCTCCATTTCTCTATAATATTTTGAAACTTGGCATATAACTCCTTATAGTTTATATCTACCGTTCCCTGAGAGTTACCCAAAAATGTGATACCCAGATGTTTAAATGATTTAGAATTCCAATTAAAAGGATAGGTAACTTTCAGCTTCGTTAACAAGCTTACTGAAAAGTTGGAAAACAATGTTTCTGATTTCTTATAGTTCAATTTATAATAGGAGATTTTACTGTAGCTTTGTATTAAATTTGACAGATATTGAAGTGAAACCTCAGGTCTGGTGAGAGATAAAACAACATCATCTGCATATAAACTAATTTTATGCTCCCTCTCTCCCACCCCGATCCCACGGATTTGTGGGCATGATCTTATGGCTTCAGCCAATGGTTCTATCATCAATGCGAACAAGGTAGGAGAGAGGGGGCAACCCTGTCTAGTGCCATTTGATATTCCAAAGGGAGTTGTTCTACATCCCAAACCTGTTACTTCTGCCAGGGGGAATTTATACAGAGCCCCTACCGCTCGGGCCCCAAATTCCCCAAATCCAAATTTGGACAGTGTTAATTGCATGTATTCCCACCCTATTCTGTCAAATGCTTTTTCGGCATCTAAAGACAAGAACAGGGTGGGAATTCCTTTTGCCCTTGCTACCTCACCCAAATCCATGATCTTCCTGATGTTCTCCAATCCTTGCCTTCCAGCCACAAAACCCATTTGTTCTATTGCGATTAATTTCTCTACATTTTTTTGGATTCTAAGTGCCAGAATTTTTGCATACAATTTAATATCTGCGTTTAATAGTGAAATGGGTCTGTAGCTGGCACACAATTGTGGGTCTAGGTTGGGCTTAGGGATCAATATTAATGCTACTTTTGTCATTTCCTCTGGCATAGTACCTTTTGTTTTGATTTCATTAAACATTTCTGTCAAACAAGGACTTAAAATTTGGCAAAAGGTTTTGTAAAAAAGATTAGTGTATCCATCTGGGCCTGGCGTGGTATAAAGTTTCAATTCTTTAATCACTTGTTGAACTGGATTGTAATGGGGTTATTCAGTTCCGTTAGATCATCTTCTGATAGTTTCGGTAATTGAATACCGTCCAAGAATGTTTGTATTTCCTCTACTGTCGGTTTATTAAAGGAAGGTTTTTTTTCCAGATTGTACAAGCCCTGGTAATAGTTTGAAAATGCTTGTCCTATTTCTTGAGGGGAAGAGAGGTATTTACCATTTTCCTTAATAACTACTATTCTTTTCTTTTCTTTTTTCATTTTCGCTTGAGTGGCTAGTAATTTACTATTTCTATTGTTTTGAAAATGGTATATTTGTTGACAATGCCAAAGGGCATTATCTGATCTATGTTGATTAATCTTATTTATTTTATTTTGAATTAATTTAATTTCCATCATAATCTGAGGTTGCGGGTCCATCACAAATCTAGATTCCAGTTTATTCAAATCTATATGTAATTTTTTAAGTGTATCTCCTCTCTGTTTTATCAACTGAGCTTTAAGTTTGATAATCAGACCTCTTGTGAAAGCTTTTTGTGCGTTCCAAATCGTGCAATATGAAGAAACAGTGTGATTATTTAAATCAAAATATTCAGAGATTTCTTTATTTAGAGTTTCCTTATTTTTTTCCATTTTTTATATAGTGTCGTCTAATCTCCATTGTGATCTATCTAATTTTACTTTATTTATTTCAACCATTAGTGTGGTGTACGCGTGATCAGAAATTACAATATTACCTATTTCAGTGTGTGTTATTTTATTAATTATTTGAGAGTTTACTAATATTAAATCAATTCGTGAATACGTATTATGAGGGTTTGAATAAAATGAGAATTCTTTTTGATTTGGGTGCTGAACTCGCCAAGCATCAAATAAACTATTATTTATAATCCATTCTGTAAATGCTTGAGAAATTTTATTTACTCTTTTTAAATTTTTATTCACCAATATTTTAGACCTATCCAGATTTATGTTTGAAACCAAGTTAAAATCCCCTGCCATAATGAGCGGGCCCTGTGCATATTTCTTAATTAGCTTACCTACTTTTTTTATAAATTCCATTTGTTTCTCATTAGGAGCATAAATATTGATCAACGTTATTTTCTGATTATTAATTTGGCCATTCCATAAAATATAACGTCCATCTGGATCTGTAATTGCAATTACTTCCACTATTTCTAAATTATTGGGAAAAAAAATTGATACTCCTCTCTTTTTTTTTCCCCCTGTTGAGTGATGTCTAAGATCAAAGTAACCTTCCGCAAACCCAGGAATTTTTTCTTGCCCCCAGTGGGTTTCCTGGAGAAAAATCAGATCTGCTTTTTCCTTTTTACAATATCTGTAAATTGTTTTCCTTTTGCTAGGTGAATTTAAACCCCTAACATTCCAACTTAATAGTTTCAAAGCCATTTTTGTTGGGGTATTACTATAAAAATACTATAATTTACCAAATTATTACTTGAGAGTGCTTCATTTGCTATAAGTTTATAAATCAACAAACAATACCCTTTCTTACTAACATTCATACATACATTCATACTATTGGAACAGATTGGGTTATACTGCATTCTTTTCCCAATTATGTTCCGCAGGGATTCAGCCGTTGTTCAAAAATGGGTAGCGGTATAATGTAGAGATGGCAGTACCGTTTACTTAAATTATTCATCCTATAATTCTATATCTCCTTTTGTTAAGACTATTAATTGCTAAGCGGAATCATTACTAATCTTCCCCTTTCATTTTTTACTTCTATCCTGTTTCTAAAAGAGAAAAAATAATTACTTTACACTACTTAAACTTTTAATACTGTCATTTCTTAGTCTGTAGAAAAAAGGAAAAATAAGTCCTCAATTTATACAATCAATAGTTCCGGATAAGGGTGTAAGCCATTGTCCACTTCTTTTCTCTCTTCTTGGGAGTCATTTCACCTGCCACTCTGGTGTTGGGATTTTCAATTCAGAGGTTAAATCCTTTGAGTCTCGTGAGTTAGTCTTCAGGTTTCTCAAAAATATTTCTCCTTTTGCAATAGAACAAATCCTGTGCCAAGAGGATCCTTGTAAAATGAATAAACCTACTGGAGACGTCCATTTATAGATGAAGTTATGCTTCCTTAATTCTTGTGTTATGGGCCTAAATTCCTTTCTTCTGTTAATTGTCGCTTTTGACAAATCTGAGAAAATTTGTATTTTTTCATACGGGGCTTCAAATATCTTTTGTATATTTTGTATTGCTTCCTTTGTTGGAAAGTGATGGATTTTCACAATGACATCTCTAGAAGTTTTATTTTGTAAGTGCGTTGGTAGAGGGATTCTATGAACTGCCTCAAATTTCTGATCCAGTTGTGAGAAGGATGGCATAATATTAGTAAATAAATCTTTTACATATGTTGAGAGTTCTTCTTTTTTTATAGCTTCTGGGATTCCTCTTATACGGAGATTATTTTTCCGTTCTTTATCTTCCATTTTATTTATTTGATCGTTCAAAGTTATAATTTGAGTAGACATTTTTGAGGATTGCTCCAATAACATATTATGGTCCATGACTAATTTGTCAAATTTGACTTCCAATTCTGCTGATCTTTCATTCACTTCTTTTATTGATTTGGCATTTTCCATAATTTGGATCTTGATCTCTGCTAAAAATTCTGCTTGGAAGTTCTTTAAAATTTCTTTCATTTTATCAATAGTAAGTAAATTCCCTTCTTGAGATTCAGATTCTCTGGTTGGTGAGCTGGGAGAGGGAAGAGTTGTACTTTGATTTGACCCTTCTTTCACCGATTGTTTTTGAGTCAAATTGGTTAAATTTTTTGGAGTGAAAAAGGGGGATGGCTCTGCCGTCAGACTCTTTCTTACTTTAGCTTTGCTTTTCGTAGCCATTTTATCACTTTTTTTCCTCCCCGGTTTCACTTTTCCTTTTTTTCCTTTATTACTCTTTCACTTTAAACTTCTTAATATAGGGCTAATACCAAGAGTTAGACCCCTTGCTCTTTTACAATTTTTTTTTTTTTCCCCTCCCTTCTTGTTCTCTTTCCCTTTCTTTACAGGAGTACTTTTATGGGAATGTTTAAAGTTCCATATTGGTTCAGATTTATCTAATTCCAGCTATTTTTTACTTCTCCCAGACTCTATATAGCTTTAATAAGCTTGAATAAGCCTCTGTGTGTTACCCGAATTTCCACAGAAATATCCGGACAGTGCAATCCCCCAAAAATGGTGGACATATATCCTTTCAAAAATTTTAGAGGTATTTAGAGGAGATTTGTATAATCTTATCCTTTTGTTTTGTAGATTATTTACTAGGGACCCAATGGTTTCCTTAACCGTGTGCACAGTCTTTTAATGTTTTATCAGTCTTTTTGAGCAAGTTTGCTTCCTTATGGAGTGATCTTTTTAAAGAGTAGCGTTCTGCACGCTTTTACCATTGTTACTGTGTAAGTGTTCTCTGTAGGGGCCAAGCCCAGTAGCTGAGTCTCATGTCATATATTACAGCAATTGCTGCATTGTGTTCAACTTATCAAAATAAAGAAAATAATAGTTTACTTAACTTTGTTAAGCTTGACTCCAGGGTTCAATCTGCCTTGTTGCTGGCTCAGCGTCCATCGCAGTCTCTGTGCTCCAAACCTCTTGAGTCTGTGCTGCTGAGGTCCGCCGTCACGGCACTACAAGCTTGCCTGTGAGATCCACGCTTCCTCCTTGAAGTCGGCGTTCCACGAATCTCCACCTTTTTTCATTCTTACGCTTTATGCCCTGTAGTCAGAGCTGGAAACCCTTCCTGCACATGGCGCTATCCCCTACATCCACTCACCCCTTCCCAGGGCCGTCGGATCTCTGCTGCACACAGCTCTGCTTGGCCGCAGGGCCTTCTCCTCAGCTCCTTTCTCCTTTAGAAGTAGTATTTTAGAGGGCTATGCCCTCTCTCGCTCAGCACACGGATACATTCGGTCCTCTCTCTCACGGACGCCTTCTCCACCCGCTGACGCCGACCTTCGCGGCTACATTACCATTTCCGGTCACTCCCCCCCCGGCCATATCACAATTTAATAAGGCTGTATATGTTACAAAAGTTTTGTTCCCTGAAATTTAGAGCATGCTATAAATTATGTGCACACAATATTTGAATCATACAGCCAGCCAATCAAAATTGTGCAAGCTAACTCCCCCACCAACAATTTTACTTCTGTTTCAGCTTCAGCAGCCATTTTTACAAGCACATAGTAATAGTCTTATGTCTTAAGTCTTATGCCTGTCAAAGCATAGTTGAAAAATATTTGAACTTTCTTTAAGCAGTATCAAATATCATCATGGTCATATTTAGGTTTTATGATGCCCTAGGCCAAGGGTAAACACGTTTAGTGCTGGAAAGCCAAACGCAAGCTTGAATTTGAAAATTTCCTTTCTGTGGTTAGGCAATCAGCATGACTGAAGAAGTGAAAGTCTTGCCTGTACTTAGCAAGGACATCCTTAAATCCTGGCCTGTGTGTGGCTCTTCAGGACTAAATTTGCCTACCCCAGCCTTAGGCTATTCAGATTTGTGTGTCCCCCATGCCCTACTTGCAGCACCTCCTTTCCTCATTATATATGTAAAATAATAAGTGTATGTGTGTTTATGTAAAATGTGGTATGTGAGAAAGTGTCATATACATTTACAGACAGATATATCACTGCATATAGACATTTCTGTACAAAAACATACATATTTAAAAAATGACGGCAATACCATTTTAAGGCTGGGAATGCTCTACCTTCTGTGCTCCTCGCGAGCCCCTCGCTGAGCACCTTCGGCGCTCATTGCGAGCCTCTCCCTCCGTCTACTGTACGGGCCTCGTGATTATCGCCGAAGGCACTCATCGCGAGCCCCGCAATGAGCGGCTTTGCCACTCATTGCAGGCCTTTTACAACCTACAACTTTGCGAGGGCCGCAGTTGCAGCCTGCAATGAGCGCCTTCGCTGCTCATTGCAGCTAAGTCCCGCGTGCCTCCACCCCCGCAACTGTGTCCCTCGCTTTGCGAGGCCCGTAAGCGCACGACAACTCGCAGATTAACAACTATTATAGCTGATAATTGTTGTTAGTGTCAACATTAATTTTTAGCAATATTGCCATTAATTGTAAAAAAAGTTGCAAGGTGCCTGAGGTGTGAGTTGTTTGAAGTTATCTCAAAGGACAAGATACCCAAAAACGTTTCTGATGTTTTATGTTTCATTTAATGGACTACTGTGGTCATATATTTAAAGTGTACTATTTTGAAGAAATAAACTTAAAATATGCAATGTTTTTAGCATATTAAAAAATAATACAGCCTCTAATGTATTATCTTGTATATGCAATTACACTGCTGTTAAATCTACCATTGTGGCTTGAGCCGGTCAGCTTCCTTAAAGTCATATCTAAGTTAGCTGGATTATGAATGCATCTGATAGAGAAGTGTATGTAAAAAAAATTTGCATGAAAAAATCCCAAAACAAACACTTACATTGAAGTCAGTAAAATCTCTTGTAATTTCTGACAGTTGCAAATTAGGGTTAACACCCTCCAAACTCAGGCTAAATTAGCATTGAATTAAAAACTGATTTGTTTTGGCCAATTAGGTTAGCTAAAACATTTGATTTAAACTCTGGGGTTCCTGTTTGTGCTGTAAAGCAGCCTGGGATATGTTGTGTATCACATATATTTGCTATGTATTGCTGATGAAATGCAGACAGGGAGCTGCCATGAGATTGGCTGAGCAAGCAACAGCAGGTGTCAACATAATTAGAGGGATTTGTAGATATTAATAAAAATAAAATGTTTTATGAGATGTGCTGCATACAAATAGGCTGATTTTTGCCTAAGGATTGCAGAAATGTATTAATCCATGAAACCTGGAAATTTCTTTAAGAAGTGGGAGACTGAATACACAGGAAGATACATTTGCCAGTATTCTCAGGAGGAATAAATGGAAGCTCATTAGTTTATAATGGCATACAAACATGAAAAGGTAACAGGCAGCCGGAGAAAAGAAAATATAAAGTTGAAAAACATTTTGTGAGAATGTCAATGTTCCTTTAAACATCAAACCATTCAAACAGTAACAATCCTTTACTGTAATTTTACTTAGTTGCAGTATCTAAATATGCTGATGAGATTATTATCAGTGCATTATGTCCACTTATGGGTTTGTGTACCTGTTCCCTATAATAATAGAGGGATAAAGTAATGTAATGCACTTATGAGAGAGGAAGAATCAGAACACTCTCATAAGTGCACCAAATTACTGTACATTATCTTATAGTGGGTCAATAGTTTATGATTCATGGCTATAAGGAAGTGCTTCCTTCACAAAAGTTAGTATGTACTATTTCTCTATAAAACATTTTAATGAACTAAACTTGATAATGGGCAAAATGACTAAAAATGGTATCAAGTAAAACAATAAAAATGCTGCAGCTAGGCAGCTAAAGGGTTACACATATCTAAATGCTTTTCCATGCTGTTTGTTTATAAAGAATACTATGTGCTATATTTGGGTAACTGGTACATTGGGGTACCTAGCCTCCCTGTGGGTGTAATTTATAGATATCTGAAATGCCCAACCAGCCACAGGAGGAGAGAGGCTACAGCCAGAAACCCCTTGAAAAGTTGAACAAAGTCTGACTTCTCTGTTATCGCCTAAGGGGAATCCAGGAAAGAACAACATTCTGATCGCTTGATCAAGAATAATCTCCAACAAGCACAGCCTCCATTATAACTGAGCTGATGTGCATGGTTTTCTGTTATCCCTGTTTTTATCTATTCATATCCATCTATATATTTTTTCTTTATATATACTTTGTGTCTACACATAATAAATTATGTATTAAATTCTGTCTCTGTGCTCTGAAAACATCTTATGTTACCACATAAATGTTTTATAGTGTGGAAGTGGTTAATTTTTCCCTTACATTTAATGGGTATTTTATATAGTTTTTATAGTTCGGAATAACCAAAGGCATCCATAGGGTTTTAAACTTTAATTTAACTTGGTGGTGGCAGCTTAATGTTATCGATTGTCACGGTATAGGTAACCATTAAAGGGCTTTTTACACTCATTGTAGGTAACTGATAGCTTAGATAAGCTGGTTTGTGTTTAACCTTTTTACCAACACACTAATTCTAGACAGGAACCATGAGGGTTTCTGTCACAAATTGGTGGCTCAGCCTAATATGAGAAGCAATGGGAGTAGGCTCACAATCCCAGCACATCTATCTCTAACTATGCTTGTCCCTTATTGATTCCCATGGTACCTAAACTTAAGCCCCTACTATAGGGTCCCTATGGAGGAACCCCATGGCACCTTAACTACTACTGTAGGGGTCCTCATGGTAATAGAGTCTATGGGGATAGGACTCTTATAGCCCCTGCTGCTACCTCCCACCAAAAATTACCTAAATCAAATGCCTAAAATAAAAATATAATTACATAAAATAAAAAAGACGTTTTAGATAATAAAAAATAATAACTACAGAAACGTTGACGATCTGCAAAGCCTTTGTCCTCATTCTTTAGCCCTGCATAAGCAGACACATCCATTTTGGTAGAAACTATTTCTCTTTTTGTTTTTTTGATTGCCGAAACTTGTTCCTCATCTTCAACCAAAAACATTGTGCCACTCTAAAACAAAATAAAATATACCAATATAACTGCTCCTCTGAGGAGCTTGCCTGCTGAGTAATGATAGGGCCCTCACCTTACATACTAACGTTTTTTTATTGGCTAATATATGTGTCATCATAATTCAGCAAATCAGAATCCAGTATTTGAATATATTAGCACTGATTGGTTACTAAGTAACTAATCATAGAAGGCTACCGCCCCTTTTCTGATTGGTTAAGATATCATGATGATGTCATAGGGCAGTGCCAGTGGCTTCAGCCCAGCCTGCTTCCAAGCTCCATAATAGTCCAGCACACAGGCAGCTCTGGCCACACATGTAGGTGGAGATGCTCAGTTCTGCTTCAGGGGAAAACTGGCAGTTTAAAACCCAATTAAAAAAACATTAAGTTTATTTTAAAATACATTCTGTGTTTAATTGTCTATTCCCAGCAACAACAAAAAAATTAGCTTTGATTGTAAATACACTACAGAAGTCCTTTAAGGTAGTAGCTCTTTAATAGTGTTGGATTTTAGCAATCTAGGCTGCTTAAAAATTGTGAGCACTGTAAATAACAATGGGATAGCCACTCCATCCTTACAATATTACAGACATTTAGAGCACCCATATGCATTTCGCAGGGGTGAAATTTACACATGCTCGGTAGTGTTTTGTGGGTGAACGCCACTAAGATTTTTGTTTACTGAAGTCATGGAATGGGGGCCAAAGTCAAATTGTAAATTACACTAGCCCCTTGCTAGAGTAGGGACAGTCTCATGGACCCTATCCTTGGAATATCCTACACTAAACTGCTTGCAAGCTGGCATATTTTTAATTCTTATGCTAGGATTCTAATCACCCATTAACCCTTTGTTTTTGGACCCCACTGGTTCAGGTACAGGTAAAGAAATACAGTCTCTCTGTCCTCCCTCCCAGTCACACTTCTCTTAGGGCCTATGCCTATTACCTTGGACAGTGTGTTATTCTGACAAAGCTAAGCTCCCACACACACAACAGGTAAATTCTTTCCAGGTGTAATGTCTCTAGAGTTTATAATCTATGGATGCACCAGAGTGAAACTTGTCTCTTAAACCTGTGGCATTGCAGGCCCACTTACCACACAAGAACATCACCACAGGTATCGCTGTTATAGATTTTTTTTTTCTGTGGACATTTAGTTCTGGCATGTCCAATCTTATTATTATTATTATTATTATTATTATTATTATTATTATTACACTTTGTTATGTGCCAACATAGCGCTATACAGCAAAATACAATATTAACACATGGCTAAAGTATGAAGGGTCCTTTTATTATGGCAACTAAAACAATGGTGGGTATCTCTTTGATACATTCCAGCATAGGTACCTCAGATATAATGGCTAAGAACGGGTTTAATAAGGTGGTGAGATGCTATAGATGAAGTTAGATAATATAACACTGCTGCCAAAAAGGCAATTTGAGGTGTAACCATCTATATGGACACCAGTGGTTATCCAGAATATTATAAAATATACAAAACATCAATTTGAACATAAGGGGAAAATAATCCCTTACCCATTATAAAACAGGCTTTGTGTAACTTTTTAAGAGGTTTCTGACAGTAGCCTATCCCCTTTTCCCTTGGCTCTCCTGTCTCCTCCCATCTCAGGAAACTATATATATATAAAACACTATGGCCCCTATTAAATTCCAACGTCATGGCTGCCACGACATGGCCTGAAACTAAATCCATAAACCATGATTCGGCACATATAATTTCCAGGCGTGAACATGATAAATTAGTCAAAGACGTAGTTATAGGTTTAGATGGATCCAATAGGAAATTAGACTGTCATCATGATGTCAATAAAGCCTGCGGGAACCCCTGCAGGCTCCCTACAGTAACCCCTTGCCGCTGGGGTCCCCATCTGGACCACTTCGGCATTTATATGATAACATTTCCTGCCGCAGGCCCTTAAAGGGCCCCTGGCACACAAATAGTTAACCCCACGGGGGTACTTCAATATTAACCTAATATTAACCGCCCTATGCTGAGGGGTACCTATCGGGACCCATGCAGTGTGCCTACATTAACCCTTGTTGAAGGGGTCCCGATTGGGACCCTCGCAGCATATACATTTTAATTTTCCCGCCATGCGGGTCCTTCACAGACCTTAAAGATCATTAAATGACCCGAGCTACATTAATAATTAACCCATCACCCATGGGGTCTACAAACTCCCCTGAAACCATAATTAACCCCATCAGTCCAATAGGGGTCTATATGGACCCCTATGGGACACTATTAACACCAACATGAACACTATAAGTGCAACAAGGGTCTTCCAGGACCCTCCTGACACAAAGTATAAGCACTACACTATTAACCCTTTCCTACCATATAATATTCTATTACCCCACCTCAAACTAATTAACACTAATTAACTTTATGATTAGTCTATCCTACCCTATTAACCTCTATTAACCCCCATCTACCCTATACTGGTAACCCCTATTAACACCCTCTATCCTACCCTATTAACCCCTACCCTATTAACCCCTCTACCCTATACTATTAACCCCCTCTACCCTATACCATTAACCCTCCCTCTACCCTCTTCTGTTAACCCCTACACTACCATATACTAACCTGATCATTTGCAGATAGCTAAAAGAGGCCAATTTAATAGCCGTTACTTTTGCAGACTCTTTTACCGGCTTCAGGAACTACAAAAAGGCGAATTTAATAGGGCCCTATGTATATTCTTCTTCCACTTCCCTCCATGTTACTCCCTCTATGTTTGTCTCACTGTCTAATTCTTCCCACTTCTATTTCACTCTTTTTTCTGACACACTCTTTCCATCCTTCCTCTTCTCTCAATCCTCCCTCTCATTTCTCTCCTCATCCTCTTCTTTCTCCCTTATCCCATTTCCTTTTCACGTTTTTCTTTCTCTCCTCCTTCACTGTCTTTACTTTCCCTTCCTCTTTTTCTCATCTCACACCCCATCACCTCCCTCATTGTCTCTTCTTCTTCACTCTCTTTATATCCTCCTCTTTTCTCCATCCCTATCTTTCTTCTCGCTCTCTTTACCCAGCTCCTCTTTTCGCCCTCCCAGCTTCGCTTCTCCCATAATATAATTCTTTCCCCCCTACACCCCACCTCTCCCCTTCTTCTCTCTTCCCTATTTCTCCCTCTTTTTCCAACTCCTCACTCTTTTTTCCCCACTTCCTTATGTTCCCCACTCTCCTCTCTTTTTCTGAACCTCCTCCCTCTTTCTCCCCAAAGCCCACTCTATCTTCCCCACTTCCTACGTTCCTTTCTGTGTTCCCCACTCCCTCACTCTCTTCCAACCATCTCCCTCCCTCCCCCATTCCCCTCAGTCTCTCTCCCCACTCACCTTCCTATCTTTCCCACTTCACCCTATCATCCACCATACAATATAATGAACTTCCTTACCAGTGCAAGGGTTCACAAGGTGCCAATGAGGCTTAATTCTCCCTCCGGGAAATAACAATGATGAGTTGGGCAACAGTTATGTACTCTTCCGACTCTGTGGTTTTCTGCACTGGTAAGGAAATTCAATAAATAGTGTTTTGTAGAGGGGTGTGGGTAAATTCTGCCTGACTCAAAAATGCTCAGCTCAAGGCCTGGGCTTCGTAGGCCTATGCCTAAACACACCCATGGCCTAGAGTATGAGTAAATCACATAACTGATACTCAGACTGGTAGTGAATATGCATTGTTCTGCTGCAAACAATTTGGAGCTTGTGTGTGAGTGTTAGCATGATAAGAAAAACTTTGAGCCCTATTCTATTAGCTTCTCACAAACCTGTAATTTTGGCTGGGGTGCTTTCTGCTCTAAATGTTTAAATGTATTCTTTTGACTCAAACCCACAAATTCCGACTTGAAGGCTAAACTTGTAAACCCTGCCTATTTACTGTCCAGAACATTGTTATGTAAACATTCCTGCCTATTACAGTGTCACAGGAATGGTTTCCCAGTGATCACATGCATTAATCCTCAATATTTTGTGTGTTATTCTCACCATTTTTGGATATCATGCTTGGTGATGTTTGTGAGTTTATACTCATGAAAAGTATAAATTGTAGTACTGTTAAGTATCAACATTTCCCTTAATTACATCACAGGTAACATTCATTAGTAATGAAGTAATCCAAGAACACTTTACAGGATATGCGTAGCCAAGAGTGGCCTTGATGGAGGTGAGTTTGCTGTTGTTCCATGTGCCTCTCCCTTGTGTCTATCCCTTTAATAGTCGTTATTGTCCCTGTGTGTTTCCAGATTGTTATTAACTTGTTGAGTAGTGCAGTGTATGTTCCCCTGGTACTTGATACATGTCATGTGGCTGTGTAATATTGCCAATAGTTTTGTTCTAATATAGATATGATGACTGATATATGTACATGAAAATCAATATATATATTACAGTTATTACACTGCATTCTGGGAAGTTGAACTGGGACATGCAAATGTGCCCACAAATGCCTCGCTTTTAAATCCTTAGCCATTATCAAACATGGCTTCCTTTAAGCTTATGCATGCTGTATTACACAGCTTTAATGCAAAGCCAAGGTTGGATTAAACACAGGCTGAGTTTCCTATCCATTTTTAGCTGTATATATATACAGGTATATATATTTCAAGACCACATCTGAGCTTTTGTGAGTGCTACGTATCATTTGTAAGACAGTTACATGTTTTTTTTTTCTTGCCGTTTAGCCATGTACTGTGTCTTTAATTGCTTTGTGCATCTGGCAGCAACACTTTTAAGATTACCATATGCATGACCAGTCCAAAATATAAAAAAAAAACTTGGAGATTGTTGTGCAGTTAATTCTAATGTATTTCTATTCTTTAGCATGCTTTAAAAGTAAAGTATTGTATGTTTAATAGCTTTTACAGCTTTAATAAGTGTTTAAAAAATACCTTAAGAGCCCTCTGGAGTACTTGTAATAAATTTGACAGAAACATGATACTTTTTTAAATTGCGTGTTTGACTTTATTTGCAATCCAGCACTCAGGGTCTAATAGAATATTGATTTTGTGTAACGTTAATTATTTAGAACTTGTAATATTCGAGCTGTGCTAAAACCAATGGAGTTCTAAGGCCGGTTTTGCGTCTTTGGCTGGCCCGCAGTGATTGTGGGCAGGTAACTCATAATTGTGAGTATCTAATAGAATCTGAGGCAATTTTCATAGTGGTTCTGAGTGTGTATAATTTTACTAATTGCCAATAGAGTATGGGCCCTTTGTTCACAGAAATGATGCAGACCAGTGGTTTTAACCTAAAATATACTTGACAAAATGAAACAAACTTGGTACTCTCATGGACTTTACCAATGCAAAGTAAGTATATTAAAATATTTACTCATCAATAAAATCGAATAGGACAGTAGTTTGTTGATAATTAACCAAGTATTGTTTGTACTGTCATGGAGAACCATACCAAAAAATACTGTATAACTGTATGGTCTTGTCACAACATGATAAACATGCCTTTAGATTACCATGAAATATGAATAATCTATTTATTTTTTTTGACATATGGAAAGGGTTCACCTACTTGAATAAAAAATAAGCCAAGCTATAGTTTTCTATCTAGCCTCTAAGTACTGGTCAAGCTGTGGCATGAAGTTTTTAAGATGGCATTGTGCCAACCTTGCTGAAAATTATTCCTTGAAGATTTGTACAAATGAAGCTGAAAACCTTCCCAACCTGCTTAGTAAATGTCCCTAATTTGAATTAGGACCTCGAGGCAGGATCTCCCTCTGCCTCATATATCCAATGCTGCAATCATTTTAGATTTCTCCTATTAAATTTCTCTTGTTTTGCCATTTTTACACATTGTTCTAAATAAGCAACAATAATCTGAACAAATACTTTGAGGCAGTGAGCTGCCCTCTGAAAATGTGCTGCTCTTGACAGTAACAACGACTGGTTATGTATGAGAGGCAATCAGTACAAAATATATTGTTATATATAAACTATCCATAATATTATCTTGTTCCTGATTTACTATACCACCATTATTACATATGATATTTTCATATTTAGTAGTATGGATCCCACAAAAATCAATTTGTAAAATTAAGTTGAAATGATGAGTATACGTAAATTACAAACAGCATTGTTTCTTTATTTCACTGCTTATGATCACCAAAGCAGGATTCTGTACTATGCATTTATTACAATAAATCTGTTAATATTATCTTGATCTGATTAAACCATTTAAGTTGTACTGTCCTTTGATATGTATATAAAATGGAAAATCAAAAAGTATTATTTCTTAAAATCCAAATATAGTGATATCAAATGATGCAGATAGTAATACCCTCTTACTATTATATTTTTATTTATTTTATTTATCCAAGGTAATTTCCGTAATTATGAACTGCATAGTTGCATAGTTATATAAATTTACTGAAAATGTACTTAACAAATATGATAGACAGGGCATAAATTGAGGCTTGGGTTTCTTGCTGAAATCATCAGACACATGGTCAGGGTTATGAGACAATAGATCACTCTGAGAAATCAGGAAAAGCAGGGAGAAACTATTTCAAGGTTGAAAAGAAAATACCTTGGAGACTTTTTATTTTAAGATATATTTCATATCTAGACAGATACAATATACTTGTCTAATGTTATTAAAATGTTATTAAACATAAATCGTACTTAAAAAAACATATGCATATATTACATTTCCAATTTCAACATTGAATCTCTGTCGTGATCTAATTTTTTGTTTTTCCTCTACAGTGTACAAGTAGTTTTACTTTCTTAAACAATATATAGTAACAAAAATACCAAAAAAAGGAAAAGACCAGACTGCTATGATATGCTACCGAAAATTATGGTTTGTGAAGGTCACAAGTATGCTAAATGAGTGCTGCTCTATGTCTATAGAGGAAACCTAATACGATTTGCTTTTCTCATTGAGCACCAATGACTGTGTTCTGTGGATGAAGGCACTATATTCAAATGTGAATAAACATATATCATTATAAATGTATATATATCAAAAAGCCCAAAGTACCTACATTTAACAGAAGTTGAAACCAAAGAAGAACAATTATCTATCCACAAAATGAGTACTTCACTGGTGCAACATACAAACCATGAGCCTGATTCAATTGAGCAATTGTAACTTACAGTAAGTAGCCCGTAATGGAGGCCGTAAGGTATTTTGCTATTCAATTGGCGTCTTTTTGCGGTCTACAAGCAAGTAATGGGTTACGGCCTTGAAATCCTTGTGGTTGTTAAAACTGGAACTTACAACCCATCAAAGCCTTTAATCTTTCACGTCCGCAAGAGTTCTGAGCGCTAAAATCGCAAATCACTATTCAATTGCTACAATTCCCCAAGCCCGCAGATGTTTTCACACCCGTAAACGGCAAATGTAGGAGAAAATCCTCTGCGTACCCGATAGGACTTGCAAGGGGGTTTAACCCCTCTCCGTAGTACTAGAAATGCAAATAAAAAAATCAATACTGCACTGTAAATAACGGGGAAAGCGATTAAAGACATTAGAATAAATTGCACAACAATCTCAAGCTCACAAATTAGCAATAACATTTTTTTTTTTTTATGTTTAATTTCTGGGTTATATCGATCTCAGGAATCAATGAGTTAATACATATCATGCCATCCACATGGACTAGAACAGCATTGCCATTCATTTTTATTATTTTAAATATTGGGGTTTTGTGAGTCTGATCACATATGGAACCCCTGAATGATAATTGATTGACATGTAATCTCCATGACATTACATGTAACCCCATGTTTTTCTTTCCTGGTCTCATTTTCTATTGGCTGTTTCTAAATGGGTAGTTACTGCCTTGCTTAATTGATCATGTTCCCGCCCTGAAATGCTACATACGAGTGTATTAGCTATGGTTTCAGCTTTCGACCCCTAACTTGCAAGCTTGTTCAATTGAATAGCAATGGAATTGTTCAAGTCCGCAGCAAGCCCGCAAATATATGACCTGTATACCGCGAGATGCGGGCTTCACATTGCATCATGCTCCATTTTTGATAATTATTTGCATCTAATGTAAATAATGTAACAAAACGAGAATGAAATACAGAATTTTACAACATGTAAGTATTGAAAGTATAAAAATTGCAAATCTAATCTTGAAACCAGAAGAAAAATAAGAAGTGTGGCAAATGAGTTCCTTAAAATTGTAGTATATAGTAAAGTAAAATAATTGCCATGTTGAGGACTGGAAACCATGAGAATAGGTATGAGAAGGTAACTTATTGGATATATCAGCTTAACACAGGAACTCCTAATGGACAAAAGGATTATCTGATCTGATGCAATATTGCATGTTTTATTTTTCATAAACAGATCTGATACAAACTTTATAATATCATTTAGGGACTGATAACTAAAGGGATTTAGTTACCTTTATTAAAAAAATATTTTATAAACAAGTTTATTTATAATCAGTTTAATCCATATATGTATTATGGCAGATTGTTTAAACTTTTGTGAGCTTTGATTAAAAAAAAGAAGTTATACACATGTATTATGTCAGATAATTGAATTTGTAAGTATTAAGTAGATAAACTTTGGTTAATCTCATACCCTTTTTGAGCTCTCCTGCAATATCTTTTTTGTCTAACAAACTAGTATAATAGAAAGGCAAAGATAATGTGTTGAAAATCTGCAGAGTAGAGATATCATAAGGAAGAGAGAGCAGATTGGTATAAATTGAGAGAGAAAAAGAAAATAAAGCAGTACTTTAAAGAGAAAGTAACAGATAACTGAAATAGTGAAGCATGTCTGTGTTAAGCATACGGCCACCCTAGGGCTTAATAAGCCGGGCTAAGGGATGATAGAATGGGCACACTAGATGGGCCTTTTTAGTTATCTGTCATCAAATCAATATTTATGTGTTTAAGGGAGGAGGCAAGACAAAAGAGAATGAAATAGACAGACAGTCGAGAGAGAGAGAAGGGAGAGAGGTCAGAAGACAACAGAGAGAGACAAGGAAGGGGGAAGGGGTAATGGTAGAAGTGAAGGGGAGAGAAAAGGGGGAAAATAGGGAAAGCAGAAATAAAATGTGAGGGACCAATAGAAAATAAAAAAGGAAGGATAAGGACGTGAAATTTCAGAGTTAGTGAAGTAATGGCAGAAGAGAGAAATAAGGGATAAAATAGAGGGAGAGGGAATGGTAAGGGAAAGAAAAAGGATGAAAGAGGTAGAAAAGTCTAAAGAGTGGAAGAGGGAGGAGGGGAGAGGCTAGAGGGAGGTATACAGAAGGGATAAGAGGTAGAGAAACGAACAAGGAATGCTACATAAGGCATTATGCTGCTAGACATGTCCCAATGTCCCCTTGTTATTATACACATATAACTATATATATAAAACTATAAATTCAGAGGTAAACACAGATATGTATCTGTGCTGTAGCTATGGATGTCTTAGAATCTACATCTTTTGCTTATGTATTTTTTCACTATCATATCACTCCCTCCTCACTATCATATCACTGCATAACACAGGCTTCCTCCCTCCTCACTTTCCTCCAATTTTAATCCTCCATGACATTTTCCAAGGACAAAATAATGTGTGAAGGTAGGTGAGATATGGGTGATGAGGGGAAAGAAGGGGAAAGGAAGATAAATTAGTGAAGAGCCAGAGGCAGTAAACAAACTGAGTACAGAACAAAGGTTAGAAGTGAGTTGGAAATATATGAAATAAATTAATATATTGCAAGAGAAAAAAAACATAAATACAAAAACCAGGTGTTGTGGTCAAAAATACATGCCTGAAAAGTTATACTAGTATTTTGTAATTACAATGCTGTGTGTACCTTTGTGCAAATACTGTTTCTGCTACTTCTGGTATCCTTCTGAGTCCTGGCTGCTCACTGCATCATCACAGGGTTGCTAAAAATGTTGGGGGCAAAAGCTTTCCTGTGCCAAAGCTTTCATGGGAGAGTAATAATCCCTTTAGTGGCAAATCCTGGCAATGCATAGTTAATGAAATGTTTCTATTTTGTGTGTCCGCCTATTCATATAAATGGGGTGGGGGTGGGGGGGGTTTGTCCCCCCACATCCCTCCCAATTCCTAGGGCCCCTGACTAACACTATGATATTTACACAATTTTAATGAAAAGTTTTATTTATAATTAAGCACAATCTTGAGGACACATTAATATGAAATGATCCTTCTGTATTTGGAATTTGGATTTTTTATTTATGTCATTTGGGCCCTTTGGTATTTAAAAACAAAAAGGCTTTACTATTATCAAATTTTAATATCAAAAGATCACTCGAAATTATTTAGACTTTTCTTTTCTTTACATATCATAGTGCCTAGTATTTGAAAAAAAGTGCATTATGTTATATAAGACCTAATTAGATTAAAATAATAATAGTTTTATTGTTCATACAACATAAATGGATACAGAATAAAATTATTTGTAATATGCATGAACCACTGAAGATGTTATGATTGAATATGTCAATATGATACTTAATAATGGTTGTATAGTCAATCAGGATCAAAAGAGCAATTGGAGATGTAATAGGTATTAAGAAGATTTTTGCACAGATTTTCTCTCTTGGATAGCCACCCATTGTTTTGTAGGTGAATGACTAAGATTCTTGCTTATTTTGTTATTTTGTTATCTTGAATTATATAATATTACTGTGTGCTGATACAGATATAGTAGAATTCAAGAGAAGGATATTGGTGGTTTATCATGTATCCATCTATGATCAAGCAATCTATTATATATTGCTTCAACTGCATTCAATTTATTTAGCTGAACTACCAAGCTCTCATCACACATTAGAAATAGGCAAGAATATGAGAACAATATGTAATATAAATTGAAGAATGAAGAAAAAATTAGGGACATTCAAAAAGTTAATACAATCACACTCATAATATTTTATAATACTATTTATTTTTATTATATTTTGCTTTACAATGCTGACCCTTATTACAGAATATATATTAATAACATCACTTGTATCCTTTGATACTATTCTAGACTGGTTCTTCAGATGAAAGTTGTATAAGGGTTTAAAATGATTTTGGGTGTAGCCTCATCCCTCCCCTCCCTGTTGCTGGGATCTCAAGCCTTCACTGTTGGATAACAATAAATCAAAAAGAAGGAACATATGTCAGCATACACAGACACCACCTAACATTCACAAACATTTGAAAATACATTTTTTAGGCAAGTGTATTGTCTGCAATCAAATTCAAAACAGCACAGAAAAATGTCCATGTCTCCATCTTTGCTTCTGCCCTCAATATGGTTACTTCTATTGTTCACACTAGCTCCAGAATGTTGTTACTCTGACTTTGATATGAAGGTAAACTCTCAGAAATTAAAAGAAATTGGACAGGAAAACTGCAACAAGTACAATTAAAAAAAACACACACACATTTTTTAATAAAAAAAAATTAAAATTATTCCACCTGTCGCCAGTTAATTTGTGATGGGGACCCTGGAGGTGGCTGCCTAGCATCGGTGTATGGTTGAAAGGGTTAACCACAAAACAATTCATACAAGGTATTAGTCATCTACAATCACTGAAATTTTTTTTAACTGTTACATACACCCCAAAATCAAAATATATACCACCACCATGGCTGTTTAAGATATGTCATCTATGGATGACTTTGGTTAACCAGAACTAATGATATACAAACCTCAATTTAGTCACAAGGGAAAACTTAACCCCCTATACACCATAAAACATCTGTACTGTAATGTGAGGTTCTTAAGAGTACAGATATATTACGTATTACATTAATATATTTATTACAAACAAAAATCTACACAAAGGAACACAGATTTTTGTCATGCAGTCACTATACTTGTTTCCTTAATTGAATCCCCATACAAAAGAAAGAAGCGTGAACTTTTTTAAATGATTCGGGTGTATTTTCATCCTTTCCTTAACTGTTGCTGGGAATCTCGAGCCTGCAATGTGGGATAGCCATAAATCATACAAGAAGAGAATCTGGGTATCTCAGAGTACCAAGTACCCACAGACATCACATAACATTAATAAATTCACAAACATATATTCACAAATATAACTAGTTGCTTAGTTATTCAATATACAATAATTAAAAATGTTCAGGTAACTAAAATGTTATGTGCCTTTCTACCATACTTCAGGACAGTCACAATGTTAATTTTGGAATCTCAAGTATCAATTGAAGCAACAGAACCAAGAACAATAACATACTACTTGAACTTGCTTAACTTAAAGGGCTGCATATTTTGCACCAGATTCCATAAAACGCCCCAAATAGGTTTATCGCTTTTCGTTTCACTTTTAGCAAAAATGATAAAATCACTGTGAGAGACAGGTAACGGTGGATTATTTGGTAACATACATGTAAATCATTATATGTATTTCTGAGTGTAAGAGAGAGTGATTATCTGATTGTGGAGTGATAAAATAGACTCTGTATTGTTGAAAAGGGACATGATCTCACACTCTTAACAACAGAGTGGGGCCACATGTAAAGTCTCTGAGAGCCACATGAGGCCCCTGGGCCATCTGTTGCCCACCAATGACCTTGAAACAACCTCTGATTAGATAAAACTTTTATCAACACATTTGTGAATTTTACTACATTATTTAAAACTATTTTTATCAATAATACAGTATATCAGTTTGCAAAAATATTATCTATATTTTTTTAGTGGTATCTTAGAGTACTGAAAGATAACCTTTGAAGACCAATGTATCCCTGTATTAAAAAAATACACTCTTTTGAAGAACTACACTTGTTACAAAGATAAAAATTTTTGAAATATATAAAAAAAATATTACAATCTTTAAACTAACTATGCTGCAGTATAATCAACCATTTTAATTTCTGCTGATCTGCAGCCTGAAGTGGGAGGAGCTCATATCTGCATAAAATAAGTGTGGCAGCTACAGCTTCAAATGCTTACAACATGACTAATGGAAATCACCTTTCTCAGAAGTAGTAGGAAAAAATGCTCAGGAAAGAAAGTGGAACCACATAGTAAATAAAAATTGCATATATAACATTAAAAATGTAACTATAGTATTTGTTTTTGCTTTCTAAAAATATTTTCCCAAGTATAGTTATTCTGAAATAGAGAAATATAAAATGGATCTGCATTAGTCCTTTGAAGAAATAAGGATAGATAGCAGTTTTGGGCATCATTAAAAGAAATGGATGAAAAACATGTCTTTGACTTACACAGATATGCCATGACTTTCAAGATCTTCTTGTTTATGCCTCTAAGCTGTAACTCCTGAATTCTGTGGTTTCTGATGATTTGCCAGAACGCAGGGAGGAGCTGAGTGCCCTGGGGTAGAGGCAATGACATCATGACAGAAAGCGCTCACAGCTCTATAGAAAGGTGGGGAAGAATGGCACTAGCTGATTACATTTCAAATGTCCTTTGTATTTAAAGCTCTCCAGGGTTTTGCAATTTTATTAGATTACATTAAATGTGGGAACCATTTGCCTACTGCCTAGGTAAAAATACAGATGTGCTCAAAAGTTTGCATACCCTGGCAGAAATGAATACTTAATACTGTGTATTGCCCCCTTTTGCATCAATGACAGTGTGCAGTCTTTTGTAACAGTTGTTTATGAGATCCCTAATTCTTGCAGGTGGTATAGCTGCCCATTCCTCCTGGCAAAATGCCTCCAGGTCATGCAAAGTCTTTGGTCGTCTTGCAAGAACCGCATGTTTGAGATCTCCCCAGAGTGGCTCCATGATATTAAGGTCAGGAGACTACAATGGCCACTCCATAACCTTCACCTTTGTCTGCTGTAACCACTGGAGGATCAACTTGGCCTTGTGCTTAGGGTCATTGTCATGCTGGAAAGTCCAAGAGCGTCCTATGCGCAGCCTTCAAGCTCTATTTTGTTCTCGTCCCTCCAAATTACAGTGTGCTAGAAGCTGTGAGGCGTGTCAAGGTGTTGTCGGGTATATTGTAACCAGGCTTTTTTGTGGCATTGGCACAGTAAAGGCTTCTTTCTGGCATCTTGACCATGCAGCTGATTTTTGTTCAAGTATCGTCGTATTGTGCTTCTTGAAACAACCACACATCTTTTTACAGAGCAGCCTGTATTTCTCCTGAGGTTACCTGTGGGTTTTTCTTTGTATTCCAAACAATTCTTCTGGCAGTTGTGGCTGAAATCTTTCTTGGTTTACCTGACCTTGGCTTGGTATTAAGAGATCCCTGAATTTACCACTTGATTGAACAGTACTGACTGGCATTTTCAAGGCTTTGGATATCTTTTTACATCATTTTTTAAAATCCTTATAGAGTTCCATTACCTTGTTACGCAGATCTTTTTACAGTTTCCTTTCTGCACCCCATGGCTCAGTATCTAGCCTGCGCAGTGCATCAATGTGAGAGCTAACAAACTCATTGACTATTTATACACAGATACTAATTGCAATTTAAAAAGCCACAGGTGTGGGAAATTAACCTTTAATTGAAATTTTAATCTGTGTCTGTCACCATGTATGTCTTTAACAAGGCCAAACGTTCAAGGGAATGTAAACTTTTGATCAGGGCCATTTTGTTGATTTCTGTTATCATTATGATTTAAAAAGGAGACAAACAATTATGTGATAATAAATGGCTTCATACAGTGCTTTGCAAAAGTATTCACCCTGTTACGCCCGCTAGATTTGGGGGACTACACTCTCCCCAAGTCTCTCTATATGGGTCGCAACTTTTTGTTCAGATCTCGACATGAGCTGACACTTCTGATGACAGCATAATTTCTGAAGAGACAGGCACCATCAGAACCCTTTTCTTAGGATCTCAAACTCACACACCATGTACCTTTGATTAGTACAAGCAGACTCAGACACCACCTTTGTTTAGTGTGTTCAAAAACAGACTGCCTTTATTTTCCCCCACAAGTTTTACAAATCACCAAAAAAATATATACATTCTTCACGCAGTTTCACCCATCCTCTTCAGCCCCACACTCACCACCTGTGAGCTATCCTTCGATACATCCCCCGTCCCCATATTAGAGATGGGACTGGGATATGCCAAATGGTGACTAATGGGCAGATTTAGCTGACTCTGGTATACACATCAAAGAGTCCACATCTCTCAGTATTTAACTAACTATCCTTCCCCCCAAACTCCTAATTCAGTTTTATGGCTTTATGACTCTTAGCAGGGCTATACATTCCATGAGTTAACCCCTTACAGTCCAGGTAATCACACAACATTTTAGAATGGGAAAACTATCCTGCACTCTGTAATAGTGCCAGATCTTAGCATACATAAATTCTTTAAACTTTAATAATATTTCCTGGGGAAAATAGAGCATTTTAATACTACACATGGCTGTGTTAACTTTATATTATCTAAGCATATCCTATGGACTACTTCTAATATATATACATTATTTTAATGTTAATCAATGACAGTACTATATGCACTTATTGCATCCATGATATAACTATATGTATGCATTACACCCATGATACGACTGTTAAGCAAATCGTTAGTACCTTCTAACCACACATAATAACTGATTAACCCCAAACAGTCCAGTGGGCCCTTCTGTTCATAACAGCCAGTTTCCCCCATCCTAGTGTGGCCTAGGAATTCGTCCTGCCGGACAAATTTCTAGCCACACTGATCTCACTTGTGCAAGTGATAGAGTTGTTATTGCCTCACAGTCCAAATTTCTTCCAATTCCAATGGGCACACAATTTTGGGCATAGCCTCCATAGCTCAATTTCCAACCGCCTTCCCCGGGCCATTGCACATGCCCCCTCCCTCAAAGGGCCACAGTCCATTACAGCCTTTCCCAAGGGCCAGTGAGCATAGATGCTCCCATCCAGAATGTTTGCTTGGCCTGGGTTTTGCCAACAGTTCTCTGTGCCAGGGTAATCAATACAGTCCAAGGGTGCCATTGCCATCCCACCCCCCAAAAACCAGGGCTCGTGCACTCTTCTGCCCCACTGCATGGGTCAAACACTCCCCTGGGGTGCCCAGAAAAATAGTAATTCCAAGCGGGAATGTACTGGATGGATCTGAAAGCCGGCACCCAATGTTGTGGTCTGATCTAAAGACTCCCCTCCTCTAGGTTGCATCTGGATCAACATGTCACATACCCCTCTCTCTGGAACAACCGCCTGGGCACAGAACTCACCTCCTTCTGAGTCCATGGCCACCGTGTTCCCTGACAGGACCTCACAGCTCTCATCCAGACTTCCCCTTGGGCCATCAGTTTGACAGTCTTCTCAACTGCCTTGTGATTAGCAATTGTGCCCCAGCCATTTGAGTGTGGCTGGCCCCCTTGGTCTGACACAGTCCCTAGGTTATTCTCTATGTTCTCCCCTGTATCCATGGCTGGTTCCTGGACTGTAGTTATCCACGGGAACCCCATGCTATTTTCCAAATCCATCTCTGGTTCCTTCCAGAACTCTCCCAGGCCACTCTCCATCTGGCCTGCTATTCCTGACTGAGACTCAGACTCCACTGCTTTTGGGATGTACCCATAATGTATGGTACCATCCTCATCTGTCACAGTTGTAGCAAAAATTAGTTCCTCCAGCCAGCCTGACAACTCATGGCCCTGTCACAATCCCAGGAACTCCATCCATTGCTTTTGAAGGGCGATTCCTCTGCAGTCCTTTGCCTCTGTCACCTGGCTCTCTTTCTTTCTGTCTTTGTTAGTAGCCATCCTGGCTGCTGGTAAAAATGCTTGAGATATCCCACCACTGCCACCAGCTGTTACGCTCACCCCAATTCTCTCTATATGGGTCGCAACTTTTTGTTCAGGTCTCGAAACCAGCAGACATTTCAGATGACAGCATCATTTCTGAAGAGACAGGCACCATCAGACCCCTTTCCTTAGGATCTCAGAATCACACATCAGGTACCTTTGATTAGTAAAAACATCCTGTTGTGCCATGTTCTTTCCATTTGTTTACGACAGATTTGATGGTGCACCTGGGGATCATCAAAGAGTTGGATATTTTTTTATAACTTAACCCTGACTTAATTGTCCCTTACTTGTTTGGAGAGTTCCTTGGTCTTCATGTGAGTGTTTGGTTAGTGGTGCCTCTTGCTTAGGTTTTGCAGCCTCTAGGGCCTTTCAAAAAAGGTGTGCATATGTAATGACAGATCACGTGTCACTTAGATTGCACACAGGTGGACATCATTTCACTAATTATGTGAATTCTGAAGGTAATTGGTTGCACCAGAGCTTTTTATGGGCTTCATAACAAAGGGGGTGAATACATACGCACATGCTAATTTTCTGTTTTCTATTTCTAAAAAATAATTTTATGTATATATTTTTCTCATTTCACTTCACCAACTTAGACTAATGTGTTCTGATCCATAGCATAAAATTCAGATTAACAAAACATTGAACTTAAGGCTTTAATGTAACAAAATAGGTAAAAAGACAAGGGGGGTGAATACTTTTGCAAGGAACTGTGTGATAACTAGCCATTTTTTTTTTGCATGATTGGTCATATTTTCAAAATTGATGTATTTTACACAATTACACAAATTCTGCCAGGGTATGCAAACTTTTGAGCACAACTGTACATGTTGGTATACGCCAGTCTTTTTGGGTATGAGTCTATCAGCATGGCACATTTTGACTTGGCAAGATTTGCCCACTCTTCTTTGCAAAAACACTCCAAATCTGTCAGATTGCGAGGGCATCTCCTGTGCACAGCCCTTTTCAATCGGATTCAGGTCTGGGCTCTGGCTGGGCCATTCCAAAACTTTAATCTTCTTCTGGGGAAGCCATTCCTTTGGTGATTTGGATGCATGCTTTGGGTCGTTGTCATGCTGAACGATGAAGTTCCTCTTCATGTTCAGCTTTCTAGCAGAAGCCTGAAGGTTTTGTGCTAATATTGACTTGTATTTGGAACTGTTCATAATTCCCTCTATCTTAACTAAGGCCCTAGTTCCAGCTGAAGAAAAACAGCCCCAAAGCACAATGCTGCCACCACCATGCTTCACTGTGGGTATGGTGTTCTTTTGGTGATGTGCAGTGTTCTTTTTGCGCCCAACATATCTTTTGGAATTATGGCCAAAAAGTTCAACCTTGGTTTCATCAGACCATAACACCTTTTCCCACATGCTTTTGGGAGAATTCAGATGTGTTTTTGCAAAATGTAGCCTGGCTTGGATGTTTTTCTTTGTAAGAAAAGGCTTTCGTCTTGCCACTCGCCAGATATTCCTGCAGCTCCTTTAATGTTGCTGTAGGCCTCTTGGTAGCCTCCCAGACCAGTTTTCTTCTCGTCTTTTCATACATTTTGGAGGGAGCTCCAGTTCTTGGTAATGTCACTGTTGTGCCATATTTTCTCCAATTGATGATGACTGTCTTCACTGTGTTCCATGGTATATCTAATGCCTTGGAAATTCTTTTGTACCCTTCTCCTGACTGATACCTTTTAACAATGAGATCCCTCTGATGCTTTGGAAGCTCTCTTTGGACCATGGCTTTTGCTGTGGGATGCGACTAAGAACATTTCAGGAAAGACCAACTAGAGCAGCTGAACTTTATTTGGGGTTAATCAGAGGCACTTTAAATGATGGCGGGTGTATGCTGACTCCTATTTAACACGATTTGGAATGTGATTGCTTAATTCTGAACACAGCTACATCCCCAGTTATAAGAGGGTGTGCAGACTTATGCAACCACATTATTTTTCTTTTTTTTTTTTCTTCCCTCCACCTAAAATATTTCAGTTTGTTTTTCAATTGAGTTGTGCAGTTTATAGGTCACATTAAAGGTGGAAAAAGTTCTGAAATGATTTATCTTTGTCTCATGTTCTTACAGTACAGAAACCTGACATTTTAACAGGGGTGTGTAGACTTTTTCTATCCACTGTACACCAGCACAAGCTGGAAAGTTACCTCTTTGGAGTATAAGGTAGACATTTTTTGTATCAATCTGACCTTAAAGCAAGTTCAATGACTTAAAGATGGTGGATAAATATACAGAAATCCTTTTCCTCCATAATTAGTATAAATCTCAGGAAGCCATCAACAATCTCTGTTGATTCGACATGCGTTTCTTTGCTTCTGGATGCAGATTGGTCAAGGAATGCTAGAATCTCTGATTTGCGCCAACTTCTCAAAGCCATTAGGCTCCTCCCATGGATGACGTCACTTGCGTCATAATGGGATGTGGTTAATAAAATTACTGTTGGTAGGTAGAATAGCAGGATTCACTCAGTACATGGACTCCAATCAAGTAACATTGAATTAGGTTGTTAGGTAGAACAGCAAGATTTAGTCAATATTTAAAATTATTTCTCATAAAGTGAAAGGATTAAACTGTAAATAGCCATTGTATATAGAGAACAGGTTGAAACCTTTATACATATCAAAAAGTGAATTATTAAATAAAATACTTATAAAGTAAATTTTAAATAATAAATTAAAGGCTATTTATGACTAGATAACATGCTCATGAACATAAATAAAGATCAGGACACTCCATGCAATCTCTGTCTGAATTACCAAACTCCAATAATTTGATGCCCTGGGTAATGTTATCAATATATCATTATGATTTCATAGATCTGGCATAAAATGGACATCATGAAAAAGCTAAACCAGAACAATCAAAGAGACTGAAAAAACTCAATTAAAGAAAATCTGTAATTTGACTGCCATCTATTAACACTAACATTTCTAGGACTATAATTAGATTGGAGTTATCTATTAATATAACTATATCAATTAATCCAATTTTGCACTTTTGTTTTAAATAAACGCAGAATAATTGAAGCCTTCATTTAGGCCATTTGGGGCTAAACTTTTAAGTTGGAAAATCCATTTGGCCTCCCATTGTAGCAATATTTGGTCAATGTCACCTCTCCTTTTATTCAAATTTTTTTCTATACCACAAAAAAACAGAGATCTTGTGTCCCCATTGTGGAATTCATTGACGTGCCTAGAAATGGGGAAATCTGTTTTATTTAAGATGGAATTTATGTGTTCCAATACTCAACTCCTCAACTGATGGCAGGTTTTTCCAATGTATTGGAGCCCACATTTACATTGAATGAGATATACAACTGCTGTTTTACAGTTGATGAAATCTCGAATTGTGTAAATTTTCATATTGGAAGAGTTGGAAAACTTCTTAGTGCTATTCATACATATACATGCTTTACAATGTTTGCATGGTTTAGAGCCCTGTAGGCCCACAGTGAGCCACAGTCTCCCTTTGAATGCTGTGCAAAATGGCTATGAAACAATTTGTCTGTTCTATAGTTGATAGAGAGACTTTCTGATAAGACCTCTTTTAAATCTGTGTCAGCCCGTAGGATGTGCCAATGTTTTTTGAAAATGAAATGGATTTCTTTAAATTAAAGTTTACATGTTCCAATTATCCTAATAGTTATTGCTGTATTTTTCTGGTGTTTTTACTTGATTCAACAGAAGTTAGGGTCATAAGATCTTTTTAAAATGTTGTGCGAATATCCTCTCTTTTTAAATCTACTATAGAGTTCCTTAGCTTGAATTTCAAATTATTTATCCCTTGAACAATTCCTTCTTATCCGTAGGTATGGTCCATAGGGTATGCTGTTCAATAAATGTCTGAGATTATGAATATTGCTCATCAAAAGGCTGTTTGTGGCAGTACTTTTTCTAAAAGTTTTCATCTCAATAGTATTCAGTTTGCTTTTTTTTATATTTGAATACAAAAATTCCACTTGAGTCAGACTTACCACAAAGATAAATCTTAAGCCAACTTCATTAATATTTAGATGCTCAATGAATTTCGTTAAATCCTCTTTAGGTCCATTCCATGTCAAAAAAATGTCATCTATGAAACGTATCCAGATCCCTATGTTGTCAGTATACCGTGTTAACTCATCATTAAACACAATCCTATCTTCCCATTAGCCAAGGAATAAATTAGCATATATAGGCGAACATGGAGTGCCTATCGCTGTCCCTTGGATTGGGTGATAATAATCATTGTGATATAGGAAATAATTAGCACAAAATTGGATAAAGTTAATACAAACTTGTTATGCCTCAAATGTTGTAATCCTCTGGTCCCCAAAAAATGTTTCACAGGCTTTGAGACCAGCATTGTGTGGAATAGATGTATGTAAAGCCTCTAAATCCAGGCTAACAAGTAGAGTACAGGGTTTAAGAGACACATCTTCCAGCCATTGTAAAACCTGTTGTGCATCCTGAACACATGAAGATAACGAATTTACAAATGGTTGCATCACTTTATCGACATAGATACTGGGATTCTGTGTCAAACTATTGTTCCCTGAAACAATGGGCCTTCCAGGTGGACTGTGAAAATTCTTATGGATCTTTGGAATTGTATAAAATGTTGCAATGGTAGGATGTTTGTTTAATAGGAAATGATACTCAATACTAGAAACCACATCCCAAGCTAAAGCCTCTTCCAATATTGTCAACAATTCAGATTAAAATTTATTTGTAGGGTTATTAGGTAATAGTTTGTAACAATTAACATTAGCTAGTAATCTCATAGTTTCTTAATGATAAGCATTCCTTTTTAACAACACAGTGTTGCCACCCTTTGTCAAAGGTTTTATGATGATGTCATCTCATTTTTGGAGATCGCTAAGAGCTTTTAGTTCTTGTTTAGTGAGATTACTTTGTCCATTAGAGGTTGGCAATAGCTCTAGATCTTTGCACACTAATGTTACAAATACATAAACTTCCGGCGAGATCCCAAAAATTTTGTGTGAATTTGCTACGTGGTTTTAAATCTGCATAGGGACCACAACCTACTGTTGTTTGTGTATTTTCAACAGGAGGATGGGAAAACCATATTACGTCCTAATTGTTCACATTGTTGACTAAACATTTTCTTGTGATATTTTTGCAATGACAACTTCCTTGCAAATAAATGGACGTCTTTAGTCCATACAAATGTATTGAAGTACGAAGTAGGAGAGAAAGATAAGCCTTTCATTAATAGGCTATTATGATGATCAGGTAACCTTAACTATCAAAGATTGACCACAAACATATCTTGTTCTTTATTTATTGTGTTTTGTTGGTCTAATATCTCCATCTTTTGCAGTCTCTCAAATTCCTCTTTGTCTGATGGTTTACATCTACTTGTCTCCTATAATGCCCCTATATAGGTCCTCTTTTAAATTCAAATGGTATTAATTCTCTCTGTGATGTTTCAGAATCTGATGTATCATAATCTGAGGAAGATACTTTCTCTGAGGTTCTATCTTGAGCCACATATAAATGTCTGTAGACACGATTTGTTTGAAAGTCTCGTGAGTCTCTAGAAAAAATGATATGTTTACGTTCTTTCAATGTCTTACGAAACATTTTCAATGTTGAATTTTAACTTGTTCTCTAAGTCCACACATTTGCTGTTATCTCTAAAAGTTTCAACATTTGCAAGACAATGATAGTTCCACTTTTGTATTTTCTAAAATGGCCTCTTCCTGTGTCAAGATTAGTTTCATCAAAGAAATGGCTAGTAAATGACTATTTGTTATATCTGTGAGATCTTTGGATTATAAAGGACACTTTTATGAAAACCCAAAAGCTGTCTGAATAAACAGATGTAAACTATTCAGTTTAAGGATGATGTTGCTGTTGACTTTTGCTACAAGAATGAAATATATTGGTCTTCTATAATGCAGAATTTATCCATCTGTGAATAATTACTAATAGTGATGTTGCGAACATCGGACGCAAACTTCAATCAAATGTTCGCGAACAGGCGAACTCGGCGTACCGCCATAGACTTCAATGGGCAGGCGAATTTCAAAACCCACAGGGACTCTTTCTGGCCACAATAGTGATGGAAAAGTTGTTTCAAGGGGACTAACACCTGGACTGTGGCATGCGGGAGGGAGATCCATGGCAAAACTCCCACGGAAAATTACATAGTTGATGCAGAGTCTGGTTTTAAGCCATAAAGGGCATAAATCATCTAACATTCCTAAATTGTTTGGAATAACATGCTTTAAAACATCAGGTATGATGTTGTATCGATCAGGTAGTGTAAGGGTGACACCCGCTTCACAGTAACAGACCAATCTCCTCTGTTGATTCGACATGCGTTTCTTTGCTTCTGGATGCAGATTGGTCAAGGAATGCTAGAATCTCTGATTTGCGCCAACTTCTCAAAGCCATTAGGCTCCTCCCATGGATGACGTCACTTGCGTCATAATGGGATGTGGTTAATAAAATTACTGTTGGTAGGTAGAATAGCAGGATTCACTCAGTACATGGACTCCAATCAAGTAACATTGAATTAGGTTGTTAGGTAGAACAGCAAGATTTAGTCAATATTTAAAATTATTTCTCATAAAGTGAAAGGATTAAACTGTAAATAGCCATTGTATATAGAGAACAGGTTGAAACCTTTATACATATCAAAAAGTGAATTATTAAATAAAATACTTATAAAGTAAATTTTAAATAATAAATTAAAGGCTATTTATGACTAGATAACATGCTCATGAACATAAATAAAGATCAGGACACTCCATGCAATCTCTGTCTGAATTACCAAACTCCAATAATTTGATGCCCTGGGTAATGTTATCAATATATCATTATGATTTCATAGATCTGGCATAAAATGGACATCATGAAAAAGCTAAACCAGAACAATCAAAGAGACTGAAAAAACTCAATTAAAGAAAATCTGTAATTTGACTGCCATCTATTAACACTAACATTTCTAGGACTATAATTAGATTGGAGTTATCTATTAATATAACTATATCAATTAATCCAATTTTGCACTTTTGTTTTAAATAAACGCAGAATAATTGAAGCCTTCATTTAGGCCATTTGGGGCTAAACTTTTAAGTTGGAAAATCCATTTGGCCTCCCATTGTAGCAATATTTGGTCAATGTCACCTCTCCTTTTATTCAAATTTTTTTCTATACCACAAAAAAACAGAGATCTTGTGTCCCCATTGTGGAATTCATTGACGTGCCTAGAAATGGGGAAATCTGTTTTATTTAAGATGGAATTTATGTGTTCCAATACTCAACTCCTCAACTGATGGCAGGTTTTTCCAATGTATTGGAGCCCACATTTACATTGAATGAGATATACAACTGCTGTTTTACAGTTGATGAAATCTCGAATTGTGTAAATTTTCATATTGGAAGAGTTGGAAAACTTCTTAGTGCTATTCATACATATACATGCTTTACAATGTTTGCATGGTTTAGAGCCCTGTAGGCCCACAGTGAGCCACAGTCTCCCTTTGAATGCTGTGCAAAATGGCTATGAAACAATTTGTCTGTTCTATAGTTGATAGAGAGACTTTCTGATAAGACCTCTTTTAAATCTGTGTCAGCCCGTAGGATGTGCCAATGTTTTTTGAAAATGAAATGGATTTCTTTAAATTAAAGTTTACATGTTCCAATTATCCTAATAGTTATTGCTGTATTTTTCTGGTGTTTTTACTTGATTCAACAGAAGTTAGGGTCATAAGATCTTTTTAAAATGTTGTGCGAATATCCTCTCTTTTTAAATCTACTATAGAGTTCCTTAGCTTGAATTTCAAATTATTTATCCCTTGAACAATTCCTTCTTATCCGTAGGTATGGTCCATAGGGTATGCTGTTCAATAAATGTCTGAGATTATGAATATTGCTCATCAAAAGGCTGTTTGTGGCAGTACTTTTTCTAAAAGTTTTCATCTCAATAGTATTCAGTTTGCTTTTTTTTATATTTGAATACAAAAATTCCACTTGAGTCAGACTTACCACAAAGATAAATCTTAAGCCAACTTCATTAATATTTAGATGCTCAATGAATTTCGTTAAATCCTCTTTAGGTCCATTCCATGTCAAAAAAATGTCATCTATGAAACGTATCCAGATCCCTATGTTGTCAGTATACCGTGTTAACTCATCATTAAACACAATCCTATCTTCCCATTAGCCAAGGAATAAATTAGCATATATAGGCGAACATGGAGTGCCTATCGCTGTCCCTTGGATTGGGTGATAATAATCATTGTGATATAGGAAATAATTAGCACAAAATTGGATAAAGTTAATACAAACTTGTTATGCCTCAAATGTTGTAATCCTCTGGTCCCCAAAAAATGTTTCACAGGCTTTGAGACCAGCATTGTGTGGAATAGATGTATGTAAAGCCTCTAAATCCAGGCTAACAAGTAGAGTACAGGGTTTAAGAGACACATCTTCCAGCCATTGTAAAACCTGTTGTGCATCCTGAACACATGAAGATAACGAATTTACAAATGGTTGCATCACTTTATCGACATAGATACTGGGATTCTGTGTCAAACTATTGTTCCCTGAAACAATGGGCCTTCCAGGTGGACTGTGAAAATTCTTATGGATCTTTGGAATTGTATAAAATGTTGCAATGGTAGGATGTTTGTTTAATAGGAAATGATACTCAATACTAGAAACCACATCCCAAGCTAAAGCCTCTTCCAATATTGTCAACAATTCAGATTAAAATTTATTTGTAGGGTTATTAGGTAATAGTTTGTAACAATTAACATTAGCTAGTAATCTCATAGTTTCTTAATGATAAGCATTCCTTTTTAACAACACAGTGTTGCCACCCTTTGTCAAAGGTTTTATGATGACGTCATCTCATTTTTGGAGATCGCTAAGAGCTTTTAGTTCTTGTTTAGTGAGATTACTTTGTCCATTAGAGGTTGGCAATAGCTCTAGATCTTTGCACACTAATGTTACAAATACATAAACTTCCGGCGAGATCCCAAAAATTTTGTGTGAATTTGCTACGTGGTTTTAAATCTGCATAGGGACCACAACCTACTGTTGTTTGTGTATTTTCAACAGGAGGATGGGAAAACCATATTACGTCCTAATTGTTCACATTGTTGACTAAACATTTTCTTGTGATATTTTTGCAATGACAACTTCCTTGCAAATAAATGGACGTCTTTAGTCCATACAAATGTATTGAAGTACGAAGTAGGAGAGAAAGATAAGCCTTTCATTAATAGGCTATTATGATGATCAGGTAACCTTAACTATCAAAGATTGACCACAAACATATCTTGTTCTTTATTTATTGTGTTTTGTTGGTCTAATATCTCCATCTTTTGCAGTCTCTCAAATTCCTCTTTGTCTGATGGTTTACATCTACTTGTCTCCTATAATGCCCCTATATAGGTCCTCTTTTAAATTCAAATGGTATTAATTCTCTCTGTGATGTTTCAGAATCTGATGTATCATAATCTGAGGAAGATACTTTCTCTGAGGTTCTATCTTGAGCCACATATAAATGTCTGTAGACACGATTTGTTTGAAAGTCTCGTGAGTCTCTAGAAAAAATGATATGTTTACGTTCTTTCAATGTCTTACGAAACATTTTCAATGTTGAATTTTAACTTGTTCTCTAAGTCCACACATTTGCTGTTATCTCTAAAAGTTTCAACATTTGCAAGACAATGATAGTTCCACTTTTGTATTTTCTAAAATGGCCTCTTCCTGTGTCAAGATTAGTTTCATCAAAGAAATGGCTAGTAAATGACTATTTGTTATATCTGTGAGATCTTTGGATTATAAAGGACACTTTTATGAAAACCCAAAATCTGTCTGAATAAACAGATGTAAACTATTCAGTTTAAGGATGATGTTGCTGTTGACTTTTGCTACAAGAATGAAATATATTGGTCTTCTATAATGCAGAATTTATCCATCTGTGAATAATTACTAATAGTGATGTTGCGAACATCGGACGCAAACTTCAATCAAATGTTCGCGAACGGGCGAACTCGGCGTACCGCCATAGACTTCAATGGGCAGGCGAATTTCAAAACCCACAGGGACTCTTTCTGGCCACAATAGTGATGGAAAAGTTGTTTCAAGGGGACTAACACCTGGACTGTGGCATGCGGGAGGGAGATCCATGGCAAAACTCCCACGGAAAATTACATAGTTGATGCAGAGTCTGGTTTTAAGCCATAAAGGGCATAAATCATCTAACATTCCTAAATTGTTTGGAATAACATGCTTTAAAACATCAGGTATGATGTTGTATCGATCAGGTAGTGTAAGGGTGACACCCGCTTCACAGTAACAGACCAATCTCCTCATTTAATGCACCGCAAACAACCGCAAACAGTCCCTTTCCTTGTCCTCACTGATGTCATTGAAGGTCTCTTCCTCCATCTAGCCACCAATGGTCCCCGAAAGGTGACAACAAGCCCCCTGGGACGCCTGCTGTGTTTGGTCTTCCACCTCCTCAAAGCCACCTTCCTCCTCTGACTCCTCTTCTTCAGACTCCTCTCTCTGCGTTGCCTCTGTCTGCGTTATTATAAGGTGTGTACTGTTAAGTAGTACTATTCCTATCGGTTTAATCCCTGTTACGTCCACTATTAGGGGACGTGTATATGGCATTGATTTTTGGAACAGGGAGATGGAAAAAGATGCTTGGTCGGACCTCCTACTTCAAATTTGGGGCACTGCGCGTGCAATCTAAGGTGCCACCAGATATGAGTGTCACTGTGCACTGGCAAAAGTTGGCAGAGTAGATGCAATAGGCTTCACAAACACGCCTGTAGGCAGGCAACTGATATTCAATCGATTACAGTCAAAAAAGTGTTGTTTTATGTCACTATACACTACGGTTGCACCAGATATGACGTATCACTGTGCACTGGCAAAAGTTGGCAGAGTAGATGCAATAGGCTTCACACACACGCCTGTAGGCAGGCAATTGCTATTCAATCTATTACAGTCAAAAAAGGGTTGTTTTATGTCACTGTACACTATGGTTGCACCAGATATGAGTGTCACTGTGCACTGGCAAAAGTTGGCAGAGTAGATGCAATAGGCTTTACACACACGCCTGTAGGCAGGCAACTGATATTCAATCGATTACAGTCAAAAAAGGGTTGTTTTATGTCACTGTACACTATGGTTGCACCAGATATGAGTGTCACTGTGCACTGGCAAAAGTTGGCAGAGTAGATGCAATAGGCTTTACACACACGCCTGTAGGCAGGCAACTGATATTCAATCGATTACAGTCAAAAAAGTGTTGTTTTATGTCACTGTACACTACGGTTGCACCAGATATGACGTACCACTGTGCACTGGCAAAAGTTGGCAGAGTAGATGCAATAGGCTTCACACACACGCCTGTAGGCAGGCAATTGCTATTTAATCTATTACAGTCAAAAAAGGGTTGTTTTATTTCACTGAGCACAATATAAGCTGTGAGCCTGACACAGGCAGGCAACTGAAATTAGATTAATTGTAGTGGAAGCTAAATACACAGCCTGTCTATCTTTTTCCCTATTAAATCTCCTGCAGCTACACTATCTGTCCTCTCACAACGAATGCAGCTTCAGAATGATTCTAAAATGTTCAGATGGAAGGCCCTGGAAGGGAGTGTATGCTGCTGATTGGCTGGAATGTGTCTGCTGACTGTGAGGTGCAGGGTCAAAGTTTCCTCAATGATAAAGAATAGGGGGCGAACCCAAAAGCGCATGTGTTCGCCGTCCGATGCAAACGCGAACATGCCAAAATCGCCCCGAATAGTCCGCGGGCGAACTGTTCGCAACATCTCTACTAACTGTGTGCTATGACAGAGATGGTTGGATGATTGATTGAAGATGGTACTTTAATATTTATATTTAAAAGGTATTTTTAATTTAAAAGAAGTATTGAATAGATTAATTTAAAAACAATTATTTTTTGATACGACACAGTTGGTTATTATAGATGAAACTAGAGGTAAAAATCACACTAGGGTCTAAATCACTTAAATCCTAGGTCCTTGTTAAAATAAATTTAATCCTTAAAAACAGCCTGTTTAACAGGTGATTTAAGTAACAAAACTCACTGAAATGCACTATTGTAGATAGAAAATGATAAATAATGATCTAGTATTCTCTAGATGTAGTTAAAGATTAGAAAATTTAGAAAGATTAAAAGTATTTTATAACTAGTAAGGTTAACTCGCATTTGAGGTGAAATTTTCGCCAAAATGAGAATTATATTATGAATAACAATATATATGACCTATGTGAATTGGAGCTCTTATAGTTACTTCCTCCACTTATGGGGCCCAACATTTCTAGACATCGGTTTAAGCCCTGTATTTGTACATTGCTGATTCCAAATAAAGTAATGACAAGTGTGCATGGAAGTATGATTACGTGTAGGTATGTGTTTAAAACTCCAGTTTGCAGCAATAAGAATCTGCTTAAGTTGGAGGTGTTGGAAATGCTGTTTGAAATTATGCCATTTTATGTCAATAGAGTTTAACCTGAAACTGTGATAATGTCAATTAAATTCTTTAGTTTGAATACTAGGGGCTTAATCTCTCCACTCAAAAGAAGTTTATTAGTGAGGTTAATTAGATAAGAAATAGCAGATGTGATCCTGCCTCAGGGGACCCACTGGGATAAAAACAAATTTCAATACTTAATACTAATCTTTTTGAATATAGTTACAATTCAACGTATAAGAAGAACTCTAGGTGGGTTTCTTTACTTTTTAGTGGAAATTGACCCAAAAGGAAGATTCATTTTATGGATTGGGGAAATCAATGATCAAAAAAACACACTATTAAACTTATATTACACCAATGAAAAACAACTGTTCTTCCTTAAAAGAATGTTTAATAAAATTAATAAATATGGTCAAGGTATGACAATCATTGCCGGTGACTACAACTTGGTTGTGGACCCAGATGTAGATCGTAGCGCTCATAAGTCAATTAGGAACACTAATCTTATGTATAGGAATTCTCAACATTTTACTAAAGCAATAAGATCTAATGATTTGTATGATGCACAGAGGACCATTCCCCCTAATCAAAGGGATTATTCTTATTACTCAACTGTACATAATAACTACTCTAGGTTAGATCTTTTTTTGATTAATAGGATGTGTATGAATGAGTAGGAATTGGCAACATCTTGTTTTCAGATCATGCGCATATCTTAACGGTTGTTAAACTAAATAAAGGTTTGAAAAGTAGACCTCCTTGGAAATTGGAGGATTTCCTGCTGGAAGATAATACAAGAGTCAAGTACTTGAAAGAGGAAATAATAAAATGTCTTTATTTAAACTCCAAAACGGTTTCCTCTAATAGTACATTATGGCTAACTCTAAAAGCTAATACTAGGGGTCTTCTAATCAAAACAAATTCTATGTAATTTAACAAAGAGGTGCTTCACTAAAAGAATTAATGATAAAATTATACAACCTTGAAAAAAAGAATAAACTAAACCAAGATAAAGCAATTCACTCTGAAATAAAAACAATTCAAAAAGAGATAAATGATATAAATCAAATACTTACTAAGGGCCTCATTCTATTACCGGCCGTAAATCGGCCGTAAGGCTGCGATTCCTTGCGGGGGTTCAGTTAACTCGCGATTTAATTATACGGCCCCGCAAGGATCTCCCCTTACGGCCGGCCGCATATCTTGGAGCCGGCCGTAAGCTCAGAAATATAAAAACGCAAAAATAAATTCAAGCCTGCAATGTACAGCTCTGTAAATGCTAGGGATCATATTGGGGGACATGAGGATTAAAAGTAACCCACTCTCAAGCTTGCACATCAGCCCAAACCCGAGTTCAAATTAACTGTTTATTTTCCGGCTGCGGCGTGGGCGGGTCTGAGGTGCTCCAAGCACTCTGGACTTTTTACATGGAAATTTTACGTATATTAAAAAAATATTATTTTAGGGATTTGAGTATAGGGTAATTATGTGCTATTTTTTCTAACACCGAATATCACTTTATAGACTCCGCAAAGTGCAGGATGGCTTTATTTGAGCTATTTTATGTGCTTAATTGGTGCTAGCGGGACCTGTTTGCTGCAAGTAAGCTGCGGCTCGTTTTTAGCCTTGCAGACAGGGTTCCCGGAGCAATAGAATTGCAAATAGGATTTTCTTCCGGCCGATTTCCTTGCGGCCGTTTTAGATCAAAGGATTTCCTCCGGCGCGAGCGGCCGCAAGAGATAGCAAGGCACCGGCCGCAAGCCTGCCAGAATCCCCGGCCGGAGGGGAATAGAATAGCAGAATAGCTTGCGGCCGGTCCTTGCGGCCCCGCAACGGGTGCGGCCGCTAATAGAATGAGGCCCTAAGAAAGCGTTATTGTGAATTCAACAAAAATTTCACTACTTGGATAATAAAACAAGCAATTGTTTAGTGGAAATAATTTAAAAAACAAATGATAAAAGGAGAATAAATTCCTTGAATTGTGAAGGCAAGAATATTAGTAACCCTGATGATATAGGTAATTCCTTTGCTGACTATTTTGGAATATTATACAACTTATCTTATGAGCCTTGGTTCAAAAGACCAACATCCCAGGAAATTCAAGCTTTCCTGGACAATTATAACATCCCTAAAATTTCTGTCTCTGACCTTGAAGTACTTAATAAACCATTTGAGATAATGGAAATGAATGATGCGATTGAGAATTTAAAACCATTTACTACTCCAGGCCCTGATGGATACACCCAAAAAATTTACAATTTTTTTTTTCAATCTTGAGCCCGGTGCTTAAATAAAAGTATTTAATGAATTTAGAAATAATGGAACTAGCCCCAAATAGATGATTTGTGCTAATATAATTCTGATCCCTAAAAAATATCAGGACTTAAAAGCTTGCAGTGGTTATAGACCTATTTCTCTTATGAATTTGGACTTGAAACTTTATGCCAAGATCGTTGCCATGAGATTTAAAAACATATTAGACAAATTGGTCACAATAGATCAAGTCAGATTTATTTCCGGCAGACAAGGGCCGGACAATGTTAGAAAATTAATGGACCTAATAACAGTACAAGAAGCTCCTCATGTCGTTAGACTCTGAAAAAGCGTTTGACAGAGTAGGGTGGGAGTACATGAGTCTAACACTGAAAAAAATGGGATTTACAAATTTCGGGTGTCATGTCATAGGAGCACTGTATTCAAAGCCTTCTGCTTCCATTTGTGGAATTGGATTTAACTCTAGGAATTTTTCCATTTGCAATGGTACCCATCATGGGTGCCCTCTCTCCCCCTCCCTGTTCACGTTAATGATAGAACCATTGGCGGTGGCAATTAGGAGCTCCACAAGTATTGGGGGCATAAGGGTGCGGGAGAGAGAGTATAAGACAACTTTATTTGCGGATGATGTTGTCTTATCCCTGACGGATCCAGAAAAATTACCAGAGGTACTGAAACTTATTGAAACTATGGTTACATCTTCAATTATAGGTTGAACTCTCAAAAATCGGAGATTATGGTTATTAATTTAGCAGATGAACTTAAAAATAAACTGCAATGAGAAATATGATTTCAAATGAACTACCAATTATTTTAAACATTTGGGAGTTATCTTTGAAAAAAACATTAATGCAATGACTTCAACCAATTGTAAGATACTGTTTAAAAACATTGAAGACATTACTGAAGGATGAAAAGATTTAAAAATCTCATTTTCTGGCAGAGTGGCCGCCACTAAGATGGTTATTTTGCCTAAAATCAATTATATAATGAGATGCTTACCTTTATCCCTGCCTAGTTATTGGATGATCAAGTTACATGCCTTACTAGATAAGTTCATCCATTCAAGGAAACACATACGACTAAAAAGAGAAATAATGATCAGAAGATTTAATGCAGGAAGTATAGCATACCAAGTATTAAAAGTTTACCAAACAGCTGTCACAATGTCACACTTAATTAAATGGGTTCAACCACAAAATAAATATTCATGGTATTATCTCGAATTAACCTGGGTTAGAAATAGAGATTAAAACGCTTTAATTTCTATTGAACTTTATCCTACCAACTTTATAGATAAAGAAGCATTTAATCTTAAAGCTTTGCTCAAATTTTGGAAAATATTAAATAAGAAATTTGGATTTTTGACTATGATGAGTCCTATTACCCCAATTAGCACAATAGCTAAGTTTAACAACATTAACTGGGGCCGTTTATGGGGCAAAAAGGGAATTCTAAATTTGGGCGAAATGCGTATAGAGCGTAAACTGGCGACCTTACAGCAAATTAAAAACAGAACATTGAATTTAAATTGGATGGCCTTTGAACAGATACTTTATTGAATAAATAAGACAAAAAAAACCCAGTGTAGATGCATTTGGGAAATTTAATGCATTTAAATTGTGAATCAATAATGTTCAGTCAATACATCTGATCTCTAAGTTTTTCAACATATTAAGGTCAGACTTAGAAAAAGACAAAGTGACAGGTATGAAATCTTGGGAAGTAGATCTAGGTAAAATTTGTTTATTTGAATGTGTATGAATGGTAGTATGTATGTGCAGTTGGGTTTTTAACCATTATATCATGTACTGTAAACTAAATTTTGTATCTATTGTACTGATTTATGATTTTGTATGTGAATTTTCTGCAAAATGAAAAATGAAAATAAAAAATCAAATTTTAAAAATAATGCTATTCCAATTTTCTACAAATGTATCTGATATTAAATTTGATGCTGGACTAAGATGCACCCTGAGGCCACGTGGTATTAATTTTCTTGATAAATGGTTCTTAAGGCTTTGAATCTCCCACCACGCTCTGCTCTGATGTTTATACTGTTTTGTTATGTCATTAAAGGCTTGAGTGATAGCACGACTATCTTCTCCTAATTCAATACTAAATGATAGCAAAGAAAAAACGTATATATATATTTATTTTTATTTCTAATAAAGTTTTTGTTTTAAGTTGCATCAAATAATATTTAGTAGAATAGAGTTATTTGGACACCCATCTATTAGTCTCTTGTTTTATGAGGGGTGTTTGTTAAAATGTATTGTCATACACTATAAATATAGATTAAGGGTTACATTCCTATTTAATAATTATTTTAAATACAAGTTAATGCTAGTTCAGTTGTATGTGCAAAGGTATTATCACAAGCCTTTTATTGCTATAAGACCTCTACATATTAGGTGACATGATTGGCTCGATTGGCTAGGCCCCAGCATCTATCAGTAACTAGGGGGAAAGGTTATGACATACAGGAGCAGACCCATCGTTTCTAAGTGTCCCTCGCAGCCTACTGAGTCTGTGAGTCAATACATACCGTAGATTGACAGGAACAGCCATTGGGGACTTCCTTGGCCTACACCAAGTCCTAACAGATGTAATGACAAACTTAAGGCAAAAGAACTACAACTACCATAATTTTAAAGGCTGCCAATCTTCAGCTAGTTTCCAGACATTGTGGTAAGACATTTTCAAGATATTAATAGTCTCTTAACCATCTCTGCCAGTACAAACAACAGAGCAGCTCTAGCATTTGAAAATTGAATTGAGCGACAGTGTATTATTAGGTTGATATAGTGAATGATGACACATTCTAATATCCTGTAAATAATATGCATGTATAGTGTTTATTTTACACTTTTAAGTGTCACTTTCCTTTTTATTGTTAACCTCTACAGTCACTTGCTCTTATTCACTATCACAATATGTGTAGACCAATGACTGCTAAATAATTTCTCCGACAGACTATATTATCTGATATCCAGTTAATATCACAAGGAAATAATAGTCTGTACAAGCAGACACGTAAGGATTCTTATTTATTTTTAGTTTCAATATTTTTTTTTATTAATTTATCATGGTTTAAAAAGGGATAAGCATTATATAATTCTTTAGCTTTAAAAGAAAAATAGGGTACAAGAAATGTATTAAAAGACAATATGTAAGATTGAAGAAACATCCCTGATTGTGCCCTCTTTCTCTGGTTCCTCCTGCTGTTTTCTAGGAAAAAGATGAAAACCTAGTATTGGTTCTACATAATATATGCTGTATGGAACATACTAATAATTATATAATAATTGTAATTACAGTCAACAGATACATTGGTCAATTTAGAAGATAGATTCAAGGACAAAAGGTCAAGTAGTTGTCTATAAAAACATAATTAACAAAGTAATTTATATCTACAATATGTTAATTGGTCAGGTATTTCTATAGAACTGTGTATAACAATATTTATCTCTATTCTACTTTTTTGAGTTTAAGTATATATAAAAGGGAACTAATATAACCTATGATTGTGCTGTGTGTTCTATAAAAAGACAACCACAAGAAATGTATTAAAAGACAATATGTAAGATTGAAGAAACATCCCTGATTATGCCCTCTTTCTCTGGTTCCTCCTGCTGTTTTCTAGGAAAAAGATGAAAATCTAGTATTGGTTCTACATAATATATGCTGTATGGAACATACTAATAATTATATAATAATTGTAATTACAGTCAACAGATACATTGGTCAATTTAGAAGATAGATTCAAGGACAGAAGGTCAAGAAGTTGTCTATAAAAACATAATTAACAAAGTAATTTATATCTACAATATGTTAATTTATCTGTATTTCTATAGAACTGTGTATAACAATATTTATCTCTCTTCTACTTTTTTGAGTTTAAGTATATATAAAAGGGAACTAATATAACCTATGATTGTGCTGTGTGTTCTATAAAAAGACAACCAAATGTATGTTATCATATGTGGTAGTATAAGAACAATTAAGGTCAGGAAAGACATTCAATTTTTTAAGGCATATTTAATTTTTATGGATTATGAGTCCATCTAATGAAGGAGAATCAGTAGTGTATGAAAAAAAAATTGCATGAAAAAATACCAAAATAAACATTAACAAACTCACCCTGATGTTTGCTAAATCTCTTGAGTTGCTTTTGCGAGGTAATACCCTTGGATATCTCTTTTAAGAGTAGCATAACATTCATAATTTGTTTACGCCAATCACAGGCAGCTAATACATTTTAATAAATTGTAACAATCAGAGATGACAGTTAGTGCAGTAAGGAATCATGGGGTGTGTCGTCCCCCTGTATAAGGAAGCAAGAGGAGCTATACACTGATCTCTAGATCTCTGCTTTGAGCTGCTGCTGGCTTGAAGGTTAGCAAAGGGTTAAAATCCAAACCAAATGCAATATTTCTATTGATAAGTAGACTGTGTATGCATATAAAATGAAACAATGTAATGTGTTTGTCTGATACAAGCAGAATGTGTTAGATTAGCAAAATGTGAAAATATGGAAACTTAGACATTAACTAATATATGCAATTACTCTTTACTGTGGTCTGTCAATGCCTTGCAAAATCAACTTTACAGTGGTTAATTATATTATACATTTTATTTAAATAAAAAAATGCATAAAATAGTTTCCCACTATAAATGTATATATGTATTTACATGATTATATATATACTAGCAACTTGTCTGTCAAAAATGACAGCATTATATACTGTTATACATTGTGTCTCTCCCCCTCCCCTGTGTTTCTCCCCCTCCTCCCTCCCATGTGTCTCTTCCCCCCTCCCTCACATGTGTCTCTTCCCCCTCTCCCTCCCCTGTGTCTCTTCCCCCTCTCCCTCCCCTGTATCTCTTCCCCCCTCACCCCCGTGTCTCTTCCCCCCTCTCCCTCCCTTGTGTCTCTCCCCTTTATGCCTCTTCCCCCCTCTTCCTCCCCTGTGTCTCCCCCCTCCCTCCCCTGTGTCTCTCCCCTTCATGTCTCTGCCCCCTTTCTCTCCCCTGTGTCTCCCCTCTCCCTCCCATGTGTTTCTCCCCCCTTCCGACTCGTTCTCCCCTCTCCCTCCCATGTGTCTCTCCACCACCTCTCCCTCCCCTGGGTCTCTTCCCCCCTACCCCTCCCCTCTATTTCTTTTCCCTCTCTCCCTCCCCTTTGTCTGTTTCCCCCTCTCCCTCCCCAGTGTCTCTTCCCCCCCTCCCTTCCCTGGTGACTCTTGCCCCCTTCTCCCATCCCTTTGTCGCCTTCCCCCTCTCCCTCCACTGTGTCTCCTTTCCCTCTCTCCCTCTCTTGTGCCTCCTTTCCCACTCTCCCTCTCCTTTCCCCCCTCTCCCCGTGCCGCCTATCCCCTTCTCCTGCAACGCAATACGCATGCGCCACACTCGCCGTGCAATGCACATGCACAGTCATATATATATATATAGTTGTCGCAATTGCGAGTTTGTCTGTAACGCTCGCAATCATATATAGTCATCAGAATTGCGAGTTTGCACATGCGCAAATCCGTAATTTGCAAGAGTTACAGACAAACTCGCAATTAAGACAACTACATATATGATTGTGCATGTGCATTGCACGTCGAGTGTGGCGCATATATATTTAAATACTTATATTTATATATATACTGATATATATACTGGCTATCCTAGATTATTTTGTTGGTCCGTTACTTGGGTACGTTTCTCAAAATACTAACTAAATTTCCATGAAGTCCCCTTGCAGTTGTAGAAGCGGAAAAACAGAAACAAAAATGGCAGTTCCATTATTACAGGCCTCTTAGTGGCCCCTGCGGACCTCCCAGTGGTCCCCTGTGGCCGCTCAGTGCTCCACCCCCTTGGGAACCGTGGACCTCCAGCAGCTTCTAAAGGGACCTTAGTGGCTCAGCCACCCCCTGTGGCCCCTTATGGCCCCAGTGGCCCACTTGGCCCACACAGCCCCTTGTGTTCCCCCTCAGCCTCCTGTGGCACCACACAGACATCTGCGGCCTCCCTCAGCCCCCTGTGTTCCCCCTCAGCCTAATATGGCCCCTTGCAGCCCTCTGTGGCCTCCCTTAGCCTCCTGTTGCACCCCACGGCTCACTGTGGCCTCCCATGTCCCCTTGCAGGCCCCTGTGGCGGCCCGTGGACCTCTACAGCCTCCCTCTGCCTTTTGTGGCACCCTCAGCCCTCGGGCCTGCCGTGGCCCTTCATCACCCTAGGAAGTGGAGTGCAGCCTCGGGCAGGTAAGAAATTATTTATATATATAAATATATATAGTAAAAAAATAGTACATCTGTGTTCACATTTACATGTCTAAAACAAGTTAAAAAACCTGCTTCCAGCTCAGAATTCTTTGAAAAACTGTTATTACACTGCATTCTGGGAAGCTGATCTAGGACATGCAAATGTGCTCACAAATGCCTCGCTCTTCAATCCATAGCCATTATCAAACATGGCTTTGTTTAATATTTTTCTTATATATTTTATATATGCACTGTGTGAGTTGATGTTGGAGGGGGTTCGGGAAGTGCAAAAAAAAAATTGTGCCTGCCCCTCGGGGTGGGGGGCAAATTTCCTTTTTGCTTCGTGGCCCCCCATGCACTTGCTCCACCAGTGGATTGTATATACAGTACTGTAATACTTAAATGACTGCTGTAGTTCAACTAATGCTAGATTGTGCAATATGTAACAGACTAACAACATTGGCAGCTGATTAAACTATGAACATCATGTTTTAGAAAATCATATATGATTATATGTAAAAACATTTATTGTGTGTCTTTTAATCGCTTCCTGACAGCTTGAATCATGAGGGGTGTTATTCTTACCTGTCAATGGAGGAGATGGTAGAGTAGGAGAAATGTGGGAGAAAGAAGTGGATTTGTAAAATAATTATATCTTATAGAATGTGTCACCTACCCTCTTGCTCAACATGATCAGAAACAGATAGCTTTCATTTCAAGCTTTATTCCTGCTGAAATGTAAACTCCCTTTTATTCAACATAAAGTGAGGGAAAAAAAGTATTTGATCCCCTGCTGATTGTGAACGTTTGTCCACTAACAAAGAAATGATCAGTCTATAATTTTAACGGTAGGTGTATTTTAACAGTGAAAGACAGAATAACAAAACAAAACAAAAAAAATCATGTCAAAAAAGTTATAAATTGATTTGTAGGTCACTGAGTGAAATAAGTAATTGACCCCTTTGTCTTAGTACTTGATGGCAAAACCCTTGTTGGCAATCACAGAGGTCTGTCGTTTCTTGTAGTTGGCCACCAGGTTTGCACAAATCTCAGGAGGTATTTTGTTCCACTCCCCTTTCATTAAAGTTTTGAGGCTAATGTTTGGCAACTCGAACCTTCAGCTCCCTCCACAGATTTTCTATGGGATTAAGGTCTGGAAACTGGCTAGGCCACTCTAAAAGCTTAATGTGCTTCCTCTTGAGCCACTTCTTTGTTACCTTGGCTGTGTGTTTTGGGTCATTATCATGGTGGAATACCCATCCATGACCCATTTTCAATGCCTTGACTGAGGGAGGCTCCTCTTGCTTCCTTATACAGGGGGACGACACACCCCATGATTCCTTACTGCACTAACTGTCATCTCTGATTGTTACAATTTATTAAAATGTATTAGCTGCCTGTGATTGGCGTAAACAAATTATGAATGTTATGCTACTCTTAAAAGAGATATCCAAGGGTATTACCTCGCAAAAGCAACTCAAGAGATTTAGCGGTACATGGCCCTGGCCATCGTCCCTGTGATGCGGTGCATTTATCCTGTCCCCTTAGCAGAAAAACACCCCCAAAGCATAATGTTTCCACCTCCATGTCTGACGGTGGGGATGGTGTTCTTGAGGTCATAGGCAGCATTCCTCATCCGCCAAACACGGCAAGTTGAGTTGAGCTCAATTTTGGTCTCATATGACCACAACACTTTCACCCATTTCTCCTCTGAATCATTCAGATGTTCACTGGCAAACTTCAGACGGCCTGTACATGTGCTTTCTTTAGCAGGGGGACCTTGCGGGCACTTCAGGATTTCAGTCCTTCACAGTGTAATGTGTTACCAATTGTTTTCTTGGTGACTATGGTCCCAGCTGCCTTGAGATCATTAACAAGATCCTTCCGTGTAGTTCTAGGCTGATTCCGCATTGTTCTCATGATCATTGAAGGTGAGATTTTGCAGGGAGCACCAGACCGAGGGAGACTGACAGTTGTTTTGTGTTTCTTCCATTTGTGAATTATCGCACCAACTGTTGTCACCTTCTCACCAAGCTGCTAGGCGATGGTCTTGTAGCCCATTCCAGCTTTGTGTAGGTCTACAATCTTGTCCCTGACATCCTTGGACAGGTCTTTGGTCTCAGCCATGGTGGAGAGTTTGGAATCTGATTGATTTATTGCTTCTGTGGAGAGCAAATCAATTTATAACTTTTTTGATGTGCGTTTTTCTTGGTTTTTTTGTTGTTATTGTCTCTCACTGTTAAAATAAACCAACCATTAAAATTATAGACTGATCGTTTCTTTGTCAGTGGACAAACATTCAAAATCAGGAGGGGATCAAATACTTTTTTCCCTCACTTTGCAACCTTCATCAAATATCATGGATGCCTTAGGTGACTAGCAGAGGCATTAAAATGCATTTGCCTCTAATTAAATATGTTCTTAATCAGACTCAAAATTTTCAGACATATATATTTTTCCATTGTATAGTGATTCATAAATATATATAAATATATTGCATTTATATTTTTTACATTCTAAATATTTAGTAATTGTAATGTGAAGTTCTTTAAAGAAAATATTGTAAATATACAACTACCATTCTCCTTCCAAAAAACAATATCAGTTTTAACTAGACTAGAGAATTCTAAGGTTTTCTACAGAAAATGCACTTAAAAGTTTGTGAAACATGTATTATCAGCACAATCTATACTGTAAAATTATTTCCTTTCTTTCTCTCACAGTCTGGGATCATTTACGTGTTTGAATAGATTAGAGAATCCCTTGTGGCAAGTGTGTTAGCTTCCTTCTTTATTTCTTTTAAGATGATCTGTAATCTTGAAAGTCAACTGCATGGTAGAAGGTGATAAGAAAAAAGTAATTTCAGAAATCATTTAAGAAGCTAATTTAACCAAGAAAAGTTCACATTGGCAACAGTGAATCACTATGCATTAATTCTACAAAATGAGTAGATTATTAAATCTCAATTAAGGGCACAACCTTCTCTGAGACCCTTCAACCCCCTTAAGAACTAAAGACCCAGCACAACAAATTCATTTTTCCATAAAAAAGGATTTGTTTTAATGTGTACTTTGAATATGTCTATTTTTTAAGTGAAGTATCCAAACAAAGGAAATGTAATGCATTGATGAAACAACATTTTTATAATGTTATACATTAAGATAGCAACCATTAAACTTTAAAAGACTGAAATAAAACCACAGTTCATTACAAGAGGGTAGAACATAAAAACATGAAGTAGTCTGAAAAGCGATGTGTACTTTTATGATGAAGAAAATAAAGATGTTCTAAAGTTTAAACCTCCCATCTTAACCCTTATTGTTTTTGAATATTGCGTGTATCAGTGGCCCTGGTGTTATATAATGTGGGGACCTCCCTTGCATATGTGCATGCTAAACCAGCTCCAGACCCTCACAGACACCTACATTGCAGATCGCTCCTAGGGCGATAAGATCCCCTTTCTGTAAAAAAAAAAACCTGCCTGTCTGCTAATACATTTTGAATGCCACTTTATCCCACTTTAGCAGATCTACAGATTGATAATAAATAATAAAACCTCAATGATGTGCAACCTGAAAATAACAAGTCCAGACCAGAATGTGAAAAATGTATTTAAAATTAATAATTGGGCACAACATTACATTTAAAATGGAGTATTGGGGTATATATACATTATAAATTATGTCATAGAGCACAGTCACAATACTAGTAGCTGTATTGAGAGGGCAAAAACATTCACATCTGCGAGGTTGAAAGATGAGCAGCTAAACAGCTGTGTCCAAGTGTCCCATAAGTATGAGCTATAGGCCTGATAAAATGAACGCTATAACTTGCAAGTGGAGGCGTAGAAACGGGTGGATTGTAGAGATGAAGGTCGTTGTTGTTCAGTCATGCCTGACTCTCAGTGATCCTATGGGGACCGCAGCACACCAGGCACATCTGTCAGCCACTGGCCGCAAGCCCTTGTTGAAGATGAAGGTAGGATTTACTAAATGGGGTATCAGTTGCATTGAATACATGAAAGTTTATTCTAATTGGGGTATTGGCATGGTGCATTGTAGAATCAGAGTTGTTTAGTAATTGGAGTATTTCTACTTTTTCCACCACAAAAACTAAAGGTATAACATTACCTATTTTCTTATTTTAGATGTGACAGAAATGTCTGTGTTGTGCTACTTGCCCATATTTTCCAACATAGGACTGCTATATAATGAAATTTGTTTTGTTGTTAAATCTTATTTATTTATTGTGCCCTATTCTAGATTGCTACCTTGTAGTGGTAAATGGAGCTTGTGTACTTCAATGAAACAGTGAGCTATACAATGTAGGGTTATCCAAGATGGGCAGGTAATAGCAGGGAGATCAGACAAATCGTGGTCCACTGGAGAAGGAACTGAAAACCCACTCCCGTAATTTTTGCCATGGAAACCATATGGATAAGCCCAACCAGAAACACAGACAGATGTGCCTGGAGTACTGTGCCACTATGGTCACCGAGAGTCTGACACGACTGGACGACTGAACAATAACAACAATTTTCTGTGCCCCTTGTAAGGAATAATTATTTATCTTAGGATATTTTTTTAGGCTGTGTATAGTTTATTTGAGATTATTAGTTTATTTTAATGTTATCAGATATCCTCTGTAGTGGGAATGATTACAGTCCAGAATTAACCATTACAATTATTTCCTCTATATTGTGTGTACCTATAGATATTACCTTAGTATAAAAGGTCACCTATGAAAAGAGGGTTGTCCTAGTGAAATTTACATGTTTCCCCCAGAAAGCAATGCATGGACTTTGATAATAGTCCTGTAGTATATGTTTGCATAAAGGTAAGTAATATGCCAAACCCTGCTGTGCAATCTTTCTGTTTATATAAAAAAAAGCCTAGGCCGAGTATTTTTTTCAATGTCTGTGTGTAAATAGAGTGGAACATTAAATAAGAGGCAGTTGACCCGTAATGCAATGGGTCATATGAAGAAGAAGAGGGGTCTTGGAGAGAGGCCAAGCTAGAATATTTAGCACAATTAACTTGTACCTTCCCCAGTGGCCACTGCTGATATTATATGATATCAGAGTACATTATTATAATGTAGAGTTCATAGAGCAAGGGGAGGTGGGGTTGGACCATGAGTTATTATTATTATTATTAATAAACTAGAGACCTGCCCGTCATACATTAAGGCAATAACATTTTAAGGCTGGGAAAGCTGTTTGCCACACAATGTGAGTCTCTGACACTCTTAATCTAGTTGTTATCTAAAAAGAAGTACAACAATTATAATAAATGTTTTTATTTTTTTAACCTTCAACTTGTATTTCACCAACAGGTAAACCATAATTTTTTTAACAATATTAACTATTTTAATTCTCATGTATGCAAGAATAATATAACAATGGCTGAAGTTTTGATGAATACATATTGTAAAACATTACATAATATTGTGTAACATGCAACTTATATTTGAAACAGTGGTGAATAGTGATGTCGCGAACATCAAATTTTCAGTTTCCATCAAATGTTCGCGAACGGACGAACATCGGCGAACCGCCATAGACTTCAATGGGCAGGCGAATTTCAAAACCCACAGGGACTCTTTCTGGCCACAATAGTGATGGGAAAGTTGTTTCAAGGCGACTAACACCTGGACTGTGGCATGCCGGAGGGGGATCCATGGCAAAACTCCCACGGAAAATTACATAGTTGATGCAGAGTCTGGTTTTAAGCCATAAAGGGCATAAATCACCTTACATTCCTAAATTGTTTGGAATAATATGCTTTAAAACATCAGGTATGATGTTGTATCGATCAGGTAGTGTAAGGGTTACACCCGCTTCACAGTAACAGACCAATCTCCCCGTTTAATGCACCGCAAACAACCGCAAACAGTCCCTTTGCACAACCGCAAATTCCCCATTTGTATAAGGTGTGTACTGTTAAGTAGTACTATTCCTATCGGTTTAATCCCTGTTACGTCCACTATTAGGGGACGTGTATATGGCATTGATTTTTGGAACAGGGAGATGGAAAAAGATGCTTGGTTGGACCTCCTACTTCAAATTTGGGGCACTGCGCATGCAATCTAAGGTGCCACTAGATATGACGTATCACTGTGCACTGGCAATAGTTGTCAGAGTAGATGCAATAGGCTTCACACACACGCCTGTAGGCAGGCAACTGATATTCAATCGATTACAGTAAAAAAAGGGTTGTTTTATGTCACTGTACACTACGGTTACACTAGATATGAGTGTCACTGTGCACTGGCAAAAGTTGGCAGAGTAGATGCAATAGGCTTAACACACACGTCTGTAGGCAGGCAACTGATATTCAATCGATTACAGAAAAAAAAGCGTTCTTTTATTTCACTGTACACTACGGTTGCACCAGATATGAGTGTCACTGTGCATTGGCAAAAGTTGGCAGAGTAGATGCAATAGGCTTCACACACACGCCTGTAGGCAGGCAATTGCTATTCAATCTATTACAGAAAAAAAAGGGTTCTTTTATTTCAGTGTACACTACGGTTGCACCAGATATGAGTGTCACTGTGCACTGGCAAAAGTTGGGAGAGTAGATGCAATAGGCTTCACACACACGCCTGTAGGCAGGCAACTGATATTCAATCGATTACAGTCAAAAAAGGGTTGTTTTATGTCACTGTACACTATGGTTGCACTAGATATGAGTGTCACTGTGCACTGGCAAAAGTTGGCAAAGTAGATGCAATAGGCTTCACACACACGCCTGTAGGCAGGCAACTGATATTCAATCGATTACAGTCAAAAAAAGGGTTGTTTTATGTCACTGTACACTACAGTTGCACCAGATATGAGTGTCACTGTGCACTGGCAAAAGTTGGCGGAGTAGATGCAATAGGCCTCACACACACGCCTGTAGGCAGGCAACTGATATTCAATCGATTACAGTCAAAAAAGTGTTGTTTTATGTCACTGTACACTACGGTTGCACTAGATATGAGTTTCACTGTGCACTGGCAAAAGTTGGCAGAGTAGATGCAATAGGCATCAGACACATGCTAGCAGGTAGGCATATGCAATTAGATTACACAGAAAAAAATAATAAAATAAAATAAATGATGTTCTAGCCCTAAAAAGGGCTTTTTGGGTTGCTGTCCTTGCAGCAGATATCAAATGAGTCCTTCAGGTGTGTAGTGAAAGCTAAATACACAGCCTGGCTATCTATTTCCCTATTAAATCATCAGCAGGTAGAATATATGTCCTTTCTCAATGAATGTAGCTTCAGAATGATTCTAAAATGGAGGCTGTCCTTCAGATGGAAGGCCCTGGAAGGGAGTGTATGCTGCTGATTGGCTAGAATGTGTCTACTGACTGTAAGGTGCAGGGTCAAAGTTTTCTCAATGATAAAGAATAGGGGGCGGACCGAAAAGCGCATGTGTTCGCCGTTTGATGCAAACGCGAACATGCAAAAATCGCGCAAATAGTTATCCGGCGAACTGTTTGGGACATCACTAGTGGTGAACCATTTTTTTTAACAATACTAACATTTTGAATTCAGAGGTATGCATGAGTAACATAAAAATAGGTCAATTTCTATAAATACATATTTGTACTTAGTATATTAGTACTGGTAAACCACATAGTTATTGAATCCATAGGAAGGCAAACAGTGAAAAAAAAACATTGAAACTTAGCCAATTGTATCAAGGGGGAGAAAATGAATTCCTTCCTGACCCCATTAACTGGTGATCAGATTACTCCCTGGATCAATACTCTATTTAATTATACATTTCAATTTATTAACAAATGATTATCCACTAACAATCCTTAATTATATACAATGAAACAACTTTGCGCACCTTTTAAAATACAATGTTAACATCTCAAACAGCACCTTAAAATACTAACATTTAACCTTATGTATGAAAATGCCAAATAACTGTTTTGTGGGGTCAATTATGCAAAAAAGTAACTTCTAACACATTCCAATATATTACTTTGTCTTTGTAGTTGTTTTTTCTTTTCACTTTTGTTGATATTCTTGTAGTTTTTGAAAATGGCACATAGATTCCTGGTTTCCTATGTGAAATGGTAATCCTCTAAAAAGAGACCGCCAGATATGTTTTTTGCCATTTTATAGTTTCCTTAGTGGAATAGTGGTCCTCTAAAAAAAAGTGACATAAAATTTCGTCCTTGAAATAAAACCACTGTTCTCTATGTTTGTTGGGGTATATTTTCAGAATTTGTCTTTGATATAAGAGCAGTGTTCTTTTTTAATGTTGTTATTTATGAAGACATTCCAATTATTATTTTTTTGTATGTCCAAGTGGTTCCCTTAAAAAGAGCCCAGCAGACTTGTAAGTTTGTCTATGGGATATAACCACTGTTTATTCTTGTTGTTTTTGTTTTTAACTTTTTGTTGTTATTCTTGTAGTTCTTGAAAATGGCACATAGAGTTTCCTATGTGAAATAGTGGACCTCTAAAAAGAGTCCCAGTGTCATAAATGTTGGTCCTGGTAGTAAAACCACTGTTCTCTATGGGGTTTTTTTTGGCCATTTTATAGAGATTCTTAGTGAAATAGTGGTTCTCTAAAATGAGACAGAGTGACATAAAATTTTGTCCAGAACATCATAGTACACAATGTTTTTGCTAAAAATGCGTCCATCCTTAAATAAATCACCCGGACTTGAGTTTTCTTCAATATGAACTTTAATTTCCTCTGGATTGTTGCATCTTGAAAATGCAACATAGAGTTGCCCATGGGTAAAGACAGGTTCCTGTAAAAAAATACCCACAGACTTAAAAGTTTGTCTTTGGGATTTTGTTAATGGTCATGGCAAATGCCATGATAATGGGAAATTGTCTCATTTGAAGGACAAAAGGCAAACCACTCTCACTTGGAGCCAAATCGTTTCTTGGTATAAGAACTGGTTCACCTTTATGGGTACGATTCCTAATTTCTGCATGTATGAAATTATCTTTTAAATCCTTCACAATTAATCTGGTCCCATTACAACGTCCTTTTTTAGGATTCATGTTTCTCAGTAGCATGACAATCGCCCCTTTTTAAGTTGCAAAATATGTGGTGGCATTCCAGAGGGACTTAAAGAATTAATAAATTCCATAGTAAAGTCATCAGCCAGAACTGAATCTGCTCTGTAATAGTTTTTTTGGGGTGCATTGATTATTTAAAAATTTTGTTATTTAGATTCAAGGCAACTATATTTTTTTTGTTAGTATCACTTTGCTTGCAATGTCTGAGTAATCCTCGTTATTGATCGTATTGAGAAAGATTGTCGATATTACTGATTCATTGCAAATCATTTCTGAGGGAATTTCAACACTATCATCAGGTAGATTAGTCATTTTTGGATGTTTTCCTTCTCAAATTTTAATTAGCCAATCATTGAATTGATTTTGGCCTTCAGATCTCATATTTATTTCTAATTTAAGGTGTGTAAATATTTTACACAGTTTACTTGTCTTTATACATGTTTCCTCGATGTCAGTCCTATTGCCATGTGGCACCACAGGTAATTTGTGCCTACAATCTCCTCCTAACAAGATCACCTTAACACCAAATGGCAAATCAGTACCCATAACTTATTTTAATAATCGATCAGTACATTGCAGAGCATGACATGACATCATTGTTGCCTCATCTATTATAATTAATTTACTTATGTGATTTTTTTTGGCTTGTAATGAATTCATTCGAATATCTGACACTGATCTTTCTAGAATGGGAACTGCCAGTTTTAATCCACTACGCACAGTTCTGCCACCTTCTAACAAAAGTGCGGCAATTCCAGTTGTTGCAAATGGCAGTGCTATTTGACCCTGTGTTTGAATGAAACTCATCAATAAATTATATAGATACATTTTTCCTGATACACCAGGGCCATTGTGATAGAAATAACGCTCTTTTAGCATGTAATTGTCTATTGCATTTGTAATGGCATTAAATGCTTCCAGTTGTAATGCATTAAAAGTTCCAATTTGTTCTTGTGTTTTTTGGTATTCAATCTCCGTGTCATACTCTTCAAAGTCAATTTCATCTATAAGTCCTGGATACGGCAGATTAAAATTTGCACAATTTAATCCACGACAAAGAAAGATTTCCTGGATTTCCATTAATGCTTTTAATAGGGCAATGGTTTCATTGTAACGTTTCAAAAAGTCATCACACATATGTAATTTAAGTGTTTCCCACAAAGCTAATGCATCAGGTACATTTCAAAAGATGCAAATGAAAGCAAATTGTTCTCTCATTTGCTTTGGCCTTTGACATAGTGCTGCTTCTTCTAGACATCTCTTCCATTTCCGTATCATCTGCCAGGAAGTTTTGATGTCTTGCAGTTAATTGGAAAGTATCATAAACAATGTCATTCACTGTGCGTAAATGTTCATAACTTTGTGCACCGGGAACATGTAAAAGAAGTAATCGTAATCTTAACATTTAAAAAAGTAATCTTAAGCTGAAACGTTCAATGTCTCTTGGACTAACGGTATAAATTTGTGGGATAATTCTATGATTTTTTTTTTGTTGTTGTCGCCTTGGCCATTTACTAATACATATGGCTGTGGAATTTCAATGTATAAAAAATGTCTGGCCTAAGTGTCCTGGCAATTTAATTGTATCCAAGCAGTAAGTGTTGTTGCTCTATGTTCACTTTGTGATAAGGCATTTCTTTCATTACCTACAGTGAAGCAAACAAATTGACTTTGTGGCAAATGGAGAGCTAATTGATACACAGTATGTGACCGATCATGCATCTCAAATTTGAGAAGACGCCACATTGCTTTTGGAACACTTACATAGGGAGCATCGAAATAAGATTTATACAAAGGGTATCCATCACAATTAGCATAAGTCTGCATTTGAAATTGTTTTGGGAACTCTTTTGTGCATTTTTTATCTTTCATACATGGGGATTTTGGATTGATATCTCCACATGGACCATGAATCCTTTTATGAGTTACAATCTCATAAAGTTTTGAATGTTTTTCTCGATGTGGCAGTTCAGCAGTAATTAATGAATCCACTTTGTCTGCCGTATTCAATTTATCTTTTTCTTGTAGGATTATAAGTATGTGTGCATGTGGCAGGCCTCGTTTTTTAAATTCAATGGTATAAACAAAAGCCACACATTTCCCATATAAGTGTGCTTTTGTTATATCATGTATTAAAAAGTTTTATTTTCAATACTCTAGCCACCAAATCTGATTGGTATTTTGTCCAAGTTTTATATTTTCTTTGATCTCTGGTCATTGTGGATTACATATGAATGTAATGAATAAATCTGGTTTGCCAAATTTAGTCACAATAGCCATGGCATCATTGTATCTTTCTTGCATATTTCGAGGGGATCCTTGGAAAGAGGGAAGCAAAATCATTGCTCTTCCAGCAGGAATGTCTCTGTTTGCAGCAAATTCAGTGACATTATCCATCAATCCACAATATTGTTCTACTTGAAGCTTGTTTTGTTGAAATTTGAAAAAAAAATGATTATTTGCTTCGACTTCTAGATAGGAATCAATAATTTATTTTTGCGTGAGTTTCACCCCACATAAAATAGGATTAAAATTATCCCGAATAGCAGTTTGTGCAACTTTATATTCCAGCATAGAAATATTGTTTCTAACACGAACTTTACTATTGGGATAACTTTGCAATTGTACTTTTGGTTGCCATCCTGGCTCACCATTTGGAAAGAAAATGGGATATGTCTTTGGATCCAAATAACTACTTAATATATTTATGTTTATAAAAGGTTGATCATAATTGTGCGGATATTTTCTAATATCCCGCTCAAATGGTGGTTCACCATTATCATTTTTCTGTCTTTGCGCATGTGCCTGTTGTTCTTTTTCAACCTCCTAATTTTTTGTATGCTTGACTATATGGGTTGTTGGCCATAATGTTATCCAGCTGTTCAAAGACTATGGGTAAGCATTGTTTATTTTCAGGAAGCTTCGTTCGTTGTTCAACAGCTTCCATTGTATCAAGGACATATAATTGTGCAAATTTCCTTTCCTCTCCTGCCTCTGGGTGTAAATGTGAAGTCCGGTGGTAAATTTGTCCTTGTACTTTAAAACAGTAAGGACCATGTCCTGGGACATTTTCTGCTAATGTTGCACTCATTGAAGCAAATTAAATTGAACTGTTATAAGACCTAATGTTTTTTTTTAATTGGTATAATTTGGAAATTTTGGATCACTAATTATACTTTCTAAATAGTTTGGAAATGTGTGTCTTTCTGGAAGTCTTACCTTTCCTTTCTGACAGCAACTAATAAACTCTAATAAAATTACTTGGTCTTTCGTTCAGAAAATGATAGGCTTCACAAAACTGACAAACCACATTCATTAATCCACAATAATGAGTGTCTACTGTTAGTACTCTAAATAAAGCACTATCATGAGCTTCATCAACATAGATATCAATACAACTTTCTATATCTACACTGATGTCGTGTTTATGAACATTAGTTTCATGAGTCAATATTGGGTAATTCAACAATATTTTACAGACATTTTTTTGTGTACTTTTTCTTTTCTTTGAAGCTCACTCTCTGTCTTCAGGCAGGTACAGAGAACACTCAGTTTGTGCTTTTTTATTAATCTTTCTTTTAATTACAAGTCTGTCGGTATTCTTCTCTTAAACATTGCGAAAACTTGGGGGACTGTGCATCTCTCCATCTTTGCTTCCATTCCCTTCCCATTCTTCTTTTACGTTCATTCTTGTCTTCTGCTTTGTCCGCCATTGTAATCTGTAATTGTAAATGCAGGTTTAAGATCTCGAAAACATTTTTTATTGTACATATTGTTTTTATCTGCCATCAATGCAAAACCTAAATAGAATTAATGAATCATTAAAATTACTTAAAAAACATTTGTAATGTTTTCATTAAATTATTAATTAATCAATAAGTGTGTTGTTTTTAATTGGCATACATTAAAAGCTAAAGAGCTAGCATATATATATATATTGTTAAATAAGTTAAGGATAATATATGTTATTGTTTTTTTTATAATTAATTATGAAGTAATTAATAAATAATATACATTAATGAAATAATCTAAAAGTGTCATCAATGCAAAACATAAACAGGTAATCATGTGTTCCTAAAGAAGGGCAAACACAAAGAGCTATGAGCAAAGATTGGCCTGAAAATGATTTGTAATGTTTTGATTAAATTAATTAATCAATAAATCAAGTTATCAGGTGTAATTGTCATTTATTAAAACACAAATGGCTAAGCATATATGTATTCATAATGATTTTTTTTATTAATTAATAACTAATTAATAAAATAATATATGTTAATTAATTAATAAATAACTGTTATCAATGCAAAATAAAAAAAACTTAATCCTGTTTCCTAAAGAATGTCATCAATAAATCACCTGTCAAGATGATCTTATAGCAGATCAAATCCTGCAGAGCCCACTCTCTGTCTTCAGGCAGGTACAGAGATGAGGAATCTGTAAAATGACATGAAAAGCATTTTTAATGTTTGGATTCAATGAATTCATTAATTATTGAAAGTATCCTGTTTAATTGGCATACATGCAAAACGTAAAGGCCTAATCATAAATATATTGATAAGTAAATGTATTAAAAAATATTAAATATAGCATGTGTCAGAATATAATAAACTGATTTAAGTATTTAAGTGCTTAGAGGGTCCTATCCCTGTCAGGCAATGAGCGGAAACATAGATATATAAGTGCATTGTAAAATGTACCTAATTTTTGCGCAAGTTTAAAATGTTTTTTTATTTTTCTGTAATTATTAATAATTAATAGTTAATCATTGAATGTACATTAATGATCAGTACTCCAGATATCTAAATGCAATATAAAAATCTATGCAGTGTAAAATAGACAATATTTTTTTATATAAGGATAACTAATTAATAATTAATTAGTAAATTAATAGACGTTAATCAATTAATCAATAACTGTGATCAATCCAAAACAAAAAGCCTCAATCCTTTTCTCCTAAAAAAACGCATCATTAAATGATATACCTGTAAAGGTGATCTCATTGCAGATCAAATGCTGCAAACGTCACTCTGTGTATTCAGTCGGCTGCAGAGATGATCAAACTGTAAAATAAAATGAAAAGCTTTTTTAATGTTTGAATGCAATTAATTAATTAATCGTTAAGAGTATCATGTTTAATTGGCATACATGCAAAACGTAAAGGCGTAAGCATGGATATATTCATAAATAAATGCACCATCAAATATTAAATGTAGCAGGTGTCATACTATAATAAACTGATTGAAATATTTAACTGCTTTGAGGATCCTATCCCTTTCAGGCAATGAGCAGTAACACATATATAAGTGTACTATATGTATATATATTTTTGGGGCCAGTTTAAATATTTTTATTTTATTATTACTAATTACTAATTACTAAATTAATTAACATTTATTTTTTCTTTTATTTCAAAATATAAATATATACAGAAATCATTTATGTGAAATAGCTTTTTTGCTTAATTTGTCAACACAAGATACAATATATAATAGTAATACACAAAATAAAACATATACATAGATACACCATTCAAATCATGCAACCAGCTAATATAAAAATTGTCAGTTTGTTCCAGGTAATTCCAGAAGGCAAACAGCTGTTCAAGTATTGGAATCTGATTTGATTCCTGTATTCCAAATCTGCCATTTTCTGGAGTTCTTATTTAACATCCCATCTTCTTAGTTACATAGGGCCTCATTCTATTATCGGCCGTAGGAGATGCGGGGCCGCAAGGACCGGCCGCAAGCTATTAGCCTATTCTATTCCCTTCCGGCCGGGGATTCCGGCAGTCTTGTGGCCGGCGCCTTGTTATCCCTTGCGGCCGCACGCGCCGGAGGAAAGCCTTTGATCTTAAACGGCCGCAAGCGTTTCGGCCGCAAGAAAATCCTGGTTGCTATTCAATTGCTCCGGGAACCCTCTCTGCAAGGCTAAAACCGAGTCGCAGCTTACTTGCAGCAAAAAGGTCCCGCAGGCACACATTTAAGCACATTATAAAGCCATAATAAAGCCATCCTGCACTCTGAGGAGACTATAAAGTGATTGTAGGTGTTAGCATTAATAGCACAACATTCCCCTACACTCAAATCCGTAAATAATTTTTTTTTTTTATTTATGTCACATATCCATGTAAAAAGTCCAGAGGGCTTGGAGCACCTCAGACCCTTCGGCCGGAAAATAAACAGTTAATGTAATCTCAGATTTGGGCTGATGTGCAAGCTTGAGAGGGGGTTGCTATTAATTCTCATGTCCCCCATAATGATCCCTAGCATTTAAAGGAGCTTTACAGTGCTGTCTTGAATTTATTTTTGGATTTAAAGATTTCTGATCTTACGGCCGATTGCAAGATATACGGCTGGCCGTAAGGGGATAGCCTTGCAGCGCCGTATAATTGAATTACAAGGTAACGGGAGCCCCGCAAGGAATCGCAGCTTTGCGGCCTATTTACGGCCGATAATAGAATGAGGCCCATAGTATTTAAGGTTGAAAAAAGACCTTCAGTCCACAAGTTCAACCTTTCAAGATGTCCTCCGATCTGCAATTTGCGGATTAACTATTAATTAATTAATTGTAAAAAAAAAATTAAATAAATAAAAAAATCAAATCCCTCCTGATCCCAGACACCGGACTTCTGCCTGTATCAATACTGCCTCGCCAATTATCCATGATAACCCTGAATTCCCTTTTTAATTAGAAATAAATCCAGTCCCCTTTTAAAGTTATCTATTGAATCTGCTGTCACCACCTCCTCTGGTAGAGAATTCCACAGATTAACTACCCTTACTGTGAAGAACCCTTTTCCTTTTTTAAGGTGGAATCTTTTTACTTCTAACCTCAAGGGATGTCCTCTTGTCAGTTGAAAACCTCTTGGCACAAAAAGCTCCCTTGACAAATCTTTATACTGACCCTGGATGTATTTATATAAGGTAATCATATCTCCTCTTAGACACCTTTTTTCTAGAGAAAAAATATTTAATTTGCTTGTCTTTCTTCACAACTTAGCCCCTCCATTCCCCATATTAGTTTTGTTGCCCTCCTCTGTACATTTTCCAGCTCTAAAATGTCCTTTTTATGAAGTGGTGCCCAAAATTGTATTCCAAATGAGGGCGTACCAGAAATTTGTATAGTGGTAGAATTATATTTGCTTCCTTGGCTTCTATACCCTTCTTAATACATGCTAATATTTTATTTGCCTTTGCAGCTGCTGCTTGGCTTTGAGTACTGTTACCTAGGTGGTTGTCCACAAGCACTCCCAAATCCCTTTCAATATCTGATACACTTATATTTGCTCCATTAAGATTATACATTGCATGGCTATTTTTCCTTCCCAGATGCATAACTTTACATTTATTCGTATTAAATCTCATCTGCCATATAGATGCCCATTCCTCAATTTTATGTAAATCCCTTTGGAGGGAAAGCACATCACTATCTGATTGACCTTGCACAACTTTGTGTCATCAGCAAAAATGGAGACACCACACTCCAATCCTATCTCTAAGTCATTAATAAATATGTTAAAAAGGAGAGGACCTCATACTGAACCCTGAGGAACCCCACTTACCACATTTGTCCAATCGGAGTATGTTCCATTTACAACAACCCTTTGCTTCCTGTCTTTTAGCCAGCTCTCAATCCATGAGCATATATTTACTGCAACTCCTGTATCTCTTAGTTTGCACAATAGTCTCCCATGTGGCACTGTATCAAAAGCCTTTGTAAAATCCAAAAAGACTACATACACTGAGTTGCCTTGATCCAGGTTCCTACTAACCTCCTCATAGAAACTAATTAGATTTGTTTGACATGACCTATCCCTCATAAATCCATGTTGACTCCTACTTATAATCATGTTCAAATAGACATATTCTTGTATATTATCCCTTATTAACCCTTCTAAAAGCTTCCCCACTACAGAAGTGAGGCTCACTGGTCTATAATTCCCTGGAATATTTTAGGGTTAGTCTTACTCTCTTTTGCAATTAATTTTTCATTTTCGCCCTTTTGCAAGCCTTGTTGATTTCCTTGTATTCCTGTAAGGCAGTCTCTGTCCCCTCTTGTTTGTATAATTTAAATACCTGTTTTTTACTCCGTATCTTGATCTTTAAATCATTGTTAAGCCACATTGGATGGGATTTACTCCTTTTACTTTTATTCCCACACAGTATATTCCGATGTGTATGTATATTTAGTAAGGATTTAAATGTTGTCCATTTATGTTCAGTATTTTTACCTGACAGTTCTCTGTCTCAGTCTATACTTTGTATTGCTGCCCTTAGACCGTTAAAATCTGCCCTTTTAAAATGAAGAGTTTTTGCCCCTTAAAATTTTAATTTTTTAATTCAATCTCAAACGAGACTGTGTTATGATCACTGTTTCCCAAAGGTTGCCCTATTCCAACATTTGATACTATATCAATATTTTTTGTGATGAGTATATCTAAGATAGCTTCATTTCTAGTAGGCTCTTTTACAACCTGGGCCATATAAGGATCCCTGAGTGTACTCAAGAACCTGCTACACTTAGATGAACTGCTGGTCTCATTTATCCAGTTTATTTCAGGGTAATTAAAATCTCCCATTATTAGAACTTGACCATGCTTAGCTGCATTCTCAATCTGTAAATTGAATGACAAAAATAAATGTCAGATGCTCACTTCCCTTTGGTTTCTCTTCACTTCAGTTCTACAGGTCCTCAAAGAACCATAAATCCGTAATAAAAAAGCATAAATTATACCTTTTGTCCCCCCGTGTCCCTCTTATGCCCTCTGTGTCCCCCTCTTGTGTGCGCTTTTCTTGTGTCACCCCTCTCTCCCCTGTGTCACTTATCCCCTCTCCCTCCCCTGTGTCTCTTCCTTCCTCTCCCTTCCCTGTGTCTCTTCCCCCCTCCCTTATCACCCTCCTCAAACCCCATCCTCATCCTCAACCTCCCACCTCAACCCCCTCCTCATCCTCAACCTCCCTCCTCAACCCCCTCCTCAACCCCCCATCCTCATCCTAAACCCCCCATCCTAAACCACCCATCCTCATCCAAAACCACTCATCCTCATCCTAAACCCCCCTCCCCAGCCCACCTCCTCAGCCTCCCTCCTCATCCTCAACCCCCTCCTCATCCTCAACCCCCCTCATCCTCAACCTCCCTCCTCAAGCTCCCTCCTCAAGCTCCATCCTCATCCTCAACTTCCCTCCTCATCCTCAACCTCCCTCCTCATCCTCAACCCCCCTCCTCATCCTCAACTCCCATCCTCAATCCCCCATCCTCAACCCCTCCATCCTCATCCTCAACCCCCCCTCCTCAACCCCCCTCCTCATCCTCAACCTCCCTCCTCAACCCACTCCTAAAGCCCCCATCCTCATCCTAAACCCACATCCTCATGCTAAACCCCCCATATTCATCCTAAACCACCCATCCTCATCCTAAACTCCCCTCCTCAACCCCCCTCCTCAGCCCCCTCCTCAACCCCCTCCTCATCCTCAACCTCCCTGCTCAACCTCCCTCCTTATCCTCAACCTCCCTCCTCATCCTCAACCCCCATCCTCATCCTCAACCTCCCTCCTCATCCTCAACCTCCCTCCTCATCCTCAACCTCCCTCCTCATCCTCAACCTCCCTCCTCATCCTCAACCTCCCTCCTCATCCTCACCCCCCTCTACTTTCTCAACCTCCCTCCTCAACCTTCCTCCTCATCCTCAACCTCCCTCCTCATCCTCAACCCCCCTCCACAACCCCTCCTCAACCTCAACCCCCATCCTCAATCCCCCATCCACAATCCCCCCATCCTCAACCCCCCATCCTCAACCCACCATCCTCAATCCCCCACCTCATTTTAAACGCCCTCCTCATTCTAAACCCCCTCCTCAACCCCCTTCCTCAACCTCAACCGCCCCATCCTCAACCCCCCCATCCTCAATCCACCCTCAACCCCTCATCCTCAATCCCTCCTCCTCAACCAACTTCCTCATCCTCAACCCCCCATCCTCAACCCCCCTCCTCATTCTAAACCCCCTCCTCAACCCCCTTCCTCAACTTCAACCCCCCTCCTCATCCTAAACCCCCCTCCTCAACCTCAACCCCCCATCCTCAACCCCCATCCTCATCCTCAACCCCCCCATCCTCAATCCCGCCTCGTCAACCCCCCACCCTCAACCTCAACCCCCCATCCTCAACCTCAACCCCTCATCCTAAACCCCCCCATCCACGTCCTCATTCTAAAAACCCTCCTCACTTTACCCCTCCTCATCCTAAACCCCCCTCCTCACTTTACCCCTCTAAATACCTCCCCCTCTCCCTTTACCCTCCATCTGCAGCTGTTCCTCCGCTCCTCCACGCTCCTTCCTGCGTCTTGACCAGGCCTATGCTAATGACGTGGCGCGCATGGGACGCCACGTCATTAGCATATACCGGGTCCCTACGCAGGAAAGAGCAGAGGAGCAGATGGAGGTAAGTGAGGGGAAATGGAGAGGGGGAGGTATTTAGAGGGGTAAAGTGAGGAGGGGGGTTTAGGATGAGGAGGGGGGTTGATGCTGATGAGGAGGGGGGGAGGGATAAGCACCGGGGGGTTAGAGAGACACGGAGGGTTAGAGAGACACGGGGGGTTTAGAGAGACACGGGGGGGTTATAGAGACATGGGGGGTTTAGATAGACATGGGGCGGTTAGAGAGACACGGGGGTGGTTAGAGAGACACAGGGGGGTTAGAGAGACACGGGGGGGTTAGAGAGACACGGGGGGAGAGTGACTCGAGTATAAGCCGAGGGTGCCCTTTTCACGCTTAAAAAAAGGGCTGAATAACTTGTCTTATACGGTATATATATATATATATATATATATATATATACAAGAGTGGGTGTGTCTGTGTGTGTATATGTATATGTATATATATGAAGAGTGAGGTAACTGTGAATGTCCAGTAATCCAGATGAATAATCAGAGTATTGCTGTATATAGTGATACCTTTTTTATTGGACAAACATATTCATGAAACCTATGAATATGTTTGTCCAATAAAAAAGGTATCACTATATACTGCAGTACTCTGATTATTTATATACTAGCAACTTGCCCATCCAAAATGACGGCAATAAAATGTGAATCCTGGCAATGCTGCCACACAATGGGAGCCTCTCCCCCTCTACTTTACTGGCCTTGCGATGAGCGCCTTTGGCGCTCATCACAGGCCTCAAATGAGCGTCTACTTCCTCCCTTGTGTCTCATTTCCCCCCTCCTCTCCTTCCCTTGTGTCTCCTTTCCCCCCTCCTCTCCCTCCCTTGTGTCTCCTTCCACCCCCTGTGTTTTTACCCCCTTCCCTCCTGTGTCTTTCCCCCCTGTCCCCTGTGTCTCTTTCCCCACCTCTCCCTTCCCTGTGTCACCCGCTCCCTCTCCCTCCCCTGTGTCTCTTTTTTCCCCTTGTGTCTCTTTCACCCATGTCTCTTTCCCCCTGTGTCTCTTCCCCCTCTCTCATGCCTGTTCCCCCCATTTCCCTCCCCTGTGTCTCTTCCCCCTCCTCTCCCTCCCCTGTGTCTCTCTCCCAACTCTCCCTACCCAGTGTGTCTACTACCCTCCTCTCCCACCCCTGTGTGTCTCCCCCCTCCCCTTTGTCTCTTCCCCCCTCCTCTCACTCCTTTGTGTCTCTCCCCCCTTCTCTCACTCCCCTGTGTCTCTCCTCTCACTCCCCTGTGTTTTTACCTGAAGGCAGAGAAGCGGCTTCAGGGCTAGGTAGGGTGTTCCTGATGTTAAGCCAGTGCATTTACTTAGATGTTTATTTCATGCTGAAAATAAGCTATTTTTGTTTGTTTGAAAAACGTGTATTATTAAAAGAGATAAAAAGCATTTTGGGACTCGATTTGTTTATATAAAGTCTGAGAAGAAACCAATACACAAAGGCCACATTGCCACAAAATATATATATTTGTGTGTGTGTGTCTGTGTATATATATATATATATATATATATATATATATACATGTGTGTGTGTCTGTGTGTATACATATATATATATATATATAAAAATATATATATGCTGTATATATATATATATATATATATGTGTGTGTGTGTGTCTGTTTGTATATATATATATATATATATATATATATGTCTGTGTGTGTATATATATATATATATATATATATGTAAGTATACGTGCGTGTCTATATATATATATGTACTAGCGTATTGCCCGTCAAAAAATGACGGCAAAGAGATGTGTATGTTTTAAAAGTTTAGTTATTAATATACATATGGAATTGTAAGGTAGCTAATGTTGTTTTCTGTGTACTACTGAAATATAGAATACAAATAAATAAATGAATTTACGTATTTTTATGCATTGTGTTGAAGAGCTGGCAATCTGTGTTGATGTTGCTGCAGCATTAGTGGTGTGGAGGTACTGTGTAAGCGTGATGAACGTGTGCAGTGTAATAGTATGCGTGCGCGAGCCGAAACCGTTAACGTAGCTGTGTACTTCCGCATTATCCTAAAATGGCGGATAATGTGTGGTATGCGTCTTAGCGGATTATCGGTACTTGTTTTCTGTGGTTATAGTGCTGTAGCGTCGTTTTCGTTTTGTTCGTCCGTCATTTTTTCTGCGGCGCTCATTGCCAAAGTACTACAGTTTAACGGCTCACCTCGCTGTGCGAGGCTCGCCGGGCGATGATCGCCTGCGGCGCTCATCGCTAAGCCCGCTAAAGTACAACGGTTTAACAGTAAATATGGTCAAACGGTCAAATGACGGTTAAATGTTGTGAAATTTGTTTGCCACACAACATGACCATTTGTCCCGTTTTTTTTTTCTTAAAATAAATACAATTTTTTTTTTTTTTTACTTTCAACTAATATTTCATCAAATGTGTTGGTTTAGGCGGTAAATCCGATGTTGCGCGAGACAAAGGCGTTAAATCTGTGTTAATGCGTAAATCTGTAATTGCGTTTCGTAAAATGTACTCGCTACTGTCTTTTTACTCATTGCGCGGTTAACCCGCATCCTTTATCTCATTGTTTTTCAATACGTCTGTGGCTGTGTTTTACGCAGTTCATAGTAGTATAGCCTCGTTTTCATTTTTTTCGGCGCCCATTTTTTTCTCGCTTAGGCGATCTTCGATCTTTGTAACTCGGCTAAATCGATGTAAATTGGAGTTCCAACCCACTTCCAGACGTCCTGCCTGGTTCCCCATGCTGTAAGTGACCTTTATTCTATTTTTTAGTGTGTATTTAGTGTTTTTTTTATTGTTTTGGTTCCACCGCTTATCTCAGAATTTTTTTCATCTCGTATTTTTTTTCTAAGTGCTACGATTTAACGGCGAGCGCGAGGCTCGCCTGCAGTGAGCGCCTGTGGCGCTCATTGCCAAAGTGCTACGATTTAACGGCTCGCCTCGCTGCGTGAGGCTCGCCTGCAATGAGTGCCTGCAGCGCTCATTGCCAAAGTGCTACGATTTAACGGCTACGATTTAACGGCTCGCCTGCGGCGCTCATCGCTAAGTCGTACGCACTACGCAACGCAGGGTGACGACGAATTGTAGTTAGACAATTATAATATGTGATATATATATATATATATATATATACATATATAAATAATCAGAGTATTGCAGTATATAGTGATACCTTTTTTATTGGACAAACATATTCATAAGTCTCATGGATATGTTTGTCCAATAAAAAAAGGTATCACTATATACTGCAATACTCTGATTATTTATCTGCAAGGCAGATCAGCCTCTATCCATGATGTCACTATAGTGATGAGCACACACCCCTGTCAATCTTATTCATTCTCATAGAGTTTAATGGAGACACAACCCTGCAACCTGGTTGGTTGGAGTAGTTTAGGAGGAGGAACAGAACTCTGTCTGAGCTGTGAACCGTGGGGGCACTGTCTCTACATTGTAAACAACCTGAAAATCATACATTTCTGTAAAATTGATTCCTCAATGAAAAATGGACATATTTCAAAAATATTATTGAAAAAAAGTATTTCAACATGCCTTTTGGAGACCTATAATATGGTGTGGTCCAATAGGTGCTAAATGTACTATCCCTTTAAGGTGCAATCCATCCCTGCTGTAGAGATTGTACCAAAGTGAGAAGTCAGCCCAGTGTTCTAAAAACCCAAACCCCTCCTTAGTGCACCACATCTTTAGCCAAACATTAACCTCCCTAAGTTCCTTCGGCCTCCCTGGGCTAGCATGTGGCACTGGTAGTATCTCAGAAAATACTACCTTGGAGGTTCTTGCTTTCAGCTTATTCCCTAGTTCTCTAAAATCATTCTTTAGGACACTCCATCTTCCACTAACTTTGTCATTGGTACCAATGTGTACCAAGACCGCCGGTTCATTTCCAGCCCCCAATAATTTATCTACCCGATCCACAACATGCCGAACCCGAGCACCCGGGAGTCAGCAAACTGACTGTCTACCTTCCTCATAATATAGTCCCCTACCACCTACAACTTTGCTATGAATTGTCTGGGGAGCTCCACCAGGATAAATCTCATCAGGTAACTGATGATCAGCAGTACCGTCATCTGAACACTGACAATTTTCCCTGTAAAGAATAATAGTTTTAATTTTCTCACAATTAATTGTAATCATTGTTTTTATGTTTTGATCAAAGATATTGCCCAGATGTTTAAAAGAGCTTGCCCCCCGGTCAAAGGGAAGCTTTTTCTACAATTTACCTTTGAGTGAGTTTAAGATGTTTATGCTCAAAATCGCTGATTTCTGATGATTAAGTTTATAATTGGAGACCTTGCAATATTGCTCTATTAGATCTAGTAAATGTGGTAAGGATTTTAATGGATCTTCTAGTGACAGCACCACTTCATCTGCAAACATGGTAATTTTGTGTTTCCTCTCTCCCACCCATAAACCTTTTACAGCTTTGTTGTTTTTAATAGCTAAAGTGAGAGACTCTAGCAACAGGATAAATAGGGTGGGAGAGAGGGGGCACCCTTGTCTAGTTCCATTACCAATGTCAAACTGCTGTAACCTAAAGCCACCACCAATTACTGTAGCTGATGGGTTGGAATAAAGGGCTCCGATTCCATGGGAGCCAAACAATCCAAAACCCATATCTGATAGTACCTATCTCATGTACCCCCACCCTATCCTGTCAAATGCTTTTTCAGCATCTAATGACATGAACAGGGTGGGGGTATTCCCAGCTTTCGAGATGTTTATTAAATTAATAAGCTTTCTGATGTTGTCTGGTCCATGCCTTCTGGCCAGGAACACCGTCATTTTGTTTAATACATACATTAATCTATTAGCCAATATCCTTGCATACAGTTTCAAGTCTGCATTCATCAAGGAAATTGGTCTATAATGCTGCATAGAAAAAGTTCCTGTTTTTTTTCCCGGAATCATTATAATATGGGCTTTCATCATATCTTTTGGAATTTTACCCAGACTTTTAAACTTATGAAATAAACATTTAAGTTGTTTTGCAAGGACCGGGCCAAATAGATTATAAAAAAAGATTTATAAAAAGATTTGTATATCCGTCCGGACCTGGAGAGGTATGTGATTTAAATTTTCCTATAGCGTCCATTACCTCTTCTTCTGTTATTGGTAGATTTAAATCTGAAAGCTCAGATTCTGAGATTTTAGGAAGTTTAATTTTACTAAGAAAATTTTGAATTTCAAGGACACACGGTTCCTCAAACAATAGATCATTTTTTAAATTATATAAACCTTCATAGTATTTGGAAAAATACCTAGCCATGTCTTTTGGTTTAAAGAACCGATTACCTGCATCAATTAAATATTCAATTTGTGAATATTAAGACTTATTTTTTATTTTGTCCACTAGCACTTTACTTGTTTTGTTATCATGATAAGGACATTTTTGCTGAAGTTTCCAAATTGCCTTGTCGGAGATTTGTTGATTGATTTTATTTATTTGTTTTTGCAAATTTTTAATCTCTATATAAATGTTTGCTTTTGGTTTTACTTTATGCGTTTTTCTAAATTGTATAACTGAATTAAAAGTGTCCGTAGTGGCAGACCTCTCTTTTTCTTGACTTGGTGATTTCATTTATTATAAGACCTCTAAAGAAGGCCTTAAATGACATCTATAATATACTGTCCTGCTCAACAGTACCGGTGTTTATATTAAAAGATTTTCCATTTTAGTCTTTCAATACCAAAACTTTAGTTTTATCTCTCAATAGTAGATCAGCCAATTTGCAGATTGGTCTGTCACTTTTTCTTGATCTAATTTTATGTCTAAACTTATTGGAGCATGATCAGATATGGTTATTTGGCGTATATCCGCTTTTATAACATTACCAAAACCCTTATCATTTATGAAAAAAAAGATCTATTCTTGAGTAGGTTTTATATACCGTAGAATAATATAAATAATATTTTTGTTTGGATGTAATATTCTCCAAATATCCTACATCTGATTGCCATTTATAAATTTTAAAAGTTTTTCAGAGTTTCTAAGCACTGAATTTAAATGTTTAATAATGTTAACAGATTTTTTTGTCTACAATTGGTTTAATAGTGATATTAAAATCTCCTGCCATTATCTCTGTCCCTTGTCTACATTTTTTTTATTTTCTCATTGTCCTTTTTATAAATGAAAGCTGGTTATTATTAGGGGCATATATGTTAAGGAGGGAAACTTTTTGATTATTAATTTCTCCTATCCACAATATGAACCTACCTAAAGGGTCACATTCATATAGGGTTTCTTTAATTTTTAAACTACGGTAAAAAAATATAGATACCCCTCGTGATTTATTGTTGAAGGTCGAATGATATTTATACTCATAAAGATTTGAACCAAATGTGGGAATTTTATTTTCTGTCCAATGTGTTTCTTGTAGGAAGATGACTTTTTCTTGTTTGATTAATAGTAATATAGAAAATCTCTTATTAGGAGAGTTCAAGCCCCTAACATTTAAACTCAAAAATGTTATTGACATAACTTAACCTAATACTAGCTCTTGACAAATAAAATAGCTGTTTCACCTTCAAGCCAAGGGATGTTCATTAACCGCTTCATGAGATAGTTTAGTACATAACCTAGCTTATTACTTTTACCCCCTGGTGCTCCCGGAATGATCTCGAACCTTCTCATGCATACATACCCATTCAACCTTACAATTATCAACATAATCATACATCAACACATAACAATAGGGCCGTTGTTCAGAAATGTTCGGCCAATACTAAATGTGGAGTATCTTCTGTTATAACTCATTTATTTTAGCTAAATGTTTTCTTTCCTCTCTTTTTTTCCTTTTCTTTCCGTTTTTGATTTTTCTTTCTTTCTTTCTTTCTTTTTCCTTTATGTTTCTTCCTTTAATAGCATATACTGATATTTCTTATTAAATTATAAATATGATTTTGAGAGTTAATATTTATGATCATTTGCTTAAAACCTTATACTCTCCCTATTGTGTACATCTAATCTATTTCTAGTGGAATTAATACATTAATACATCTATCTTACTATGCTCTTTAGTAGTGTTTTGTGTTTTCTAGAAAGCTAAATTTAGTGTATGCTTATATGTACTAATCTAATAGCTTATACACTTTGCGATCACGATAGTGATTCTATTATTAACTCTTTCAAATGCAATATTACATTTAAAGTAAAAATATAAATATTCATTTTTCTATTGTTGTGGTAATATTAGTGAAACTCCCTAAAATTTACTGAACATTAATAATTAATTAATCAATTAATAAATCTATTAGAAAGAGCTAAGCATTAATAATTACTAAATTAATGTCCATTAAAAATTAATTAGTCAATGAATAAATATATTTGTAAGCATTAAGCATTAATATATTCATAAAGTAAAGGCAGTGTAAAATATAAGATTGTACATATATTTTTTTTAATAATATATATATATATATATATTTTTTTTTTTATAATTAATTAATTAATAAATGAATATACTTTACCTATTTATAATTAATAGCCAGCAATCAATATCCTGAAGAGCTAACAATCTCTTTGGTTTTTCCGGCAGCAGAAAATGTCTAGTCAGACTGTCATCATCTGAGTAGAAAGTGTCAGCAATGTGACAAGTGTGCCCTATATATAGGCTGCGTGTGCGAGACAGAAGCATTGGTTTAGGTGGGAAAGCTCCCATTTCAGAATTGTAATGTGTAGATTCGCAACTTAGTGTTGTAAAATGGCGGCGATATTCTATGTGTTACGTGCCTCTCAAGCATTTTCCATGCTTCCTAACAGTGTATTTTTGTACCTCATACATCCCTGGCAAAGTTGTACGTGCCTGGCGGAATTTTGCGCTCTTCAGGGTCGTGTAGCCCACCATTTTTTTTCTTGGACGATTTTCGAGTGCCGAAATTCAACAAATTTGGCTTAAATTCACAAATAACCTCACTCCCAGACGTCCTGGCTGTTCCCCCATGCTGTGTGTGAGTGTTTTTTTGTGTGTGTTTTTGGTGGTTTTCAATTTTTCAAGGTTTGGCCGTTAACAACGTATTTTTCCAAGGTCGTGTTTTTTTCTGCAAAGGGATTCCGAGTTGCAATTTTGTTTTCTAAGTCCTGCGTATCTCAACTGCTTGCAGCCTAATACAATCCCGCATTTCCTAACTGCTTGAAGCCTATGTCCTGCGTGCTTTAATGCCTCAACTGCTTTTGCGCTCATTTCGGCTAAGTCCCACGTTTTTCAATGCCTCAACTGCTGGCCTCCTTATGCGAGGCTTGCAAGCTATGAGTGCCTTTGGCGCTCATTGCCTAAGTCGTGCAAGCTCGGAAGACTTCTGTGCTTCAACAGCTCGCCTCGCTATGCGAGGCTCGCAAGCATGACAACAAATCGCAGTTTGACAACTATTATATGTGAAAATGTAAATAATTATGATTGGCTTAGAGATTGTGGCATTAAGATGCATTAAACTTGTTTTTTTTCAAATTAGGCTTTATATACCAGATACAGCATACTGAAATCAGACAAAACGCTTGATTCCTATATCAGTAAATTATTTGTTTAGAACTGGTGATGTTTAGTTGACACCTTTTCACACTGAGTCACGTAGATATTGATATCCAAGCATCATAAATGTATTCCCACAAGTACTCAGTGTAAGACTGTGTGTCCCAACCTCCATGCTTTCATAAGACACAGGATCCAAGATGGGCATTCATTGATCTAGTATGCAGTATGTAGTATCCAAAGACAGCATTTTACTCCTTTTAAAAACAGATTTTGCTGGGAGACATAAGGAAAGATTAGGATACCAATCCTTAAACATAGCAACTGATCATTTCCCAGTTAGAAACATGGTGGAGACTGGGATAAACAGCTTATTGTATGATGACATCACATGGTATATATATATCAAGAGCTTATTTTATTTTTAAACTGCAGAAGATGTACTCAGATTTGTGTGCTCCAACCCCCCCCCCACACACATGCCTCAACTGCTACTCCTTCCCTCTAGCTACCCGCTATGAATGTTTATATAAATAAATATATATATATATATATATATATATATATATATATATATATAGTAGCAACTTGCCCGGCAATAAAATTTGAAGCCATGGCAATGCTGTTTGCAACACAATGTAAGGCTTTTCCTCCTCTGTGCCGCTCATAGCGTGTCTCGCATTGAGTGCTCATCGCAAAGACAGATATATAAGTACAGTGTAAAATATTAAAGAATTTGAGTACAGTGAATTAATAAAGTAATATGAATTAATAAATTAATACACTTTACCCATTTATATTTAATATGCAGCAATCAATATCCTGAAGAGCTAACAATCTATTTGGATATTCCTGTATCTGAAAATGTACAGTTGGACTGTTGGTGATCTGAGGAGAAAGTGTCAGCAATGTGGCAAGTGTGCAGTGTAAATAGGCTGCGTGCGCAAGGCGAAACCGCTTATTTAGGCGGATAAAACGGTATTTTGGAATCCTAATGTTATTATTTGTAAGTTAGTGTTGTAAAATGGCAGATTTTTCTATGTGTTACTTGGCTCGCAAGCATTTTCCGTCCGTTGTAATAGTAGATTTTGTATCTCCTGCTTTCCATGGGTAACTCGTAAGTGCCTGGCGGTGATTTTCGCGGTTCTGTGTCCTTTAGCTTAAACATTTTAAACGTGTTTTTCGATGTGCGCGTGTTCGGCCGTTAACTTCGTATTTTTCTGACCTCGTATTATTTTTTCTAAGTCCCGCAGGTCGTAATTGTTTTTAAAAGTCGTACCTCCTTGGCAGTGTTTTGCGCGCTTCAGGGTCGTGTTGCCTCGTTTTCATTTTTTTATGCCGTAATTTTTTTTCTCGCTAATGTGATTTTCAAGTTCCGAAACTGCACAAATGCAACTTAAATTGGTGTGCAACCTCACTCCCGGACATCTTGGCTGTCCCCCTGTGCTGTATATGATGTTTGTTTTATGTTGTATTTTTTTGTTGTTGTGCTTTTCGTGTTTTTGGATGTGCTTTTTCTAAGTCCTGCAGGTCTTTTTTTTTTTTTTGGAAGACCTTGTTATTGTTTTTGGTAACGTTTGTACGTCCTTGGCGGTGTTTTGTGCGCCTCGGGGTCGTGTAGCCTTGTTTTCATTTTTTTTCGGCCGCCATTTAACTTGGTATGTTTGCGACCTCAGAATTATTTATTTTCTAAGTGCCGCCGGTCGTATATTTTTTTCTAAGTCCCGATTTCCTCATCCCGCGTTGTTTTGTTTTTCTAAGTCAGGCGGCTCTTTATTTATTTTTTTCAAAGTCCCGCTTTTCTGGGTTGTTACAGAGATTGAGGCGCCGTAGAGCCTCCACCTCCCCAAATGCGGACACTCGCTTCGCGAGGTCCGCATTTGCGGCCTGCAATGAGCCTTTCGGCTCACTACAGCTAACATGGAATGACAACTCGCAGTTTGACAATTATAATATAAAAATAATATATATATATATCATTGCAAATATGTCAGGTAAACTTATATACACACATATATTAATTACCTGGTATTTTTTTTGCTAGGACTGAAAAGGCAGCTACCTGCACTTTTACTATTTCAAATAAGAGTCCCTTTGCAGTATGGCATTTATTGTTAAAGACTCCATTATGAATCAAGTACCTTTCCCTATAGAAGATCATTTTGTTATAAAACCTTCATTGGATTTAGAGTGATCTTTCCATTATGAATAATGTGATATGGAATGACTTGGACTACTAGGTAATAGCATAAGCTTTTTACCAAAGACTCTTATGTAGCAATTTTTACGGTAAGTGATTCACTTCACTCTCTTATTTAAGTCTTTGATTATGTTACATATATTCTCTTTTGCCTCTATGGATTTGTATGGATTCATTTCTTACTGTAAGACTCAGTTCCATCCCTTCTTAATTCCTGTGCAGGAGCACCTCATAAGGTATTCATTTATTAGTAGATGTGTAAGATTAAGCAATAAACTAGATGTGTGAGGTATTCTGTCTAGTAGGTTGATTAAATGGAAATTTGCCACATCTGTTTTTTTTTATGCATTTAAAAGAGCATGTTTTAACCCTTACAAAATTGTTTCTGCTTGAAAAATATTAAGCAGAACCTGTTTAAACCTCATTCAAACTAACAGAAAATGCAAAGTATCCTTTATTCTGTAGATCTAATTGACTGACAGAGCAAGCCTCCAAGAGAAGTTAGATATTTGACTAAGTTTCTGTGCTCTGATAAAGAGTATATACACAAATCACATTTATAATTGTGAGCATGCGAGTTGTTGCTAACGCTTGAGGGCTCGCGCAGCGAGCCCGCAAGAACTGCGTCCCTCGCGAAGCGAGGGGCCGCATTTGCGGTGGTGGAGCATCCCAACGTCCCCGCAATTTGCGGAGGTGGAGGCTCAACGTCGGCTGTGTTGAAACAAACACACCACACACACGACTTTTTAACAAAAAAACCCCAACCTCCCAGCCCAAAAAAACCCAACGGAACGTCGCCGCAAATGCGGATCCTCGCGAACGTCGGCTCCAACGTCGGCTGTGTTAACACACACACACACGACTTTTAAACAAAACAAAATCTCAAAGGCGCCTCACACTGGTTACACACACACACACCGCGGACGAGGGCCTCAGTTGCTGGCAGCAACTGAGGCCCTCGCTTTCGCAAATACGGGTCCTCTCGAAACGAGGGGCCGAATTTGCAATGCGGGTCCTCGCACAGCACTTAGGGAATGAGGCAACCTTAATGTAACAGACACCGACACGCTCTAAGAATCCCACTATAACGGCCGACCCGCGCGCCACTATGAACAAAAAACACATAAAAAGCTTACCCATAGCAGGGGGGGGGGGCACCCAGGACCTCTGAAAGTTAAGTTACACCTCCATTTAAGTCCAAATTCCCGAGTTCAAACACACGAAAATCCCCTAAGCAAGAGAAAAAATGGCCGCCGAAAAAAACGAAAACGAGGCTCACCTCAGAAACCTGCATTAACCTCAGAACCAACCTTAATGTAACAAACACCCACACGCACGACAAATGGCGGAACTGCGCGCACCTAAAAACAGTCAAAACACACTAAATACTCACAAAAACAACATAAAAAGCTTACCCATAGCAAGGGGGGGCACCCAGGACCTCTGAAAGTGAAGTTACACTTCCATTTAAGTACAAATTCCTGAGTTCACACACACGAAAATCCCGAGAGAAGCAAGAGAAAAAATGGCCGCCGAAAAAAATTAAAACGAGGCTCAAAGACCCAGGAACGCTCAGCCACCTACAACTTACCCAAGAAGGGATCCGAGATAAGATCGGAAACCCGTATTAACCGCAGTGGATTCGAGATAAACTCCTAACCCTGCATTAACCCCACATTAACCATCGCAGCCCTTCATTAACCCTGTCACTTATGGGGGGCCATACAGACACCCATAAGCCTCTATTTAACCCCATCAGTCCCATAAGGGTATATTAACACCATTATGGGCCTGTTACAACACTACATTAACCACATAAGTGCCATGATGGTCCTCAAGGATCATCATGACACTAAGTATTAACACTATACTGCACTAGACCCCCCCAATAAAACATTACAGATCAACTAAACACCCTCTACACTAACCTATTAATATCTACACTACCTACCCCCATTAACCCCCACCACTCTAATTACAGAAAATAAAAAAGCCTAAAGTCACACACAAAAAAATCTACATTACATGAAATAAAAAAACTAACTCACAAAAAAATTAACTACATTACACAAAATAAAAAAATAAAAACTAACTCACAAAAAAAATTAACTACATTACACAAAATAAAAAAATCTAAGTCACAAAAAAAGGAACATTACAGAAAAAAAAAACATTACAACCCCCCCCCCCCCTCACTACATAAAAAAAAAATACACACCTGAAAAAGAAATACATATAATACAAATGCATACAATACAAATACATACAATTATAATACAATTACATACAATTTCAATACAATACACCACTATCTAATATACATTACACAATCTATCTAATTAAATACCATAATCAAATATACATCCTATATATATAATAATACATTCCCAATCTATCTAAATAAATACCATAAATAAATACCATAATCTAATATACATCCTATCTATATAATAATACATACCCAATCTATCTATATAAATACCATAATATAATATATATCCTATCTATATATTAATACATATCCAATCTATCTAAATAAATACCATAATATAATATACATCCTATCTATATAATAATACATACCCAATCTACCTAAATAAATACCATAATATAATATACATCCTATCTATATAATAAAACATCCCCAATCTATCTAAATAAATAACACAATTTAATATACAATACATCCTATGCTATCTATATAAAACCCCTAGCTAACATACAATAAATGCTATCTATATATTAACTATTCTAAATCTAAGCTAAAATAAAAAAATTAAGACCACTTACCTTTGCAGATTTCCATGGCGATCAGCCACCTACGAAAAAAAAATTACAAAAAAATAGTGCAACACGTTTACACTAATAAAATAAACATTATAGACATTCTATACATTCCAGACATTCTATACATTCTATACATTCTATATGTTCTAAATATTCTACTCACCTTTTCGCCATGTCCCGTCCGGCATTCTTTCAATCCTTCTCCGGCACGGCACCTGTTAAAAAAAACACAACATTAATACACATACATCAATATAAAATAAACATAATCTACATTATACATTATACTTACCTACCCGCGATGTCTCCGGCCTCCTCCGGATCCTCTTCTGCCACGCCATGTAAAAAAATAAATATATATATATATATATACTAACATCCGCACTCCCGGACATCCCCGACGCTAATGAGGCTCCAGGAGAATTTTCAGGAAGAAAATAAGCAATGGCGCCTTCTGATTGGTTGAAAACCCTGTCTATCAAATTCACCCAATCAGGAGGCGCCAATGTGTGAGTCAATCAGAAAGGGATACACCCTAAAATCCCGCTCTGATTGGATAATGCACCTATCAATCTTTATTTAAACCAATCACAAGGCGCAGATGCCTTCAGCCAATCACAATTGAATACACCCCCACAGGGTGATTCGTTGGAGCCTCTGCGCATTCTGATTGGTTGCACTGACAATAGCCAATCACAATGGAATACACCCTCACGTACTGATTGGTGAAGAATTTGCGCATTCTCATTGACTACTGTTAAAATCAATCAATATTACAGCCAATGGGAAGGCGCAGATGTCTTCACCAATCAGTACGTGGGGGTATATTCTATTGTGATTGGCTGATGGCAATAAAGCCTTAGGATTGGTTCAAATAAAGATTGAAAGGTGTGTTATCCAATCAGCGTTGTATTTTGGGGTGTATACTTTTTTCATTGGATCACAAATGGGGTCTTCTCATTGGCTGAATTTGATAGACAGCCTTTTCAGCCAATCAGAAACCGCCATTGCCAATTTTACTCTGGAACACTCCATAGGAAGGTCATTAGCGTCGGAGACATCCGCAAGGGCGGATGTGTGTCGTTTTTTTTTTTTAAAGGCGCGGATGCTTCCGTAGAAGACGAGGAGGCCGGAGACATCGCGGAAAGGTAAGTATAATGTAGATTGTGTTTATTTTACTTTGCTTTATGTTTACTAATGTAATGTTTTTTTTTGACAGGAGTAAAGATGGCCGATGGAACATGGCGGACGGAACATGGAGGACGTGACATGCTGGAACGGGACATGCTGCAAAGGTGAGTATAATATTTACAATATTTAGAATATTTAGAATGTTTACAATGTTTAGGTATTTCATGTAAATGTGTTGTATTAATTTTTGGAATCTTTTTTACCGGTTGCTGATCTGAAGAAACATCTCAAAGTTAAGTGGCCTTAATTATTTTATTGTAGCTTACAATTAGGGTAGCTATATATATATATAGATAGCATGTATTTTATATTACATAGATAGGGGGATGTATTATTAGATAGTATTGTATATTACATAGTGGGATGTATATTACATTATATCGTGGCATGTATATTACATAGGGTTGTATTGTAGTTTATTTAATTGTATTGTATTTTATTTTATTTAATTGTGTTGTATTTTAGTTTATTTAATTGTGTTGTATTTTAGTTTATTTCATTCTGTTGTATTGTATTATATGTATGTATTAGATGTATTTCTTTTTCAGGTGTGTAATTTAAAAAAAAAAATTGTAGTGACAGGAGGTTGTAATGTATTTTTTTAGTTTCTGTAATGTTACTTTTTTATTTTTGGTCACTTAGGTTTCTTTTTTGGTTCTGTAATGTACATTTTTTATTTTTGGTGATTTTAGTTTTTATTATTTTATGTCATTTTTTAGAAACGGTTCCTCAAATGTCAAATACGGATATTAATAATTAAACAACTTTCCAAACATACACATCTCATTGCCATAATTTTTTGACGGGCAAGTTGCTAGTATATATATATATACTAGCGACTTGCCCGTCAAAAAATGACGGTCAATAAAATTTGAAGCCATGGGAATGCTGTTTGAGATATAATTGAAACAGTTTTATACTGGGAAGACCTTCGGCGCTCATTGCGAGCGCCTTCGGTGCTCATCGCATGCCTCGTAATGAGCGCCTTTAATAGCGCCACAATAAAAAAAAATTGTTGAAATGCGGTTTGTCACACAATGTGAGTGTACTGTGTGCCTCAACTATATAGACCCTTATAACACACTAATGAAGGCATGCAATAACACTATAAGTGCCATGAGGGTCATCCAGGACCGTCATCACCCAAAGTGTAAGCACAACACCATTTTAACCCGGTCTCTTATGGGGGTCTATACAGACACTCATAAGCCTCTATTTAACCCCATTAGTCCCATAAGGGTATTTAAAGACCCTCATGGGACAGTTAGAAGCCTAACATTACCCCGTAAGTGCTTTGAGGGTTCTACACTAACCTATTAACACCTACACTACCTACCTACACTACCTACCTCCTAATAACCCCCCAGCACTCTAATTATAATGCTTTATTATCTTTTTATTTTTTTTGGTTGTATCTTTCATTTTTGCAGCTGATATTCTTTTATTTGCAAGTCTTTTGCGTTCTTTTTCTCGTCGAATTTCTTTCTCCTCCGGTGTCTGCTTGGCGGCCCATCTCTCTTGTCTTTCTCTAGTTTGACGTCTTTTCTTCTCTTCTTTGGTCTCGTTATCAGCCATATTAATCTGTAAAGGAAAAAAAATAAATGTAATTGTGTATATTTTAATTTGTAATTCCTGTTAAAGATTCTTGTGCACAATTGGTGAAATAAAAGGCAAATCATTAATGTATCATTTATATTTAGTTAAATTTATAATTCCTGTCCTCACTGGCTAAGAATTTGGCCAATGGAATACTGCTGTAAATAAGCATGTAACATATTTTTTTTAAAATAATGGTTTTATTTATTAAAAACGTTGTTTGTGGATATATATTTAGCACTGCAAAACTTCTTTGCTAAAAAAAAAAGTGATGTGGTTATTGAGCTATGTATTGCATAGTAGCAATTTAAATAGAATAAGGGAGATAGTAAATTAATTTTTTTATTTTTCTGTTGACACGGATGCAACTGAAAGCAGTTTCTTTAGTTTTATACTTTAGTACTTATTATACTGTACCTTGGTTGAAGTGTGATTTAAATCCGAATGTTTGTTGGTCCTCGGTTCAAAATCGTTGTCCAATGGTGTGGTCCTCTGTTGGAAGTCCTCGTCCGATGGTGTGGTCCTGTGGCGATAGCCCTCGTCCGATGTTGTGGTCCTGTGGCGATAGCCCTCGTCCGATGTTGTGGTCCTTTGGTGAAAGTCCTCGTCCGATGGTCTGGTCCTGTGTTGAAATTCCTCGTCTGCTGGTCTGGTCCTGTGTTGAAAGTCCTCGTCCGATGGTCCGGTCCTGTGGAGAAAGTCCTCGTCCGATTGTCTTCACGCAGTATCTGTTGTAATATAAAATAGAAAATGTTGTTTGAGTGAAATGTCTTTTAAATAAGTAAAAAATGTATGAATTTGGCTGTATTGTATCAGTTATGGTTATTTTTTTCTATATTTTTTTTTTTACTTTCTGTACAATCCCACGACTTTTGTTATTCTTATTTAAGGTTCTTAGTAAGGCTTGTGGGTTGTGATATATTAAATAAGAATATGAATTTATTTTGCTATGTGTTTATGTTATTTTTTGTACAATCCTGTTTTGTGCGCACCACTTGTGGTATACTTATTTAACCTTTATTGGGATGGTTATAGTTAGTGAAACATGAAATAATATAATTAATGTAGTTTGCTATGTGTTTGTTTTAGTTTTTGACAATCCTGTTTGGTGCGCACCACTTGTGCAAAAGTTATTTATTCTTTATTGTACTGGTTATAGGTTGTTAAACATTAAAGAAGAATGTTAATGTAGTTTCCTATGTGTTTGTGTGATTTTTTGTACAATGCTATTAGGTGCGCAACACTTTTGTTATTCTTATTTTTGCTTCTTTGTAAGGCTTACAGGTTGTTAAACATTGAATAAGAAATTCTGTTTTGTGTGTAGCAGTTTGTGTCTCATTCAATTGCGATTTGGCTAATTGAATCGTGCCCTAAATAAGCACATAGCATATTTTTTTAAATAAGTTTTTAGTCAGTGAAAAACTTTATTTTGGATAGATTTTTAGTAACTAAAAACTTCTTTTAAAAAAAATGTTATGTTGTTATTTAGAGCCCTATTCAATTGGGCAAATTGCAATTGAATGAGGGCCTTTGGTTACTGCATTTGTTATATTGTCAGCTCCTCATTCAATTGTGTTTTGGCCAATGGAATAGAGCTCAATATCAGCACAGAGCATATTTTTTTACCGAATTTTGTATTTAGTGAACTTGTATCCAAAAGCAACGTGTTCACAAAATAAAAAGTTCCTTTAAAAAATATGCTCTGTGCTTATATAGAGCCCTATTGAAATGGGCAAATCACATTTGAGTGAGGCCCTTGGTCATTAAAGATATATAGGTCCTCATTGAATTGCAATTTTGCCAATTGAAGAGGGCTCTATATAATCACATAACATATTTAGGCCCTCATTCAATTGCAACTTGGCCAATTGAATAGGCCTCTAAATAAGCACATAACATATTTTTTTTAAAGAAGTTTTTAGTTAGTAAATATCTATCCAAAAGCAAGATTTTCACTAACTAAAAACTTCTTTTAAAAAAATATGCTATGTGCTTATTTAGAGCCCTATTCGATTGGCAAAATTGCAATTGAATGAGGGCCTTATTGAGCAAAGTTTTTAGTTATTGAAAACCTTGATTGTGGTTAGAAGTTCAGTAACTAAAAAGTTCTGTATAAAAAATATGTTATGTGCTTATATAGAGCCCTATTCAATTGAGGAAGTCGCAATTGAATAAGGCTCATGGTTCTTTCTTGTTTATACTTAATACTTTACCTTGATTGAAGTTTGGAATGACAGACGGTCCCCTCCTGCCAATCTTATTCCGCCGGTCTTCTTGTAGTGTCTGTTTGAAAAAGAAAGTGAAATAGTTATTTGTATATTTATAATTTTTCATCTAGAAAAGCATGGCCTTTTGAGCATGTAATGTCTTGTTGTATCTTACCTCTTCTTCTTTGTTGGTGTTCTTTAAAAGGGATTGTGCTTCACAATGCACGGTGCAAATTGTTGAGAGACGCTGTTGATGCAGAGTCTGTTTGAATATTCAAAGAAATAGAAAGATTCAGCTTTATATGATCTATTGAATTGCAGTAAATTAATGTCATTTAAATATACTTCTGTAATTATTTTCAATTGACCTTATTTTTTGTTGGGGGCTACACACATATGTCACATACATGAAGCACATTCCATAGTTTAATGTAATTATTTTGTGTACGTGTGACATATCAGTATACATGACTCATATTTAAATGGTTAAATTAACCTTATATTTTTTTTTTCCAACACACATAAATGTCTGTTTGTGAGATGTAACTATAGATGATACACATATATGTGCGTGTGACATATCAGTATACATGACATATAATGTCATTTAAATGTAGTTGTTTACTGATTTTGTTTTAAGCTAATTTTGTTGCAGTGGCAATACACATAAATGTGCGTGTCACATGTCACTGTGAAGGGGCAATACACAGAAATGTGCGTGTCACATGTCACTATACATTATACACATATATGTCCGTGTCACATGTCACTATGAAGGGGCAATACACATAAATGTGTGTGTCACATGTCAATATACATGATACACATATATGTCCGTGTCACATGTCACTATGCAGGGGCAATACACATAAATGTGCGTGTCACATGTCACTATACATTCTATACATATATGTGCGTGTCACATGTCACTATACATTATAGACATATATGTGCGTGTCAGATGTCACTATACATTATACACATATATGTGCGTGTCGTCACTATACATAAACCTCTGTTTAATATAGAATTATGTTTTTTTGTTGTTTTGTTAAATGATCTGTATTTTTTTTGTGAGCCTATACAGATAAATGTGCCATATATGTCACTACATAAATCCTAGTTTATTTTTTTATTTGTTTGACCTGTCCTGATAATAAAATGTAATATATTATAGCTTACCTCTCAGTTGTAATTTGCACAATGCAAAGTAGTAAATTAGTAAAGAATTGTCTTGTCAAGTAAAAGCAGCAGTTATCTCAGAAGTCACTCCGTTGATCACCTGAGGAGAAATGTATTTTTTTGTTTGAAATAGGCAGTATTTATAAACTTGTAGAAAGTTCTGGAAAGTGAGACCGTTAGAACGCAATACGCATGCGCTATTTGCGTTCCAGCTTACAATTTGCGTTCCATCCGCCATTTTCTGCGTATTACTGTTCAAAATGGTGTTTAATATGATTGTGATACGTTCCGCATAGTATGTGTTTCATTATTGCGAGTAAGTGTAGTGTAGTTACGTCTGAAGCCTCGGTTTCGTTTTGTTCGTCGGCCATTTTTTCTCTCGCTTAGCGATGGTATTAGTGTCTAAAGTGTTTTATTTTGATTTAAATGTAGGTGTAACTTGTTTTTTTGAGGTGCTGGCTGGTTCCTCTTGCTGTAGGTAAGCTTTTTATGTGTTTGTTGTGTGTGTTTCTTAAGTTTTAAATGTTTGTATGTCGGCGTGTTGCGTCCGATGTTTGCGAGGTCGTAATGTGTGGTAACGTGTCTCGTATGGTGTTTGCGTGTGTAGCCTCGTTTTCGTTTTATTCGTCGGCCATTTTTTGTGTCGCTTAACAAATTATTTAGGGCCTCATTCTATTATCGGCCGTAAATCGGCCGTAAGGCTGCGATTCCTTGCGGGGGTTCAGTTAACTCGCGATTCTATTATACGGCCCCGCAAGGATCTCATCTTACGGCCGGCCGCATATCTTGGAACCAGCCGTAAGCTGTGAAATATAAAAACGCAAAAAGAAATTCAAGCCTGCACTGTACAGCTCTGTAAATGCTAGGGATCATATTGGGGGACATGAGGATTAAAAGAAACCCACTCTCAAGCTTGCACATCTGCCCAAACCCGAGTTCAAATTAACTGTTTATTTTCCGGCTGCGGCGTGGGTGTGTCTGAGGTGCTCCAAGCACTCTGGACTTTTTACATGGATATTTTACGGATATTAAAAATAAAATATTTTACGGATTTGAGTACAGGATAATTATGTGCTATTTTTTCTAACACCTAAAATCCCTTTATAGTCTTCTCAAAGTGCAGGATGGCTTTATTTGAGCTATTTTATGTGCTTAATTGGTGCTAGCGAGACCTCTTTCCTGCAAGTAAGCTGCGGCTCGCTTTTAGCCTTGCAGAGAGGTTTCCCGGAGCAATTGAATTGCAAATCTCTTGCGGCCGTTTTAGATCAAAGGCTTTCCTCCGGCGCGAGCGGCCGCAAGAGATAGCAAGGCACCGGCCGCAAGCCTGCCGGAGCCTCCGGCCGTAAGGGAATAGAATAGCAGAATAGCTTGCGGCCGGTCCTTGCGGCCCCGCAACGGCTGCGGCCGCTAATAGAATGAGGCCCTTAGTGTCTAAACTTTTTTATTTTGAGTGCAATTAAGTTGTAAGTTGCATTTTTGAGGTCCTGGGTGCTTCCTGTTTGTGTAGGTAAGGTTTTTATGTATGTCCTGTGTGTATGTATTGTGTTTGTAATTTTGTAATGTTCGCGAGTTGCGTCCGAGTGTTGCGAGGCCGTAATGTGTGTGAACGTGTGTCGTATGTTGTTTGCGAGTGTCGTAATGTGTGTGAACGTGTGTCGTATGTTGTTTGCGAGTGTCGTAATGTGTTGCGACGTGAACTTTGCGAGATTCGCAGTTGTTTGGGTTGTGAATTTGTGTTGTGAATTTTGCAAGGGTCGCAGTTGCTGCAACTGAAGACCTCGCTTTGCGAGGTCCTCAGGTGCTGGCATGGAGCGCCTGTGGCGCTCCAAGCCAGCAACTGAGAACCGGGCACAGTGCCCGCAGCGTTAGCAACAACTCGTACGCTCACAACTATATATGTGATATATATATATATATATATATATATTATTATTATTATCGTTTATTTATAACGCGCCAACATATTCTGTAACGCTGTACAAAAGATAAGTTCCAGGCAAAGGTAAACACAAAACATAACAAAGCAAGGAGGGCCCTGTCTTTGAGCCTCAAATCCAGTGTCCATGGTGCTTTTCCCCAAGCACCCTGCAGGATTGAAACTCGCAGACTTACAACCTAAAGGTATTATGTGGGGTAAAGGAGGGAGCGAGAGGTGATGAGCGTGTTAGGGTGGAAGGTGATACGCTTTTTTAGTGAGGTTTTGAATGTTTTGAGGCAGTAGACAATCTGGTTGAGCAAGGCAAAAAGTTCCAGATAATAGATGTAAAGGGGTGCGAAATTGTTGAGTGCTTTGTAAGTTAGGGTCATGATTTTAAGTTTTATTCTGGAGGCTAAGGGAAGCCAGTGGAGTGATTGACAGAGAGGTGATGCCGACAATGAACATTGTGTACAGAAGAGGAGTCTAGCAAGGGCATTTATTATTATATTATTAGAGGGTAGGCCAGCAAGAAGTGAGTTACAGTAGTACAAGTCAATTGATGATGAGAGAGTGTATTAGGATTTTAGTTGTGTCTTGCGTAAGATAGTGGCGACTTCTGGAGATGTTTTTTAGATGGAGAAGGCAAGATTTTGTTAGTGTCTGTATGTGAGTTATGAAAGACAGGGCGGGATCCAGTAGAACCCCAAGGCAACGGGCTTATGAGGTGGGAGTGATGATGTCATTGTTGACAGTGAGAGAGATGTGAGGTATTGATGCTGTGGTAGAGGGAGGGAGGATTAGGATTTCAGTCTTAAACATTTTGAGTTTGAGATGGTGGGTGGACATCCAAGCGGAAATGCATAGTTACATAGTTACATAGTAATTAAAGTTGAAAAAAGACTTTCAGTCCATCAAGTTCAACCTTTTAAAATCTCCTCTGATCTGCAATATGAGGATTAGTTATTAATTAATTAGTTGTTAATTGTTAATTAATTATTAATCAACTATTTTTTTTTAAATTATTAATTAATCAGGAGGAAGGCAAACAGGAAAAAACCCAAGTGAAACTTAGCCAATCTTCTCAAAAGGAAAAAAAAATTAGTTCCTGACCCCAGATACTGGCGATCGGATTTCTCCCTGGATCAATACACTCTCTCTAATTATCCAGGATAACCCTGAATTCCCTTCTTAATTAGAAATAAATCCAGTCCCCTTTTAAAGTTATCTATCGGATCCGCTGTCACCACCTCATCTGGTATAGAATTCTACAGATTAACCACCCTTACAGTGGAGAAGCCTTTTCTTTCTTTAAGGTGGAATCTTTTTACTTCTAACCTCAAGGGTGTCCTCTTGTCAGTTGAAAACCTCTTGGCACAACAAGCTCCCTTGACAATTCTTTATAATGATCCTTGATGTATTTATATAATGTAATCATATCTACTCTTAGACGCCTTTTTTCTAGTGAAAATAGGCTTAATTTGGTTAGTCTTTCTTCATACCTTAGCCCCTCCAGTATCCTAATTAGTTTTGTTGCCCTCCTCTGTACCTTTTCCAGCTCTAAAATGTCCTTTTTATGAAGTGGTGCCCAAAACTGTACTCCATATTCCAGATGACGGCATACCAGAGATTTGTATAGTGGCAGAACCATATTTGCTTCCCTTGTTTCTATACCCTTCCTAATATATGCTAATATTTTATTTGCCTTTGCAGCTGCTGCATGGCTTTGAGCACTGTTAAATAGGTGGTTGTCCACAAGTACTCCCAAAATCTCTTTCAATATCGGATACTACTATTTGCTCCATTAAGATTATAAATTGCATGGCTATTTTTCCTTCCCAGATGCATAACTTTACATTTATTCATATTAAATCTCAGCTGCCATTTAAATGCCCATTCCTCAATTTTATGTAAATCCCTTTAAAGGGAAAACAAAGCATGATCTGATTTAATTACCTTGCACAACTTTGTGTCATCAGCGAAAATGGAGACACCACACTCCAATCCTACCTCTAAGTCATTAATAAATATGTTAAAAAGGAGAGGACCTAATACTGAACCCTGAGGAACCCCACTTACCACATTAGTCCAATTGGAGTATGTTCCATTTACAACAACCCTTTGATTCCTGTCTTTTAGCCAGCTCTCAATCCATGAGCAGATATTTACTGCAATTCCTGTATCCCTTAGTTTGCACAATATTCTCCCATGTGGCACTGTATCAAAAACCTTTGCAAAATTCAAAAATACTACATCCACTGAGTTGCCTTGATCCAAGTTCATACTAACCTCCTCATAGAAACTAATTAGATTTGTTTGACATGACCTAACCCTCATAAATCCATGTTGAGTCCTACTTATAATCATGTTCAAATAGATATATTCTTGCATATTATCCCTTATTAACCCTTCTAAAAGCTTTCTCACTACAGAAGTAAGGCTCACTGGTCTATAATTCCCCGGATTTGCTCTTGCTCCCTTTTTAAATATAGGTATCACATCTACTTTTCTCCGGTCATCTGGTAGAGACCCTGTGTTGAGTGAATCTTGAAAAATTAAATATAATGGTTTGGCTATTACAGAACGCAGTTCCCTCAGTACCCTTGGATGTATTCCATCAGGACCTGGGGCTTATATTCTTTTGAATTACTTCCTGCATTAACCATTTATTCGACAAAGGTAGTGTAGCCCCATTATGTTGCAGTGTCCCAACCACTGGTACCTCCCTTGTGTATACCGAAGATAAGAACCTATTTAGCTCATCTGCCTTTTCCTGGTCACTAATTTTCAGATGGCCTGTGTCCCATTGTAATGTCCCTATAGCTTCCTTCCTCGCCTTCTTCCCATTAATATACTTCAAAAATATTTTACGGTTAGTATTACTCTCTTTTGCAATTCATTTTTCATTTTCTATTTCAGCCAGTCTAATAGCCCTGTTGATTTCCTTGTACTCCCATAAAGCAGTCTCTGTCCCCTCTTGTTTGTATAATTTAATTGCCTGTGTTTTACTCTGTATCTTTAAATCATTGTTAAGCCACATTGGATGTGAATTACTCCATTTACTTCCCACTTGGTATATGGTGATAAGTATGTATATTTAGTAAGAATTTGAAAGTTGTCCATTTATTTTCAGTATTTTACCTGTCAGTTCTCTGTCCCAGTCTATACTTTGTATTGCTGCCCTAAGACCGTTAAAATCTGCCCTTTTAGATTCACCCCGAGCAGGCACTGAGTGGCCGCATGGTGCAACTGCGCCTCACCATCTAGGGGGAAAAAGGGAAACAATCTGGGTCTATTAAGCCTAAATTAACCCCAAACAGCTTTGTGGGGATATTAGGAGCGTCAAGAGCTGCAGAATTGGAGCACAAAAATTGTTTTGTGCCCTTCGGGCCTACTTGGCCGGGTGCCTGCATAGGCACAGTGGGCCATGTGCTCCCTCAACTCCTTCTGCAACCCCTGGGCGCCGACACACGGGGGTGACTAACTCTCCCTCACCTACCCAGATCCTCCAACTCACCAGCCGGAGGATAAACTGCGGAAGCGTGGAGCAGGAGGCTGAAGAGGCAGGCTAAACACCGGAGCAGTGCCTGACTGGCAGCCATCTTGGGGCTCTGCCTGCACAGTGAGTACTGCAGAGAATAGCAGGACAGTAAATTAGTGTGGAGGGGCATCCTAACACTAAGGGACTGCAGGGGACTGAGACCCACAAGTCTACACCCTCCCCTGGGAGATAATAAGACCCTGCTCACCTCCAGAGGGAAAGGGGAAAAGCCTGTTTGCATGATATCCCTGCCAGACGTTTTTAAAGGGCCAGTACCACATAAAAGGGCCTTTGGAAGAAGTGTTAAAAAAAAAAAAAGCAGGGGGCACAGGGATCTTCCCCTTATGTTGTGAAAAGTCATTGAGCTTAAAGAACTTTTCCTCAAAAGTTTTATTTTCTCCAGCAGCAGCATAACCTGCATCTGAAACTGCCTCTGTCCTGATCACTTTAAACTCCAACCCAGCACAGCCACTTAGTGTCCATTCACACCTATTGCAGCAGCATTATAGAGACTGACTTAGGTGAAAGAGACTACAAAGCCACCTTTTGTCTTACCACTTCCACTGCAGCTAATAACAGAACATTACAATTTGGAAATTCATACAAACTCCAGAGCTGCAACCCAAAATCACTAGGGTTGAGCTGGAAAGGGAACAAGAAGTGCTCAGCACTAGCTCCTCAAAAAGCACAGATAAATCAACCCAAAAACAGTAAAAGGCAAACTCCTGATAATATATCCCTAACAAGGTGGGAAGATAAAACAGAAGCGGAACAACCTCAACACTATACTCACGGACTAGACAAGGGGTCAAATTAATGCCCATGAGCAAGAACGGGCACTATCAACAAGGAGCCCAACTCATTCACCAACCCCAAGGAAGATAACAAGACAAAAGAAACCATGAAAGACGGCTAAAAAAGGGGAGAAACAGCAGGAACTCCAAAAACAGATAACCAACCAGAAATGACAGATTAAAGCCAAATCAACAAAATGCAAAGGAAAACATAACCAAACAGCAAAGGGTCACAAGCCAAAGGGCAACTACACCTAGCGACTACCTAAGCTCTACAAAACCACACCCTCCCAGATACAAGATGGGGAAAAGCAGGAAAAGTGTACCAAGCAAAAGTATAGAGGAATACTTCAAACCCACAGAGCACTTTCACCTGACAACAACACAGACAGCCATGGATCCACTGGAAACCTCGGAACCAGAAGATGGCGCCACTCCTCCATCTCCACACATGGATGTCTCAGAAAAATCAATGGAGAAATTTGAAAAATTATTAAAGGACTACATAACCTCGGCAGTGAGGGACATCAGGAAAGAGATCCACGATATCGGACAACGGACCCACCAACTAGAGGAGATAACAGATAAAATAATAGAAACACAAATCAAAGACAGAAAAGACATCACCAGCAACACGGATAAGATAGCAGAAATGGAAAGCAAATACGAGGACCTGGAAAACAGGTCCCGTAGATACAATTTAAGATACAGAGGCATCTCCTCCCAAGTCACAGAACTGAAGCAATATATAACAGCAGTAACCCACACACTACTACCAGAGGGTGGAATAGAAGAAGATGAGATTGAGAGGGCACACAGAGCCCTAGGACCTGCTAGAAACACAAACACACCAAAAGACGTCATTGTCAGATACTTAAAACAAAGCACTAGAGATCTCATTCTGTCAGCAACAAGGAAGATAAGAGCTATCAAAGGCCCGGATGGCAGTGACCTGCAAATTTTCATGGACCTCTCTCCCATAACTTTGGAAAAAAGGCGAGCAATGAGACCAATACTGCAAACTCTCATTTCACATAGAATCTCCTACAGATGGGGATTCCCATTCGCCCTAATCTTCCAGGCGAACGGGTCATTTCATAAAGTCAAAAACCCAGATGAAGGACACAAACTTTTACAACAACTACAACTAAAACAACCGCCCGGACAAGAACCACATACCAACAACGACGTAAGCCAAAGACCCATTAGGGCCTGGACGGAGACTACCAACAGTAAAAGCACAAAGAAAACCAGGCAAGAAAAGCCCACACCTCCAAGAGACACAGCAAATAAAAATCAGGAGAGAGTCACCTGAACAAAATAACCGTACAAACTCATCATTACGACAAAACTGGTTGAATCCCCTCTAGGAATAATGAACAACAAACAAAACAAAGATCATCCCAGATACTATACAACTGCAACAAATAGCACAAGAAAACAGCAAAGACATTAGCAACAAACACACCCGCTTGCTCGCACACGAAATAAATCTTGACATAAAGGGTGATTAAGCTGAAACACACATGGAGTTCCTGTAGTCAGTTCAGATACAGGAAAACATAAAATTTGAGTAGTGCGCTAGGCACTACTAACCAGATATACACAGACTGAAGAGAACCCTTCATAACAGAAGGACACTACAATAAGGAACTGAATTAAATAATACAGAATAGGAACTAGGTCACGGTTATTCTCCCAGAGGGAAAGTGGAGAACCGATCCCCTTTACTCTCTAAACTAAGGGTACTTCTACTAAAGTGCCAGGAGAATTTGTTGTTTACCATGGTTGCTTATTACAAGTTTACGCTAAACAAATGTTATGTATTTATGTTATGCATGTTACTAAAGTCATTTTGTGTTTGCTTACATTACAAGCGGCTCCACACAATTACACAAGGTCACGAGCCTCAAGGTCAACTGGACTCCGCAGAGGGAGGGCCCCGGGACCAGGAACAACAGACAGGTGAGAACAACCTACACAGACAAAAGACCACGACACACACATGGCAGAGGTCACATTTAATCTCATTTCCCATAACGTAAAGGGTTTTAATACCCCTTTCAAAAGAAGGAAGGCATTCCTCTTTTACAAAAAGTATAAACCGGCGGTGCTCTTCATACAGGAGACACATTTTGCCCAAAACAAACTACCAAAATAGCTTCACAGGGAATACCCTACCTTTTACTCAGCCACACAGAAAACCAAGAGAGCAGGGGCCACAATAATAATACATAAATTGTTCCCATTTCAATTAGAACGTAAAATCGTGGATAAGGAAGGGGACTTCATTATCTTAATTGGATCGATACTAGGGGAAAAAATAGCCCTTATAAGCCTCTACGCACCCACCACTGCGCCACACAAATCCCTAATCAAACTACTGAATACCTTAATCCCTCTAGACACAGGGAAGATTATTTTGGGGGGAGACCTCAATCTCACTCTACAAGCCACACTGGACAGGTCGGGAAATAAATCAGACTTAAGATTTAGTAAGCAACTACAAAAGATTCAAATGCTAATGCAAAATAATAACATAATAGATGCATGGAGGGGACATCACCCCCTGGAAAGGGAATACACCTTCTTCTCCCCCACACATCAAACATACTCCCGAATAGATATGATATTTCTGGACTCTGGGTTGTTTGACCACTCTAGCAACGCACAAATAATCCCCTGTCCATGGTCCGATCACTCTGTGGTGGCCATCACTTTGAACCTGAACACGGGGTTAAAATCCAAATTTAACTGGAGACTAAATGAGTCCCTTATTGCCATACCAGAAACAAAAATGCAAATACAATCAGAACTGACAAGATACTTTGAACAAAATGAAAAACCAGAGACAGGTATAGGCTGGCTCTGGCTAGCCCATAAGGCCTATATGCGAGGATCCATTATAAGGATAGCCACCACTTACAAAAAGACCCTTAATCAAAAAGAGGCAGACTTAACTAAAAAATTACACAAACTAGAGACCTTAAACCAAATGAAGCTGACCCCTACAAGGACAGCGGAAATAGTAAAAACAAGACAAGAATTAGATAACATTCTAACAATTAAAACAGAAAGAATAATGCGCAGATCCCAACACACATTCCTGAAGCAGGCAAACAAATGCTCCCCAATGCTCGCCAGGAAACTGAAAACAAAACAACACAACAATCAGATATTCCAAATAAAAACAGCAGATGGCCATATAACCCAAAGCAAATCCAAAATACAAGAAACCTTTAAAAACTTTTACCAGAAAATCTACACATCAGAGAAAACCTCTACAACACACCAGATCCAAAACTATCTAAGTGGCCTAGATTTACCAGAAATATCCACCAAAGATCTAGAAGCCCTTAATACAGAAATTACACTAAATGAAGTCAGGGAAACAATTGAAGGAATGAAACTAGGAAAGGCGCCAGGACCAGATGAGTACCCAAATATTTATTACAAGACATTCACTGATCACCTGTCACCATACCTAGCCAAATTATTCAACGCCATACTCAAAGGGGAACAAATAGCTCACGAATTCACACAAGCAAACCTCCTTTTCTTCCCCAAGCCAGGCCGCGATCCCATAGAAGCCAAGAACTATCGACCCATCTCCCTATTAAACGGCGACCCTAAGATACTAGCAAAAATTATGGCCTGCAGAATCTCAAAATTCCTCCCAAAATTGGTACACAAAGATCAAGTTGGTTTCGTGCTGTACAGACAGGCGGGGGACAACATCAGAAGGATAATGAATGTTATGCATATAGCCAAGGCAAACAACAAATCACTCTGCACCATCGCTTTTGACCTAGAGAAAGCTTTTGATTCCCTAGAGTGGGGCTATCTGAAAGGAGGGGATCAGGGGAAATGTTCTCAACGTCTTTAACACCCTATACAATAAACCCAAAGTATTCCTGAAACTAGAAGGGGAAAACATAAATTACATCAACATAGAAAGAGGGACGAGACAGGGGTGCCCCTTGTCACCATTACTATTCGCTTTGGCGATAGAACCTCTCGCACAGAGAATCAGGGCGGATGGGGGTATCAAGGGGGTTTGGGCCGGGTCCCACCAATTCAAATGCTGCATGTATGCAGATGACATTCTATGCACTGTGACCGAGCTGGAATCCTCTATACCCCCCCTGCTGGAGACCCTGGACCAATTCGGAATGATTTCGGGATTAAAAGTTAATTATAATAAAACTGAGGCTATGGGCTCCAACATTCCGGAACAAACCTTAACCAGACTAAAAACAAAATATAACTTTACATGGTCCTCAGACCAAATCAACTATCTGGGAATAAAACTGACCCCCGACCTGTCTGGGCTGTATGAGGCCAACTATCCACCTATATTCAGAACCCTGTGTGCAGACACAAAAAATGTGAGTAAATTCCCGATCTCCTGGACGGGACGCATAAATTCCATAAAATTAAACATATTACCAAGGCTGTTGTACTTGTTTAGGACCCTCCCTATTCCCATAAAACGAAAAGACTTAGACAAATTTCAAAGGCATCTAACAAGATTCATATGGGGCAACAAAAAAACTTGAATTTCAAAGAAGCTGCTATATAGCTATTATAACACCGGGGGCATAGCGTGCCCGGACCTAAAAGCTTACTATACATCAGCCCAACTAGCATTCCTCCCCCAATCCCACTGCGTGGAGCACCAGCCAATCTGGGTATTTGTGGAGAACATACAAATGCACCCACATAAATGGGACAATGTGACATGGTCGCCCACCATACCACACGCATGCGAGAAACACAGCAACCCAATCATCAGACATATATTACACACCTGGCACAAAACCAACAAGGCACACCACATAACAAGAGGCCTATCAAACTTAACACCCACTTTAACAATCCCAACAATATGGGATACATTAGACAAGGACTCAATTAACTGGTGGTCCTTGAACAAACTAGACACAATAGACAAATGTATACAAAATTATAAGGTCCTTACCTTTGACCAGCTCCGACATAACCATAACATCCCATTAAGAGAACATTTCAACTTTTGTAAGATAAAACACTACATAACATCACTTATTAGAAAATGGGGAGTCCCCAGACCAAACTGGCTAAGCGTGATCTGCCAAAAAGCCCCACTCACAAAAGGCATCATAAGCACACTATATGCAGCAATTAGAGAGACGCACAACAACAACACAGCTCCCTTTAAGTGGAAGTGGGATCAAAACATAGGAACCCCAAAAGACGATAAGGCCTGGGAGAAAACCTGCCTCAAACTTGTGAAGAGCCCCCTGAGCTATTCCCTTAGGGAAACATCCATAAAATTCCTCCATAGAGCATATTATACACCCGCAAAACTACACACCATAAACACGCGAATCCCCCCACAATTTTTCAGGCACTGCCAGGATAGGGGGACATTCGAACATATATGGTGGGAATGCCCCATAGCCCTAAACCTCTGGAACAAAGTGCTAAAACTAGCCCCAGAGACACTGCATACACCAATCCCTTGGTCAATTGACACATGCCTCCTAGGAGGACCTATTACACATATTTCGTAAAGCCGGAATAAAAGGTTTCAGTACCTGATGCTATCAGCAAAAAGCCACATAGCTCAAAAATGGCGAACCCCAGACCTCAGGATACAAGAGGTAATACACAAATTAAATGGCATAATGTTGTTTGACAGATTCACACACACGACTAACAACACATACCCAAAATTTCTAGAAATATGGGGGGCATGGACAACCTCCACACAGGCAATAGAAATATAACAAACATAAACACAGATAGCAGACAAACTAGGAGATAAACCAATTCAAGAAAAGTGAACTGGCCCCCCCCCCCCCTTGCCGGACTCCACAGACCAGCGCCAAACGGCAAGACTCAGAGGTGAGTGACCTACTTCAAACTACTGTCTAGTATACAAACAAACACGGTCCCTCGACATGAAAGGACGGAAAGAAGAATCATTAGACACAAGCACACAAATGACACTGTAGTTAAAGTTGTTATATCCAGTTAATTTTATTTTGTATGTTAAAAAAACTGTAACAAGAGGTAGCATATCATACTAAAACCATCAGAGATCTCAAAAACAGGAAAACAACCATGCTACCAGTTTAATGTTACTTAGAAAGGTTAAGAAAAAGGAAAATGTAATGGAACTGTCACTAAATGAAAATGTCACCATCATATAAGTTTACGGTTAAGCAATCTACAACATAAATTTGGCCTGCGAGCCATCGCTGAAACATTAATACTGTATAAGATTTACAACTCTGTGACAATAAAAACTATTGAAACAAAATCTGCCCTTTTAAAATGAAGAGTTTTTGTTGGCCCCTTAAAATTTAGTTTTTTTAGTTCAATCTCAAATGAGACTGTGTTGTGACCACTGTTTCCCAAAGGTTGCCCTATTTCAACATTTGATACTATATTGATATTATTTGTGATAACTAAATCCAAGATAGCCTCATTTCTAGTAGGCTCTTGTATAACCTGGACCAGATGATGATCCCTGAGTGTACTCAAGAACTTGCTCCCCTTAGCTGAACTGCAGGTCTCATTTACCCAGTTTATTTCAGGGTAATTAAAATCACCCATTATTAGAACTTGCCCATGCTTAGCTGCATTTCCAATCTGTAACAATAATTGTATTTTCTCACTTTCAGCTATACTTGGGGGTTTATAGCATACTCCTACTAATATTCTTTGGAAATTGCTGCTCCGCTATTTAACTTTACCCACACACATTCAACCGCTAGTTCCACCATCAATATCTTCTCTGACTATTGTCTTAAATTTACAGACAAATCCTCTTTTACCATTGCCCCTATCTTTCCTAAATAGGTTATAACCATCCAGATTAATAGTCCAGTCATAAGATTCATCCCACCACGTTTCGGTAATGCCTATTAAATCCCATTTTTCATTAATTGCTAATAATTCTAACTCTCCAATATTTCCTGGCAAGCTTCTGGCATTAGCAAGCATATATGTTTATGTTATCTTTATGTTATGAGTTTGTAGTTTGGTGGTGCCTGCCACTATACTTGAATTACTTAGTAATACCTCCCTATTGACTATACTACCCCTCCCCCCATCTCCTCCCCTATGAGTTGTTAAGTCTACCCTATCCACAACATGCCAAACCCGAGCACCCGGGAGACAGCAAACTGGCAAATCACCCTGTCTACCTTCCTAATAATAGAGTCCCCTACCACCAAAACCTTTCTGTTGCTCTGCCTATTCTGCCCTCCCACTCCTCCAGTAGAACTGTTTTACAGGCTGTTAGAGGGAAGAAATCTATCTGGCATTGCAATTCCTGAATGGACATCCCCAACAGTTTCACTCATTCTAGCAAATCTGTTGGTGTTTACCAAGTCAGAACTGGCCTGCCTCCTCCTGTTACCCCTCTTTCCCCTTCTAACTTTAACCCAGCAACCTCCCTAGACTTTCTATATAGCCCCAGCATTACCCTCCATGCTAGGCCCAGCTAAACTGGGCTCAGTGAGCACCAACTCCCTTTCCAGTGGAGCAATATCACTAAGTGCTGCATTTCTCCTCTCCAGTTCTCCAATTTGAGCTTCCAGAGAGGCAATATGCTCAAACCTCTCACAGAGGTATTGACCCTGGTTCATCTGTTCCAGTATTGCATACATATGACAGGATGTACACTGAGTGAGGTTGCCACTGGACTGACTCATAATTATTATTATTGTCTACAAAAATTCAGTGGGAATACTAGAAAGGCAGTTGGAGACATGCGTTAGAAGAGAGGGGGATAGATCTGGTGAGGAGAGGTAGATTTGAGTGTCATCTGTACAGAGATGATACTGAAGCCCAATAGAGTGTATTAGAGTACCATCTGGATGTGTAGATGGAGAGGAGGAGGGGGCCTAGGACTGAACCTTGGGGTACGTCAACAGACAGGGGGTAGGTAGAAGAAGAGGTATCAGAGAAGGAGACACTGAATGATCGATTTTGTAGGTATGATGAGAACCACAAGAGAGCAGTGTCTTGAATATCGAGGGAGGAGCAGAAGTAGATGGTTGACTGTGTCAAAGGCTGCAGAGAGATCTAGAAGAAGTAGAATGGAAAAGTGACCTTTTGACTTGGCAGAGAGCAAGTCATTAGTGACTTTGCTGAGAGCTGACTCAGTGAGATGTTGGGCCAGAAGCCGGATTGGAAGGTGTCAAGAAGGGAGTTAGAGGAAATAAAGTTGGTAAGGCGGTTATAGACGAGCCGCTCCAGCAATTTTAAAGACAGGGGAAGTAGAGAGATAGGGTGGTAGTTAGATGCGACGTCAGAGTCAGATGAGGGTTTTTTGAGGATGGGTGTAATTATTATTATGGCATGTTTTAGAGAAGATGGTAACGTGCCAGTATTTAGGGAAAGGTTGAAGAGGTGTGTGAAAGCTGGGATTAGTAAGGTTGAGAGTGGAGGGATGAGCTGAGATGGAATAGGATCTAGAGGACAGGTAGTGAAGCGAGTGGATAATAGCAGGCTGGAGAATTCGTCTTCTGTAGTCGTATAGTCCTCTGTAGTTCATTGTGGCTGTGGGATATATATATACAGTATCTCACAAAAGTGAGTACACCCCTCACATTTTTGTATATTTTATATTTTATTATATCTTTTCATGTGAAAACAATGAAGAAATGACTCTCTGCTAATATGTAAAGTAGTAAAAGTACAGCCTGTATAACAGAGTAAATTTGCTGTCCCCTCAAAATAACTCAACACACAGCTATTAATGTCTAAACCCTTGGCAACAAAAGTGAGTACATCCCTAAGTGTAAATGTCCAAAATGCGCCCAAAGTGTCAATATTTTGTGTGACCACCATTACTTTCCAGCACTACCTTAACCCTCATGGGCATGGAGTTCACCAGAGCTTCACAGGTTGCCACTGGAGTCCTCTTCCACTCCTCCATGATGAAATCACGGAGCTGGTGGATGTTAGAGACCTTGCACTCTCCCACCTTCCGTTTGAGGATGCCCCACAGATGCTCAATAGGGTTTAGGTCTGGAGACATGCTTGGCCAGTCCATCACCTTTATCAAGGCAGTGGTCATCTTGGAGGTGTGTTTGGGGTCGTTATCATGTTGGAATACTGCCCTGCGGCCTAGTCTCCAAAGGGAGGGGATCATGCTCTGCTTCAGTATGTCACAGTACAGGTTGGCATTTATGGTTCACTCAATGAACTGTAGCTCCCCAGTGCCGACATTTATCACACATATAGTTGTGAGCATGCGAGCCGTTTATCACACTTGCGAGGGATGCAGTTCCTCGCAAATGTGGGTCCTCGCAAAGCGAGGGGCCGCATTTGCGGTGGTGGAGCATCCCAACGTCCCCGCATTTGTGGAGGTGGAGGCTCCAACGTCGGCTGTGTTAACACACACACACACACAAGTTTTTAACAAAAAAAATCTCAAAGGCGCCTCACACCCGGTTACACACACATCGCGGCCGAGGGCCTCAGTTTCCATGCCAGCAACTGAGGCCCTTGCTTCCGCAAATGCGTGTCCTCGCTAACCGAGGCGCCGCATTTGCGGTGGTGGAGCATCCCAACGTCTCCGCAAATGCGGGTCCTCGCAAAGCACTTAGCACTTAACCCTGTCACTCATGGGGGTCAATAGAGACCCCCATAAGCCCTTCATTAAGCCTGTCACTCATGGAGGTCAATAAAGACCCCCATAAGCCCTTCATTAACCCTGTCACTCATGGGGGGCAATACAGACCCCCATAAGCCTCTATTTAACCCCGTCAGTCCCATAAGGGTATATTAACACCATTATGGGCCTGTTACAACACTACATTAACCACATAAGTGCCATGATGGTCCTCAAGGACCATCATGACACTAAGTATAAACACTATACTGCACTATACCACCCCCAATAAAACATTAAGGATCAACTAAATACCCTCTACACTAACCTATTAACATCTACACTACCTACCCCCATTAACCCCCACCACTCTAATTACAGAAAATAAAAAAGCGTAAAGTCACACACAAAAAATCTACATTACATGAAATAAAAAACCTAACTCACAAAAATAAATAAACTACATTACAGAAAATAAAAAAACCTAAGTCACAAAAAATAAAAAAAAGAACATTCCACAAAAAAAAAACATTCCAACCCCCCCTCACTACAGAAAAAAATAAAATACACATCTGAAAAGGAAATACATATAATACAAATACATATAATACAAATACATACAATTACAATACAATTACATACAATTACAATACAATACACACCTATCTAATATACATCACACAATCTATCTAAATAAATAAATAAATAGCATAATCTAATATACATGCTATCTATATAATAATACATTCCCAATCTATCTAAAAAAATAACACAATTTAATATACAATATATCCTATGCTATCTATATATTAACTAATCTAAGTCTAAGCTAAAATAAAATAATTAAGACCACTTACCTTTGCAGATGTCCATTGGGATCAGCCACCTACGGAAAAAAAAAAAAAAAATGAGTGCAACACGTTTACAGTTCTAAAATAAACATTCTATACATTCTAAATATTCTACTCACCTTTCCGGCATGTCCCGTCCGGCATTCTTTTAATCCTTCTCCGGCGCGGCACCTGTTAAAAAAAACATAACATTAATAGACATACATCAAAATAAAATAAACATAATCTACATTCTAATTACCTCTACCGCGATGTCTCCGGCCTCCTCTTCTGCCACGCCCTGTAAAAAAAAAAAATATATATATATATATACTTACATCCGCACTCCCGGACATTTGCGGTGGTGGAGCATCCCAGCGTCTCCGCAAATGCGGGTCCTCGCAAAGCACTTAGGCAATGAGGCAATGAGAGCCGCAGGCGCTCATTGCTGGCGAGCCGTTAAAACCACCTCGGAACCAACCTTAACGTAACAAACACCCACAAGCACTAAGAATCTGACTATAATGGCCGACCCGCGCGCAACTAAAAACAGTGAAAACACACCAAATACTCACACAAACTACATAAAAAGCTTACCCATAGCAAGGGGGGGAACCCAGGACCTCTGAAAGTGAAGTTACACCTCCATTTAAGTCCAAATTCCCGAGTTCAGACACACGAAAATTCCCTAAGCGAGAGAAAAAATGGCCACCGAAAAAAATGAAAACGAGGCTCAAAGACCCAGGACCGCCCAGCCACCTACAACTTACCCAAGAAGGGATCCGAGATAAGCTCGGAAACCCGCATTAACCGCGGGTGATCCGAGATAAGCTCCGAGCCCTGCATTAACCCCACATTAACCATTGCAGTGCGGGTCCCGATTGCACGCGATCGGGGACCCCCGCTGCAATCAAAATTCCCGCGTTACAGGTCCTTAAAGGACCGTAAAGGTCCTTAAAGGACCCGTTGTAAAAGAAAAAAAATATACACTGTCACCCTGTCAATCATGAGGGTCAATACAGACCCCCATAAAACCCTCATTAACCCTGTCACACATGGGGGTCAATATAGACCCCCATAAGCCCTTCATTAACCCTGTCACTCATGGGGGTCAATACAGACCCCCATAAACCCATCATTAACCCTGTCACTCATGGGGGTCAATAGAGACCCCCATAAGCCCTTCATTAAGCCTGTCACTCATGGGGGTCAATACAGACCCCCATAAGCCCTTCATTAACCCTGTCACTCATGGGGGTCAATACAGACCCCCATAAGCCTCTATTTAACCCCATCAGTCACATAAGGGTATATTAACACGATTATGGGCCTGTTACAACACTACATTAACCACATAAGTGCCATGATGGTCCTCAAGGACCATCATGACACTAAGTATAAACACTATACTGCACGATACCCCCCCAATAAAACATTAAATACCAACTAATCACCCTCTACACTAACCTATTAACATCTACACTACCTACCCCCTATTAACCCCCACCACTCTAATTACAGAAAATAAAAAAGCCTAAAGTCACACAAAAAAATCTACATTACATGAAATTAAAAACCTAACTCACAAAAAAAAATAAACTACATTACAGAAAATAAAAAAACCTAAGTCACAATAAAAAGGAACATTAAAATAAAACATTACAACCCCCCCCCCCTCCCCACACTACAGAAAAAACAAAAAATACACACCAGCAAAGGAAATACATATAATACAAATACATACAATACAAATACATACAATTACAATACAATACACCCCTATCTAATATACATCACACAATCTATCTAAATAAATAGCATAATCTAATATACACAGTGGCGGCCCGTCCATAGGGGCGTCGGGGCAAGCCCCCCCCCCCCCCCCCCCCCAAAAAAAAGTTTTCAGTGACCCAGCAATAAAAAAAGACAAATAATAATTAGAAATAATCATAAAACAATAAAATATCATCTTTAAATTAGCATTTAAGTGTTCTTTCTTACTTATGCTTTCATTCAAAATATTCCCTGGGACACTGTCACTTTACGATAACCCCTTGTATGCCTTAACTGCTGTGTGCTATCCATTGTAACTAGCTTCCCTGCACTGTGTGATCATATTACACTAACCTGACACTGTGAGAGCGAGTCATGACTGTTAATGAATGCCGCCCTGCCACCAGGGAGAAGCTATGCATGGAAAATGTATCAATTTCAATGACTGACAGCCTTTCAGCATCATCCAATCAATGCTGAGAGGCTGTCTAGTTTCCATGATCCCCACATACGCCCACCCATACCGTTAGCCCAGGGCGCCTACTAACAAATAGAGACCCGAGTGAGTGTTTGACTGACAGGTGCCCTGGCAGCCCTGCTATAAAAATCTGACCCCCGTAAGCCAGTCCCCTCTGTTTCCCGCTCCTGGTGCTAAAGAACCCATCTACAAGTAAGTAGAAATACTGCCCTCAGTGCCCTGCCTTGCCCAGCCAAAGCCCCTAGTCCCCCTAATAAAAAAAGGGTCCCCCAGTTACCCCACTATGCCTACCTGTCACCCACCCACCCACCTAGGCCAACAATGCCTGTGCCACCCCCCCGATCACCCCATGGGGCCTGTGCCACCCCCGATCACCCCCACCTTGGCACCTTAACCTACCTAACTAGTACCAAGCCACCTACCTACCACTCTGACTCAATGACCCTACCCTGACCCAACTACCAAGTTGGTAGTTGGGTCAGGGTGGAATCACTGAGTCAGGGTGGTAGGTAGGTGGCTTGTCCATCCATTCTGGCCCATTGCAAGAGGCCTCCACCTAAAAAACCTGACGTTCTAAAAAAAATAAAACAACAATCTAATGAAGCTCCTCCTACAAGGAGCTCCACCGGCGACTAATTGATTTTTTCCCACGCTCCTCCTTTTATTAAATTTTTTGAAGGACTCTGATTGGCTGAAATTTTGATTGACATTGATTTCAACCAATCAGAGTCTTTAAAAAATTAGCAAAGCAGGTATGGAAGCCTGTAAGGGCAAAAAAGGTTAGTGTGAACTTGTATGTATTATACATATTACAGGGCTATTTATGTGATATACATGTTACAGGATAATATCCTGTAACATGTATAGCAAATAAATAGCACTGTAATATGTATAATAAATAATGTCTAATAAAAATACATGAGCAATAATCAAATAATAATAAAGTACATCAATTAATCAATTAATAAATATCAATTAATATATTTTTTGTTTTATGTATATTGCTTTATGTGTGTGTATATATGTATATATATATATATATATATATATATATATATATATATATATATATATATATATATATATATTGATTTATATATATATATTTTTTTTAAATTCTTATTTTTTATTTTTTCATTGCGTATCAAACTGTACAGAATAAGTCAAGAATGTAACATATATAATCATGTCTATACATCAACAAATAATTCTGTATTTTATCATAAAACAGTTCGATCAAATATGCTAAAAGATGTGAATATAAAACTTGCATCTCTCCAAGGACTTGAGATCCATGGTTGGTATTGGAGCCATAGCATCTATTGTATGAAAATATTTTCTTTTCCCTTTCCTCCATATAGTCTTCCAGTAGAGTCTCAGAGTTAATCCTCGAAGAGCTAACTTATTTACAAAAACAGTTACTATCTCTATGTTTCCAGTTCTGAATTATTAGAATGTATTCCTTTCTCCTCCCTTACCAATTTTCAACAAAGAACTTATTAATTGATCCAGTCTTTCTCAGACTCACCTCATTTTGGACCTCTAATTTTCCAGATGTCCCAGCAGGAGGCCCATCGTTTGTATCTCACATCGAATTCCGCTGAGAAGTGGCTCATGGTTTGAATGTGTTCAATTTTCTGTAGTACTTATTTAAATGTAGGGTTAGTGTGTTTCCAATGTTTGGCTATAATACATCTAGATGCCAAGTATATCTGATTGGTTAGTAATTGCTCACTTTTTGTTAGTTCCATGTTTGGGAGTCCTAATAGTGCTTCTTCTGGCTTTTGCTTTATTGTTTTCCCCCACAACTTTTCTAGCGTGTTGTATGTTGCCTGCCAAATATTTCTAATTTTGGGACATTCCCAAAGCATGTGAGTTAACGAACCTACATGTCCACATCCTCTAAAGCATTTGTCAGAGTGTGTTTTGTTTGATTGGTGAAGTCTCGCTGGTGTGAGGTACCATCTCATTACTGTTTTTAGTGCGTTCTCCTTCAAGGTGATGTTTAAAGATGATATGTTAGCTTGTTTGATAACTTGATTCCATTGTTTATCGTCTAGTGTGATATGTAAGTCTGATTCCCATGTTTCTTGATAGTGTGGCTTGTTTGCACTAGACACCTCAGAGAGGTTTTTATATATAACTGATATGTTGCCCTTGCCTCCAGGGTTGTTAATGCAGCACTGTTCATATATTAATTTTTTATTCTGGCTATTTGATTTTGTAGTCTGAAATATCGTTTGTTTGATTATCATTAGATTAATCCATTCACTGTTGGGTATTTGATTTAATGTGCCCCCTTGTGACAGAGTCCAGGTGTCCGCGACTATAGTTAGTTTTTTTTGTATCCACCATTTCATCTGAGAGATTTTGTTGACGTGGTCTGCCTTATGGGATTGCCAAAGAGGGGTTAAGCCTGAACCTACATGCAGCATGGGGGATTTTTTATTGATTTCCCTCCAAGTTTTCAGTGAATTGCGGATACAGCATGTTAGGGTTTGTGTTTTCAATTCTGTGTGTGCGCTTAGCCACAATGTATGTGATAAAGTTATATGACTTTACTCTAAAATTTGTCTTTCTATCTTGACCCATATTGGAATGGCTTCTTTCTTATACAAATTAGTCATTTGTGCCAATCTTGTGGCTTTATAATAATTAACCAGGTTTGGGAAGGCTAGACCCCCTTTTTGTGTGGGTGCGTGCATCGTATTTTTATTAATTCTTGGCTTCTTGGGATTCCAGGTGAATTTGAAAAGAGTTTTTTGTAGTGATTTTATGGCTGTTAAATTAATTGGCGTCGGAATAGCCCTAAATAAGTACAGAATTTTCGTGATAATATTCATTCTGAGTGCATTTATTTTACCAAGCCAAGATATTTTGTAGGATGACCATTTCTCTATGTCCTGTTTTATTCTACTGATAATTTGGGGAAAGTTTGCTTCATATACTTGGTCTGTAGAACCTGGGATATTAATTCCCAGATAAGTCTTTGAGCCCATTTAATGTAAAAAAATGTATCCAGATTTTCTTTCACCTTTCTGGGGAGTTTCATGTTGAGTGCCAGACTTTTAGCCACGTTGATTTTAAATCCTGAGATTGTGCCAAATTTCGTGAGTAAATGGAGTAAGTTGGGTTAGCTAATTGTTGGTTCTGTCAGTGAGAACAAAATATCATCTGCGAAGAGATTGATTTTGTATTCCTTAGGGCCTACCTTTATCCCTTGTATGTCCGGGCAGTTCCTGATTGCAGTCGCTAATGGCTCCAGGCATAGAGCAAATAACAGAGGGGAGAGTGGGCAGCCTTGTTTAGTCCCTCTGGTTATTTTGAATTTTTTAGAACTAAATCCCTGATATGTTATGGACGCTTCTGGGTTCGCGTATAGGGTCTGTATTCCTCTTATAAAACTTTCTCCTAGACTTATTCTAGCCAGCACTTCCCACATGAATGTCAAATCTATTCTGTCGAATGCTTTTTCTGCGTCAAGCGATAAAAGCATTGAGTGGATATTGTTTCTTTTGGCTATTTCTATTAGGTTCAACACTCTACTGGTGTTGTCTGGGGCTTCTCTGCCGGTAATAAAGCCTACCTGATCCGGATGGACCACCTTAGGTAATAATGGGGCCAATCTATTCGCCAATATTTTTGAGTATATTTTAATATCGGTATTAATTAGTGAAATTGGTCTGTAGCTTCCACACTGGGCTGGATCTTTACCTTCCGTAGGGATTACAATAATTTTTTTTCTTGTTTTATAGGGGGTCCTTTTAAGAATTCATTAAATAACTTGTGTAGGTGTTCATTAAATAACTCGTGTAGGTGTTTGATTTATATGTTGATTGATTTATATATGCTCACAAAGCCTCCCCCGAGCACACATAGGCCTGCCGGGGCTGGACATGTGAGTGGAGCCTGATAGGGGTTCGCTGTGGTGTCTCTATACCCCCATGTTCAGAGGCCTGTCCCAGCCAGCTTACCGGCTGTGACTGCTCCCATTTCGGCGCTGTCGCTGTGTGTCGGCGAGTCAGACTCCCACAATGAAGCCGGAGAACAGGCAGGCATGGAGGCGCTCACCACTTCACTATAAGTTCCCCCTAGCCTCGGGCGGACCCCCCAGGAGCACAGCGAGCCCCGACCATACACGGGCCTCCCCTGAGCACACACACGCCTGCCCCCCGGGCTGGACAGGTGAGTGGAGCTGATAGGGCTTCATGTAATCAATGTGTGTGTATATTGTGTGTGTATATATAACACACATTATATATACACACACATTATATATATATACACACACAATATATTGGGTGTGTGTGTGTGTATATAATGTGTGTGTATATAATGTGTGTGTGTATATATGTGTATTGTGTGTGTGTATATTGTGTGTGTGTGTATGTGTATATAATGTGTGTGTGTGTGTATATATATAATGTGTGTGTATATAATGTGTGTGTGTATCACATATATAGTTGTGAGCATGCGAGCCCGCTCGAGCCATTGCTCACACTTGCGGGCCGCCGAACAAAACGAAAACGAGGCTACAACACTCGAAACACGCAAAACACCCCAAGAAACACGCAAAACACCACAAAACACCTACGGATATTCCGCTACAGACGTATTCCACACATTACCCGCCATTTTAGAACAATGCGGAAGTACACGAGTACGTTGACGGTTTGGTCTCGCGCACGCACAGTATTACACTGCACACATTCACCACGCTTACACAGCAGCTCCACACCACTAATGCTGCAGCAACATCAGAACAGATTGACAGCTCTTTAACACAATGCTTCAAAATAGGTAAAGTATATTACTTTATTAATCTATTAATTATTTTATTATTACACAAAACAGCATTAGCTCACTTACAATTTCATTGCCGTCATTTTTTGACGGGCAATTCATTAGTATATATATATATATATTGAGATATAATCGCTTTTTGACTTGATAAAGAGAGGCATTATCTCTCGAAAGCTCGTCGCTTTATTATGAATACGTTTGTCCAATAAAAAAGGTATCACTATTCACTGCAATACTCTGAATATTCGACTGGATTACTCAAATTATTCAAATTATTTGTAATTTTTTTTTTTTTTATGTACAGTTTGGGCCTATATGGTTTTGATTGGTTATTTAAGGTTTTAAGGTGCGGTTGGGGCCTATATGGTCACACTTGGTCTTTTAAGGTTTTTAAGGTGCGGTTGGGGCCTATATGGTCACACTTGGTTATTTAAGGTTTTTAAGATGCGGTTGGGGCCTATTTGGTCACACTTGGTTATTTAAGGTTTTTAAGGTGCAGTTGGGGCCTATATGGTCACACTTGGTTATTTAAGGTTTTTAAGGTGCGGTTGGGGCCTATTTGGTCACACTTGGTTATTTAAGGTTTTTAAGGTGTGGTTGGGGCCTATTTGGTCACACTTGGTTATTTAAGGTTTTTAAGGTGCGGTTGGGGCCTATATGGTCACACTTGGTCATTTAAGGTTTTTAAGGTGCGGTTGGGGCCTATTTGGTCACACTTGGATATTTAAGGTTTTTAAGGTGTGGTTGGGGCCTATTTGGTCACACCTGGTTATTTAAGGTTTTTAAGGTGCGGTTGGGGCCTATATGGTCACACTTGGTCTTTTAAGGTATGTTTGGGGCCTATATGGTTCCACTTGGTCTTTTAAGGTTTTTAAAGTATGGTTTTGTTCTTGAATGGTCTGATTGATTTGCTTGTTTTCTTTCAACCCCAGGTGCAAACCCTCTGTGGCAGCAGATTTGTTTGTACTCGTTGGTCAACTTACTGAACGTGAATACCCTGAGAAGAAGAGCCGACTAATGGTAAGTGTCACTGCTTTAATTTTTCTGTTAATGCGTATAGGTGCAATTATGATATTGCTGTAGTCTTGTCACATGAGTTTTTTCAATCTATATTGTATACCAATTAATTTAACACATTGTTACTTTACTTCTTGACATTGCTGCATTGCTGATCATGTATTTCAATGGGTGTTGCAAGTATAAGGTCATTGGGTGTGGCTTATAAAGGTCATTATGATGTCAGGGGGAGGAGTTATAAAATGGGTGTGGTTTGGAAAAGGGGAGGGGCTACATTTCGCCCTGGCGCCCTTTCAACTTGAAAGTTCACCAGCCGCCACTGAATATACATGCTATCTATACAATTACAATACAATACACCCCTATCTAATATACATCACACAATCTATCTAATTAAATAGCATAATCTAATATACATGCTATCTATATAATAATACATCCCCAATCTATCTAAATAAATATCATAATCTATCTACAATACATCCTATGCTATTTATATAAAGCGCATACCTCTAGCTAACATACAATAAATGCTATCTATATATTAACTAATCTAAGTCTAAGCTAAAATAAAATAATTAAGACCACTTACCTTTGCAGTTGTCCACTGGGATCAGCCACCTACGAAAAAAAAAAAAAAAAAATAGTGCAACAAGTTAACAGTTTTAAAATAAACATTCTATACAATGCCGCCTTCTGATTGGTTGAAAACACTGTCTATCAAATTCACCCAATCAGGAGGCGCCAATGTGTGAACCAATCACAAAGGGATACACCCTAAAATCCCTCTCTGATTGGATAATGCACCTGTCAATCTTTATTTAAACCAATCACAAGGCGCAGATGCCTTCAGCCAATCACAATGGAATACACCCCCACAGGGTGATTGGCTGAAGGCATCTGCGCCTTGTGATTGGTTTGGCAATAAAGCTTTAGGATTGGTTCAAATAAAGATTGACAGGGGTGTTAGCCAATCAGCGTTGTATTTTGGGGTGTATACTTTTTTCATTGGTTCACAAATGGGGTCTTCTCATTGGCTGAATTTGATAGACAGCCTTTTCAGCCAATCAGAAGCCGCCATTGCCAATTTTATTCTGGAACACTCCATCGGAAGGTCATTAGCGTCGGAGACATCCGCCAAAGCAGATGTGTGTCACTTTTTTTTTTTTTTTTAATGCGCGGATGCTTCCGGAGAAGACGATGAGGCCGAAGACATCGCGGAAAGGTAAGTATAATGTAGATTGTGTTTATTTAACTTTGGTTTATGTTTACTAATGTAATGTTTTTTTTTTACAGGAGTAGCAACGGACAAGACGCAAAGATGGGCGACGGAACATGGAGGACGAGACATGCTGGGACGTGACATGCTGGAACGGGACATGCTGGAAAGGTGAGTATAATATTTAGAATATTTAGAATGTTTAGAATGTTTAGGTATTTCATGTAAACGTGTTGTATTAATTTTTTTAATCTTTTTTGCCGTAGGTTGCTGATCTGAAGAAACATCTCAAAGGTAAGTGGTCTTAATTATTTTATTGTAGCTTACAATTAGGGTAGCTATATATATATATATATATATAGATAGATAGATAGATAGATAGCATGTATTGTATATTAGATAGATAGGTGGATGTATTATTAGATAGTATTGTATATTAGATAGTGGGATGTATATTACATTATATAGTGGCATGTATTTTAGATAGTGGCATATATATTAGATAGTGGCATGTCTATTACATAGTGGCATGTATATTAGATAGTGGCATGCATATTACATAGGGGCATGTATATTAGATAGTGGCATGTATATTAGATAGTGGCATGTATATTAGATAGGGGTGTATTGTATTTAATTGAATTGTATTTTATTTAATTGTGTTGTATTGTATTAGATGTATGTATTATATGTATTTCATTTTCAGGTGTGTAATTTATTTTAAAAATGTTGTTGTGTATTTTGTTATTTTCTGTAATGATCCTTTTTTATTTTTTGTGACTTAGGTTTTACTTTTTGTTCTGTAATGTACATTTTTTATTTTTAGTGATTTTACTTTTTCTTATTTTATGTAATGTAGATTTCTGCTTTTTGAGGAATTTAGTTACTTGACGCACACAGTACACTCACATTTTGTGACAAACAGCATTTCAACACTTTCTTTTATTGATCGTCATTTTTTGACGGGCAAGTCGCTAGTAATATTATAAAATCAAGGGGATAATATTAGTGACTTCACTTAAAGTACCACCGGAGTGTCATATATATATATATATATATATATATATATATATATATATATATATATATATATATATATGTATCGGAGTGTTATGAAGTACATGACTTAATGTGCAACATATGTTTATAAAGATTCCAAAAAATTAATACAACCTTTAAGTTAAAATAAAAAATATTGTATTCAAGTCTGCTTTGATGGAGGGGAAAACGTTGCCTTTGTTTCTAAATGGACTAAGCTACCCCAAAAGCAGGGCTCTTATGTATCAGTGTGTATGTACAATCTAATGTCTTGGCTATCTATTTTCAAATGTATGCAAATATGTTCTGCCTGTTGTTTATTGTGCTAAGGAGCTCGAAAAATAAAATCATTTTAATTAGAGGAATGTAAGTAATAGGGGATTCAGACTCTAAAATGCTATTTTTGCCAGTGGTTTACATACTTGATGTTGTTATTTTGTTACATACTTCATAAAAATTAGATTTTTTTTCCTGAAACTACACTGATCCTTTAAAAGTTATCTCCTACTTAGTCTAATTGTTTTACATTTTTTTGGTGGAAACAACCCTATTTTGCTCACCCCTCATATTGTTTTACATTATATTTCTGTGTTTTTGTACATTGTGGCCCATGCCATCTATTGTGCTAATTCCTGGATGCCCTCATTAGGTTTCCCTACTTACAAACTAATCAGTCTACAATGTGAGTATCCTTACACACTAATAGTGATTGACCTTTGTGGACATTTAAGATAATAAGAAATTGTAAGGAGCATTAAAGGCGTATCTAAGTTTATTGTATTATGAATGCATCCGATAGAGGAGAATCAGTAGTGTGCATGATAAAATACCAAAATAAACATCAACAAACTCACCCTGATGTTTCTATATCTCTTAAGTTTGCAAGCAGTAGCTTTTGTGAGTTGACACCCCTGAAATTCCTTGCTAAAATTAGCATAACATTCATACTTTGTTTTGGCACCTAATACATTTTAATACATTGTAACAATCAGTGATGGCAGTTTGTGCAAGAAGGAATCATGTGATGTTTAGTCCTCCTTGCAGAAGGAAGCAGAAAGAGACAGACACTGATCTGTAGATTTCTGTATTGAGCTGCTGCTGGCTTGAAGGTTAGGTAAGGGTTAAAATCCATAATTGGATGCAGTGTTTCTATTGGTAGGTACACTGTGCCTATGTAAGCAGCACTGGGGTGTGGAAAACAAGTTTTATTTTTAAATAAAATAAATATGTATGTGTATATACATTATGTAATGTAATGTAATATATGTTTCTGATATATGCACTGTGTGTTAGATTAGGTATACGGTAAATAGGGAAACTATGCTTTTAAAGCATTAAACATTGACTATACAGTGTACTAGTCATTTCTGATAAACTAAATATGTCTTGAGATGTCCAGGCTTCTGTCTGTGTGGCATAGTATGCTAATTAGAGGCACAATAATTAGTAGCATAGTGTGTCTGATACTTTGGGGGGGTCACCATTTTCAGACTTCACAGACACAAATTAATTATAAATGCTGATAATAAGCAAGCTGTGCCACTAATTGGCATAACATGCCACACAGAGAAAAGGCTGAATTTCTCAGGAATTAGATAATGAGCATGTGTTGGAATTCCATCCAGTTACACTTAGTGTTAGGAGCTATTGCTGGGTAGACGAGCTCCTCTTACATTGTCCATTAAATTATTTATATGAATACATTTTTAATAATAAATACATTACTGATTCAGGCTGTTCAGATTTTCATTAAGCTCTGCAGTTACAGAAATCCTTTAAAATGGTCATGAAAAACAATCTTATTATGCAATAAAAAAAAAGATTATTTTCAACCTAAAAAGATTGTTTTTGCTTTAGAAAATATTTAAATATTTAGATACTGTATATATATATATATATATATATATATATATATATATATATATATATATATATATATATTTTACATAGTATTAAAGGTTGAAAAAAGACTTTCAGTCCATCAAGTTCAACCTTTTAAGATCTCCTCTGATCTGCAATATGGGGATTAACTATTAATTCATTAGTTGTTAATTAATTATTAATCAATTATTTAATGTTTTTTTTAATTTTTTAAATTATTAATTAGTCCAGAGGAAGGCAAATAGAAAAGAAAAAAAAAACCACAAGCGAGACTTAGCCAATTGTCTCAAAGGGAAATGTAAAAAATTTGGATCAATACTGTCTCTCTAATTATCCATGATAACCCTGAATTCCCTTTTTAATTAGAAATAAATCTAGTACCCTTTTAAAGTTATCTATCGAATCCACTCTCACCACCTCCTCTGGTAGAGAATTCCACAGATTAACCACCCTTACTGTGAAGAACCCTTTTCTTTCTTTGAGGTGGAATCTTTTTACTTCTAACCTCAAGGGATGTCCTCTTGTCAGTTGAAAACCTCTTGGCACAAAAAGCTCCCCTGACAAATCTTTATACTGACCCTGGATGTATTTATATAAGGTAATCATATCTCCTCTTAGAAGCCTTTCTAGAGAAAATAAGTTGAATTTGGTTAGTCTTTCTTCATAACTTAGCCCCTTTATTCCCCTTATTAGTTTTGTTGCCCTCCTCTGTACCTTTTCCAGCTCTAAAATGTCCTTTTTATGAGGTGGTGCCCAAAATTGTACTCCATATTCCAAATGAGGGCGTACTAGAGATTTGTATAGTGGCAGAATTATATTTGCTTCCCTGGCTTCTATACCCTTCTTAATACATGCAAATATTTTATTTGCCTTTGCAGCTGCTGCTTGGCTTTGAGCACTGTTACCTAGGTGGTTGTCCACAAGCACTCCCAAATCCCTTTCAATATCTAATACACCTAGATTTGCTCCATTAAGATTATAAATTGCATGGCTATTTTTCCTTCCCAGATGCATAACCTTACATTTATTCGTATTACATCTCATCTGCCATTTAGATGCCCATTCCTCAATTTTATGTAAATCCCCATGGAAGGAAAGCACATCATTATCTCATTTAATTACCTTGAACAACTTTGTGTCATCAGCGAAAATGGAGACCCCACACTCCAATCCTACTTCTAAGTCATTAATAAATATGTTCAAAAGGAGAGGACCTAATACTGAACCCTGAGGAACCCCACTTACCACATTAGTCCAATCGGAGTATGTTCCATTTACAACAACCCTTTGCTTCCTGTCTTTTAGCCAGCTCTCAATCCATGAGCATATATTTACTGCAATTCCTGTATCCCTTAGTTTGCCCAATAGTCTTCCATGTGGCACTGTATCAAAAGCCTTTGCAAAATCCAAAAAGACTACATCCACTGAGTTGCCTTGATCCAGGTTCCTACTAACCTCCTCATAGAAACTAATTAGATTTGTTTGACATGACCTATCCCTCATAAATCCATGTTGACTCCTACTTATAATCCTGTTCAAATAGACATATTCTTTTATATTATCCCTTATTAACCCTTCTAAAAGCTTCCCCATTACAGAAGTGAGGCTCACTGGTCTATAATTCCCCGGATTTGCTCTTGCTCCCTTTTTAAATATAGGTATCACATCAGCTTTTCTCCAGTGATCTGGTAGAGACCCTGTGTTGAGTGAATCTTGAAAAATTAAATATAATGGTTTGGCTATTACAGAACCCAGTTCCCTTAGTACCCTTGGATGTATTCCATCAGGACCCGGGGCATTATTAACATTTATTTTTTATATATATACACAGGTGTTCCCGGGGTTAAGGATTCCTTACAACATTTTCAAGTCGGCTTTGTATGGAAGTCAGATCCCTGATGATGAATAATAATAATAACAACAGTTACCTTAATGAATCAAGTAATTTTAATATGTCACAGTCATGGGTGTAGGAGCCAAAGAAAATCTGGTGGGGGGATACTGCAGATAGTATAAAAATACCACACAACTGCTTCTCTACACATAAACACACCCATCTGGGGGGGGGGGGAGTTGTCCCCCTCGTCCATCCCCAGTACCTACACTCATGCATAGAGTTCACATATACTTTGTTTGATTTATATGCAGTTGAGAAAAAAAAATTCTGTATGCAATGTTTCTTCAGAATTTAATTCTACATCAAACTAATATTTGAATTAATTTTGAAATCATTTTGCAAATGATACAATACTAACAGCCCAATTAAATTCAAAGACTGTATGTGCAACGTGAAGCTCGCAACGGTTGCAGGCTTGAAATTTGGCTGAGTTACTGTGCTATTAAATTCAAACGGGCTGCGAGTTACAAGCTTGAGACACAAACCGGTAAACCATCTGCAGAATGTTGGAAGCGAGTGATCCATTAGTCATACCCGTAGTTACAGGTTTAGATCGAGCCAGTGGAAACAGACATCATCATTATTGCGTCACAGGGAAATGGAGGATAGATTTCAAAGTCTTACGGGGTTCAATTACGAGTTACGATCGGACTCACATTCCAGATATAATGCTGTATTAATAAAGCCATAATTATGATATTCTATTACATGCGAGTTACAGTATATGTACAGTGATTGCCGGGATTGATATAACACAACAAATAAACATGAAATTAAGTATTTGTCAGAGCCGATTTGCAAGCTTGGGAATGTTGTGCTATTAATTCTAAGACCTAACAGCACTTTAACTTTTAATAAAAGTACAGTAAGGTGGTGATATTTGCATTGAAAGTGCTAAGGATTGGACTTTACCCCCTTCCTCTCTATCACTCATTTTCCTATGGGCTCCATTTGCGTGTTATGGGGTTGAATGCAAGTGAAATTCATTGCAATTTAATAGCTTGATTGTAGCGGTTAAGGGCTTGAGAGAACAAAGGATTTGCGGCCGCGAAGTTCCACGTTCCACATCCTGTAGGCTTTTTTCGCTCCAAACCCGCTGACTGGCAGCAGCTTACTTTACTGGGCTAATTTAATAGCAGTTAGTCTTACTTTCTACATTACGAGCTACGGTTTAACACGTGGGGGGAATTTAATGGGTCTGTAAGTGGTACAAAGTATTTTCTAATAAAGTGAGAATGAATCTGTGTTTGATAGTTACTGGAATAGACATGTGGCTTATTGAGAAATTAAATATTAAACTCAGTGTATTAACTGTGTTTACACTTTGTTTTATAAATGTAGTTATATCTCTGCATATTTTATAAAGTCATTTTTATTTCATTACATAAAATCAAAAACATATTTGGGGCAAATAGATGGGCTTTAATGTTTAAAAAAAAATATTTGAATTAAATAAAAAATAAATATTAACAAAAGATTAAGGCATAATTAAGGCTTTGAATTCAGAACATACAGTTCTAAAAGCAGAGGCCTTTACCACTGCTCTGCACAAAAAGTAATGAGTAAAAATAAATAAAATGAAAAATACAACCAGGGTGAGAGTTACAGCCTGAACTTCGCCATCTTTGCAGATTCTTATGGACAAGCTATATTGGCTAAGCAAGTAGAAATAAAATAATATGTTATCAAAGTCAATTCTTGATCAATTTAAACAACGTTCTCCTTATGTTTTCCCCAGATGGTGATTATCTTATGGTGCAGAGTGTGTATGATACCTGGAGCGTCCCTTTAAAGAAAATATAATTACCGGTATGTCACAGCATTCTAAATAGAATTTTCAACACTCTCATTGTGGTTGTAATTGCCATCTTTATTGAATTCATGCATAAAATAATAGTGTATATTGCATTTAAAAACCTGCAAATGTGCTGGAAAACCCTAAAGAGCCCTTGAAAGTAATTTCATCTCAAAGCAAATTAAAATGAATTCATGCTACATCAACCAGTCAACCACTATAGAAAAAATGAGGCAACTATAGATGGTTCTCTGTAGTAACTGGTTTGCTTTGTGTACAGTGAAACACACTGGTACTAGGCAGCATATTTCCTGGTGTGCGTATCGGTTCAATAAGCAATTGTTTCTTGTTCATACCTGTGATACTATAATGTCCTGGCCGTTACCCAACAAAACTTGTTTGCAGAAGCTTGCAGCCAAGAAAATACTTCATAGTCTATGGATAGCAAAGATGTTTTGGCAGTGGCAGTATCTTCAACACCCAAAAGCTGAGTGGTCTGTTGAGACTTCTAAAAAAAAAGATGTACTTGTATTTTACCAACTCAAGTGCCATTGTATATGTATTTACAAAATCTAATTTTTTTTAAATATAACTATGACGCTGACTTATTTTCCTGTAGCCCTTGGTTTATAACAGGACTTAGTTTCTGAAGGAACTGTTTCGACATAAAACTGTGTAAAAAAATCTACTCATATAGTCAATGGGAAATCAATGAGTTATGTTCCTAGCCCCACTTAGAACCGATATACGTATGTAATATTATTATTAAAGCTCTGGAATGAGTGCTATAAGTGTAGAAACATTTTTTTATTAATATAAATTAATTAAATGTAATACTGCATAAAATAAACAAATAATTTCCATTTTAAAGATAGAAGTATTGGTGGAAGTTTCACGTGAATGTCTTCTTTATTCTTGACATAAAGATCCATGACATCTAATCACAGTGGGAACATTTGACCCTGGAGGTGAACATCCTGATAAACCCATCTTTTTTTAGTATCTTTCCTTGTTTTCGTTCTTTGTCTTCATTCTTTAAATGTTATGCGGCCTGTTAATTTGTTGAGGTTTTGTACCTAGAGTTAAGTTGTCTTTTTGTCAGTGTCGCCCGTCCGGTGATTTACCCTTTATAAGTTTTTAGAACATCCATTGTTTTCCATTTGATGATTGTTGTTCCCCTCAAAAAACTTTTAAGAAGTATTTCAGAAATATTATTTAAATACAGCTTCTAGTGTGGTTTTATTTTTGACAGTGAAGGAAGTAATTTATTTCTTCTACGCCCAAATATTCATATAAATTACATAATTTTTATAATTATGTTATCAGTGGCACAGCAAACATTTTCCCAGCACTCAAGTTCTATTTTTCTTTTCAAATACATTCCCTTACAATAATGTAACTAATTATGCAAAGTCACAGGGTCTAAGGAGTTTTGCCAAGAGACCTAATATCACGTCTGAGGTGATAAGGCTTTAAAAACTATTTTTTTTTTATTGCTAACCTTGCTTTTTTTCTCTTATTTGCAACTCAAAATACTTTTTTCAGCTATTCCTGTTACAGCATGCCAAAAGATGAAATCTCATATAAGTAAAGTAAACTGTGACAAACAAGACAAAATGGAATCCACTCCAAAAATAATAGCAAGTCATAGAAATCTGAAAAAACACAAATCAGTCTTTCCTGAGAGGTATAAGCAACTCACATTATTAAAGAACCATTATATGTTGAAAAGTATTAGCCCGATTCAATTGCAAGCCCACATCCCTTGGGATCATAGCCATATGTCTGCAGGTGTGCTGTGGGCTCCCGGTCGACTCTATTAAATCAAAGGAGCCCTCAAGTTACAGGCCCAAAGCCGACTCCGTAAACCATGCACTGGTTCATAGCAGTTCAGAGCGGGAATATGATCAATTAAGCAAGACCTTAACCTCCCATTTCAAGACAGCCAATAGAAATGGAGACCGTCATCATTACGCCAGTAAAACATGGAGGTTATATGTCAATGAATTAGGTTTGGGGATCAGATATGCGATGGGACTCGCAATCCCTCAAAATACAGAATTATGAAAATTAATGTCAATATTGTTTTAGTCCATATGGGTGGCCTGATATGTAGCTTGAGACTGTTGTGCAATTAATTCTAATGTCTTTCATCACTTTCCCCATTATTTACAGTGCAGTATTGAGTTTTTTATTTGCATTTACAGTGCTACGAATAGGTGTTTAATCCCCTTGCGGGTCCTCTCTAGCACTCATAGGATTTTCTCCTTCATTTGCTGTTTACGAGTGTGAAACCAAACAGCTAATTTTGCTGACTGTTGGTTCTTGAATTCTTTGGTGAAGGGTTTGCAGTTTATCTTAAATGTAAAAGGAAGGCAAGATGGAACTTTCTATGCACCAACAGTCATTTTTTTTTTTTTTCCGCTGATCTGGATTTACTTCAAATCTTATACAGCTTTTAATTTGTTTCACAAATATTTGAAGTTTTTCCTAAACCACAACTGTGCTTTAAAATATGCTTTAGACTGCTTCTGAGTATAAGTCATACAGTAATTCCTAACTATCTCTCTGTTTTGGAGGGATAGTGTCTCTTAGTGCCTCTTTTCATAGAAAATCCTTCTCTACCCAAATGTCCCTCTTTTAAACAGACGGTACAAATATTTCTCCTAAACTTGAACCCCTCTTTTACTGCTATTTTCTTCAAGATCCTACTAGAGAGATGACATGAGTGTCTAGAGTTATTGCTGCATATGAATATTAAGCATAGACACCTCTATTAATTTGATATGGAAGTTTTCTGCATTTTAATAGGTATATAATATGCTTGTGTATCTAATTACGTTTATGTACTTTATTTTATTAAGAAGTGCTTATAAGTGCTGCTTTTATTGCCTTAAATCAAACAAACAGCCCCTGTATAGTCCTGCCCACTACTGTGTGTGGGTAGATACAGTCTATTTAGGGCTGAATGTGCAGTGTAGTGTCATAGCCAATCAGGGATCACATCCCAGCCGCATGTTGCAGAATGTTGCTGACAGATGGTGACTGATTGGGTAATAGCAGACAATGCACAGTCAGTAATACACAGTGTATCTTCATGAACTGCAGAGGGCATAACCAAGCTGGCAATATTTGTTTGATTTTAGGCGGTAAAAAGAGAACCTAAAGTACATAAAAGTTAATAGATACACAGGTATATTGCATACCTAATAAAATCCAGAAACCTTCCATATTCCTTTAAATATAGGCAGAGAAAAATGCTATCCTTGGTGCTCCCACTTAATCACTTGAAATGTTGGGATTATTCTAAAGCAAAAAGTCAATTATAGCCTGTAGCTTTAATCTGAGCATGACAAGGACAGTCTAAACCCAAATGGTTGTTTTTCTGATGTCAATTTCTATGTTTCTCTGTTAATGCGCAATAATTATGCATAGCATATGTAGAGTTAGTCTACAGATGTCTTTGTCTTTAAACTTCAATGGAAAGCTTGGCTCTGTAGTTCAGAGAACTGAAACCCCGGATAACATTTACAGCTTCATTAATCACAGTTACCCATCTATAATTCAGCTATTAATCTGCACAATTACAGAATAACCTTCCAAAGATTTCATCATGTTGAGGTTAATAGAAAAAAAAGTGCATGTCCTTTAGTGTAATATTGATTGACTTGTGTGGATCTGAACTTGAAAGATTCATTGCTATACAGAAAAAAACAAAGAAGGTACATTTCTGTGTAAACAATGAAGCTGGTGTGGAAAACAAAATGTTTCTAGTTCTATTTATATATCACAGAAATGTAACAGCAGTGTCTCTTTCCACCAAATTGGAGTCAGAATCAGTGGTTTATTTCTGCCTATCCTAGGGCAACACATATTCAAGGGGTTGTAGGTTGTCTCAAGTTTCCAATGCAGTGTCATGGAATAGTATGTGCACATGCACAGAAATATATATATGCTGTGACATTCCTGTCTGTTAGTATACTTGATATATTATGATGTACTTTATGTATGCATAAACGCACATGATAACACTTCTGATATATATATATATATACTAGCGACTTACCCATCAAAAAATGATGGCAATGAAATTGTAAGGTAGCTAATGCTGTTTGGTGTGTAATAATGATATAATACATTAATAAATGAATATACTTTACCTATTTTGAAGGTAGTTGGTGTGTCGTGTTGTAGGGGTTGCAACGTAAAGTTTGCGAGGGTCGCAGTTGCTGGGAAGGAGCGCCTTCGGCACTCCATGCCAGCAGCTGAGGCCCTCTCCCGCAGCCCTCGCCTCGCGCCCGCAGCCCTCGCTTCGCGAAGGCCTCAGTTGCTGGCATGGAGCGCCGAAGGCCCTTGCCTCGCCCGTAGCCCTCGCTTCCTGAGGGCCTCAGTTGCTGGCATGGAGCGCCTTCGGCGAGCCCGCAAGCGTGAGCAACGGCACGTATGCTCACAACTATATATGTGATATATATATATATATATATATATATATATATATACTGTATATACTCGAGTATAAGCCAAGTTTTTCAGCCCTTTTTTTAAGGCTGAAAAAGCCCCCACAGGCTTATACTCAAGTCACCCTGCTCCTGCTGCTCTCTACCTCCCCTGTGTCTCTCCCCCCCTCCCCTCTGTCTCTTCCCCCCTCTCCCTCCCCTGTGTCTCCTTCCCTCCCTCTCCCTCGTGTCTCCTTCCCTCCCCATCCCCCACCATCTTCCTCATCCTCCCGTCTCATCACTTCCCCCCTCTCCAATTACCACCCCCCTCTCCCTTTCCCCTCACTTACCTTCATCAGCTGATCCTCTGTGCGTCTTCCGGCTGTGTCGGGACCCGGTATATGCTAAGGACGTGATGCGCTTTTGACGTTGAGCAGCTGTTAAAGGTAAGTGAGGGAAAAGGGAGGGAGGGGGGTAATTGGAGACGGGGGGAAGTGATTAGAAAGGAGGATGAGGAGGATGAGTCCGGACCCGGCATATGCTAATGAAGTGACGCGCATGTGACGACACGTCATTAGCATGTGCCAGGTCCCGACACAGCCAGAGGAGCAGCTGATCAAGGTAAGTGGGGGGAAAGGGAGAGAGGGGTAATTGGAGAGGGGGGAAGTGATGAGGAAGGAGGATGAGGAGGGAGGATGAGGAGGGAGGATGAGGAGGATGATAAGGGAGCGGGAGGGAAAGAGACACAAGAGGGTGGGAATGAGACACAGGGGAGGGAGAGGGGGAAGAGACACGGGGGAGGGAGAGGGGGACACAAGAAAGGGTCACAGATGGGAGGTAGAGGGGGGACACAAGAAAAGGGCACAGAGTGGAGGGAGAGGGGGGACACAAGAAACAGGCACAGAGGGCACTCAAGAGAGGGATACAGAGGGCACAAGAGAGACATGGGGCAGCGCATTTCCCATCCTCGGCTTATACTCAAGTCACTAAGTTTTCCCAGTATTTTGGGTAAAATAGGTGCCTCGGCTTATACTTGCTTATAGTCGAGTATATGCGGTATATATAATGTGTGTGTGTGTGTGGTAGAGTAAGAACTAACACATGGGGTGCATAAATTTGAAAGACAAAAGGTAGAGAGTAGCTGAAAGTGCCTTGGACGAGAGCCCAGATTCAAGAGCAGAAAAAAAATACAGAGCTGGTCAAAGGTCAGGTGCTAGCTGCAAGTATTATTGTTTAGGTTACTTGTACAAGGTGGGAGAAAGCCTAATACAGTAGACTCCCAGTTAACCGGAACCCAAGCAACCAGAACTCTCAAGCAACCAGAAAAAACCTGACATACTCTTAAACAGAAAATGGAAGTGCTTGACCAAAAAATACTTTTTTTATATTTAAACTGTGTTTCCTTAAGTGAAGTTTGTCTTTATTTGCCTTAATGTAATTTTAATTACTGTATTTCATTATTAATATCAATTTAATACAGAGTTTATGGTATAGTATGGGGTATAGTACAGTAATTGTTAGGTATCTTTTAAAAGTAACTTTCCAGGAACCAGAAACTACATTTATCCAGCATCTACCAATTCCTATGGCTGCCGGTTAACTGAGAGTCTACTGTATAAATAACAATGGTTCCGGTTAATGTTTTAATAAGATGTTACACATTCATTTGTACCAATGTGCTTTTCCTCATAGGCCTGCCACACCACTAATTCCTTTGTTTAGTACTTTACCTCTGTCATTGAAGTCAAAAGCTGAATACTCCATGACGGCAGCAACCACCAAATTACATTTATAATTTGTTTGAAAATGCCATATGTATCCCAGCAACCTTTTACCACCAAAACCTTTTGAAAAGGTTCTACACTGCTCTGTCTTCAACGGGTTATATTATGTTGGGGTTTACTATAACATGATCCGCTTGCCAAGGATCCCAAATTGAATGTAACATTTGGTTTGTGTGGTTAGCTACATGAGCTTCATTGTACAGTAGTTCACTTATGGTGAAAAGAGCAGACCTTCTAGAGCCACAGACTATTTTTGGTGATAGACATTTTATTAAATCTAATACTGGACAAGTACATGTCCAAACTTCCTAAAACTCTGGACAGATCCTCCATATATGCCAAATGGTGCTTACTTCAGTCCAGCCCTTTGTTGAAGCAGATTCAGTCATGAATATATACATCAATCTCTGTTGCACCTTTTTGTTTAGGGTCAGAACATGTTCTCAAACTAAATGTCCACTAATTGCCGATTTAAATCTGGGTTCAACATAGTCGTGTGTCTTTCATAGTACTATTGCTCTCTAACAAATTAATTTGGAGAGATTTTCAGCATTAAATTGCGATTTGGCAAATTTAAAAGGGCTCTATTTAAGCACATAGCATATTTTTTTAAAGAAGTTTTTAGTTTGTGAACTTCTATCCAAAAGCAAGGTCTTCCCTAATTAAAAACTTCTGTAAAAAAATATGCTATGTGCTTAAATAGAGCCCTTTTAAATTTGCCGAATCACAATTTAATAAGGCTGTTTATGTTTATCCTAGAGGGCGGAAAAATAATTGATTATCTGGAACATCAGTAATGTATAAAGCAATGAAAGACAATTCTACACATTTTTTTTGTAAAAGTACTAATTTCTGCAACACTTATGATATGTTCCCTATGTACCAAGGGACAATCAGTTATTTTACTTATGCTGCTGTACTTGCATAAATGAATTCATAGGTAGCTCAAACAATATTGTGCATGTTTTGCCATATCTGATGCAGTATGTTAATTTGCATATTTCCAATTTCTCATTTATTCTTGGCAACTCAAGTGTGCCATAACGACATTATGACAATAGTCTAAGTTGTCATGAAATGCTCTTCAGCTACCTTAGGATACCACCCAGTGGCAATCAATACAAAACTTTTTCTCAAGTTTCAGTTACTCCAAACATGGACAATGGGCCTCTTTAATCGGTATACAGAAACTGATAAAAAGGGAAACAAAAGTTTCAAGTTTGAAATTAATGTAAAAACCTAGCTTCAGGTCTGTGCACATTTCAGCACATACTGTACATTTTGTAGAATGGTTAAAATCTCCCATAACCTACAGTGTACTCTTCTCCATTTATTAATGTACCAGCTGAGTATCTCACATGCATTAAGATATGTCAAATATCTGTAATGGTAATAATTTAAATCCTATTTTCTAAAGAGTTGTGAGTCTTGATAAGAAGACAAATTTTATTTTTTTCAGTTTGGAAGATGAAAGCTAACATCTTCAAATTCAACCAGTCATTCTGAGTTACTAAATCCTTTTACTAAAATACATTGCGTCTATATTTTCTTGCAGTGAATGGGTTAAATAAAATCAAGGAATAAAGCTTTTATGCAGATACAGCATGTGTAATACTGATATCATTAGTTTGGGCTACTACTAAAAATAATTTACATAGAAAAAAACATTCAGTGAAATCATTGTCTATTTATAGAAGCAGCAAGATAATATTTCAGCACAGACTGATATAGCTTCAGTAACATAAAACAAATGCATATGCTAATGCCAACCTGTTTATGTGGTCAAATGGGCATTACAAATATACTCAGAATTGATTGTTGGAAATTGCAGAGAAACATATACTCATAATTCATTCTATATTTCAATACATGAATGTAGAAGCTCAAGAATATTGTATGAATTTACTATTTTGATGAAATCTGAATGGCTTTCCACAACATTTATTAAACATGGGCTCTATTTAATTCCAAGCCCAAAATTGCCTCTAGCCCTTAATTTTGGCTGTGGGCGGCATTTTTAGACACATTCAATTGTCTCTAACTCACAACTGCCCTCTCACAGCCTCCACACGGAAACCATGCACATGTAAATAGGATTTCAAGGGCGGTAATCATATGACATGACAATATTTAAGCAAGCCTGTAATTTACTTCTTAGACACAGCCAATAGTAAATGAGTCCATCATGACATCCGTGAAACATGGAGTTTATACTGTTTCAGTGCATGCGGGTTCCATGATATTTATTAACCCCTAAAATCCCAGGATCCATTTCACACAAAAAAACATTTAAAAAAAAAAAAATTTAATTGCATATTTGTGGGCTTGAGATTATTGCACAATAAATTCTAATATATTTATATGCCTTCCTGTGCTTTTAAAGTACATTGGTGTATTTTAAATTGCTGCTGCAGCTGGGATAAGTGTTTGAAAAAGCCCTTGTGAGTCCTATTCAGTACTCATAACATATCTGACAGAAATTTTATACATTGTAGCAGACTTAATTTGCGAGCTAGAGCTACGGGTCTAATAGAATATTGATTTTGTGTAACTTTAATTATTTAGCGCTTGTAAATCCTGAGCTGCGCTAAAACAAATGGAGTTCTAAGGCTGGTTTTGCTGCTTTGGCTGGCCTGTAGTGATTGTGTGTGGGAATTCGCAATTGGAAAGTGAGTAGCTAATTGTAGCCAATTGAATATCTTTAACATTTATGCAGTGCTTTACAAGCTCAGGTAATTGTGATTTGGCTAGTTGAGTGGGGCCCCATGCTACTCTCCAGCAAGTCCATGGTATATATATTTAAGAAAAAAATCTGATATTAAAAAGCCCATTATATTGTTTTGTTAAAATAACCCTATCAAATTGCACTCATAGATATTAACCAAAGGTTTTCAGCATTGTTTTTAAAACTTACTTACTGAAAAGTTTATAATAACTATAATATTTGATTCACACTGATAGCACAAGCTGTTGACTTGGATCAGAAATAAGTTTGTTTCATACAGAATTTTTAGACATTCTCAGCATTTCTTCCCATTTGAGAGAGTAACTGCTCATTTTTTTTCTCCTTTTTTAATATCCTTGTACTATAGTACTAAAGAATGAATTATCACATAAGCACAATTATAAGCATATAAGAACATGTTTAAAGCGGGCAAAACCCTTTCAAGACCAATAAACTCAGATCCAAAATTTTACCAATATTAGGAATTATTTCCAGACTGCAATATAGGATAATACCGTGCCTTGCAAAAGTATTCACCTCCCTTTACTTTTTACCTATTTTGTTACATTACAGCCTTAAATTCAATGTTTTGTTAATCTGAATTTTATGTGATGGATCAGAACACAATAGTCTAAGTTGGTGAAGTGAAATGAGAAAAGTATATACATAAAATGATTTTAAAGAAATAGAAAACAGAATATTGTCATGTGCGTATGTATTCACCCCCTTGTTATGAAGCCCATAAAAAGCTTTGGTGCAACCAACTACCTTCAGAAGTCACATAATTAGTTAAACGATGTCCACCTGTGTGCAATTTAAGTGTCACATGATCTGTCATTACATATACACACCATTTTTTGAAAGGCCCCTCAGAGGCTGCAGCACCTAAGTAAGAGGCACCACTAACCAAACACTGCCATGAAGACCAAGGAACTCTCCAAACAAGTAAGGGTCAATGTTGTTGAGAAGTACAAGACAGGGTTAGGTTATAAAAAAATATCCAAATCTTTGATGATCCCCAGGAGCCCAATTAAATCTATCATAACCAAATGGAAAGAACATGGCACAACAGCAAACCTGCAAAGAGACGGCCGCCAACCAAAACTCACGGACCGGGCAAGGAGGGCATTAATCAGAGAGGCAGCATAGAGAACTAAGATAACCCTGGATGAGCTGCAGAGCTCCACAGTGGAGACTGGAGTATCTGTACATAGGACGACAACAAGCCACACGCTCCATAGAGTTGGTCTTTATGTCAGAGTGGCCAGAAGAAAGCCATTACTTTCAGCAAAAAACGAAATGGCACGTTTTGAGTTTGCGAATAGGCATGTGGGAGACTCCCAAAATGTATGGAGGAAGGTGCTCTGGTCTGATGAGACTAAAATGTAATTTTCGTCCATCAAAGAAAAGGCTATGTCTGGCGCAAACCCAACACATCACATCACCCACAGAACACCATCCCCACAGTAAAACATGGTGGCAGCATCATGCTGTGGGGATGTTGAGGGAAAGATGGATGATGCTAAACACAGGGATATTCTTGAGCAAAACCTGTACTACTCTGTGCGTGATTTGAGGCTAAGAGGGAGTTTACCTTCCAGCAGGACAATTACCCCAAACACCCTGCTAAAACAACAGTTGGGTGGTTTACGGGGAAACATATAAATGTGTTGGAATGGCCTAGTCAAAGCCCAGACCTCAATCCAATAGCAAATCTGTGGTCAGACTTAAGGATTGCTGTTCACAAGCACAAACCATCCAACTTGAAGGAGATGGAGCAGTTTTGCAAGGAGGAATGGGCAAAAATACCAGTGGTAAAATGTGGCAAGGTCACAGAAACTTATCCAAAGCGACTTGGAGCTTTGATTACCAAAAGGTGGCTCTACAAAGTATTGACTTTAGGGGGGTAAATAGTTATGTTGTCCTATTTGTTGTTCGCTTCACAATAAAAAAAAAACATCTTCAAAGTTATGGGCATGTTCTGTAAATTAAATGATGCAAATCCTCAAACAATCCATGTTAATTCCAGGTTGTGAGGCACCAAAACACAAAAGTGCCAAGGGGGATGAATACTTTTGCAAGGCACTGTGTTATATTGCCAAAGTATACAGTCATTTATAGACATATGTTTTACTCCTTAACTTAGGCAGCCTAGCAACACACCACAAAAATACAGAGCCATGGAGGGCTTTCCTAGGATCATGAATGTGAGCAGATCACAGATCATTAGCAATGGGGAAATTAAAACTGTACCTTTATTCATTTTATTTAAAATACTCAATAAATAAATAACTATCAATTTAACTTCCCAGCAATAGGTAAAATAAAATAATAATAATAATAATAATAATAATAATAATAATAATAATGCCCTAGTAATAAGCTGGCAATGACCTCTAAAGCAACTTCCTGCCTGTAAGGCAGCCCTTATGGCATGCCCCAACACTGACGTAAAAAAACCTAGCCAACAAATAGGCTAATTCACTAATGGGAGAAAAAGGCGAGCCATAAGCACACTCCATACATATAGCCATTTGAAAGCTCTATAATATAACTGTTGTGAGACAAATATTTTAATATAATATCTTAAGCTATGAAGCCTGCACATTAATAAGTTAGATTAAAGTGGGGCACTGAATTGTGCATAAAATAGGAAACTTACCTCATTTGATGTGCTGAATACCAGTACCAATTAAACATGTGACAACTCCAAAGAACTAGGGATAAATAGTGCACACGCGCACCATAAACCATACTATGTGCTCCAACTCAGACTAAAGAACCCAACGCACATTTTGTCAGTATCTCTGACATCATCAGGGAGTGCCTCATGCCGCCTTTGAATAGAAAGGTAAGATGACGCTCTTTACTGTGATTGGATAAAGACAAACTCCAATCAGACATTATAAAGAGAGTAATACTAAGTAAATAAACAAAGTTAAAAGTGAAATTGAAAGTAAAGCTACACTGGACTCAACATAAGAAAACAAAGACTGTATCAAAATGAATGAATAGGGCAATCTTGAAAAGTGTCCAGTTGAACAATAAAGGAATTCATTTAAATGACCATAATATAGAATATTAGAATATCTATTGGAAAAGTTTATATATCTACATTGTTGAAAACCTTTTACAACCTATTAGTTATTTGATCATTGGGTACCAATACAAAATAGTAGATTCAGAATTTGATATAAATAAATGATAACTAGAATATTACAGCAGGCATATTAACAATATCATAAAGGTATATATGAACATTAATGAACACCATGGACCTTCATTAAATTACAATAACTAGTGAAATTTATAATTGTAAGTGCAATACCCATATATAAATAATGATAGTGGGCTTATTTACTGGCTCATTTATTCATTCAATAAAGAATGCACTCACATTGTCATTAGTTGATAAAGTAGAAACAAATTCTCACTTTTACCATTAATTGACATAACTATATACATACAGGGAGGAAGGCTGACAAATACTGAGCTATTTAAACTAAGATAAACATACTAATAAATAAACATAGCCCTATAAGCTTATTTGACTAAGCTTTAGTACTTACAAAAAAGCTCTAAATGAAAACCCCTCATTAAGGCCCACTGGGGCCTGTGCCTTTAACTTGTAAATAAATTTGCTTTTAATCTGTAATAGAATCTTATCAATGTCACCTTTTCTCTGTCCTACTTTTTGGCCCTATCTATTGCAGAAAAGTCAAAGTTTTTATTGTGACGATGCAGCATATGTCTCTCTATATAGTATCACTCTCCATTTGGATGCTGTATATATGTTCCCACATCAGTCTACAAAACTGCCTTGATTCACTTTTTTGCAGTCACGTTGCCACATAAATGACACCAATTGAAGAGCAGTTTTATGTGAAATTCATTTTCATATATTGGATGCACAAATGATTTCCTTTTGGCGATTTAAGAGCATTCTGCACAATGCCCACACCTAAAGCATCATTTTCGAGTTTATAATCAAACAATGTTGTTTGTGTCTTCTTGGCCTGTCTTTCAAGCAGGGTGATTTCCTAAATCTGATTGCAGGTGTAGGTGAAATATATTTAGAGAGATCTTTGTCCAGTTTTGAAATATGTGCCTTCCTCTGGATCAATTAACAACTAATCTGCATATTGCAGATCAGAGGAGATCTTAAAAGGTTGAACTTGATAGACTAAAATTATTTTTTCAACCTCAATTACTATGTAACTATGTAAATATGCCAATGTTTGTTTAGCGTCAACAAGATGTTACAGTATGTGAAGACCTCTCTGATTTCATTTCTAGAGTCCACCTTGGTATTAAAATGTAACAGCTTTCTATTAGAGATGCCACTCTCTTGCATATATATTTAAGGAACCTATTACGGTATCACCTAGTCTTAAACCAATTTCGTAGGTTGTCTGCCTCAGATTTGAAGTCAGAGTCTTCCAAGCAATTCCGACATATCCGTAGATATTGGGCAATTAGGATGCCACATTTAAGTGGAGTAGGATGGTAGCTGGACCATTCCAATAACGAAAGCATCACAGATTATGCTTTTTCCATTTTCATCTCACCCAAACCAATTGTTTCCAATTTTATAACATTTTCAGCCACTTGTTACCTATTTCACTTGGTGTACATTGGGCCAAAGCCTGAGGAGTCCAATAAAATGCAAACCATTGCTATTGAAAATATCCCCCTCTCATGTAAATTGTAACCACCGCCTTTCCCCACTTTTTCCATCTTGCTTTACCGCCAATATAAAAACTTGAAAGAGTATCACGTCAACAATTATTATATAATAAAAAATTATATGGAAAAATAAATCGAAATTAATTCATAGATCTACAAAATGCCTACAAAGCTGCAGTGTTTTAAGTTATAAAATTAACAATGTTTCTTAAATATCAGATATTGTGAAAAAGGATGAAACATTGCCGAACAACCCATTCATCTTTCTGAAAAAAGACTTTTAAATATCTGCTGATCCTTGTATTATGTGAATTGTTAATTAATCCAGAGGAAGGCAACAAAACCTATTGACATTGGCAAATGGCAATTATATCATTTGTTGTGGAAAAAAATGGCAATGGGATCATTCCTTGTATCAATATATAGTCTACCTCTTATAGTTAACCAACATAACCTTGAACATCATTTTCATTCATAGATTCAAACCTTTTTAAAGTTATTTATTGAATTTACTGACACATAATCCTTTAGTAGAGAGTTCCACAATCAGACTGCCCAAACCGTGAAAAAACATTTTATTTGTTTAAGGTAAACTATTTGTTCTATTAAGGCGCAAAATCTTATACACCTCTTGTGATGACCACTACGTCAATGTTATTGTTGTCCTTGATAGCAGAGATGGACTCAAACCAGTATCTATAAATAATCAGGACAACCGCAGGAGTACAGGAACCACTAGCAGAGTAGCATAATTACTGGATGTAACTCTTACTTAAAGGGACAGTTACCTCATTAGAAATGTTGATTTTGTTCCTCTATTTTATTTTTATTATGGAAAAAAATGTTTACAATGCTTTTGTTTATTTACCTGATGCATTCCACCCCACAGCTCCCACCTACTCCTTTGCAAAAAGGTGTGTGTGATGCAGCCTATCACTGCCTCACTCTGCGCAGTGTGCTTTAGTTCTGTCAATCGGATACTTCTCCACATGGAAGAATCTGAAGAGCTCTGTGTGTGGGCTGCTGGGAGTTGTAGTTATACAGCTTGCCTTAAGCAATGTTTTTCCCAGCATGCACTTTATTATTATTATTAAAAAAAGTTTGTTTACAAAGTGCCACACATATTGCTCTTAGCATTACAGTTAAAATTTCATACAATTTCATACATACAGCCAAGTAAATGGTGTACATGGTCTGGATAGAGGGGTCTCTGTGTATAAGGATCTGCATATTACTACTTGTGACTTGTAGAGCTCTGTGCACGGTCTGCATAGAGGGGAATCTGTGTATAAGGATCTGCATATTACTTCTTGTGACTTGTGCATGCTTTATATAGAGGACTCTATGTATAAGGATCTGCATATTACTGCTTGTGACTTTTATAGATGTGTGCATGGTCTGGATAGAGGGATCTCCGTGTATAAGGATCTGTATATTACTGCTTGTGACTTGTATAGAGGTGTGCATGGTCTGGATAGAGAGTATCTGTGTATAAGGATCTGCATATTATTACTTGTGACTTGTATAGCTCTGTGCATGGTCTGCATATAGGGGAATCTGTGTATAATGATCTGCATATTAATTCTTGTGACTTGTGCATGCTTATATAGAGCACTGTGTATAAGGATTTGTATATTACTGCTGGTGACTTGTATAAAGCATGCACAAGTCACAAGCAGTAATATGCATGCTTTATATAGAGGACTCTGTGTGACTTGTATAGCTGTGTGCATTATCTGGATAGATGGGTCGCCGTGTATAAGGATCTGCATATTATTGCTTGTGACTTGTGCATGCTCTATATGGTGGACTCTGTGTATAAGGATCTGCATATTACTGCTCGTGACTTGTATAAAGCATGCATAAGTCACAAGCAGTAATATGCATGCTTTATATAGAAGACTCTGTATGACTTGTATAGCTGTGTGCATGGTCTGGATAAGAGGGGTCTCTGTGTATAAGGATCTGCATATTATTGCTTGGGACTTGTGCATGCTTTATATGGTGGACTCTGTGTATAAGGATCTGCATATTACTCTTGAGACTTGTACAGCTGTATGAATGCTTTATAGAGAGCACACTGTGTAAAAGGATCTGCATGCCATGTTTTAAAAAAACCTTATAAACCACAAGCTATAAAATAATTAAAGAGCTTTAATTATTGAACAGCTCTCAGTTTGTGACTTGTCATAGACTTGCATGGGGGAAACTCCCCTGCAATCTAATTGGTTGAAGTAATTTAGGAAGAGGAGCACGATTCCCTCTGAGCTCTGAATCAGGCCGTAGGCAGGCAGAAAAAATGCAGACAGATACATACACCAAATTTAAAATCTGTGGTAGCAAAAAATGCACATATTTTGAAAATTCAAAAAGTATTTAATAATTGTTTTTGGAGATCTTTCCTGTGGCGTGGTCCAGATTGTACTGAATTAACTGGCCCTTTAAGCAGATGTAGCAGTATGAATCCCATTAATTATGATTATCCCTTCCCTCAAGAATGAGTACACCCATAAAGAACTGTTTATAAGTCACAAATCCAGCATTTTTATTCATATCAGTCACTCATCCCCATCACGTCACTCCCCTTAGCAAACCTTTCCTTTAGGCAATCCCAAGCCCCATTCTTCTGTCCATGAGGCCCACCTGTCAATCAAGTGAAGTCAGACTTTCTAATGACCCCCTCTCCCCAGGTACCTTGGCCTGGGTCAGTAAATTACTGATTACTCCTTTGTTCTGTGAGACAGAGCTAACTGGCTAATTAAGGAAGGAGGAGACTGTGTGGCTAGGGGCCTTTTGACTATGTATCCCAGCCCCCCCATTGAGATGAAAGCTCACCTGTGGTTAGAGATGGCAAGCCTATGTGACAAGCTCCCAAAGCAGCAACGACCATAAGTGACAAGGGAACAACACTGGGTAATTGGATTTTCACTTCCCACCTGAACCAAATTCCCTTGGCTCTATAAGTCTTGTAGCTGTCTCTCAGAACCCCTAGCTTCTGAGCCCTGTACCCTGGTAACCAAGAACTCGGACCGATTTCCCAGAAGATGCGGGCCATTGTCTTTATGGTATTTCTCAGGGGTAACCAAACCCCTTGATACCAAACAGAATAGGGCCACTGACCGTACATTCTGAGTTCCCCAGTTAACAACCATATGCAAAGAGTCCCTTTATCTCCTGGGGGCCCCAGTCTCAGGTCTCCTAAACCTCCTCCCTCATCCTGAGGGTGTCCTGCCTGTTGCCTGTCTTCCACTGTACAAACAGGACCCCTTGTGGAGGAGCCAGACTCCGAGGGAGGCTTAGCTGCAGGCCTGGGGGAGTAGAGCATGCAAGAAACAGGTAAGTTATAGATAGGAGACAGGGAAGAAAGGGGGATAATGAGAGAGGAGGGGAGTGAGAGACAGAAGAAAGGGGGAGAATGAGAGAAGAAGGGGAGAGGAGGATAGGAGGGAGAGAAGGAAAGAAGGAAAGAGGGTGAGAGAGAAGGAGAGGGAAGGGGGAGAAGGAGAGAGAAGGAGATGGATTGGGGAGAGAGAAGGAGGAGGAGAGGAGCATAGGGGGAGAGAAGGAAAGAGTATAAGAGAGAAGGAAACGGGAGGGGAGAATGAGAGAGAAGGAGCGAGGAGGGGGAAAATGAGAGAGGAGAGGGGGGAGAGAAGAAGAGGGAAGGGGGGGGAATGAGAGAGAAGGAGAGGGGGAGAGAGAAGGAGAGGGGGAGAGAGAAGGAGAGGGGGGAGAGAAGGGAAAAGGGGAGAGAAGGAAAGAGGGAGAGAGAGAAGGGGGAGAATGAGAGAGAAAAATAAAGATGGAGAATGAGAGAGAAGAAGAGGGGGAGAGAAGTAAAAAGTGGGAGAGGAGTGGGGAGGGGTAGAATGAGGGTGAAGGAGAGGGGCGAGATAGAAGGAGAGGGGCAAAAGAGAAGGAAAGAGGGGGAGAGAGAAGGAAAGATGGGGGAGAGAGAAGGAAAGAGGGGGAGAGAGAAGGAGAGGGGAGGAGGAGAAGGAGAGAGATGGAGAGAGAAGGAGAGGGTAGGGGGAGAAGGAGAGATAAGGAGAGGGTAGGGGAGAAGGAGAGAGAAGGAGAGGGTAGGGGAGGAGAGAGAAAAAGACGGGGAGAGATGGAGAAGGGAGGGGGAGAGTGTGAGAGAGAAGAAGAGGGGGAGAGAAGGAAAGAGGAAGAAAGAGGAGGGGGAGAATGAGAGAGAAGGGGAGTGGGAGAATGAGAGAGAAGGAGAGGGGGAGAGAAGGAAAGAGGGGGAGAGAGAAGGAGAAGAAGGAAAGAGGGTGAGAGAGAAGGAGAGGGAAGGGGGATAAGGAGAGAGAAGGAGATGGATTGGGGAGAGAGAAGGAGGAGGAGAGGAGCATAGGGGGAGAGAAGGAAAGAGTATAAGAGAGAAGGAAACGGGAGGGGAGAATGAGAGAGAAGGAGCGAGGAGGGTGAAAATGAGAGAGGAGAGGGGGGAGAGAAGGAAGAGAGGGAGAGAAGAAGAGGGGAGGGGGAGAATGAGAGAGAAGGAGAGGGGGAGAGAGAAGGAGAGGGGGGAGAGAAGGGAAAAGGGGAGAGAAGGAAAGAGGGAGAGAGAGGAGGGGGAGAATGAGAGAGAAAAATAAAGATGGAGAATGAGAGAGAAGGAGAGGGGGAGAGAAGTAAAAAGTGGGAGAGGAGTGGGGAGGGGTAGAATGAGAGTGAAGGAGAGGGGTGAGATAGAAGGAGAGGGGCAAGAGAGAAGGAAAGAGGGGGAGAGAAGGAAAGAGGGGGAGAGAAGGAAAGAGGGGGAGAGAGAAGAAAAGATGGGGGAGAGAGAAGGAAAGAGGGGGAGAGAGAAGGAGAGGGGAGGAGGAGAAGGAGAGAGAAGGAGAGAGAAGGAGAGGGTAGAGGGAGAAGGAGAGATAAGGAGAGGGTAGGGGAGAAGGAGAGAGAAGGAGAGGGTAGGGGAGGAGAGAGAAAAAGACGGAGAGAGATGGAGAAGGGAGGGGGAGATTGTGAGAGAGAAGAAGAGGGGGAGAGAAGAAAGAGGAAGAAAGAGGAGGGGGAGAATGAGAGAGAAGGGGAGCGGGAGAATGAGAGAGAAGGAGAGGGGGAGAGAAGGAAAGAGGGGGAGAGAGAAGGAGAAGAAGGAAAGAGGGGTAGAGAAGGAAAGAGGGAGAGAGAGGAGGGGGAGAATGAGAGAGAAGGGGAGAGGGAGAATGGGGAGAATGAGAGAGGAGACTGGGAGAGAAGAAAAGACTGGGAGAGAAGGAAAGAGGGCCCTCCATTTACTAGCTCCACCACTGTATCACACAGTTATAATAACACATGCCATCAATGCAACAATAATTAAGGAATGTGTTGCCCTAATAGACTTTCTTCAATGTTTATAGAGTCTGAGTTTCATCAGTATATTGAAGAATCATATAGTTAAAAACCTCATAGGATTCCTCATCAGGTTTACAAAACTACAATTATGCAAGCATGCCCAACAAATTGATCTATCTATAGATAAAAGTTGTGCAGTAAGAGGCAAGGCATTTTTGGAGTAAAGTAATGAGATAGACCAGGGCTGCTTACATATAATCAGGCTAATAAAATAAATGGTCCCCTGCCACCATTTTGACATCTATAGTGCATTAAGGAAAGAAGAAAATAAATATTTAATTTAATCACACAGAGAGAGATGGATGAATATTTAGAGTATTGAAGTACATAGTGATACTTTATTTATATTATTTAACAATCATTTTAATTAGAGGGATAATCTTTCAAGAGGTACATCTCTCAAAAGCTTGTCACTCGAAAATGTTTGTCCAATAGAAAGGTATCACTATATACTGCGACACAAAATATTCTTATCTAGTTTACTTGACACTCATGGCTACCTGACTCTTTATATATTTAATGGATTGGTATAAAATAGATACAATTGATTTTGGGGATGACACTAAAAAATTTTATTTAATTACAGAAACACAAATAAATGCATTACTGAAGTCCAATGAGGTGTATTTAAGGTTGCAGTTATGCATGGAGAACCGCAGGTAGGTTTGGTATAATTTATTTTAATAAATTAATTATGCATGCAGTAGATTACCAGAGATCCGCAATGGCACTGCTTGGACACGGGGGGGTAGTACTATGGGTCCTTAACATCATATCAGCGTATAACACGCACACATCATTTGCCCCCTATTCCTTCTCATTAGCAGATATATGGTGTGTGAGGCAGAGAACGGTGGCATATTAATGAAGATGTTTGTGAGATGTTAATTTGTGTTAAAGCAAAAGTGTATATGTTTCTGCTCGCCTTATGTTGAACAGAAATATAAATGTATTTATAAGAAAAATATATATGTACCGTATTTATCGGCGTATAACACGCACCGGCGTATAACACGCACCTCATTTTAAGGAAATTTCAGGAAAAAAACCTTAAATTTCAAATAAAGAACTTTGAAGCAAAATAAGGGTAGCTCAGAACTTTCTTTTATTAATATTATTATAAGGTAAATAACGTAAAATGACAGTAAAAGCAACTGTTTTAACAAAGAAACTTGGATATTATATGTTTTTATATCGCTGCTTCTCCTCAACCCCCTCCTCAACCCCCCATCCTCAACCCCCTCCTCAACCTTAACCCCCCTCCTCAACCTCCCTCCTCATCCTCAACCTCCCTCCTCATCCTCAACCCCCTCCTAAACCTCCCTCCTCATCCTCCCTCCTCAACCCCCCATCCTCAACCCCCTCCTCAAACCCCCTCCTCAATCCCCCATCCTCATCCTCCTTCCTAAACCCCCCTGTCATCAACCCCCTCCTCAACTCCTCTCCTCATCATCAACATCCCTCCTCAACCCCCTCCTCAACTCCCCTCCTCATCGTCAACCTCCCTCCTCAACCTCAACCCCCTCCTCAACCCCCTCCTCAACCTCCCTCCTCAAACCCCCTCCTCAACCCACTCATCCTCATCCTCCTTCCTCAACCCCCTATCCTCAACCCCCTCCTCAACCCCCCTCCTAATCCTCAACCTCCATCCTCATCCCCCCTCCTCAACGCCCCTCCTCATCCTCAACCCCCTCCTCAACCTCCCTCCTCAAACCTCCTCCTCAACCCCCCTATCCTCATCCTCCTTCCTCAACCCCCTATCCTCAACCCCCTCCTCATCCTCAACCTCCCTCCTCATCCTCAACCTCCCTCCTCATCCCCCCTCCTCATCCTCAACCCCCTCCTCAACCCCCCCATCCTCATCCTCCTTCCTCAACCCCCTATCCTCAACCCCCTCCTCAACCCCCCTCCTCATCCTCAACCTCCCTCCTCATCCTCAACCTCCCTCCTCATCCCCTCTCCTCATCCTCAACCTCCCTCCTCATCCTCAACCTCCCTCCTCATTCTCCCTCCTCATCCTCAACGCCCTCCTCAACCTCCCTCCTCATCCTCCCTAAAAAGTGCGTGTTATGCGGTAAGTATTTCTGTGTTTCATGGTATTTAAACATTTATGTAAGTATTTCTGGCTTTTATGGTATTTAAGTCAATAACTGTTTGATATCTTTATTAATCACAATACCCGAAATCTTATATCACACAATACATAAATGTATGCTCCCTTATTAATTACAAGTTATTATGTTGCATGCAATACATATAAAGTAGACAAAGCAATATTAAATTAAATCAATAACATAATCAATAAAGGTACAATATAAAGTACCATCCAATACAATACAAACATGCCTATAAATTTGTGCTTATTGAAAGATGGAACATATTCACCTAAGGTGTGTTGTTTTGTCCTTTATGTTCTTAAATCTGCCTTCCCTCTATCACTGCCTTCTGTAAGTGCTTCTATGCCCCTTCTATGTCCATCTTCAGCTTCCTATCTAGCCATCTTCAGTTATGCTATTGTCTATATTCTCTCTATATATAAATATAGTAAGATAGTGATTGGCTATCTATGATTGGATATTTAGGTTTTTAGACATATTTAGTAATAGCTTGGCACTCACCTGGAAAACCAATAATTTTCTTACCAGAATAAGCCAGACATTACCAAGGATGCCTCAAACTCATGTATACAAACTATTTACAACTATTTGTTTTCTGGAGGAGAATTGTGATGTATATCAGATGGGACACGCAATAACATGTTTTATCACCACTAATTATCATCACATATTGTGTAGTTTATTTTGATATATATTAACCTGCAATATCCCTTACTACTATAATACATCTATATAATGTGAATGCAGAAATAAATAGTTAAGCATTATATTTCTTACTAGGAAACTGCCCGTCAAAAATGAAATTGAAAAGGAAAAGGAATGAAATTGTAAGGCTGGCAATGCTAGTTGGCATTCAATGTGACTTTTGGTCCTCGTTGGTTTTATTTTCAAAGTCCTCCATCCTCCATCGCAAACGTCCCCAACACTGACAACTATACATGTGATATACATATATCCAGATAAATATGCTTAAACTATTATAACAAAGACCTCTAAATTGACATTTCTCAGTGTCAGTAGTAACGTTCTGGTAGGCCAAAGAAGGTCCTCCTGTTTTTTCCTGATAATCCATAGCCTTCAGGAGACTTGGGAAAGATGGGTCTTATCCTGTGTGTCATTATTCTGACCCCTAGTCACGACAGTAACTGGGGCTCAGCCAATCTTTAAGAACTGGAGATCACACCAAAGTGCCAGTTGAATGAAATTGTAATGCTAGCAATGCTGTTTAGCATCCAATGTGAGGCTTTTACATAGTTACATAGTAATTAAGGTTGAAAAAAGACTTTCAGTCCATCAAGTTCAACCTTTTAAGATCTCCTCTGATCTGCAATATGAGGATTACATAGTTACATAGTAATTAAGGTTGAAAAAAGACTTTCAGTCCATCAAGTTCAACCTTATAAGATCTCCTCTGATCTGTAATATGCGGATTAAATATTAATTCATTAGTTGTTAATGAATTATTAATCCATTATTTAATTATTTTATTTTATTTATTTTATTTTTAGTTATTAATTTATCCAGAGGAAGTCAAACAGAAACAAAAACCCAAGTGAGACTTAGCCAATCGTTTCAAAAAAGAAAAAAAAATCCTTCCTAACCCCAGATACTAGCGATCGGATTTCTCCCTGGATCAATACTGTCTCTCAAATTATCCATGATAAACCTGAATTCCATTTTTTATTAGAAATACATCCAGTCCCCTTTTAAAGTTATCTATCGAAACCGCTGTCACCACCTCCTCTGGTAGAGAATTCAACAGATTAACCAACCTTACTTTGAAGAACCCTTTTCTTTCTTTAAGGTGGAATCTTTTTACTTCTAACCTCAAGGGATGTCCTCTTGTCAGCTGAAAACCTCTTGGCACAAAAAGCTCCCTTGACAAATCTTTATACTGACCCTGGGTGTATTTATATAAGGTAATCATATCTCCTCATAGACGCCTTTTTTCTAGAGAAAAAAACTTTTAATTTGGTTAGTCTTTCTTCATAACTTAGCCCCTCCATTCCCCTTATTAGTTTTGTTGCCCTCCTCTGTACCTTTTCCAGCTATAAAATGTCCCTTTTATGAAGTGGTGCCCAATATTGTACTCCATATTCCAAATGAGGGCGTACTAGAGATTTGTATAGTGGCAGAATTATATTTGCTTCCCTTGCTTCTATTCCCTTCTTAATACATGCTAATATTTAATTTGCCTTTGCAGCTGCTGCTTGGCTTTGAGCACTATTCCCTAGGAGGTTGTCCCCAAGTACTCCCAAATCCTTTTCAATATTGGATACCTAGATTTGCTCCATTAAGATTATAAATTGCATGGCTATTTTTCCTTCCCAGATGCATTACATTTATTTGTATTAAATCTCATCTGCCATTTAGATGCTAATTCCTCAATTTTATATAAATCCCTTTGGAGGGAAAGCACATAATTATCTAATTTAATTACCTTGCACGACTTTGGAGACACCACACCCCAATCCCACCTCTAAGTCATTAATAAATATGTCAAAAAGGAGAGGACCTAATACTGAAAACTGAGGAACCCCCCTTACCACATTAGTCCAATCGGAATATGTTCCATTTACAACAAGCCTTTGCTTCCTATCTTTTAGCCAGCTCTCAATCTATGAGCAGATATTTACTGCAATTCCTGTATCCCTTAGTTTGCTCAATAGTCTCCCATGTGGCACTGTATCAAAAGCCTTTGCAAAATCCAAAAAGACTACATCCACTGAGTTGCCTTGAGCCAAGTTCCTACTAACCTCCTGACCTATCCCTTATAAATCCATATTGACTCCTACTTATAATCCTGTTCAAATAGACATATTCTTGTATATTATCCCTTATTAACCCTTCTAAAAGCTTTCCCATTACAGAAGTGGGGCTCACTGGTCTATAATTCCCCGGATTTGCTCTTGCTCCCTTTTTAAATATAGGTATCACATCTTATTTTCTCCAGTCATCTGGTAGAGACCCTGTGTTGAGTGAATCGTGAAAAATTAAATATTATGCTTTTGGCTGTTACAGAACCCAGTTCCCTTTAGAACCCTTGGATGTATTCCTTCAGGACCCGGGCCTTTATTAACATTTATTTTTTCCAACCTCTTTTGGATTTCTTCCTGCGTTAACAGTTATTTGGTGAAGGTAGTGTAGCCCCATTTTGTTGCAATGTCCCAAGCACTGGTACCTCCCTTGTGTATACCAATGAAAAGAACCTATTTAGCTCATCTGCCTTTTCCTGGTCACTAGTTTTCAGATGGCCTGTGTCACATGAATATACTTAAAAAATATTTTAGGGCTGGTCTTACTCTCTTTTGCAATTCATTTTTCACTTTCTATTTTAGCAAGTCTAATAGCCCTTTTGCAAGCCTTGTTGATTTCCTTGTACTCCCGTAAAGCAGTCTCTGTCCCCTCTTGTTTGTATAATTTAAATGGCTGTTTTTTACTCCATATCTTGATATTTAAATCATTGTTAAGCCACATTGGATGTGATTTACTCCTTTTACTTTTATCCCCTCTTTGGTCTTCGTTGGTTTTATTTTCCAATCCTACGTACCTGGTGTTGTGTATTTTCTGCGTGCTTGTCATTGCAGAGCCTCGTTTTCATCCTGTTTCAGAATTTTTACGTTTTTCGTCCTCCATTTTTCCCCTCAGCTGATTTTCGAGCAGAAAATACTGTTCCAATTTGTTTGCAACTTCACTACTAAGATTCCTGGCTCTTCCCCTGTGCTCATTGGAGCCTAAGTCCTGCGTGCCTCAACTGCTCGCCTCTCACTGTATTTTTGTAATTATTAATCATTAGTGAGTCCAATGGCAATCTCACCATGTATGCACGGCTGGAGCACCTGATACAGGGTCCATACCTCTTTGACACGTGTGAGCATATTGTCTCTCTTGAAGCTCAAATTGTAAAACTGTAGGGGAGAATTGCAACACTTACTGATATTGCTCCTCTGGAAAGGGAGTTGGTGCTCACTCAGCACAGTTTAGCTGGGCCTGAAGCTGAGGCTACTGAGGTTGTCCAGAAAGGTAGCTGGGTTACAGTTACAAGAGGAAGCAGAGGGAACAGGTGGAGAAGGCAGGTCAGTTCTGAGTTGGCAAACAACAGATTTGCCAGAAAGAGTTAAACTGTTGGGGATGTCCATTCACGAATGGATATGCAAGATAGAGCTGTTCCCTCTAACAGCTGGAAAAGCAGTTCTGCTGGAGGAGAGGGAGGGCAGAATAGGCATAGCAACAGACATTTTTTTGTGGTAGGGGACTGGATTTGTCACTTAGATGCCAGCAATCAAACAGTTTGGGTTCAGCATGTTGTGGATAGGGTTATGAACCAGAGGTCTTGTTACATATCGGTACCAATGACAAAGTAAGTTGTACATATTGGTATTTGAGATGTCGCGAACAGTTCGCCCGCGGACTATTCGCAGCGATTTTGTCATGTTCGCGTTCGCAGCGGACGGCGAACACATGCGCTTTTCGGTTCGCCCCTATACTTTATCATTGAGGAAACTTTGACCGTGCACCTCACAGTCAGCAGACACATTCCAGCCAATCAGCAGCATACACTCCCTTCCAGAGCCTTCCATCTGAAGGACAGGCTAATATTCTGCTCTGTTTCACCAGTCATAGTTGGTGTACCATATATTGAAAAAAAACAACCCTTTTTTCCTTTAATCTAATTTCAGTTGCCTGCCTGTGTCAGGCTCACAGCTTATATTGTGCTCAGTAAAATAAAACAACACTTTTTTGACTGAAATAGATTGAATAGCAATTGCATGCCTACAGGTGTGTGTGTGAAGCCTATTGCATCTACTCTGCCAACTTTTGCCAGTGCACAGTGATACATCATATCTGGTGCAACCGTAGTGTACAGTGACATAAAACAACACTTTTTTAACTGTAATCGATTGAATATCAGTTGCCTGCCTACAGGCGTGTGTGTGAGGCCTACAGCGCCTACTCTGCCAACTTTTGCCAGTGCACAGTGACACTCATATCTGGTGGCACCTTAGATTGCACGCGCAGTGCCCCAAATTTGAAGTAGGAGTTCCGACCAAGCATCTTTTTCCATCTCCCTGTTCCAAAAATCAATGCCATATACACGTCCCCTAATAGTGGACGTAACAGGGATTAAACTGATAGGAATAGTACTACTTAACAGTACACACCTTATAATAACGCAGACAGAGGCAACGCAGAGAGAGGAGTCTGAAGAAGAGTCAGAGGAGGAAGGTGGCTTTGAGGAGGTGGAAGACCAAATACAGCAGGCGTCCCAGGGGGCTTGTTGTCACATTTCGGGGACCCTTGGTGGCTGGGTGGAGGAAGAGACCTTCAATGACATCAGTGAGGACAAGGAACGGGACATGGCTAGCTTGGTATCCAACCTTGTGCAAATGGGGAGTTTGCCGTTGTGCAAAGGGACTGTTTGCGGTTGTTTGAGGTGCATTAAACGGGGAGATTGGTCTGTTTCTGTGAAACAGGTGTAACCCTTACACTACCTGATCGATACAACATCATACCTGATGTTTTAAAGCATGTTATTCCAAACAATTTAGGAATGTTAGGTGATTTATGCCCTTTATGGCTTAACACCAGACTCTGCATCAACTATGTAATTTTCCGTGGGAGTTTTGCCATGGATCCCCCTCCGGCATGCCCCAGTCCAGGTGTTAGTCCCCTTGAAACAACTTTCCCATCACTATTGTGGCTAGAAAGAGTCCCTGTGGGTTTTGAAATTCGCTTGCCCATTGAAGTCTATGGCGGTTCCCTGGGTTCGCCCGTTCGCGAACATTTGCTGGAAGTTCGCGTCCGCTGTTCGCGAACGAAAATTTGATGTTCGCGACATCACTAATTGGTACCAATGAAAAAGTAAGTGGAAGATGGAGCATCCTAAAGAAGGATTTTATAGAACTAGGAAACAAGCTTATGTCAAGGACCTCCAAGGTAGTATTTTTCAAAATACTACCAGTGCCACGTGCTAGCTCAGGGTGACAGAATGAGCTTAGGGAGGTTAATATGTGGCTACAGAAGTGGCGCACTAAGAAGGGTTTGGGTACAAACACTATAGCAGTGATGGATTGCACCTTAATGAAGAGAAGATAAAGTGTATGCTTACTAATGCAATGAGCGAGCTAGAATTATTAGAGGAAAATGAAAAATGGGACTTGATAGGCATTACTGAAACATGGTGGGATGAATCTCATGACTCTACCATTAATTTGCATGGTCATAACCTATTTATGAAAGTCAGGGGCAATTGTAGAAGAGAAGGAGTGATGTGCCTGTATGCTAAGTGACATTTTAAGCATATACAGTGCCTTGCAAAAGTATTCACCCCCTTTTTACCTATTTTGTTACATTACAGCCTTAAGTTCAATGTGTTGTTAATCTGAATTTCATGTGATGGATCAGAACACAATGGTCTAAGTTGGTGAAGTGAAATGAGAAAAATATATACATAAAACTATTTTTTTTAGAAATAGAAAACAAAAAATGCGTGTATGTATTCACCCCTTTGTTATGAAGCCCATAAAAAGCTCTGGTACAACCAGTCACCTTCAGAAGTCACATAATTAGTGAAGTTATGTCCACCTGTGTGCAATCTAAGTGTCACATGATCTGTCATTACATATACACACCTTTTGTGAAAGGCCCCAGAGGCTGGGTCAAGGAGGGCATTCATCAGAGAGGCAACACAGAGACCTAAGGTAACCCTGGAGGAGCTGCAGATTTCCACAGCAGAGACTGGAGTATCTGTACATAGGACGACAATATGCCGTACGCTCCATAGAGTTGGGCTTTATGGCAGAGTGGCCAGAAGAAAGACATTACTTTCAGAAAAAAACAAAATGGCACGTTTTGAGTTTGCGAAAAGGCATGTAGGAGACTCCCAAAATGTATGGAGGAAGGTGCTCTGGTCTAATGAGACTAAAATTTAAAGAAATTGCTATGTCTGGCGCAAAGCCAACAAATCACATCACCCAAAGAACACCATCCCCACAGTGAAACATGGTGGTGGCAGCATCATGCTGTGTGGATGTTTTTGAGTTGATGCAAACATGGATGGTGCTAAATAAAGGGATATTCTTGAGCAAAACCTGTACCACTCTGTGCGTGATTTGAGGGTAGTATGGAGGTTCACCTTCCAGCAGGACAATGAACCCAAACACACTGCTGTTATACAAGAACCTACTAGAAATGAGGCTATCTTGGAATTAGTCATCATGAATAATATTGTTGAAATAGGGGATCCCTTGGTGAATAGTGATCACAACACAGTCTCATTTAAGATTTAATTAAAAAAAATAAAGTTGTAAGGAGCCAACAAAAACTCTTAATTTTAAAACTGAAAATTTTAATGGTTTAGGGCAACACTGCAATGTATAGACTGGGTATAGAAAAGTAAAATGGGTATAGACAAGTAAAAATACTGAAAATAAATGGACAACATTTAAATCCATACTAAATATACATACACATTGGCATGTACTGTGTGAAAATAAAAGTAAAAGGAGTTAATCACATCTGATATGGCACATCGATGATTTAAAGATCACAATAAGGAAAAAAAAGCTGGCATTTAAATTATACAAGAAAGAGGGAACAGAATAATCTTTAAGTGATCACGTACAATGGAATCAACAAGGTTTTACAAAAGAGCTATTAGCCTGGCTAAAATAGAAAATTAAATGTTAGTTGGAAAGGAGAGTAAGACTAACCCTAAATATTTTTTTAAAATATATTAGTAGGAAGAAGACCAGGTAGGAAGCTATAGGAACATTACAATGTGAAAGAGGCTGTCTAATAAGTAGTGACCAGGAAACGGTAGATGACCGAAATAAGTTATCTTCTTCGGTATACACAAAGGAGGTACTAGTGGTTGGGACACTGCAACACAATTGGGCTACACTACTTTCACCCACTACCTTCACCAAATAATTGGTTAACACAAGAAGAAATCCAAAAGAGGTTGGAAAAAAATTATGTTAATAAATCACCAGGTCCTAATGGATTTCATCCAAGGGTAAAGAGGGAAATGGGTTCTGTAATAGCTAAACCATTATATGTAATTTTTTCAAGACTCACTCAACACAGAGTCTCTTCCAGATGACTGGAGAAAAGCAGATGTGATACCTATATTTAAGAAGGGAGCAAGATCCAGGGAATTATAGACCAGTGAGCCTTACTTCTGTAGATGGAAAGCTTTTAGAAGGGTAATAAGAGATAATATACAAGAATATGACTATTTGAAAAAGATCATAAGTAGGAGTCAACACAGATGTATGAGCGATAGGTCATGTCAAACCAACTTAATTTGTTTCTATGAGGAGGTAAGTAGGAGCTTGGATCAGGACATGTAGTCTTTTTGGATTTTGCAAAGGATTTGATACAGTTTCATGTAATTTGGCCTACAATTTAATCACAGCATATGATACCTATATTTCAGGGACCATATAAGTGTCTTAAACACGGAATATCTAAAGTTATGTAGAGATAGAAGAACACTTATTGTCCCTATATATAAGGACCATTAATAAACAATTAAACCTTATTTAAATGGTACAAAAACGGTGTGATATAGTTGTTAAAACTTAAATTAAGAAGTTGTCTGAAAAAAGAGAACATAGACCACTATCATGCTCCTACAGGGGAATGTATTGATGCAAGGAATATTTATTTAAATATGCTGGTTATGATAATAGCCCCATTGTATTTTAGGCTATTCCATTAATAATGCCTTGTACACAATGAAAGTATATACTGAAATCATATAAGTAGGGATAAATTCCCTTACATTTATATCTATGTCTTCATTATAGTGCTTGTTCATAATCCTCTATTATACTGGGAAACAAAACACACCAGTCTAGATATATCTAGGCTCCAATTTTGCCTTATCTTATTCCTTCATCAACCTGCTATATATAAGTAAGTGAGACTGTGAGAGGATTTAAGCTATGAAAATGCTCTATTTGCCCCACCTCTGGTGAGATCACGAGCAGTAAACCTAATCAAAACACTGGTCTGTATGTTGCCCAGTGAGTATATGCCATAAACAAGGCATTAGTATATCTGATCTATCCTCCTCTCACCATGTCTCGTTGTTCCCCTGAAGGTCCGGACGGCGTGTGACGTCATTAAGGCTTGGCGCCCAATAAAATGACGGACCCTACGCAGCTTTTCGCACTTTTGCTTCTACGGGAGCCGACACGGGTGTGCAGAGGGGAGGGTGCTTTATAGCGGGTGTCTATCAGTCTGTGCATTGGGTTAACTGTTTGTTAGCCACATAGGTGTGTGTTTATAATCAAAACAGATTAATGTGTCACAGTTAAGTTAATTCCTTCTGTCTTATCTTTGATATCTTTATTACATACTGAATTGTAATGTCTAAACGTATGTATTCATACTTATATTGCCTTAAATGACTAAACCATAATCGTGATATAAGAGTTTAGTGAACATACATATTTATATATATCTTTCTCTACATCTCCCTATATTGCTGTCTGTGTTATAGGGGGATATTTCATTAATTTCACCTATATCAATAAATCTAGCATGTTATTATCCGCTCTGAATTATTAATGTAAATAGAATTATAGAACTTATTTTTAATTGCATGTCCCATTACCAAGTTCTATGTCTTAGATTGATATATGTCTTTTGACAACACAATCTTAGTCATTCTTTAGTATAATATAACAATATGAATTTAATCATATATATTTTATTATATCCTATATCTTCAAAATGAAAAATGGGCCCATTCCTCCTCATTGATTACAAAAATACAGTGAAGTTAATTTTATCATTGAGCCCTTTAGGACTCATTGTGTAAAATAATACAATCCATTTGGTCTCCCTTCTCAGAAGTTCGTCTTCTAAGTTACCTTTTCTGATCCCTAAGTTCACTTTCTCCAGGATCCAACATTTTACTTTAGGTTTTGATTCATGGTATGCCAGAAAGTGCTGTGCCACAGATGTAAATTGTTTTCCTTCTCCTTGATCTTTTAATGAATTCTTAATGTTACTAACATGTTCCCCTAATCGCCTTCTGATTTCACGGGTAGTGATCCCAACATACTTTTTTGAGCATTCACATTCCAGACAGTATATTACTCCAGTTGTGGTGCAGTTGTGAAAACCTCTTATCACATGTGTATTACCAAAAGGATTTGATACAGTGCCACATGCAAGACTATTCTGTAAACTAAGGGATACAGTAATCGTTGTCAATGGAACATACTCAGAATGGACTAATGTAGTAAGTGGGGTTCCTTAATGGTTCAGTATTATAGGTCCTCTCATTTTTAATATATTAATTAATGACTTAGAAGTAAGACTGGGAAATATTGTCTCCATTGTTGCTGATTACACTAAGTTGTGCAAGGTAATTAAATAAGAAAGTGATGTACTTTCCCTCTAAAGGGATTTACATTAATTAGAAGAATGGGCAACTAAATGGCAAGATGAGATTTAATACAAATAAATATAAAGTTACTAAAATATTGCCTGTCAAAAATTGACGGCAATGAAATTGTAAGTGAGCTAATGCTGTTTGGTGTATGGTAATCAAATAAATAATACATTAATAAAGGAATATACTTGACCTATTTGGAAGTAATATATGTAGGAAGCATTATGCTGAAGACAATCTGTTTTGATGTTGCTGCAGCATATAATGTAGGTTTGCACTGTTGTAGAGCTGAGGTGTAAGTGTTAGCAATGTGTGCAGTGTGTAGTGTAAATAGGCAGCGTGCGCGAGGGGAAGCCGTTAGGGTAGCTGTGTACTTCCGCATTGTGTAAGTTAGTGTTGTAAAATGGTGGCGAATGTGTATGTGGTACGCGGCTGTGTATGATGTAGAGTCCTTGCTAATGATGTATCTTGTAGCTGGTACGGGTTTTGTGAAAATGCGTCTGTGCTTGGTCCTGTTGCCTAGTTTTCTTTTTTTTCGGTGGTCATTTTTTTTTTCGCATAGGGGATTTTTCGTGTCTCTAACCTCTGGAATTTGGACTTAAATGGAGGTGTAACTTCACTTGCAGAGGTCCTGGGTGCTCCCCATTGGTGTGGGTATGTTTTTTATGGTTTTTTTGTGTCTATTGTATAATGTTTTCAGGTTCTCGCAGTTCAGCCGTTAAAGTCGTATCTTTGCGAGGTCGTAGTGTTTTTTTTTCTAAGTCCCGCGTCTCATATTTGTTTGTCGTAAGTCTGTAAATGTTGCAAGGTCTGCAGTTGCTGAAAGTCCGTAAATGTTGCGAGGTCCGCAGTTGCTGGCAAGGAGCACCTTTGGCTCCCCATGCCTGCAACTGCAGCCCTCGCTTCACGAGCCCGCAGCGTTAACAGCGACCCGCATGCTTACAACTATATATGTGATGTATTTATGAAGGAAAAATAGCCATGTCATTTATATTCTTAATTCTAGGGGTATCAGATATAGAAAGGGATTTGGGAGTGCTGGACAACCACCTAGGTAACAGTGCTCAATGCCAAGCAGAATCTGCAAAGGCAAGTAAAATATTAGCATGTATTAAGAAGGGCATAGAAGCAAATATAATTCTGCCACTATACAAATCCCAAATATGCCCTAATTTGGAATATGCAGTACAATTTTGGCACCACTTATGAAAAAGGACAATTTAAAGTTGGAAAAATTACAGAGAAGGACAACAAAACTAATAAGAGGAATTGAGGGGCTAAGTTATGAAGAAAGACTAACCTTCCAAGGCAATATACAATACCTTGCAGAAGTATTCACCCCCTTGGCCTTTTTTCGTGTTTTGTTGCCTCACAACCTGGAATTTACATCGATTTGTTTCAGGATTTGCATCATTTAATTTACAGAACATGCACACAACTTTGAAGATGTTTTTTTTTTTATTGTGAAGCAAACAACAAATAGGACAAAATAACAGAAAAAGTCAATGTGTATAACTATCCACCCCCCTAAAGTCAATACTTTGTAGAGCCACCTTTTGCGGCAATCACAGCTCCAAGCCACTTTGGATAAGTCTCTATGAACTTGCCACATCTTACCACTGGGATGTTTGCCCAATTCTCCTTGCAAAACTGCTCCAGCTCCTTCAAGTTGGTTTGCGCTTGTGAACAGCAATCTTTAAATCTGAACACAGATTTTCTATTGGATTGAGGTCCGGGTTTGGCTAGGCCATTCCAACACATTTACATGTTTCCACTTAAACCACTCAAGTGTTGCTTTAGCAGCGTGTTTGGGGTCATTGTCCTGTGAACCTCCGTCCAAGCCTCAAATCACGCACAGAGTGGTACAGGTTTTGCTCAAGTATATCCTTGTATTTAGCACCATTCATCTTTTCCTCAACTCTGACCAGTTTCCCAGTCACGGCAGCTGTAAAACATCCCCACAGCATGATGCTGCCACCACCATGTTTTACTGTTGGGATGTGTTCTTTGGGTGATGTGATGTGTTGGGTTTGCGCCAGACATAGCCTTTTCTTTGATGCCCAAAAGATACATTTTAGTCTCATCAGACCAGAGCATATTCCTCCATACATTTTGGGAGTCTCCCACATGCCTTTTTGCAAACTCAAAATGTGCCATTTTGTTTTTTGCTGAAAGTTATGGCTTTCTTCTGGCCACTCAGCCATAAAGCCCAACTCTATGGAGCGTACAGCTTATTGTTGTCCTATGTACAGATTCCCCAGTATCTGCTGCAGCTCCTCCAGTGTTACCTTAGGTCTCTGTGCTGCCTCTCTGATTAATGCCCTCCTTGCCCAGTCCATGAGTTTTTGGTGGGCGTCTCTTGGCAGGTTTGCTGTTGTGCCATGTTCTTTCCACTTGGTTATGATAGATTTAATGGTGCTCCTGGGATCATCAAAGATTTGGATAGTTTTTAATAACCTAACTCTGACTTGTACTTCTCAACAACATTGTCCCCTACTTGTTTGGAGAGTTCCTTGGTCTTCATGGCAGTGTTTGGTAAGTGGTGCCTCTTGTTTAGGTGTTGCAGCCTCTGGGGGCTTTAAAAAAAGGTGTGTATCTGTAATGACAGATCATGTGACCCTTAGATTGCACACAGGTGGACATCATTTCACTAATTATGTGACTTCTGAAGGTATTTGGTTGCATCAGAGCTTTTTATGGGCTTCATAACAAAGGGGGTGAATACATACGCACATGACAATTTTCTGTTTTCTATTTCTAAAAAATAGTTTTATGTATATATTTTTCTCATTTCACTTCACCAATTTAGACTAATGTGTTCTAATCCATCACATAAAATTCAGATTAGCAAAACATTAAACTTAAGGCTGTAATGTAACAAAACATGTAAAAAGGGGTGGATACTTTTGCAAGGCACTGTAAGTCTTATTTAAAAAAAACTTGTTTTTTGTGCAGAGAGATATTCAAGTGGCAAGAGGACATCCTTTGAGATTAGAAGGAAAAAATATTCCACATTAAAGAAAGAAAAAGGGTTCTTCACAGTAGGGGTGGTTAAACGGTAGTATTTTATACCAAAGGAGGTTGTGACAGCAAACCTTTAAAAAATGGTTGGATATATTTTTGGAAAAAAAGGCATTTGGGGTCCTTGATAACTAGCAAAGGAATATTGATCTAGGGATGAATCCGATCACCAGTACCTGGTCAGGAAGTAAGGAAGGAATTTTACTTTTTATGAGACAATTTACACTGTTTTAAAGGTGTTTTTTTCTGTTTGCCTTCCTCTGGATCAATTAACAATTAACAAATAATCCAAATATTATAAGGTTCTTAGGAGATCTAAAAAAAGGTTCAACCTCAATTACTATGTAACTATGTAATGATTGTCACAAATAATTTGGTCTTGGGTGAATAGAGAACAGAGCTTCGATAGGTAGCTTATCTGCAAAAGGGCCTTGATCCATGGGAGGGTCCAGTGTTTAACATTACACTGGTCTAAACACAGATCCGACCTCCTCATATTTTTATGTGCACCTTAATCTTTGAACATAAAGAATACATTTTAATGTTGTTTTATTTTTTTTTAAAAGCAACTGTATACTAAATAGTGTCTATTAATATTGTGTTACGGTTAATTTCATGTATCTTTCCTATGTTTTCTACTGCACTGTATTAGCGGCTTTCTTGCAGTGTTACATACATGATATTTTAGGGCTGTCATGTGAAACGAGAAGCAGATAAAAATAAATTAGATAAGAAGTAGCTTTCCTGATATAACCACAATCTATACATGCATTTTAAATTAATGGAAAAGGTAACATTTGTTATTTAAGCAATTATTCATATACTTCAATGCCGGGGTAGGGGTTAACCCTTTAATTACCAATATTTATTAAACTCTACTCCTAATAACCATATTAAAGGACCACTTTAGTGGTCTTATAGAAGGCTCTCTAAAGTTTAATTATTTTTTTCTCTTGATTAAACTTTTACTGTGTAACTGTATAAGCTGCAGATCTCTCACCGTCTGAATGATATATTGTCTCTGGAGTTGGAACTGCCCAGGGGGAATAAGCAAACTGAAAACCTTTTGGGATGACTCTGTATAAAACAGATTAGTAGCAGGTAGTACTGTAACATAAACTACAAGCAATGTACACAAATACCCTTTCTAGTCATCTCCCACTATCATACTGCAAGTACGGTTTGTAGATCATTTCACTCATGGCAGCTCCAGCTCTAAAGGCAATACATCATTCATGGGTTGGAGAGATATGGATCTTATACTGCCCGGGGCATAATTAAAAATAGTTATTCATTATACAGTAAAAGTTTTTTTTTTATTGTTTTTATTAAAGGAAACAAGATTGTGACAGTTTGAATATACATTACAAATTATACAGGTTAAGTTTGATAACGTTTTTTTTTGTTTTAGTCAGGCCCTACCTTACTATTCTTTAGAGAGACCTTTATAAGAACACTAAAGTGGCCCTTTAATCCTATAAAAGCATTATCTATGAAAATGTCCAGGCTGTTCATTCTTCCGTATTATACATGAACCTTCACTTAGCATACACTATTTGCTATATTTGCAAATTCCATTCTGGTACCCATAAATGATGTTATTTCTCCAGCAGTTTAAATCTGACAAATTAAAGCCTGTAGGCAGGAGTGCAACCATTAGCTTGTCCTTGTAGACTGTAATCTGACAGACTCATAGACGCATGTGGGGTAGTGAAAATGAAGCAATGCCAAGTCTGATGAGTGTTTGCTCTTTAAAGTGAAGCTTTATTGCAAGAAATCTTTATGTGGTTGGAGAGTTGTGTGCACAATTTCATAGACACTAACTATATTGGAAGAAATGTACTACTGAACAGAGGGAATATTTATCTTCAAGATTACACTTAGTAAGTGGTGTAAAACCAACTGTCATATTATGTTTTGTGTATTCAGAGGGATGGCTCCGTTCTGTTTATGAGCATCATAACTGCAGGATTGTACAGGCATTGTATAATCAAATAATAACAGTATAAAACACATTATCAAACATTAATGAAGTTTTCTACTAAACAATCACTTTTTGGACTCAATTACCATAGAGGCTTATTCGGTACATCTGGTGTTCTGTTACATTCCAAGACATCAAAAAATGAAAGAGCAAAGTAGAGTTGCACAAAACTCACTGTAATTTCCAAGTGTAACAAAAGCCCCCTTTGGGTTTAAGATCTATTATCTATCTATCTATCTATCTAGATCTATCTATCTATCTATAATTAATTAACAATGAAATATGTGTATATAGAATTATTAAATGTACACTGTTGTCATATATTTAAAATATACTGGTTTGAAGATCTGCACATGTTTATTTAGAATGGCAAAAATATACAGTGTCTAATTTTTCCATTTATTTGTAAAGCAAATAAATAAAAACAAACGTTATATTTTAAAAATGTAGATGCAATTTTTCTTTACTGCAGGGAACCATTTTGTCTCTGTTCAATCTGCATCTACCTTTTGAGAAGAGAGTGTCCTATAAAACTAACAAGCTTTCCAATATTTCCACTGAAAGCACTGGCAGCTTTAGCTGACATATTTCCATTGTGCTGGCAGAAACTTACTGTGTATTTCCTCCCACGTAAGGAAGATTATCAAAATGATAATAACATTATCTATCTAGATGATAGATAATGTTATGAATTAGAGGCTACATTATCTACATTATCATTATTACGTTTTACAATATTTTGGTTGCTTTCAAGTGTAGTTCTCTAATATAGTAGATTATAAATATGTGACTATAATGGTTTAAATAAATACATCTGGACACAGTATGCTTCCTTTCTTACTTGGAATATTCAGCTCACATCCAGTACACAGCATTTTACTATAACTTATTTTAACAATATGCCTGAATTTTACATTGTGCTTTAAGTGACCCATCTTCAGTGCTCTTCACAAGATGTGAACATAGTGTACTATATACACACATGCAAATCACAGATTGGGCTTTAGTGTTATCCTCTCAAAGCTGGTTTGCACTGGTACTTATCTTTAAATCCCCTCCAGGATTGTTAAACATTCTCCTAAGCAAGCAAAACTAACAACTGTGTTGTTGTCATGCCAGATATTTTTCTGGGTGATCGGATTTTTGCAGCAAAAAGTTTTTTTTAGATGTGCTGCTTCTAGCAATGTCTTCTGGGTGTCATCTGACTTTACACTCAATAGGTATTTTTATCTGTTTTAGCCTCATAAATAACAAGAGCAGATGTGCTGAAAACATGCAACTTAATTTAAATGCAATGATAAATGTGTAACTGTTTCATTACCGGCCCAGTCTATGGTACATACAGTAGCTCTGAATGGACTGGGGCCGCCCTAGCAGCAACATGAGTAAGCCAGCAATGTCTTGAAGGATCAGCTGGAAACTGCAGAGATGTCAGCTATCATTGATTGTAAACATCAACTTCCCAGGGACTTCAATTAAGTCAGAATGATAAAAATCAGTACATTTCCATTAAGATGTCATTTTTCCCAAAGCTGTCAAATCAGAGCAAATATGGATGCTTTTAGTAGAGACCGACCTTAGTGATTCTTTAGGATTAATGGCTCAACACTATATGTGCCAATATGTTAAACCATTAAAAGGCCACTGTAGTCCAAAACTTTCATTCATGCATTTCAAGAGCGTGCTTTGTACATCAGGCAAGGTTCTTTTTTTTTAATGTGAATAGTACATTTTATAGAAATTGAAGTAAATCAACACCGAACGAAATAAAAACAATGAGCCTGATTCAATCGAGCAATTGTAACTTACAGTAGCCCGTAATGGAGGCCGTCAGTTATTTTGCTATTTAATTGGCGTCTTTATGCGGGCTACAAACAGGTTACGGGTTACGGCCTTGAGTTACGAGCACTAAAATCTCAAATCGCTATTCAATTGCTACAATTCCCCAAGCCTGCAAATGTTCTCACACCCGTAAAAGACAAATGTAGTGTCCGCAGCACTGTAAATGCAAATAAAAAATCAATACTGCACTGTAAATGCGTAAATTTTGGGGGAAGCAATGAAAGACATTAGAATTAATTGCACAACAAGCTCGCAAATCAGCAATAAAAAAATATATTTTTTTATGTTTTATTTCAGGGTTATATCAATCTCGGGAGTCAATGAGTTAATACATATCAAGCCACCCATTTGGACTAGAACAGTATCGGCATTCATTTTTATTACTTTGTATTTTGCAGTTTTGCAAGTCTGATCGCATATTGGACCCCCAAACTCTAATTGATTGACATGTAACCTCCATGTTTTACTGATGACTAATGATGATGTTCTAATTTTCTATTGCCTGTTTCTAAATGGGCAGAAAGCCGAAACCGTAAACCATGCACTCGTATGTAGCATTTCAGGGCGGGAACATGATCAGTTAAGCAAGGCTTGTTCAATTGAATAGCACCAGAATTGTAGCTGAGTTCAAGCCCACAGCACGCCCGCAGACATACGGCAAGTATACAGCGAGATGCAGGTGTCTAATTGAATCGGGTCAATGTGTTTGATCTGTCTTTATCTAGTAAATTCAGAGGAACAGGGACTCGTGGAGAGCATGTTAACTGTGTTTTCTTGATTGATTTCCATTTAAAAGAATGGAAATAGTGTTGCTTCCAAAGCTCATAAGACACTCCTTTTCTTTGTTTCCTATAACATGTCTGGACAGAGGTAGAGATAATAAACCTAGTCATTCTCACTTTAATGTAAGGTGTAGAAAAAAAATCATAAAGCTTATTTTTAATTATAACAACATACATGTTGATGCCTCCCCTGGCCTCTGAAAGCATCAATGATACTTTATATGCAGGTGCAGGGATTGTAGTTATTCTTGCAAGCTGCATGATTTTTTATCATGTGTAGGGAAAAGGAAATAGGTGTCACTTATCAAGAGTTTAAATGATCTAACAAATTCCCCTCCATCCACTGTACTCCACCATATAGATAAAGGAGAATAAACAATCAGGCCACTAGTCCTTTAGATTGTAGGTTTGAGAGTATTCAATCCTGCCCGGTGCTTTGGGGAAAACACTATGGACACTGGATTCTAAGCTCAAAGACAGGGCCCTCCATCCTTTGCAATGTGTTAATTTTGCTATTTCCTGATTCCTTTGCAATGTCTTAATATAGCTATTGTTTTTTGCCTTGAACTTAACCCTTGCATAGCGCTAGGGAATATGTTGGAGCGTTACAAATAAACTATAATAATAATAAAATAGTTGTTAGGAGTTGCTCAATTTAGACAAGATGGAACATTTCTATGACCCATTTTCAAAAATGATGATCTTCTCTAAAAAAAAGTTTTTCTGTTCATGGTTTACATATCTGTTAATGCTGTTAGATTGTTACACACTTCACAAATGTGGTCCTAAAGTACAGTGTTTTTTTAAGCAACCAAATGGGAGACAAGAATCACTATTGACTAATAGTGAGAAGTTTTTTTGTGGAGATGCAGAAAATAGGATTGATCAAATCAAACATTGGTAAATAAAAAGCACAGACAAACAGAATCCCTGCACGATGAAAAAATAGGGATTTGTGAGCATGAAAACATAATTAGGCGGGGGGAATGCCCTAAAGCCAGTTTTGAATTAGATAAATTACATTTGATGCCTTTGCTTATCCCTGGGGCATCCATGACACTTTGTTGAAGATTGCACATATGAGAGGGATGCATGGCTTGTTACAAACAATTATAACAATACACAGAAACAAAATGTATACATTTCTAGCATCACTCTTACACTTACACAAGAACTTAGAGTGGGTTCTCACTGGTGGTGACATGATCCTATGCACCAGGCTCCTGATCATGGATACAGTCTACAACCAAACGGAGGACATGTTAATTAATGAACTGTGGCATATTATGCATGTATGTATTTAATGTTATTAGTAGGTGTATTTAATGTAATTAATAGATGTACAGTACATTAGCTGCTCATTAAAGTAATACAGTACAGTATATTACAGAATAATGTATCATACACAGATTGATTTTGATTGTCAGTTGCAGTTTGTTTCATCTGTAAAAACTATGGCTGAAATTGTTTTGTGTTACAGGAATAGTAAAACAATGTGTCACCAGATATTAACTGAATTGCAGGACACTGTGCTCAGCTCACACTTACAAGAAGATATGACCCGTCAGCACGGAAGTATTGTTAGTGTTGCCAAAATAGATAAACTCTGTAAAATAAACTCAGCTTTATCTTTTAGTTAGTGGTAGACATAAAATACTGGAGTACACAGACTATTATCAGCATATTGACCTGTTTATTTTGCCCAGCTGACACTATTTTTATGTTCATGGCAAGGCGAGAAAGGCAGATACCTTTCACATGTTCTAGTAGGAGACAGAGATAACAATAGTATCTGCTGAGATCATTTCCACTATCACCCTTTCATTATAATTGTAATTTGGGCAACCCATTTTTGGAAGCAACTCTCTGGCAACATAATCAACCATAGAGGATCCATTTCTTCCTGGACTCACAACATATAAAGTGTTTTAATTTTGAACACAAACTATAGTCTCTGCTTTCTCTTTCTACATTATGCTCCTCACCTCACTACTTCTATCATTTTCCTCACTCACTTCACCCTTGTTCTCCTCCTTCCTTAATTATCACACCTTCTCCCTTTGTGTCCTCAATTACTTATCTTCCTAATGTCTCTCTTTAACCCTTCAATATTCCATATTTATCTCTCCAAACTCATTCCCCGCCCTTCAGTTTTATCCCTTGTTTTCTCTGCCCACTACTTATTTTTGACAGTGACCAATTCACCTCTGTCAACATCTCTAGCTGTACACATGGAAATATAGAGTAATGGCCAAATCTTGTTATGAAATGCAACCATATAATATATAACAATCAAAGATGGTGGAATGACTAGGTCTATATATTTGTGATGCACTGCAAGCTTGGAGTTCTGCTGAGAATGGCAGTGAAGCCCAACAGTGAGGTGGCATTTGTGAGTGTAGCTTCAGACATCACATGGACTTTCCCTATACACTTAGTTTTTTTAATCGTATAAGTATTTACAGTTCATAATCATACAACAGACAATCATTGAAGAAGACATCTTTAGGGTTTTGGAATTTATGTTTCATAATCAATGAGTAACTTATTAGTTTACTAACGGGCATAAACATGTAACTTGTTACCTTCCAAAACCAACCTCTATCAGTATTTTGATTTATACGTCAAGCAGATGTGAGTTGTATTCCATGGAAGCATACCATGCTTTAATAGATTTTGGCCAAAATCCAATAGGCTTAGCAGAGACTGTGAAGTTGGTCACTGAGACTTAACTGTCCTATATAAAATAGCCAGTCTATGTGAAGCTTGGTGAATCCTGTCAATTCTCTTGTAACCACCATAAGTACTACATCGTTCAAGAGGGCACAAAAGCTGTGCAGTGAATAATAGATCTAATGAAACATTATAAAGGGGGAAATGACTGATGGCATTTGTTGCTTGCATGTTATCTGGGACTTTAGGTCTGTGTTTGTGTGTTGTGGGCATCTGTAGTGATGAAGAACAACCAATCCTAAAGAATCAGCTCAGGAAACATTAAGTTTGAAGACCTGCCATAGTCTACAGTAGATGTCAGATGTTTAACCTCAGACTCTACACATGTCTTTCGAATAATGTCATCAAGGTGGCTACTCAGATAAAAAGAATTCTAAAAATGACAAGGACTCATTTTAACTGCAGTATTATTCATATGAATTGCACTGGGCAGACCTTGTGTCAATTTAGTTTGTGCCCTTGAGTTAAAATGTTAACATTCAAACCTTGCAGTTTTTCCAAGAATAGGAAGTGCCAATTATTCCATCACACAAAGTCAACGCAATAAAAAAATATCATATAAGAGGATTTAGTTAATTACAGTTTTTACAAGTCTGTCTTAGTCTTGTATAACAACTAAAGCATAAATACCACTTTCATTTACACTGTTCAAGTGGGAAATCTTTATAAACGTTTATATTGAGTGAAAGAATACATTTTTCTTAAAACTGCATATTTGCTTTTTTAATTTTTGATAATACCTGTTGTGGTATACATATCTAACATTAGTAGCATGGGCACCTACAGTTCCTGTGGTGCAGAGGGCTTTAATTTGTACTGCGGGCTCATGAAAGGTAAAGGACCACTGTAGTCCGATATTTGAAATGACTCTTTTGAAGAACTGCACTTAAAAATAGGCTGTTTTCAGAATTTAAAAAAAGACAGCCTATAAAGTACTGTAATTTATATGCATTTAGGATGAGCTGGAATCTACCATTTTGCTTTCTGTTGAGCAGCTTCCGGATTCTATTTGCATAATGTGAATTTTGTATCTAAAACTTTCAGTTCAGTGCCTTCAACAATTCAAAATATCATTAGTTTACTGGGACAGCGGAAAAAATCAGACAAGAAAATAAAATGGATGTTTGTAGTAAAATAAAATAATTACATATAACAGATAACAATATAAATGTTGTATTTAGGTTAACTAAGTGCATTGTGATTATTATTATCAGTTTATTTATATTTAGTACCATTATGCAATTTAGCATGTTCACCAATGTATAGTATAAACAAAGGTGATGGAAAATGTACAGATAGGGTGAGAGTGTATAGAGAGGCAGAGGGTTATGATCAGTGTATATGGAGAAAAAGGATATAAGAGATAAGTATGGAAAAATAGGCTGACAATGAGTGAATATTAATTAATTGACATTGAAAATACATTTGGGAATATAAACTGTCACCCAGTGAAAGCAGTTGTGCTTTACTTGAGCTCTAACATAAAATTCTAGGAAAAAACAAAAATGTGGCTATTCATTTGTCTACAGCTACTGATTTTAATCCAGATGAATAAAAGAAACATCTGTCTACGATTTGGACCAGCCAGGGGGGGGGGTCCTTTCCTCCAGGAATTGGGGGGAACACCTCCTGAGGCCTACTGCTGCTACTAATTTACACAGCAACAGATACTACACCAGGGGAGGGACCTGGGCTCCACACAGGGAGAGGGAGACTCACTGGGCCCTATATGGAGAAAAAAATATCAGGTAAACCATCTTTGCTTCTTCTGGGTCTCTGACATTTAAATACTAAAACAAATGTCACTTTTCTGACATCAAAAGGCATATAGCTATCAAAATCAATCCGGTGTCTCTCCTTGTGTGACAGACCAGAAAAGAGCCCCGGGTAAAAGGAAAAACTTGCTGGGCAGCCATTTTAGAACCCTGCCTAGATTGGCACTTGGGGGGCCAACAATCCCTTCTGACTACAAATCCTAAATTGCTTCAGTCGCAGTTGAGAACACATACAAAAATTAGATCTGGAACTGGTATGTGGGAATCTGGGAAGGGATCTATGTGTAAAACCTCGGAGAAATAAAACTTAATAAAAACAGTGGTTTAACTAACACACTCTGACAAGGAAAAACTTTAACTGTGTGACAAATAATAAAAGTCTGATTAATAAAACAGAGGTGTGTTTTGTGTCCAACTGTGAGAAATACACCCTTCAAGAACTTTTTAAAAATTATCATATAACTTGTATTCCATTAAGTTATTCCAATTTTGGGCACCACTTCATAAAAAGGACATTTTAGAGCTGGAAAAGGTACAGAGAAGGGCAAGAGGAGATATGATTACCTTAGACTAAATAATAATAATAAAAAAAAAAACCATTAAATAATTGATTAATAATTAATTAACAACTAATGCATTAATAGTTAATCCTCATATTGCAGATCAGAGGAGATCTTAAAAGGTTGAGCTTGATGTACTGAAAGTCTTTTTTCAACCTTAAATACTATGTAACTATGTAACTATGTAACTATGTAAGTTACCCAACTTACAATCCTAACCAATCTTTAAAGCATTTACAGTTTGGATAATTGCCTTTAACCCCTTGAGGCCTACTCTGTGAGAATTTGTTTTTACTATGTAACAACCTCTATTGTCTCAACAAACCCTCCTCTAACACAAATTATATGGGCCCTCATTCAATTGCAATTTGGCCATTTGAATAAGGCTCTAAACAAGCACATAACATATAATTTTTTAAATATGTTTTTAGTTAGTAAGCATCTATCCAAAAGCAAGGTTTTCACTAACCAAAAATGTATTTAAATCCCTCCTGATCCCAGACACCGGCGACCAGACTTCTCCCAACATCAATACTGCCTCTCTAATTATCCATGATATCCCTGAATTCCCTTTTTAAGTAGAAATAAATCCAGTCCCCTTTTAAAGCTACCTATCGAATCCGCTGTCACCACCTCCTCTGGTAGAGAATTCCACAGATTAACCACCCTTACTGTGAAGAACCCTTTTCTTTCTTTAAGGTGGAATCTTTTTACTTCTAACCTCAAGGGATGTCCTCTTGTCAGTTGAAAACCTCTTGGCACAAAAAGCTCCCTTGACAAATCTTTATACTGATCCTGGATGTATTTATATAAGGTAATCATATCTCCTCTTAGACGCCTTTTTTCTAGAGAAAATATGTTTAATTTGGTTAGTCTTTCTTCATAACTTAGCCCCTCCATTCCCCTTATTATTTTTGCTGCCATCCTCTGTACCTTTTCCAGCTCTAAAATGTCCTTTTTATGAAGTGGTGCCCAAAATGGTACTCCATATTCCAAATGTGGGGGTGCACTTTTTCTCCCTGAAAATAGGGGGCAAATGATAGGTGCGTGTTATACGCCGATATTCCCTCCCCCTCCTCATCCTCAACCTCCCTCCTCATTCTAAACCCCCCTCCGCATTCTAACCCCCCTCCTCATTCTAAACCCCCCCTCCTCAACCTAAACCCCCCTCCTCAACCTAAACCCCCCTAAATACCTCCGCCTCACTTACCTGCTTCTGCTCCGGTAGGATGGGGGGTTTGAGGAGGAGGTTGAGGAATGGGGGTTGAGGAGGGAGGTTGAGGAGGGGGTTGAGGATGAGGAGGGAGGTTGAGGTTGAGGATTTTGCTTCAAAGTTCTATATTTTAAATTTATTTTTTTTCCTAAAATTTCCTTCTTAAAATGAAGTGCGTGTTATACGCCGGTGCGTGATATACGCCGATAAATACGGTACTTAAAAAATATTTTAGGGTTAGTCTTACTCTTTTATGCAATTAATTTTTTATTTTCTATTTTAGCCAGTCTAATCGCTCTTTTGCAAGCCTTGTTGATTTCCTTGTATTCCTGTAAGGCAGTCTCTGTCCCCTCTTGTTTGTAAAATTTAAATGCCTGTTTTTTACTCCGTATCTTGATCTTTAAATCATTGTTAAGCCACATTGGATGGGATTTACTCCTTTTACTTTTATTCCCACACGGTATAAGCCGATGTGTATGTATATTTAGTAAGGATTTAAATGTTGTCCATTTATGTTCAGTATTTTTACCTGCCAGTTCTCTGTCCCAGTCTATAGTTTGTATTGCTGCCCTTAGACCGTTAAAATCTGCCCTTTTAAAATTAAGAGTTTTTGTTGACCCCTTGAAATTTAGTTTTTTTAATTCAATCTCAAACGAGACTGTGTTGTGATCACTGTTTCCCAAAGGTTGCCCTATTCCAACATTTGATACTATATCAATATTATTTGTGATGATTAAATCTAAGATAGCTTCATTTCTAGTAGGTTCTTGTACAACCTGAGCCAGATAATGATCCCTGAGTGTACTTAAGAACCTGCTCCCCTTAGATGAACTGCTGGTCTCATTTATCCAGTTTATTTCAGGGTAATTAAAATCTCCCATTATTAGAACTTGACCATTCTTAGCTGCATTTTCAATCTGCAACAATAATTGTATTTCCTCACTTTCAGCTATATTTGGGGGTTTATAGCATACTCCTACTAATATTCTTTTGGAATTTGCTGCTCCGCTATTTAACTCTACCCACAAACATTCAGCTTTATCACTAGATCCAACATAAATTTCTTCTCTGACTATAGGCTTAAATTCAGGCTTAACATACAGACAAATCCCTCCTCCTCGTTTACCATTGCCTCTATCTTTCCTAAATAGGTTATAACCATCCAGATTAACAGTCCAGTCATGAGATTTATCCCACCACGTTTCAGTAATGCCTATTAAATCCCATTTTTCATTAATTGCTAATAATTCTAACTCTCCCATTTTTCCTGGCAAGCTTCTGGCATTAGCAAGCATACACCTTATGTTATGAGTCTGTAGTTCTGAAGTGCCTGCCACTGTACTTGAATTACTTAGTACTACCTCCCTATTGACTATACTACCCCTCCCCCATCTCCTCCCCTTTGAGTTGTTAATTCATCCCTTATACCCTCTACACTTTCTCCCTCATTACTTATATCTAGTCCCTCCCCCCACCTTCAAGTTAAAAAACTCCTCCAGCCTTTCTACCATCCTATCCCCTAGTACAAAAGCTCCCTCATCATTAAGGTGCAATCCATCCCTACTGTAGAGATTGTACCGAAGTGAGAAGTCAGCCCAGTGCTCTAAAAAGCCAAACCCCTCCTTAGTGCACCACATCTTTAGCCACGCATTAACCTCCCTAAGCTCCTTCTGCCTCCCTGGGCTAGCACGTGGCACTGGTAGTAACTCACAAAATACTACCTTGGAGGTCCTTGCCTTCAGCTTATTACCTAGTTTTCTAAAATCATTCTTTAGGACACTCCATCTTCCACTAACTTTGTCATTGGTACCAATATGTACCAAGACCGCCGGTTCATTTCCAGCCCCACCCAATAATTTGTCTACCCGATCCCCGATGACAAATCACCCTGTCGACCTTCATAATAATAGAGTCCCCTACAACCAAAACCTGTCTGTTGCTCTACCTATTCTGGCCTGACTCTCCTCCAGTAGAGCTGTTCTCCCGGGTGTTAGAGGGAACAGCTCTATCTGGCATTGCCATTCCTGAATGGACATCCCCAACAGTTTCACTCAATCTGGCAAATCTGTTGATGTTTGCCAACTCAGAACTGGCCTGCCTCCTCCTGATCCCCCTGCTTCCCCTTGTAACTGTAACCCAGCTACCTCCTTGGACATCCACACTAGCCCCACCTCCGCCCTCCATGCTAGGCCCAGCTAAACTGTGCTCAGTGAGCACCAACCCCCTTTCCAGTGGAGCAATATCACTAAGTGCTGCAATTCTCTTCTCCAGATCTCCAATTTGAGCTTCCATAGAGGCAACATGCTCACACCTCTCACAGAGGTATGGACCCTGGATCATCTGTTCCAGTATTGCATACATATGACAGGATGTACACTGAGTGAGGTTGCCACCGGACTGACTCATAATTATTATTATTGTCTACAAAATTTCAGTGGGAAAAATAAAGAATATAAAATAATATATTTGTATAAAGTTTTCCTCCTTTGCACTATAAATCTGCCCTCCCTTGTCTTTGAAGTCCCTACCCCTATTTAAACTCCTACACTTTCACTAGAACTGCACCTCATACCGAAAATGTTTGCAAGCTCACAAGTTCGCTCCATCTCCTGTTTATACTAACTTCTGCCTTCTCACCTGGGCACAATTAGTGCACTCTGCAATTTATCGGTCTTTACCTGTAAAGGAAAATCCACTTGTAAACAGGCCCCAAAACAGCTCACAAACCTTTTATACTAAACAGTCAAGCCACACCCCTCTCACCTGGGCACAATTAGTGCACTCTGCAATTTATCAGTCTTTATCTGTAAAGGAAAATCCACTTATAAACAGGATGCAGATCTAGCACCAAGTACACTTGCTAACGCAGATCAATGAAGCCAACCCTGGCGATCCTAATGGGACAAAATTATTGCCAAAAGAATTTCCAAATTTCTACCAGATCTTATCCATAAGGACCAGGCAGGTTTCATACCTCATAGACAGGCTGGTGAGAATGTATGAAGAACCTTGAACATTCTGCACTTGGCCCAAAGCTCTAAAACTCAGATGTGCTTTGTTGCACTTATTATTGAAAAAGCCTTCAACTCCGTTGAATGGCCTTATCTTTATATTACTTTGGCCAAGTTCAGGTTCAAGGGATGTTTCATCAACTACTAACAACTTAGTATAAATCCCCTATTGCTAATTTGAAACTGCCTGGTTCTAACAAAGCTAACATTAAAATCCAGATAAGAACCAGGCAAGGCTCCCCTTATCTCCACTATTATTTGCTCTAGCTATTGAACCCCTAGCTCAGGCCATTCAGTCTAACCCAGAAATAGCAGGTCTTAAAGTAGGTCTTCAGCATTTTAAATGTTCATTATTCGCTGATGATCTCTTATGCTCTCTCCCAGACCAAGAGTCCTCCATAGCCTCTCTGATGTCCATTATCAAATAATTTAGTAATCTTTCAGGCCACAAACTTAAGCCTTAAAAAACAGAAGCATTAAGTGTGGGATTGTCTCAGGCAACTCTGGAAAAGTTGAAAGAAACGTATAAGTTTGTGTGGCCTAAGGCACATATTAAATATCTGGGGGTCAATGGGCCCTATTAAATTATCCCTCGTAGTTCTCTCAGTGCTCGCAAATGGCAGTTTTTCTGCTGTTTGCGAGTACCGAATCTCTTGCAGCCTGCTTTGCGATATGACTACGAAAAAATGGCAGAGAATAGGCTCCGAGAGAGCTACGTAGTCACACGCAAGCCTTAAATCTACGCATGATTATCGCATTTCGTAAGAATCCCTACGGGCACAAAAAGTGCCCGCAAGGGATCCTAAAGCCTCTACGTGCTGCCTCGGAGTAGCCCGAGACAGCAGTGTGAGGCTCCCCCCTGCACCCTATACACATCCCCATGCTGCAGGGGTCTCTATCAGGACCCCTGCAGCACCCCCACATTAACCCCTTGCAGCGGGGGTCCCCGATCGGCACCGATCAGGCCCCCGCTGCATTTAAAAGTATTAAATTCCCCGCCGCTGCTCCTTAAAGGGGCAGCGGCACACTAATTGACAATCCTGGCCGCGGCCAAAACAATTAACACCCCTCTATGCTGGGGGTCCCCATCGGGACCCCCAAAGTGTACCCACATAAACCCCTTGCAGGGGGGGGTCCCCGATCTGCATAGATCAGGCCCCCCGCTGCATTTAAAAGTTTTAAATTACCCGCCGCAGCTCCTTAAAAGGGCCGCGGCACACTATTACCCAATCCCGGCCGCGGCACCTACAATTAACCACCCTCTATGCTTGGGGTCCCCATTGGGACCCCCAAAGTGTACCCACATAAACCCCTTTGCTGCAGGGGTCCATAGGGACCCCCGCAGCCCCCCCCACATTAACCCCCTGCAGCGGAGGTCCCCGATCGGCACCGATCGTGACCCCGCTGCATTTCAATTTTAAATTTCCCGCTTTGTGGGTCCTTAAAGGACTGTAAAGGTAAAATATTAACCCCAGGCAACTATAATTAACCCTATAACTCATGGTGGTCAATACAGACCCCCATAAGGCCTTAATTAACCCTATAACTCATGGTGGTCAATACAGACCCCCATAAGGCCTTAATTAACCCTATAACTCATGGTGGTCAATACAGACCCCCATAAGACCTTAATTAACCCCGTCACTCATGAAGGTCAATACAAACCCCCCAAAGGCCTTAATTAACCCGTCATTTATGAAGGTCAATACAGACCCCCATAAGGCCTTAATTAACCCTATAACTCATGGTGGTCAATACAGACCCCCATAAGGCATTAATTAACCCCTTCACTCATGAAGGTCAATACAGACCCCCATAAGGCCTTAATTAACCCCGTCACTCATGAAGGTCAAAACAGACCCCCATACGGCCTTAATTAACCCTATAACACATGGTGGTCAATACAGACCCCTATAAGACCTTAATTAACTCTATAACTTATGAAGGTCAATACAGACCCCCATAAGCCTCTATTTAACCCCATCAGTCCCATAAGGGTATATTATGACCATTATGGGCCTGTTACAACCCAACATTAACCACATAAGTGCAATGACGGTCCTCAAGGACCATTATGACACTAACTACAAACACTACACTATAGCCCCCAATAAACCATTTAATCTAAACTAACACACCTGTACACTAATCTATTAACACTTACACTACCTACCTACACCACCTACCCTCTAATAATCCTCCCCACCACTCTAATTACAAAAAAATAAAAAAACCTACCTTACAGGTTAGTGATCTGAAGCAACATCTTAAAGGTAAGTGGTCTTAATTATTTTATTTTAGCTTAGAATTAGGGTCTGTGTATGTAGTTAGGACTGTAATTATTTTATTTTAGCTTAGAATTAGGGTCTGTGTATGTAGATTGGATTTATTGTATATTAGATAGATAGGGGGATGTATTTGATATAGTTAGGATTTATTTTATATTAAATAGATTGTATGTTAGATAGATAGGGGGTATTTGATTTGTATTATATGTAATATATTATATGTAATATATTATATGTATTGTATGTAATGTATTGTATGTAATGTATTATATGTATTATATTATATGTAATATATTATATGTAATGTAATTTATTGTATGTAATGTATTATATATAATGTATTATATGTAATGTATTATATGTAATGTATTATATGTAATATATGTAATGTAATGTATTATATGTATGTATGTATTGTATTGTGTATATCTGTCTTTCCTTTTCAGGTGTGTAATTTTTTAATTTTCTGTAGTGGGGGGGTTGTAATGTATTTGTTTTTTTTTCTTTACTGTAGGTTTTTTTTTCTGTACTGTATGTTTTTTTTTCTGTAAGATTGTTTTTTTTATTTTTTGTAAGGTATTTTTTTTATTTTTTGTAATTAGAGTGATGGGGAGGTTTATTAGGGGGCAGGTAGTGTAGGTAGGTAGTGTAAGTGTTAATAGATTAGTGTAGAGGGGGGTTAGTTTAGATTAAATGGTTTATTGGGGGTTATAGTGTAGTGTTTGTAGTTAGTGTCATGATGGCCCTTGAGGACCGTCATGGCACTTATGTGGTTAATGTTGGGTTGTAACAGGCCCATAATGGTCATAATATACCCTTATGGGACTGATGGGATTAAATAGAGGCTTATGGGGGTCTGTATTGACCACCATGAGTTATGGGGTTAATAAAGGCCTTATGGGGGTCTGTATTGACCACCATGAGTGACGGGGTTAATTAAGGCCTTATGGGGGTCTGTATTGACCATCATGAGTTATAGGGTTAATTAAGGCCTTATGGGGGTCTGTATTGACCACCATGAGTTATAGGGTTAATTATAGTTGCCTGGAATTAATATTTTTAGTGCGAGTCCTTTCAGGACCTTTACGGTCCATTAAGGACCCGCGAGGCGGGAAATTTAAAATTGAAATGCAGCAGGGTCACGATCGGTGCTGATTGGGGACCCCCACAGCAGGGGGTTAATGTGGGGGGGCTGCGGGGGTCCCTATGGACCCCTGCAACAAGGGGTTTATATGGGGACACTTCGGGGGTCCCGATGGGGACCCCCAGCATAGAGGGGAGTTAATTGTAGGTGCCGCGGCCGGGATTGGGTAATAGTGTGCCGCGGTCCCTTAAAGGAGCCGCGGCGTGGAATTTAAAACTTTTTAAATGCAGCGGTGGGCCTGATCTATGCAGATCAGGGACCCGCCGCTGCAATGGGTTAATGTGGGGACACTTGGGGGGTCCCGATGGGGACCCCCAGCATAAAGGGGGGTTAATTTTAGGTGCCACAGCCGTGGTTGCGTAATAGTGTGCAGCGGGCCCTTTAAGGGGCCTCGGCGGGGAATTTAAAACTTTTAAATGCAGCGGGGGACCTGATCTATGCAGATCGGGGACCCCCGCTGCAATGGGTTAATGTGGGGACACTTGGGGGTTCCCGATGGGGACCCCCAGCATAAAGGGGGGTTAATTTTAGGTGCCGCGGCCGGGGTTGCGTTATAGTGTGCCGCGGGCCCTTTAAGGAGCCGTGGCGGGGAATTTAAAAATATTAAATGCAGCGGGGGCCTGATCGGTGCCGATCGGGGACCCCCGCTGCAAGGGGTTAATGTGTGGGGGCTGCGGGGGTCCCTATGGACCCCTGCAGCAAGGTGTTAATGTGAGGACACTTCGGGGGTCCCGATGGGGACCCCCGCATAGAGGGGGGGTTAATTTTAGGTGCCGGGGAGGTAGTTGGAGTACCCCCCACGGCAGGGCTTATGTGGGTCCCGTTTAGGACCCCTGCAGCAATTGATGAGGAGTGACAGCCTGCGATATCATATCGCAGGCTGTCACTCCTCATGTACATTTACGCAGTTTAGATATGTACGGCCCTGCTGCGTAGCTCATACGTTGCTCGCAGCAAGGCTAATGTAATAGCATTGGAACTTAGAGAAACTTTGCAGTACGTAGGGCTTAAGTAGAAGCCTCTTATTTACGTGGCTGGAATTTAATAGGGCCCAATATTACTAGTAAAATATCTGAGCTCTATAAGGCTCATTATCCCCCCCACTATTCCGAAAATGTATTGTAGAAATTAATAACTGATTCAAATTTAATATATCCTGGACTGGCCGTATCACTTTGGTTAAAATGAATGTCCTGCCGACTGTCCTTTACCTGTTTAGAACTTTACCTATACAAATCAATGACAAGCAACTAAATAGATACCAAAACCAGATATTCAGATTCATCTGGTAAAATAAAGCACCTAGAATTGAAAAAAAAACCTCTGTTTAGACATAGAACTAGAGGAGGCCTCTCCTGTCCCAATTTAGGGCTCTACTTTAGAGCTGCTTAACTAGCGTGTCTCCCAATTGACCACTCAATTAAACATCAGCCAATATGGATATTTATAGAACATTTTCAAATTAAACCCCAAACCTGGGACATGATAATTTGGAACCCACAGACTCTTCTTCCACAAAGCATTCTAATGATTACACTTACTTCAACTATTTGGACGACAATTAGCGTATACTATTTCACCCCTCTCCTCTGTTTTATCCCATCCTAGTATATACAGAGATTGTACAGAAGAGTCGAAACACTGGTGGACCTCTCACAAGTTAGACAGAATAGGCTCTTGGTTAAAAAATGACCAAATTACCCCTTGCATACAATTTTAGGAATAACTTCAACATTCCTTCAAAGGAATTTTTTAATCATATTAAATTAAGACACTGGGTGATAACTATGACTCGAACACATGATCCCCCTAAACCATCCTGGTTCTCCTCAATATGTTAAAACCTCCCCCTAGCCAAGGAAATCCTAAGCTCCATGTATGACATGTGCAATTCTCCCAATAAAGACCAAAAACTTCCCTTCATGGTTAAATGGAAGTCTGATTAAGATCAAGAATGGGAGGCCAATAAATGGATTGAATCTTGCACCAATCTTTCAAATTGCTCTATAAGCTTTAATTTATTGGAAACCTCTATGAAAGTCCTACATAGAGCATACTTGACTCTATCAAGACTTCATAAGATTAAATCCCAAAATAGTAGTAATTGTTTCAGAGGCTGCCAAATTGTGGGTGACTACATCCACACTTGGTGGAAGTGGCCAATAGTTCAGGATATCTGGAAAAAACAACTCAATTAATTCCCCCTTTCCTTTTCTCTTTTTTCTTTTCATATTTCCTTTTATTATTTACTACTAGCGAATTGCCCGTCAAAAAATGACGGCAATGAAATCGTTAGGTAGCTAATGCTGTTTGGTGTGTAATACTAAAATATATAATATATTAATAAATGAATATACTTTACCTATTTTGAAGTAATGTGTTGAAGAGCTGACAATCTGTTTTCATGTTGCTGCAGCATTAGTGGTGTGGAGCTGCTGTGTAAGCGTGATGAATGTGTGCAGTGTAACAGTGTGCGTGCGCTAGACAAAACCGTTAGCGTAGTGGTGTACTTGCGCATTGGCGTAAAATGGCGGGTTATCTGTGTTATGCGTCTTTGCGGATTATCCGCCGGTGCTTGGTGGTGTTTTTCGAGTTTCGTGTGTTGTTTTGCGAGTGTGTTGTGGTGTTTTACGTGTTGAGAGTGCTGTAGCCTCATTTTCGTTTTTTTCGTCTGCTATTTTTTCTCTCGCTTAGCGATTTTATTAGTGTCTAAAGTGTTTTATTTTTATTGAAATGAATGTGTAACTTGTTTTTTTGAGGTGCTGGATGGTTCGTCTTGCTGTAGGTAAGTTTTTTATGTGTGTGTTGTGTGTATTTATTGTGTTTGAAATGTTTGTATGTCAGCGTGTTGCGTCCGATGTTTGCGAGGTCGTAATGTGTGGTAACGTGTCTCGTATGGTGTTTGCGTGTGTAGCCTCGTTTTCGTTTTGTTCGGCGTCCATATTTTCGCTATATATATATATATATATATATTGTTGTTGATTAGTCGTTTAGTCGCGTCCAACTCTCCATGACTCTATGGACCACAGCACGCCAGGTGTGTATATATATATATATATATATATATATATATATATATATATTTATATATACCGGTGTATATATATATATATATATATATATATATATATATATATATATATCTATTTATATATATATATATTTGAGAGAAAAAATCTGATTAAGAGCATAAATAAGCAGTAAAAAGGTCACAAAGCAAGCAATTAGAAAAAAAAACACGTTGATTTGATTGCAGGACCCCAAAGGAATCCTTGATAGGTTGGTGGGTGTTGTGTGTGTGAGAGGTGAGTTTGTATTTCTGGAGAGATGTGGTTGCATCTATTAATAAGACTTCCTTACTTCTGGGCTGGTGAGAAACTGTATCCGTTTATTTAACAAAGATTCTGGACTTCTCCCTGTTCCCTCCTTCCCCACACCTTTCAACCAGTGATAGCTACAAAAACACCCACCATCATCCAACCCTACGGATGTGATGTAACAAACACTAAATGGATTCCTATACTTTCAAGGAGCATAATCATATGATCTGACAATATGTAAGCAAGCACGTAATTTGCTTCTTAGACACAGCCAATAGTAAATAAGACCGTCATCATGACATCAGTAAACATGGAAGATAGACATAATCTGCAATCAGAGGCTTCAAATTAATTAGTGCCAATAAGTAATATTTGCTGATCGGGCTCACAATCAAGTACTCTATGAAATACATTAGAGCATCTGTTTTAGTCCATGTGGGTTTCATGATCTATATTAACCCCTTGAGTCTGTGATCGATATTTCTCAGAAATAACAGTTAAAAATAATATTTTAAAAGCATTGTTTTCATTACTTTTATTTCTGTGTTTTATTAGATATTTTTGCTGAGGAAAAAAAAGCTTTGCACAGTCATTTTAACCAGGGAAGTACCAGAGTGGCAAGCAAAACATTGTAATATGGGATTTATCTGTTAAATGGTTACATTCAAAACAACAAAACAAGTGTTTTATGCTACAACAATAAAGCAGAGTTTGTTTCCAAGCAGATTTTCTGATATTCCAAGCCCCAGGTGCCTTCACACTTCTACAGCTGCTCTTTTTCATTTTTCTTGTGAAACAAAAACACAACAGTCAGATTTAATGTTCGTCCAAGCTGGGATCTAAGTCCACGGCATCTTCACTGTCTCCAACCTCAGGATAAAAATATTGTCCAGACATTGACAAGTTTTCAGAGAATTAAAAGGAATGTAAAACAAAACTGTGTTTTTTCTTTATTTTTTATTGCTATGACTTTAAAATGATATTGGAAAAGCAACAATACAGATGTTATCTGCTAAATTCATTCCAGTATTATATATATTTCTACAGCTATTTCATAATTTGTATTATTAATTAATTGATATTAATTAAACCAGTGCCACAGAGATGGCTGGGGTTATTAAAGAGCCATTGTTTGCTATTTATAGCTAGAATGATAGATTATACAGCCACCATGGTTTGCCCGACCTTGAAATGTTCTTGTTTTCTCCACATGGGCTAGCATAACAAGATTTCACACAACAGCACTGGATTTCTGATTGCACCATTATTATTACTACTGATGTTTATAAAATGCTGAAATGATTGTGGTAACATTGTAATTTGCTGCTGATTTTTAAATTGTTTGAGAATAAAAATGGAAGTAATTTAGATTTGTAAAACATTTTTGGTAAATGTTGGTTTATTAAATATCTAGAGGTGGCAAATAGTGTTTATCTGCTAATACCACACTGATGGTCTTATGCAGTCACTTCATATTAACAATATAATGTATTTCTTTAAAGAACCAATGTACAATGAAAATAAAATTATGCTAGAGGAGCATAATTAGACAGGGGATATTTCAGAAGTCAAAAGTTCAATTTTTTTATATGATGCATGATGATGAGTGTGTGATGGGGCAGAGCTACCAGTAGTGCAGGTGGTGCAATGTACCAGGGGCCTCCTCTGAGCGTCTTCGTGGAGCAGCTATGGAAAAGGATCTTGGGAGGGGCTCTTTCATGGTAAATGTTCTTGTAGAGGGGTACTGTTAAGGAAAAGGGTCTTGGGAAGGGGTAATGTTATGTAAGGGGTCTTGAAGAGATGAGCTGTTAAGGTTTTTGGGAGGGGAGCTGTTATGGAAATGGGTCTTGGGGAGAGAAGCTGTTAAGGGAAAGGGTATTGGGGAGGAGATCTTTATGGGAAGGGGTCTTGGTTAGGGGTGCTGTTATAACAAAGGGGCGTTTGCTGGATATTATGGGAAGAGGTCATACGGAAAGGCACTGAGTGAATAGGTAAAGGAGGGCAGCGCAAATACATTTTTTACAACCCTTCTTCTGGGGGGGGGGGGGTAATTTTTTTTGCACTGGGCACTCATAGCTCAGCCACTGTGTGTGTGTGTATGGTGCCTTGCATTTATTGATACAAGTTGTCTGCTTCTTGGTATGTGCAGGGAGTAAGTGTCCAATTCTAAGAGATCCACCTACCTTCCTCTCTCTCTTCTTTCTTCACTCATCTGTCCCTCCACTGATAGTTAAAGATAAGCACCGTCCTGCCCCGTGACATCATAAACTCTGCCCCCAGGTTACAGCTGCATTGTAACCTGATTGCAGCTGTTCCATAGGCCATGCCCAGTGAACGTTTTCCCCCTTTACTGAGCATGCTCAATCTAAACCAGAATCTGATGTTTTTTAGCTCCGCTTTAAGGGAAAGGCCATGCCCCTGGTCGTCAAAAACAGGTGGAGACCAACAGCTCTGCTTGAGGAAAAAACATAGTTTTCTTTATAGTCTATCCCCAACAAACAGACATATATAAACTTTTCCTAGTAAATACACTACAGTGCTTCTTTGGTAGAAAGCAGGCTTCTGTGTAGAATGTTCTAGTAGGGCAGAATAAGAATGTTTCTGTGAGAGTTTTAATGATATTAGATAGTGGTCTAATAGATTAAATGGAGAAATCAGAGAAAGTAAAGTTTTTGGTGAAACAAATTGCAGATAGTGAGAGTTCATATGGTCATTTGGGTACTGGCAGAAGTTTATTGTTGGTGGTCATGAGAAGATGTTAAGGAGAGGAAACAGGAGGCCAAAATAGAGAGGGGGCATCAACATCACAAATAAAATTCTCAAGGATTATAGGTGTATCACTTTTTTTGTGTGTAAATAATATTATCTATGTTCTTTAATCACTTGCATCCTTGTAATACTGAGAGTACAGTCATTATATCTGTGGCACCTCAGATGTAAAGAAGATCTGCCAGAGCACATACACAAATGAATGAAATTAGGGGAGATTCCTGAAGCCATCAGTTTGTTGTCTTTAATCAAATTAAGTTATTTAAAAATGTGCCATCAGTATTAAATAACAAGGTTTTAATTGATTTAGAAACATAATAAAAATAATCTAATAGAATGTCTTTAATAGTAGCTACAATGGGGACTACTTCTTGAGAGGCGTAATACTTCTGGTATTCTAATCAAATAATAAAAAACTTTTTGTTTGGAAAAAAACAATAATATACCTAATACATGTCCATATGTATTTTTTTTTTTTTCATAAAAAGCCTCTCTGCTTATTCCATTTACCAAAAAGGTATTAGATACTAATGTTTATTGACAAAATATATCCAGTAGCAGAAGACTTATATGACAGATGCCTTGTTTGGAGTAAATCAATGAATTCTTAAAAACAAGAAGTTTACATCATACGACCCTCACTAATCACGTTGATTATAACTTGATCATTTCTAAAAAAATGTAATGTCTGTCAGCCTTTACATGACCTAGATGACACTGTTTTAAACATATTTATTGAGAGTATTTCCTAAAAGAAATGGCTTTTCAAGTCCCTGGATCTTCCATACAGATAAAATATATCGTGCTATATATCCCTGCAATAAATATTTCCATAAATGCTAATAAATTAATATGAATAATCTTTTATATTTACTTAAGCTCCTATATTTTGATAAAAATAGAGATTTAAGTAGACCAGTATAATAAATGTACTTTACTGCTAATAAGAGTTTATAGTCTAGAAGAGACTAGGCATATGGAACAAACAACTGGATGAAGGCTGATGGAGACAAAAAGTGGGTTGATCAAGGCCTGTTCGTAAAGGTTGGGGCTGCTAATAAAGGTTAAGCAACTAAATGTGGATCTCTGCGGGTTACAGATATTAGTGGTGTATCGCTGCCTAGGCAAACAATGCCCATAGCTAGGGCAGCCCATTTTAGCGGGCAGCAGACTGTCTCAAGTTGCTGGTGCAGGGCAAATGCAAAGAAACATCTATATGCCAGACATTCCTATCAGTAATCAAAGTACTCCTGACACTTTATCAAATTTTTTGAGGAATTGGGGTCTGTCTAACCAAAAAATAGATGATTTATGTTGAATTGTGGGTGATGGCATGGTGTTTTTCTCATAGAAATTGTGTTCACTTGTATGAAAAAAATGGCTGAATGGATTTGTTAGAACATTGGCAATGTAATAGTGATCTAAAAAGTATTTTTTTGAGATAACTTAAGGTGTTTTTTTAGATATGAGATTAAAACATGTAATGAGCATGGTCAGTAAAGACTTGTGCAAGTGAACAACTGGGAGATTCCATGCATTTAGATTTATCAGTTATTGTCAGGTGATCTTCCAAGTGGTTTTATAGATATATCTCACCAGATGTTTGCCAGGTGTGGAGAGCAAAGGATAATATTTGTCAATTACATTTTAACTTTGAAATTGCAAATTGTTGCAAAGTATGTTCATTCAGAAGGTTTGGTAAATGTTCTCCATAAGTGGTGAGCAAATGTTATATTTTAAATTTATTGTTCAATGATTTTATTCTTCCACAAGCAAAGGGAATGAATGTGAGTTAGTATCCTAGATAATAAGCATCCAGCCGGAGTGAAGAGAGAGTGAGAGATGAGAGAGAGATAATTCTTAGTATGTTGTTTCAAGAACATTTTCAAAACAGGGCAAATGTTTAAGTAAATGTACAATTTTAAATTCATTAAGTGACATCATTGGGGATATAATGTGATGTCATGAGTAACATCATGAATTATGTCATTTTTTATATTATAAGTGATGTGTGTGATTTCATAGTTGATATATGTCATTATGATGTCATGAATGATGCCATCAGAAAAAAGTTTGCAGGGAAGGGATGTTTAGGTTGTGTGCAATCCTACCTTCCCAATGTCCTGTGTTTTACTTTAATATAGTATTTTTGCCAATAGTATATATATATATATATATATATATATATATATATATATATATATATATATATATATATATATATACACTGAGTAGGTGGATAGATATTCTTGGTGTTCCGCTAAAGGCTGTAAATTACCACATTTAAAATGAAGACAAGCTAAATGAAATATTTTCAAGAATGTTTTACAGATTAAATTATACTAATAATATTTTTTTAGAATTAGAAAAAATGCTTAGGAAATGAAATGTAATATGTCTAGAAAGCCATCAATTTACTGAATATTATTACTTATGGTTAATTAATTTTGGCGACTCTGAGAAAACTGGGAATGATTTAATGACTTTTTTTGTATTACAAAATGAAACGTATTATACAGACAGCAGGTATTAGACAAGCACACATATCACTTTTAGTTAACTTAACCTTTCCTTTGAAGGGCTGTCTGTTTCTTAGAGATATTAGTATTTTTTGTTCTACAGTGAGAGATTTGTTGGAAAATGTGCAGGTATATTCTTCTCGATTCCTCTCAATTTAATGTTACCTAAAAAAAGGAAAGTGAAATGTTGGTCTTCAAAGTACCCAACCATCACAGTAAAAAAATGAGTGACAGGAACAGATCCCTTGTCTGTAACACTCTCTCTTTATGATAATGATTCTCCTGTACAGCTCTTACACACTGTAAAGGTTTTTGTCATTAAGAAATACTATTAACAGCTGCTTATTTTGGCCTTTCAGACCTACTGTAATAAAAGTGATCATGGTTCATAACACACATTAATAAATGTTAATTCATCCTTAATGGGACTCCTATCCAGGGAGGTAAAGTAAACCACTAGGTACTGTTAAAATAATTAAGAACATTATATTACAAGATACTGTGATAGAATGTATTATCAGTTTATGTAATTCATGTTGATTGATAGAGAAAAAGGATAATTTTATGTATTTATTGGAAACCATATCCTTTCTATTGTCACTATAGAAATTAATCTCTGCCTTGTGCAAGCTATTTTCAAAAAGCCTTTAATTTAGAAGATTTCATCAACTTGGGTTATCATCTTGACCTTGGGACTAATTTAGATTAGAATGGAACCTTTAGTCCAACTGATTAAACTACCTTAAAGGATTACTGTGTAATATATATATATAATTACAATTGAGTCACATTATTATGACCACTAGCTAATATCCTGAATAACTGCGGTGTGCAGAATGGACAGCAGCTAGACAGAGTGGTAATGACTCAATAAGATACTGGAATGTCGGCAAGGGTACCTGCAGCCATGCAGACTGCAGTGCATCTGACAGCTGCAGAAGAGGGCGTGCTATAAAAAATATGTTTTTTAATTAAGACTAGCCTTTTGACTTATTGCCTTTTATTATGTTTTACTCATACTTTATTTTTCATTATATATATATATATATATATATATATATATATATATATATATATAAAAAGATCGAGGTAACCATAAGTGTCCAGTAATCTAGATGAATATGTTTGTCCAAATGCACTAGAACAGTACAGCAATCCCTGTTGCGTATAGGGCTTCAAAGCAACCAGCTGGTCACTGCAACCATGCTGACAAGGGTTCACCGTTAGAAACAGCTTTAATTTGCATGACAGTACCGGGATTGGACTTCTTCTGACTGGCAAAGCGGTGAGGTAACCGTAAGTGTCCAGTAATCTAGATGAATACGTTTGTCCAATAAAAAAATTATCACTAAATACTGCAATAGTGTGAGTATTCATCTCTCTCTCTCTCTCTCTCTCTATCTATCTATCTATCTATGTGTATATATATATATATATATATATATATATATATATATATATATATATATATATATATCTTCATTGTGCTCCTCAAGCCGCTCCCAGACAATTCTGGGCATGTGATATGTTGCTGAAAGATCCAATCCGATCTATTATAATTCATTTATTATTATTATAGTTCATTTATAATGCGCCGACATATTCCATAGCGTTGTACATAAATTAAGTTCAGACAGAGATAAATACAAATTAACATATAGCAAAGCAAGGAGGGCCCTGTCTTTGAGCTAGGAATCCAATGTCCATGGGGAATTCCTAAAGTACTTAGGATAGAAACTCGCAGACTTACAATCTAAGGTATAGTGAGTGATAAAAGAGGGAGAGAGAGGTGAAAAGTGTGTTAGGGTGGAAGGTGATACGTTTCTTTAAAGAGATGCTGTAGAGAAGACAGTCAATGTGTATGGGTGTACTTGATCTGCAAGGATGGATAGATAATCCAATCATTTAAGAGTGCCTTCCAGGGTATGGGTGGACCCAGACAAAGACAAGAAAACATTCTCCAGCTTGCAGCCTTGTGTTCTTCCAACAATGGTTGCACAGTGTTTGTTCCCTGAGGTTTCACGTCTGATACACCAACGCCCTTCTAGTCGATGGAGAAGAAAATGTGACTCATCAGAAAAACCACCACTTTGCCAGTCAGAAGAAGTCCAATCCCGGTACTGTCATGCAAATTAAAGCCGTTTCTAACGGTGAACCCTCGTCAGCATGGGTGCAGTGACCAGCCAGTTGCTTTGAAGCCCTATACGAAACAGGGATTGCTGTACTGTCCTAGTGCATTTGGACGGTGAAATGCTAAACTGTAGCGTGTCGTTTGGCTCTCACACATCTTCCCAGCTGATGTTCACGTCTGCCATCAATAGCACTTGGTGCTCTGTTTTGACACAGTTTTTCACAGTGGTGCCATTTGTCCAGTACGGTATACTTTAACCACAGTAGCCCACAAACAGTTCACAAACTGCGCTGCTTCAGAAATACTACTACCCTTGGCCCGAAAGCTAATGATCATCCCCTTTTCAGAGTCGGATAAATTGCACGTTTTACCCATGACAGCGATGGTTGATATATTTACAGAATATAGTACAAAATACCACAAACACAGAGTCACATACAAAACAATGTCTGTTCATCTAAACTAAACATCGGTTCAATCTTTTATATTGTCGTATTGGCATTTTTAACAACCTTTGATAAAAGAGACAATGTTTTCATTTTTAATACTTTACATAGATTTGAAAAGGACATTTTTTTTTTCCAGCCATGCTTGACCAGAACCAACTCTATATTCGTCTAAACAATTAAAACAGTAACACAGCGGGAGCAAGGGGGAGAGATGGAGTGGGTAATGAGGAGCTTATTACACTTTCAGAAATGGGGCTAAATCATTTACCTATAGAGATGTCGCGAATAGTTCGCCGGCGGACTTTTCCCGGAGAACATAGCATGTTCGCGTTTGCGGCGAACTGCGAACATATGCGATATTCTACCCGCCCCCAATACTTTATCATTGAACAAACTTTGACCCTGCATGTCACAGTCAGCAGACACATTCCAGCCAATCAGCAGCATACACTCCCTTCCACACGCTTCTACCTCATGGACAGCAGACATTTTGGAATCATAACTAACTTGCAGTCTTACTATTATCTTGAGGAGGGAGAGTGTAGGTGATACTGCATCAATAGGGAAAACCATAGCTAGGCAAGTTTATTCAGTGTCCAGTGCAGTGCTGAAGGACTCTTGTGCATTATTATTATTATTATTATTACTACTATATAATGTGTAGATGTACCAGCTGGGCATGCATTATTATTATTATTATTATTAATATTATTATTATTATTATATAATGTGTAGATGTACCAGCTAGGCATGCTCTTGTGCATTATTATTATTATTATTAGTAAAATACTACTACTTATAATAATAATAATGCACAAGAGCATGCCCAGCCGGTACATCTACACATTATATAGTAATAATAATAATAATACACAAGAGCATGCCCAGCCGGTACATCTACACATTATATAGTAATAATAATAATAATAATAATAATGTAGAAGAGCATGCCCAGCCGGTACATCTACAGATTATATACTACTAATAATAATAATAATAACAATAATAATAATAATGCTCAAGAGCATGCCCAGCCGGTATATCTACACATTATATAGTAATAATAATAATAATAATAATAATAATACACAAGAGCATGCCCAGCCGGTACATCTACACATTATATAGTAGTAATAATAATAATAATAATGTAGAAGAGCATGCCCAGCCGGTACATCTACACATTATATACTACTAATAATAATAATGATAACAATAATAATAATAATGCTCAAGAGCATGCCCAGCCGGTACATCTACACATTATATAGTAATAATAATAAGAATAATAATAAAGCAGAAGACCTCCCCTGTGCCTCCCCCCACTCCCTCCCATGTGTCTCTCTCCCCCCTCTCCCCTGTGTCTCCCCCCCACTCCCTCCCATGTGTCTCTCTCCCCCCCCTCTCCCCTGTGTCTCTCCCACCCTTGCCTGTGTCTCTACCCCCTCTCCCTTCCCCAGTGTTTCTTTCACCCCTCTCCTGTGTCTTTTCCCCCTTCCCTCTTCCCTGTGTCACTCCCCCCTCCCCTGTGTCTCTACCCCCCTCTCCCTTCCCGTGTTTCTTTTCCCCCTCCCCTGTGTCTTTCCCCCCTTCCCTCTCCCCTGTGTATCTCCCCCCTCATCTGTGTCTCTTCCCCCTTCTCCCCTGTGTCTCTACCCCCTCTCCCCTGTGTCTCTACCCCCTCTCCCTTCCCCTGTGTTTCTTCCCCCCTCCTCTGTGTCTTTACCCCCTTTCCTCTCCCCGGTGTCTCCTCACCACTCCCTCCCATTAGTCTCTTCCCCCCTCTCCCCTGTGTCTCTACCCCCCACTCTCTCCTGTGTCTCTCCCCCCTCCCATGTTTCTCTTCCCCCCTCTGCCCTGTGTCTTCCTTCCACTCTCCACTGTGTCTTCCTCCCCCTCTCCCCTCTCCTGTGTCTTCCTCTCCCTCTCCCCTGTGTTTTCTCCCCCTCTCCCCTCCCCTGTTAGCTTCTATACGCATACATACATACGATAAGAAAACTGGGGGGGGGGGGATACCCCTTACCCCCCCCCCCCCAGTTCCAACACCCATGTGTACTGTATAATATTGTATTGCATTATGTTATATTATATCACTAGCGACTTGCCTGGCCCAAATGATGGGGCAATAATAATAAATAAAAAAAGTTTGAAGCCATGGCAATGCTGTTTGCCACACAATGTGATGCTTTTTGTACTCTGAGGACCTTCGGCGCTCATTGTGAGCCTCTTCCCTCGTGTCCTTCATGTTTCGTGCTTTGCAACAATCAATCTTCGGCGCTCACCGCAAAGACAGATATATAAGTACAGTGTTAAATATATAATCTTTTTGTGCAGTGTAAATTAAAAAATGTATTCAGGTCTCAGAGCATAATAAAGTGATTTAGATTTGTAACTGCTTTGAGAGTGCTATCGCTGGCAGCCAATGAGCAGTAATCCAGATATATAACTGCAGAGTAAAAAGTAAAACATTTTAGTGTAGTGTAAAGTCTACATTTTTATTTTCCATTACTAATTAATACTTATTAAATGAATGCACGATAATAACTATTGTGAATGAACAAATGTATTAGGAAGTGCGAAGCGTTAATGTATGTAAAGTAACCGCAGTGTAAAATATGCTATTAAGCGTATTTTTTTTATATATATTTTTTTAATAATAATGAATTAATTAATTACTAAAATACTTTACCTATTTGTAATTAATATATCCAGTGATCAATAACCTGAAGAGCTAACTAAAAAAGATTTTCCTAAAAAGCCGTACGAGGTAAAGATACACTATTAACAAGGACGCTAAATCATCCGCACCCGCTTACCACATACACATTCCCCGCCATTTTACAACACTAACTTACACAATGCGGAAGTACCCAGCTACCCTAACGGCTTCCCCTCGCGCACGCAGCCTATTTACACTACACACTGCACACATTGCTGACACTTACACAGCAGCTCCCCAGCACTGAAAACCTACATTGTATGCTGCAGGAACATGAAAACAGATTGTCAGCTCTTCAGCACAATGCTTCCTGCATATATTACTTACAAATAGGTAAAGTATATTCATTTAGTAATTATTTCATTAGCATACAAAAATACATATACACAAAAAAAACATTATCACATTAAACATAAAAGCCATTCACTGCGCACCTCACAACGAGCGCCAACGCTGCTCATAGCACACAAAGCCTTGCAATAAGCGCAAAAAACACATCACCGCTGACCAAAGAATAACAGCAAAAGCGCCTATCAGAAAAAAAATACAACCAACAGCCTCGCAATGAGCGCCGAAGGATATCCGACCGCCAACAAAATGAATGTCTCGTCCAAACCATTACCTGCCTTACAATCTTATTGCCGACATTTTTTGACGGGCAAGCCGCTAGTAAATATATAAAGATCAAGATAATATAAGTATCAGGAAATGTAACACAAAGATGCATGCGCGTCTGAATAATACGACAAATACGGATTTTTGTCATAAATGATATGATCGCAGTGTTGTGTCATAAACCCTAAACACTGGAATCTGTTACATACAATTTACTGATGATGTCATTAATGGGCTTCAAGGGGGGGGGGGATCTCTTTTCATACTTTGTGAACGGTGCAAATCCAACATACACAGAGCGGAAACGCCACATCTGTGGGACACACACAAAGGGGTTCACTTTGGGAGAAAAAAAAAAACAAATATGAAATATTTAATAATCATATTTTGATGTTACCAACAGATAAGGAAACGAAACTGAGGTTATTTTATCTAATAGTAGCAAGCCTGGGAGTACTGGGAGTAATAATACTGCAGCAGGAGGTCAGGACTAATGTCACCTATAGACCCCCAGACAGATAAAGGTCAGTACTAATGTCCCTCTATAGACCCCCAGTCAGATAAAGGTCAGTACTAATGTCCCTCTATAGACCCCCAGTCAGATAAAGGTCATTACTAATGTCCCTCTATAGACACCCAGTCAGATAAAGGTCAGTACTAATGTCACCTATAGACCCCCAGTCATATAAAGGTCAGTACTAATGTCACTCTATAGACACCCAGTCAGATAAAGGTCATTACTAATGTCCCTCTATAGACACCCAGTCAGATAAAGGTCAGTACTAATGTCCCTCTATACACCCCCAGTCATATAAAGGTCATTACTAATGTCCCTCTATAGACACCCAGTCAGATAAAGGTCAGTACTTATGTCCCTCTATAGACACCGAGTCAGATAAAGGTCAGTACTAATGTCCCTCTTTAGACCCCCAGTCATATAAAGCTCAGTACTAATGTCACTCTATAGACCCCCAGTCAGATAAAGGTCAGTACTAATGTCACCTATAGACCCCCAGTCATATAAAGCTCAGTACTAATGTCACTCTATAGACACCCAGTCAGATAAAGGTCAGTACTAATGTCCCTCTATAGACACCCAGTCAGATAAAGGTCATTACTAATGTCCCTCTATAGACACCCAGTCAGATAAAGGTCAGTACTAATGTCCCTCTATAAACCCCCAGTCATATAAAGGTCAGTACTAATGTCACTCTATAGACCCCCAGTCAGATAAAGTTTTGAAATGTTTCTTGGATAGCATTGGGGCTAAAGGAGGTTTGGCCATCAGGTAGTCTAAAGATACCGTATATTATGTCCTCTCTTGGGGGGTAAAGACACTAATAATTCCTCCAATAAAATTCTGTTTTTTTATGTGGGCAAGGTCCCTGGTTAGCCCATTGGGTTATCTGTTAAAAAGAGTGGTGCAGAGACTATGGGGGCTGTTAGCCTCCTTGTCCCCGTGTGGCCGTTTAGAATCCCTGCTGCTGCATGTTTCAGCTTTATTAAGGTGTAATTGTACAGCGTTTGACTCAAGTAGCTGCCTGTGCTGGGTCAGTTTGGCTTAATTGCTGGGCCCTTTTCCTGCCAAGATGGCGACCGTCAGTCCATGGGCCTCTATGTCCCCTTCACTACCTTTGTCCCCGCTTGTGTGCCTATTTGGGATGGCCCCCTTTATATCTCCGACCCCTGGCCTTCTCAGGTCCCCCCCTCAATCTCTGAGTGTGGGTATGCGGGCTGGGGCGTTGAATCAGGCCTACCTTCTTCTCTGCTCGCTGCAACATCAACAATACCTAATTTTTCAGGCATGTGTACATGCCTATTTTTTCTGGCCTCTGGTGCTGCACTGTGCCTTCAACAACCAAACCCCAAAAAAGGCACATAACAGGGATTAAACTGATAGGAGTAGTACTACTTAACACACCACCAATATCTGGTGTAACAGTAGTGTACATTTAAAACAAAAAACATTTTTTCTACTGTAATAGATTGCATAGCAGTTAGTTGTCTGCTAGCGTGTGTGTCAGACCTACAGCGTCTACTCTGCCAACTTCTGCAAGTGCACAGTGCCACTCATATCTGTTGTCACAGTAGCTTGGACGCATAGTACCAATCTGTCAAAACCGGTAATGATGAATGAGGTCTAGAGTAGCCTGGTTCCCTTATCCTCTACAGGTTGAGACCTAATGTTTGGGTGACCTCAGATCAACACATGAGTACAAGCAGCACACAAACTCAAAGCCGCCATCCTCCTCCTAGTCCAGCATCATCAGCCACATCAACCACTGCTGTCCTCCTTGCCCCCTCTCAACCATCCGCCACTGCGTCTCTCGCCTTGAGCAGTTCCTGCTCATTTGCCCATAGTCAGGTGCCTGTAAAGGACATGTTTGAGCGTAAGAAGCTAATGTCTCAAAGTGCCCCAAAATTGAAGTGATACGACCAACAAAGCATCTTTTTCCATCTCCCGGTTCTAAAAATCCAGGCCTTATACACGCCTCCTGATATGTGCTGTAACAGGTTTTAAACTGATAAGAGTAGTACTACTTAACACACCTTATAATAATGCAGAGAGAGGCAATGCAGTGAGAGGAGTCTGAAGAAGAGGAGTCAGAGGAGGAAGGTGGCTTTGAGGAGGTGGAAGACCAAACACAGCAGGCGTCCCAGGGGGCTTGTTGTCACCTTTCGGGGACCCTTGGTGTTGTACGTGGATGGGTGGAGGAAGAGACCTTCAATGACATCAGTGAGGACATGGAACAGGACATGGCTAGCTTGGTATCCAACCTTGTGCAAATGGGGAGTTTGCGGTTGTGCAAATGGACTGTTTGCGGTTGTTTGCGGTGCGTTAAACGGGGAGTTTGGTCTGTCACTGTGAAGCGGGTATAACCCTTACACTACCTGATCGATACAACATCATACCTGATGTTTTAAAGCACGTTATTCCAAACAATTTAGGAATGTTAGGTAATTTATGCCCTTTATGGCTTAAAACCAGACTCTGTATCAACTATGTAATTTTCTGTGGGAGTTTTGCCATGGATCCCCCTCCGGCATGCCCCAGTCCAGTTGTTAGACCCCTTGAAACAACTTTCCCATCACTATTGTGGTCAGAAAGAGTCCCTGTGGGTTTTAAAATTCGCCTGCCCATTGATGTTCGCGACATCACTATTTACCTACATTACTATCCCATAAGTTCCATTTATATCGGGAGATACATATGATCCCAATCACATATAATAGTTGTCAAACTGCGATTCACAGCGGGGGGGCGCATGCGCATTGCACGGTGGTGGCACACATGTGCATTGCTTGGCGGGGGCGCGCAAGAACGGCGTCCCTGCGCGGAAGAGACGGGTAACAGAAGGGAGGAAGATACAGAGGAGGGGGAAGAGACACATGGGAGGAAGGGGAGAGACACAAGTGAGGAGGGGGAGACACACTGGGGAAGGAGAGGGGGGGAGACAAAGGGGAGGGAGAGGGGGGAGACACAGAGGAGGGAGAGGAGGGGGAGACACACAGAGGAGGGAGAGGAGGGTGGAGAGACACAGAGGAGGGAGGGGGGGAGACACAGGGGAGTGAGAGGAGAATGAAATGACCACATCATCAGCGAATAATGGTAACTTGTGTTCAACATGACAAATTTTTATTCCCCTAATATCCTTAGATTCGTGGATAGCTATTGCTAGAGGCTCGATCATGAGCACGAAAATTAGGGGGGAAAGGGGACACCCCTGCCTCGTACCATTGGTGATATCGAACATGGGAGATCTAAACCCTAGCCCAGCATTTATATATATAATAAAAAATAAGAGTCTGACTACAACATAATTACAGGAAAAAAGGTCACAAGGCTAGTTTTAATTTAAAATGTTTATCTTTGATACCTCTGCTAGAGCCCACAGCCAGGAGACATCCATGATTATTTGCTGTAGGCTGTGTGTGGGAGGGACATTTACATTTCTGGAGACAAAGCCAGATATTGTGGCGAGTGAGGGAGCTAGGTGTCACATTCTAAAATATCCATTTATTTAAAAGCCCATTTCCCTCTCCCAATTGCTTTCACTGTTTCCACTAATAGATAAGAATAAGGTTTTCAAAAAGTTGTTTACACATTTACTAATAACGTTATTTTGATACAAAATGCACAAACGGGCAGTTTTTCTTATACAAAAGTAGCCGTTTCAATCTAATAACAAACGTTTTGCGCTGGGCCCCGCAGGGACCAAATCACTCAGTGCTATTGACTGTGCGAAGTTCCTCTGCCTGCAGCATAGCTCCAGGGCGCATGAGCTCAACTTTCCTGTGACATCCTCTCTGCATATACAATTGTTCTAAAAATTTTGCATACCCTGCCAGAAATTGTGAAATTCGGGCATTTATTTTGAAAATATGACTGATCATGCAAAAAAAAAAAAAAAGTTTTTTTATTTAAGCCATGTATTATCACACAGTTGTTTGGCTCCTTTTTAAATCATAATGATAACAGAAATCACCCAAATGGCCCTGATCAAAAGTTTACATACCCTTGAATGTTTGGTTTTGTTGCAGACACACAAGGTGACACACACATGTTAAAATGGCAATTAAAGGTAAATTTCCCACACCTGTGGCTTTTTAAGTTGCAATTAGTGTCTGTGTATAAACTAAAAGTTAGTTAGCTCTCACGTGGATGCACTGAGCAGGCTAGATACTGAGCCATGGGGAGCAGAAAAGAACTGTCAAAAGACCTGCGTAACAAGGTAATGGAACTTCATAAAGATGGAAAAGAATATAAAAAAAATATGCAAAGCCTTGAAAATGCCAGTCAGTACTGTTGAATCACTTATTAACAACTGGAAAATTCAGGGATCTCTTGATACCAAGGTCAGGTAGACCAAGAAAGATTTCAGCCACAACTGCCAGAAGAATTGTTTGGAATACAGAGAAAAACCCACAAGTAACCTCAAGAGAAATACAGGCTGCTCTGAAAAAAAGATGGGGTGGTTGTTTCAAGGAGCCCAATACGACGATACTTCAACAAAAATTATCTGCATGGTCGATTTGCCAGAAAGAAGCCTTTACTGCACGAATGCCACAAAAAAGCCTGATTACAATATGCTCGACAACACCTTGACACACCTCACAGCTTCTAGCACACTGCAATTTGGAGTGACAAGACCAAAATAGAGCTTTGTGGTCAAAACCATAAGTGCTATATATGGAGAGGGGCCAACAAGGCCTATAGTGAAAAGAATACCATCCCCACTGTGAAGCCTGGTGGTGGCTCACTGATGTTGTGGGGGGTGTGAGCTCTAAAGGCATGGGAATATTGATGGCAAGATGAATGCAGCATGTTATCAGAAAATACTGGCAGACAAGTTGCATTCTTCTGCAGAAAGGCTGCGCATGGGACGCTCTTGGACTTTCCAGCATGACAATAAACCTAAGCACAAGGCCATGTTGACCCTCCGGTGGTTATAGCAGAAAAAGGTGAAGGTTGTGGAGTGGCCATCACAGTCTCCTGACCATAATATCATCAAGCCACTCTGGATAGATCTCAAACGTGCGGTTCATGCAAGATGACTAAAGACTTTGCATGACCTGGAGGCATTTTGCCAAGACGAATGGGCAGCTATACCACCTGCAAGAATTAGGTGCCTCAAAGTCAACTATTACAAAAGACTGCACTCTGTCATTGATGCTAAAGGGGGCAATACACAGTATTAAGAACTAAGGGTATGCAAACTTTTGAACATGGTCATTTCATTTATTTCTTTGTTGCCATGTTTTGTTTTATGATTGTGCTATTCTGTTATAACCTACAGTTGAATATGAATCCCATAAGAATTAAAACAAGTGTGTTTTGCCTGCTCACTCATGTTTTCTTTAAATATGGTACATATATTACCAATTCGCCATGGGTATGCAAACTTTTATACACAACTTGCTCTGCTCCAGCGTCATCCAGCTGTCTGTATGGACAATAAAGGGCCATTGGTAGGTCGGGTGGCCAAAACAGGGGATGACATTAGGGCTTGCTTTAAATGCTGTCTCACAAGTTGGGGTCCAGTCCACCCCCTTCGGCTTCTTTTTGCACGTGAGGTCAGTGAGGGGTTTAGCAGTAGCACTATAATTGGGAACACATTTTCGATAATAACCTGCAGTTTCCAAGAAAGCCATCACCTGTTTCTTTGTTCGGGGAATGGGCCAGGTTGCTATACTCTCCACTATAGCAAGGTCTGGCCTAATCTGCCCTCTGCCCACCCAGTGCCCTAGGTACTGGACCTTTGCCTTGGCCCACTCGCACTTGTCAGGCCGGATTGTAAGTCCTGCCTCCCTAATAAATCCTAATACTTTCTGGAGGTGTACAAGGTGTTCCTCCCAGGTCTCGCTGAATACAGCTATGTCATCCAGGTAGATGGGGCATTCTTCATCTCCCAAATGGAGTGAGGAAAACCGATTTTTCTCTGGCATATTCCGCTAGCGGAATCTGCCAAAAACCATTAGAGAGATCTAGGGTAGTTACATAGGTAGCAGCTCCCAACATATTGAAGAAACTCGTCCATGAGAGGAATAGGATAGGCATCAGTTTTAGTTTTGTCATTAAGCCTCCTATAATCAACACAGAACCTAGATGTCCCATCTTTTTTTGTAACTAGTACCACAGGGGAAACCCAAGGGCTACTGGATGGCTGGATCACTTTTAATCGTATGATCTCATCTTATTCACTACATATACAGGGAGTGCAGAATTATTAGGCAAGTTGTATTTTTGAGGATTAATTTTATTATTGAACAACAACCATGTTCTCAATGAACCCAAAAAACTCATTAATATCAAAGCTGAATATTTTTGGAAGTAGTTTTTAGTTTTAGCTATTTTAGGGGGGATATCTGTGTGTGCAGGTGACTATTACTGTGCATAATTATTAGGCAACTTAACAAAAAACAAATATATACCCATTTCAATTATTTATTTTTACCAGTGAAACCAATATAACATCTCAACATTCACAAATATACATTTCTGACATTCAAAAACAAAACAAAAACAAATCAGTGACCAATATAGCCACCTTTCTTTGCAAGGACACTCAAAAGCCTGCCATCCATGGATTCTGTCAGTGTTTTGATCTGTTCACCATCAACTTTGCGTGCAGCAGCAACCACAGCCTCCCAGACACTGTTCAGAGAGGTGTACTGTTTTCCCTCCTTGTAAATCTCACATTTGATGACGGACCACAGGTTCTCAATGGGGTTCAGATCAGGTGAACAAGGAGGCCATGTCATTAGATTTTCTTCATTTATACCCTTTCTTGCCAGCCACGCTGTGGAGGTACTTGGACGCGTGTGATGGAGCATTGTCCTGCATGAAAATCATGTTTTTCTTGAAGGATGCAGACTTCTTCCTGTACCACTGCTTGAAGAAGGTGTCTTCCAGGAACTGGCAGTAGGACTGGGAGTTGAGCTTGACTCCATCCTCAACCCGAAAAGGCCCCACAAGCTCATCTTTGATGATACCAGCCCAAACCAGTACTCCACCTCCACCTTGCTGGCGTCTGAGTCGGACTGGAGCTCTCTGCCCTTTACCAATCCAGCCACGGGCCCATCCATCTGGCCCATCAAGACTCACTCTCATTTCATCAGTCCATAAAACCTTAGAAAAATCAGTCTTGAGATATTTCTTGGCCAAGTCTTGACGTTTCAGCTTGTGTGTCTTGTTCAGTGATGGTCGTCTTTCAGCCTTTCTTACCTTGGCCATGTCTCTGAGTATTGCACACCTTGTGCTTTTGGGCACTCCAGTGATGTTGCAGCTCTGTAATATGGCCAAACTGGTGGCAAGTGGCATCGTGGCAGCTGCACGCTTGACTTTTCTCAGTTCATGGGCAGTTATTTTGCGCCTTGGTTTTTCCACACGTTTCTTGCGACCCTGTTGACTATTTTGAATGAAACGCTTGATTGTTCGATGATCACGCTTCAGAAGCTTTGCAATTTTAAGAGTGCTGCATACCTCTGCAAAATATCTCACTATTTTTGACTTTTCGGAGCCTGTCAAGTCCTTCTTTTGACCCATTTTGCCAAAGGAAAGGAAGTTGCCTAATAATTATGCACACCTGATATAGGGTGTTGATGTCATTAGACCACACCCCTTCTCATTACAGAGATGCACATCACCTAATATGCTTAATTGGTAGTAGGCTTTCGAGCCTATACAGCTTGGAGTAAGACAACATGCATAAAGAGGATGATGTGGTCAAAATACTTATTTGCCTAATAATTCTGCACTCCCTGTACTTGCCCTGACTGCCCTTCAATCCCCTCTCCATTATAGATACCCCCTTCCACTGGGTAGCAATAGACATCATAGGACCCCTAGCTCAACCCAGGGAAGAGGTATATTCTTACTGTGGTTGATTATGCCACACAGTACCCAGAAGCATTGGGCTTTCCCGGGAGATCCTGTCGGAATTGGTACTCAATTAATGTCAGAACTGACCAGGCAATTATGGAGGCTATGTGGGATGAGGCACCTGACTTCCTCACCTTATCACCCCCAGACCAACGGCTTGTGTGAGTGGTTTAATGGGACCCTGGAGTAGATGCTTAGAACCTTCACAGAGCAGGAAAGGGATTGTGAGAAGCTTCTTCCATACCTTCTCTTTGCTTACCGTGAGGTCCCTTAGGAGACAACTGGGTATTCCCCGTTTGAGCTTCTGTATGGACGACCGCTGAGGGGACCATTGGACCTCATACTGGAGGCTTCGGAGCGGGAGCAGGTGCTGGTGCCAGAGGTCCCATATGTTCTTGCACTTCGGGACATGGCAGCTAACCTCATGGGGCTGGTCAGGGAGAATGTGTTGAGTGTCCAGGACCGACAGAAAAGGTTCTATGACCAGGGCTCTCAAAATAGAGAACTATAGGAGGGACAGGAGGTGCTTATGCTGGTTCCTCAACCTCAGGATAAGCTTGAGGCTAGCTTGGAAGGCCCTTTAAGGGCCTTACCAGATTAACCGTAAAGTCAGCCCAACCACTTATGTGGTTTCCCTAGACCCCGAGTGTCGAGTAACCCGAGTAACTCACATCAACCGACTGAAGGGGTATAAGAAGAGACCACAGAATATCTGTGCAGTTTGCCTGCCTACTGGCAGTGACCCAGAGGAAGGCACTCTCCCTGACCTCTTTGAACCAATTTGCACCAGTTCCCAGGCTAAGTTTATAAGTCAGACCCATAACCTCACCTTCCCGCCTCAACTGGGAAAAAGTATTTGATCCTCTGATTTTGAACATTTGTCCACTGACAAAGAAATGATCAGTCTGTAATTTTAATGGTAGGTGTATTTTAACAGTGAGAGACAGAATAACAAACAAAAAAAAGGAACAAGAAAAATGCATGTCAAAAAAGTTATAAATTGATTTGCAGGTCAGTGAGAGAAATAAGTATTTGATCCCCAATCAGTCAGCAAGATTTCTGGCTCCCATGTGTCTTTTATACAGGTAACAAGCTGAGATTAGGAGCACTCTCTTAAAGGGAGTGCTCCTAATCTCAGCTTTTTTACCTGTATAAAAGACACCTGTCCACAAAATAAATCAATCAATCAGATTCCAAGAACTCTCCACCATGGCCAAGACCAAAGAGCTGTCCAAGGATGTCAGAGACAAGATTGTAAACCTACACAAGGCTGGAATGAGCTACAAGACCATCGCCAAGCAGCTTTCAATGATCATGAGAACAGTGCAGAATCAGCCCAGAACTACACGGGAGGATCTTGTTAATGACCTCAAGGCAGCTGGGACCATAGTCACCAAAAATACAATTGGTAACACACTACGCCGTGAAGGACTGAAATCCTGCAGCGCCCGCAAGGCCCCCTGCTCAAGAAAACACATGTACAGGCCTGTCTGAAGTTTGCCAATGAACATCTGAATGATTCAGAGGAGAACTGGGTGAAAGTGTTGTGGTCAGATGAGAGCAAAATCGAGCTCTTTGGCATCAACTCAACTCACCATGTTTGGAGGAGCAGGAATACTGCCTATATCCCCAAGAACACCATCCCCACCGTCAAACATGGAGGTGGAAACATTATGCTTTAGGGGTGTTTTTCTACTGAGGGGACAGGACAACTGCACCGCATCAAAGGGACGATGGACGGGGCCATGTACCATCAAATCTTGGGTGAGAGCCTCCTTTCCTCAGCCAGGGCATTGAAAATGAATCGTGGATGGATATTCCAGCATGACAATGACCAAAAACACACAGCCAAGGCAAAAAAGGAGTGGCTGAAGAAGCACATTAAGGCCCTGGAGTGGCCTAGCCAGTCAGTCTCCAGACCTTAATCCCATAGAAAATCTGTGGAGGGAGCTGAAGGTTAGGGTTGCCAAACATCAGCCTTGAAACCTTAATGACTTGGAGAGGATCTACAAAGAGGAGTGGGACAAAATCAGATCGGGCACATGCGCATTGCATAGCAGCTGCACATGCGCAGAGCGCAGCGTGAGCCAAGCAATTCGCATGCGTGTCACATAAGGAGAGGGAAGAGACACAGAGGAAGGGAGGGGAAAGAGACACAGAGAGAGGGGGGGGGGGAGAAGCAGCGGGAGAGGGGAGAAGAGGTGCAGAAGGAGAGGGGGGAGAAGCAAAGAGGAGGGAAGAGACACAGAGGGGGAGAGACACAGAGAGAGGGGGAAAAGAGACACAGAGGGAGAGAAGGGGAAAGAGACACAGAGGGAGAGGGGGAAGAGTCATAGAGGGAGAGGGGGGAATGAGACACAGAGGGAAAGGGGGAAAAGAGACACAGAGGGAGAGGGGCGAAAGAGACACAGAGGAGAGGGGTGGAAGAGACACAGAGGAGAGGGGGGAAAGAGACACAGAGGGAGAGGGAGGAAAGAGACACAGAGGGAGAGGAGAGAAAGAGACACAGGGGAGGGGGAAAGAGATGCATGGGAGGGAGAGGGGAGAAAGAGACACAGGAGAGAGGGGGAAAGAGACACAGAGGGAGAGTGGGAGAAAGAGACACAGAGGGAGAGGGGGAAAAAGAGACACAGAGGGAGAGGGGAAGAAAGAGACACAGAGGGAGAGGGGGGAAGAAAAACAGAGGGAGAGGGGGATAAAGAGACACAGGGGAGAGGGAAGGAGACGCATGGGAGGGAGAGGGGGGAAGAGACACGAGGAATAGAAGGAAAAAAGACACTGGGGGAGGGGGAAAGAGACATGGGGAGAGGGGGGAAAGAGACACATGCGGAGAGGGGTAAAGAGACGCATGGGAGGGAGATGGGGGAAGAGACACGAGGAAGAGGGGGGAAAAAGACACTGGGGGAGGGGGAAAGAGACATGGGGAGAGGGGGAGAATGAGACACAAGGAAGGGGGGAAGAGACTCATGGGAGGGAGAGGGGGGGAAAGAGACACAGGGGAGAGGGGGAAAGAGACACAGGGGAGGGGGGGGGAAGACACAGGGGTGAGGGGGAAAGAGACACAGAGAGAGGGGGAAAAGAGACACAGAGAGAGGGAGAAAGAGACACAGGGGGAGGGGGGAAAGACAAGGGGGAAGAGAGGGAGAAAGAGACACAGGGGAGAGGGGGGAAAGAGACACAAGGGGAGAGGGGGAAAGAGACACGGGGTAGAGGGGGAAAAGAGACACGGGGGAAAGACACAGGGGAGAGGGGGGAAAGAGACACAGGGGGAAAAAAGACAAAGGGGGGGGAGAGGGGGGGGGGAAAGAGACACAGGGGAGGGAGAGGAGGGGAGAAGAGACTCAGGAGAGTGAGAAGAAGGGGAAGAGACACAGGGGAGGGAGAGCAGGGGGGGAAGATACACCTGGGAGGGAAATGGGAGGGGAGAGACACGAGGAAGGGGGGAATAGACACAGGGGGAGGGGCGATGGGGGGAAAGAGACACAGGGCAGGGGGGAACAGACACAAGGGAGGGAGAGGGGTGAAAGAGACACAGGGGAGGGGGAGGAATGCTGCCTATAACCCCAAGAACACCCTCCCCACCGTCAAACATGGAGGTGAAGACACCAAGTACTAAGGCGAAGGTCAAATACTAATTTCCCTCATTAACCTGCAAATCAATGTATACATTTTTTGACATTTTATCTTGTTTGTTAGTTTTTTGTTATTCTGTCTCTCACTGTTAAAATACACCTACCATTAAAATTATAGACTGAACATTTCTTTGTCAGTGGACAAAGATTCAAAATCAGCAGGGGTTCAAATACTCCCCCCCCCCCCCACTGTATATACACATATATGAACATCACCCCCACACAACAGCCACCCCTCTTAGCAAACACAGGGGAGGAAGAGGGGGAAAGAGACACAGGGGAGTGGAAAAGAGACGCATGGGAGGGAGGGGAAGGGAAAGAGACACAGGAGGGAAAGAGACACAGGGGAGGGGGTTAGAGACACGGGAGGGAGAGGGAGGTAAAAACAAGGGGGGGAGATGCAAGGGAGGGAGAGGAGGGGGAAATTAAACACAAGGGAGGGAGAGGAGGGGGGAAATGTGACACAAGGGAGAAAGTAGACAGGGGGAGAGACTCACAATGAGCTCCAAAGGCGCTCATTGCGAGGTCCGCGATGAGCGCCTAAGGCGCTCATCACAAGGCCAGTAAAGTAGAAGGGGAGAGGCTCCCATTGTGTGGCAAACAGCATTGCCAGGCTTCACTTTTTATTGCCATAATTTTTGACGGGCAAGTTGCTAGTAATGTATATGATAAGCACTAAGTAATGTATATAATAAGAGCAGCAGGGTCCACAAATCTATCCGTAGCACAGTGGGCCTTATTAAATTGCAACAGTTACAGGTCGATTGAATTGAACAATTGCATGGCCGAAAGCCAAAACCGTAAGCCATGTAACCGTACGTAGCATTTCAGGGCATGATCATGATCAATTAAGCAAGCCTCTAAGTAACGATTTAGAAACAGACAATATTAAATGAGACCGTGATTGTGACATCAGTAAAACATGGCCTTTAAATGTCAATCAATTAGTGTTTAGACGTCCGATATGCGATCGGGCTCACAATACAGCAATTTAAAATTCAATAAAAATGAATGAAGAAACTGTTGTAATCCATGTGGGTGGCCTGATATATATTAACTCCTTGATTCCAGGGAATCATATAACACAGAAATTAAACATAAAAAAAGTATTTTGTATTGCAGATTTGCGAGCTAGAGACTGTTCTGCAATTAATTCTAAAGTCTTCCATTGCTTTCCCAGTCTTTTAAAGTCCAGTATTGTGTTTTTATTGTTTTTTATAGTGTTAAGTAAGAACAGGTGTTTAACACACTTGAGAGTCCTCTCTAGTATTCGTAGAAGTTTTTTGCTACATTTGCCATTTACGGGTTTGAAGGCAATTGTGGGCTTGTGGAATTGTTGCAATTAAATCACGATTTTCTATTTTAGCGATTGTCTTCGATGGATCGGAATTACGATTTTGACAACTGCAGGGATTTTCAACCTGTAGATCGCAAATATATTGCGGGTAGCTAAAACAGGCCAATAAAATATCAGTAACTTTTGAGGGCTACATTACGGGCTTGGGTAATTGCGATTTTGACAATTTAATATGGCCATTTGTGTTCTCTGTCTTTTGTATTCACTCTGTCCCTAGCAGTACATAAAGTGTTTGGGCTTTAATAACATGATAATTTGTCATATATGTGAGACTTCTGTATGCAATAAACCCGGAACATGTTTCCAACTTGTGATATATCTGTTCATTTCTACTATTTTGGAGCAAAAATAACCTTTTTGAAGTATAGTTTTACAAAATGTTGTGATCACATTGGTGTTTGGCAGGGCCAGATATTATTTACTGTTAGACTTGGAGATTTTCACACCTATCATAAGAATAGAGCTGGAGCTGGAATTAGACTAAGTTTATCCTCTTTGGTGACAGAGCCATTACCATTGACACAGTAAGTAAAGGGCACACAGGACTAAAGTATGCTGTTTTGCATCAGTCACTGCTCTAACTTATATTTAAACTGCATTTAATACTGATTCCAGTGGATGTTTGAATATAAACATCGATTACAGGTTTCTAAATGGCCATTATGATAGGACATTATTTAATAATGTCATTTAGTAATGGAAAAAGATAGCTTTCAATTCACAACATTTTAGCTATCACTTAGCTCAAGAGCTCCTTTTCCAGACTAGTATTGTTATCAGTACCCAATTACCAAATTGTCTAATTGGATTAAGAGCTCAGTTTTGTACAGGAATACCCGTTAAGCACGGTATTTGCATTCCTGCATGCAACTCAACAGCCACATGCAAAAGGAAGCAATTAATCCAGTAAATAGGTATTTATGTACTGATAACAATATCAGTCAGGCGGGAGAATCTTTTGAGCTGAGTGACAGCCAAAATGTAGTAAATTTAACATTTTTTTTATTACTGATATTTTTATACAACTGTTGATCTCTTACGACATTTATGTAGCATGTATGTAGCTACTGTAGTACTTGTTTAGTCTGATTAATGATTAAGACAACTTCCCAATATAGGAAACCCTTTCATAGGAGGCTCAGTAATAAAATAAACCATAAAAAACAATAGACTATGATAGCAAACAACTGTATATCTATAACTAAATTACAGTACTTATTACAGTGCTGTAAAAGTGGAAGTGGCATTAAAAAGAAGGACATCCATTAGCATGAAATTGTAAGTTTGTCAATAGAGGATTGTGACTGAGCACAAGTTTAAAATAGTAACAAGGCTGTAGATATCAGATTTAAGTGCTGGGTGCAATTACTGGATTTATAGCATGGAGACAGCAATTACATTAAGCGGTTTCGGAGCTGGAAGTTTGTAATCTGTATCTGATCCACTGCTCAATTCCAGTCCTAGCTATAATGCACTAACTCTGGATGAGGTATTTTCAGTATGTGAGTGCCAAACACAGGCCAGGGTTTCAGGACTTCCATGTTTCGCACAGGTGAGTCAGTCAGGTTTACGAAGTCAGTCATTGATTTACCTGTGCACAAGAGGGACGCCCTAAATATGTGGCCTGTGTTTGGCACTCCAGGACCAACGTTGTCAATCTCTACATTAAAGGTCCACTGTAGATTGCAAAGAAAATCACATTTATGAAATATGAAACAAACAACAATAGTAGTTATGAAAGCAATCAACGTAAAATTATTTTGGGAAAAATATGATCCTTTCCTGTTATCTACCCACCATTTATGTTTCCTGTTATCTTCCTGCCACTGTTTTTAGGGTTAGGGATTAGGAGCTAGGGATTAAGGTTAGTGGATCTTTCCTATAAGTGTCGCTAACACTAACAACGGGAACCGAAAACATAAGTGGCGGACAGATAATAGGAAATATCCAAAAATCTTAATATTACCCAACATTGATTGTGCCTGAGTGCTTCCATTTTGATCATTTTATAGTTGGCTAGTTGAGCTGCGTGTTTCCATCTTTTATAAGGTCTTGAAGGGGTGGGAGAAACTCTGACTTGGAGGTGGTCCTACATGATCAGATACAAATTTATATCTTTGCCAAGGTAAACCAATTCAACACACCAAACCTCCAGCCAGTGAAGAACAATTGATCCTGTCTATACACAAGCTTGTGTCTGACCTTTTAGTGCTAGCTCCTAGTCAAAGTTGCTCCCACCCGGTGATAACCTCATAAGGGGTTTGGACAAGCAGCTCAATTGTAGGTTTAGAAGCTGATGCTTGATAAAGATTTTAGTTAAGATCAATGTCTAATTAAAATATCTAGCTTATTTTGCTAGGACATTACATTGTTCTTAATCCCATAGAATCCTGGCAATTCCAAGTGTACATTTTTCAAATAAACTGAGTAGAGAACTAATCTGCATCCGAGTGATGTCATGAACAAAAATAACGTTTTCCACCTGTAAAGTAATTTTGAATACAATAGTTTAAAATGAAAGTCTGTATATATTTATTTTTTTAACTTTCTAAAAAAATGTTGCAACAAATATTGAATCACTTCACTTAATCATTTTAAGTGAAGTTATTCAATATTTGTTGTTGTTGTATAGTCAATCAGTCATGCCCAACTCTCTGTGACCCCATGGAGGCACATCTGACAGCCATTGCCCCTCTGAGTTCCATCAAGCTCATGTTCATTGTGTCAATGACCTCATCTATCCATCTCTGCCTCTGCCATACTCTTCTTCGTGTGCCTTCAATCTTTCCCAGGTTCAGAGTCTTCTCTTCTCTAGAGAATCTTGCCTTCTCATGATATGGTCACAATATTTGAGCTTCAGCCTCATGATCATACCTTCCAGTGGACAGTTTGTCTTGGTTTCCAAGGACTCCAGCAGCACAATTCAAAGGCATCAGTTCTATGGCGTTCAGCCTTCTTTATAGTCCAGCTCTATCTTCTATTATCTTCTATATGCAATTACGGAAATATTTGTATCACTGATTATTTGTATTTCTAGATAATTTATCCATAACTTGTTTATTTATACAGTAACTTGTTCTTTAAAATGACACAGAAAAAAATCCCATTTATTGAAGAAAAGAAAAAATACATAAATATAAACCTAATTTCAATTAGATGTACATTTCTAAATTACTTAATTATCCACCTTCTGAGGTAATGGCTTTAGTAACCACAATTAATTACCATTAGTAGTGGGCTCAATAAGCACTGTTGAATGTCTCTGTCACTATTACATTTTTATGGTCATGCTTTACATTATCAGCCCCACTTTTAATTGTAATTAATTGAGGTTGATAAAGTAATTACTTCAGATGGTTGCTATTTCAGTTAATTTATACTCATAATTAACTCTTAATTTCTATATCAGTGTTCTACATCAGGGCATTTCCATTTAGAATGTTTTATTTACAACCAATTGTATTAAGGCATATCTACATTTCCTGGATTATGAATGCATCTGAAAGACGAGAATCATTAGTGTATGAAAACATTTTTAAACTTGCCCTAAAGTTTGCTAAATCTATTGAGTTTGCAAGCAGTTGATTTTCTGAGTTAACACCCCTGCTACCATTAGCATACAATTCATAATTCATTTTGGCCAATCAAAGGCAGCTAATACATTGTATCAATCAGTGATGGCAATGTGTTCAGGTAGGCATCATGGAATGTATAGTCAGCTGCACATGGAAGCAAGAGGAGCCATACACTGTTCTGTAGATCTCTGCATTGTTCTGCTGTTGGCTTAAAGGCGAGTAAAGAGTTAAAATCCAAATGTAGTATTTCTATTGGTAGGTATACTGTGCCTTTGTAAGCAGCTCTGGAGGTGTGGCAAAAATTTTTATTTTACAATTATTATTATCGTTTATTTGTAATGCGCCAACATATTCCGTAGCGCTATACATACATTGAGAGCAAGGCAGAAGAATATTAATACATTACAAAATATGAAGGGGGGCCCTTTCTTTGAGCTTAGAATCCGGTGTCAATAGTGCTTTCCCCAAAGCATCATGCAAGATTGAAAACTTGCAGATTTACAATCTAAAGGATAAAATAAAACTCTGTGGGCCTCATTCAAATGCGATGTGGCCAATTGAATACGGCTCTATATAAGCACAGAGCATATTTTTTTTACAGACGTTTTTAGTTAATGAAGACCTCGCTTTTGGATAGAAGTTTACTAACTAAAAACTTCTATAACAAAAATATGCTGTGTGCTTATATAGAGCCCTATTCAATTGGCCAAATCGCATTTGAATGAGGCCCTATGTGTATAGAATGACTCATTGTAATGCGTGTGTCTGATATAAGCAGCAGGTGTTAGATTAGAGAAAGGTGAGAACAGGTAAATATGCATTTAATGTTTATTTTTATTTTTTCTTCTTTTCATTTTCAGGAAAAATGTGATGCTCAAATGAAATATCACCTTCCACTTATAACCATGCTTTTCTAAGATAAACTATATTAAATATGCTTTTCACGTCATGTATTTTGGTGCCTTAGCGACGCAGGAAGAATTTGCATCAAGAGTCCTTATACATTCACTGTTTGGAAGCTGCATCCAGATGCCAAGCTGTGCAATGTATCATAATCAGAAGAACATTTGGCTCTATGATTAGCATCTTGATTCCTAGTCTCATTGGCTGACTATACTGGCAGCTATAAAACTGTCCTCAGGGTAATCTAGGTCAAGCTTCTCTAATCCTTATTGGATATTTCTTTATGTTGAACTTCGGTACATATTCTTCAGAATTACTACTTTTCTTCTTTCTTCACAAAAAGAGAACAAAAGGTTATCATAGGCAACATTCACAGATTGACATTTTCTGTGCTCAAAACAATTATTCTAATTTTGAAAAATTCCATTTTATATCTGTGCTAATAAATGGAACTGTTACTGAGTATCCTGCACTGAAACATAATAGTTTGCATAATTAAAATCTTATAGGCATTAAACAAGTTCTATCCAGATTATCTGGGCTTGCAAACCCTAAAGGCATTAGGACTGATGGTTTGTAGGATAAAAAAGAAAACAGGATATGTTGTTGTTTCTCTTGCATTCAAAGTAAACAACCATCATTAAACATATTGACTGCAGATAAGACCAGCTTCCCATAGTCTGCCCATCCCCCTATCTATATATTGTAGTTTTAAAGTACCACTTATTGGTAAAACCATCATATTTGTGAAGTATGTATTATTATTATTATTGTTTATTTGCAATGCACCAACATATTCTGTAGCACTATACATACGTTAATTTCAAGGCATAATTAAATATTAACACATTGCAAAGAAAGGAAGGCCCTGTTTTTAAGAATAAAATCCGGTGTCCATAGGGCTTTCCCCAAAGCACCATGCAATATTGAAAACTCGCAGACTTACAATCTAAAGATATGTAACAAACTAACACTGTTAGCAACTTTGTAAGCCAAAGGCATTTTAGATCAAACATTTACCAAAAAATGTTGTGCCTAAAGCATTACATATTTGTATCTTTCCTCCTCCCCTTCTTGCTGGCTTGGAATCTAAGGGGGGGTGTTCTGCTAATTTGTATTATCTATTTTGCATTGGAAGGAGAATGGATGAGGATTTGTTAACTTATTGGTCAATTTAGATAAGTTTATTGCACTTGACAATTGCCCCTTCCTCCCCACACATGCTCAGTGCAAATCAAGTTGCTAGTATACTTGCAAACTCTACTTTTCTTGCCTGTCACAGCGCTCTCATGGCTTGAAAATAAATACTTCTGTCATGGCATCTTCCATACACTGGCAAACTCTACTAAACTGAAGATTTTCTCTGAAAATGCTTTTATGGTCATGATGTCAACAGTTGCTAATGTAGTTACACTGGCCCTTTAATTGCTCATCATGATAACTTTATACAAAGCTTAGGCATTCCTGAATTTATTAAATGCATTCCCTGGATTTATCTGGTTTATGTGCAGTGGTAACATAGTAATAAGCTCTTGTTCAAGTGTTCAGATTTTTCAGAACAAAATACTTAGCAATAGAAAAAATTAGATGTGCTGTGCAATATGGCATTTACCACCAAACACCATAGTGTTAACATTAACATCTATATACATTTTAAAATTGGAATGCTAAGACATAATTTATTGAGGACATTTTTTTCCTGTCCTGAATGGGCATCAGTTACAAGTGCCCTCTAAATGCCTATAGACTGTCGTAACTGCAATACAATGTATCACATTTTTAATTCTGAGATATAAATGACTAAAGATCCCAAAGGTATAAGCTTACCTTTTTTAGTTGCGGCAATAAGAATTGTTTGCCATGTGTAGGATGCTTGTGATTTTTGGTCCTTGCAGAACTTGCCCAGTATAGGAAGCTTAACACAGCCTGTTAGATCAGTCTGAAGATTAAAGGCATATGTAAGTCTCCTGGAGTCTGAATGCATCTGCTAGAGGAGAATCAGTAGTATATGACATTTTGTGCATGAAAAAATACCAAAGAAAAGATTAACAAACTCACCCTGATGTTTGCTAAATCCCTTCAGTTTTGAAGCAGTTGCTTTTGTGGGTTAACACTCCTGACTGAATATCCCTGCTAAAATTAGCATACAATACATAATTAGTTTTGGCCAATCACAGGCAGTTAATACATTTTAATACAGTGTAGCAGTGATAGTGCAGTAAGGAATCATGGGATGTGTAGTTCTCTGCAGAAGAAAGTAGGAGTCAGACACTGTTCTGAAGATCTCTGTATTGAACTGCTGCTGGCTTGAAGGTTGGTAGAGAGTTAAAATACACATACACAAATGCAGTGTTTCTATTGGTAGGTTCACTGTGCCTATGTAAGCAGCTCTGGGGGTGTGGAAAACCAGTTTTATTTTTAAATAAAATAAACCTGTATGTGTATAAAATTAGTGAATGTTATGTGCATGCCTGATATAAGCAGTGTTAGATTAGAAAAAGGGAAACACAGGGAAACTTAGATATACCTTTAACTAGGTGATATATGGCATTGTAATATGCTGCAATTTTAAACACTAAAGAAAAAAACACTTGGTTTTCAGTGCTCTGTTTGATCAGACAGAGCAATGTGATTAATTCTGTGTCCATTTAACCCTAGATCTAACCTGAAAACGTCATCCTTCATGCAATTAAATTAGATATTAAAAAGTTATCCCCTTCAGAAATCAGTAAAAAAAAATAATTGTCTAAATGATCTTGCTCATGACATTATATGCAAATGCAAAAGAAACCGTTTTTGTTACTTACTATGGGCCTCATTCTATTATCGGCCGTAAAATGGCCGCAAGGCTGCGATTCCTTGCGGGGGTTCCGTTACCTCGCAATTCTATTAAACGGCCCCGCAAGGATCTCCTCTTACGGCCGGCCGTATATCTTGCAACCGGCCGTAAGCTCAGAAATATTTAAAGTCAAAAATAAATTCAAGACAGCACTGTACAGCTCTGTAAATGCTAGGGATCATATTGGGGGATATGAGGATTAATAGTAACCCACTCTCAAGCTTGCACATCAGCCCAAATCCGAGTTTACATTAACTGTTTATTTTCCGGCCGCAGCGTGGCCGGGTCTGAGGTGCTCCAAACACTCTGGACTTTTTACATGGATTTTTTACATAAATTAAAAAATATGTTTTTTATGGATTTGAGTGTAGGGGAATGTTGTGCTATTTTTGCTAACACCTACAATCACTTTTTAGTCTCCTCAGAGTGCAGGATGGCTTTATTTTGGCTTTATAATGTGCTTAATTGGTGCTAGCGGGACCTTTTTCCTGCAAGTAAGCTGCGGCTCGCTTTTAGCCTTGCAGAGATGGTTCCCGGAGCAATAGAATAGCAACCGGGCTTTTCTTGCGGCCGAAACTCTTGCGGCCGTTTTAGATGAAAGGCTTTCCTCCGGCGCGTGCGGCCGCAAGAGATAGCAAGGCGCCGGCCTCAAGCCTGCCGGAGCCCCCGGCCGGAAGGGAATAGAATAGCCGAATAGCTTGCAGCCGGTCCTTGCGGCCTCGCATCTCCTACGGCCGTAATAGAATGAGGCCCTAAATAGATAAACACATCTTGAAAGTTTAGATTTGGTGTGTCCAACTACAGTTGTTAAGGTTCCATATGCTACTGGATTTTCCACAAGTGTTGTTTGAATTTAGGTGGGTCAGCTAGTGGCTGAATCATTTGGATTTATTTACACAGGGAGATCCTGAATATTTGGCCTTTGAACAATGTTCCCTCTAGGCTATGGCCGTCCAGGCGCGCAAAGGTTATGTTTATATTAGTGCAAATAGGAAAGTGTACTGCATACAAAAAAAATTATTCCTTCAGTTTGATGAGCACACTTCTTTGTCACTGTAAAAAAAAATGCACAACTTAAAATATTTGGGTACACAGACCATTAAAAATTATAGGGAACATTGACTTTGATTACCTGAGTTGGAAATGATTGGTCTGTTTTCATTATATGTTGTGGTAGCGAGATATGAAAATTGAGCAATGTTATAACCGAGGTGAGCCTTGTAGCATTCACGGTGTCATGGTATAGTCATTACATAAATTAATTGTACCAAAAGCATTAACGTGCCCCTGTGATATAGATCCACTTGATTTTATTTCAACTTAAGTTGACAAAATTCTATTTTTTAAGAATTAAAGTTTTCTTTTTCCCTTGTGTGAGATCTGCACTCTGGCCGAGGAACCCTCCACTGAGGAGCTATGCAGCTAAGCACTACTCCTTACTTGAAAAGGACGCTGAGGTCCTCGTGTGCGGCCTGAATGCAGCCTTTCCCTGAGGGGTGTGTTCTACCCAATGCCTCACCCCCTTCCCATGGCACATCAGACAAGTCACAATTTAGCCATGTTTGTAGTATTTACATTTTTTTATACATTTGCAGAGACCACTTGAAGGAATCCCTGGCAACGTCGAGGGTCGCCTGTAGTTGGAAGCCAAAACTCAGTGTCACCAACGTTAGGAAAAAAGAAAACTTCATAGTACACTAATAGTACATTTGTTATAGATATGAATTATTATTCTACAAACCCTGAATTTCTAAGATTTTTTTTTTCATTGTTATATGACTGCTTCTATGCTTTCCAAATGCATTCGGCCTGTTTTTTTTTTTTTTTTTTTTTTAGTAAACAACAATGAACTCAATACATTGGGGGAAATATATTTTGGTCCACTACTTGTGATTAAAGAGATACGTTTTTCACTTTATAAATAAATATATATATATATGTATATATATATATATATATATATATATATATATATATATATATATATATATATATATATATAACATTATGCTGACAGAGAGATAAAAGTGTTTTCCACTGTCAACTATGCTGACGGGCATACAGATGATTGTATACATAAATGGAAAACATATTTTCTACACATTTATACACACATCAAAATATCTAGGGGGGGGGGGGGAAATGGATATGTTCCCCTCACCACCACCTCACCCCCTCCAGTACCTATGCCCATGGGTAAATAGGACTAGTTTTGCAACATGAAATAAAGGATTGGATGGATGCATGGTCATCTATGGTGTTTTGAGTAATTAAACTTGATAAGGTACAAAATATTGTTAGTAAACCTCCTTCTTGCAGTTTATACTCAACAGGGCGCTTTCCATTAGAGCTAATGAGAGTACTGGCAGTTTTGTATGCCACATTCTCATTTTGCAGATACAGAATTTCCTGTATATTTTCTTCCCATTTCAAGAAATTGATCACAAGAAAATGGTAGATTCCCCAGCAGCATAACTACATATAAAAATAATAAATTACTCATAATGAATAATAGTTCCCAAAATTATAGTACCCAAGCCCAGTCTGCTCTTACAACCAGGAAAAACTGTTCCATCTTTAACATTTCTCTATGCAGTTTGTTTTAAGCAATTTAAATCTTTGAAGTCTAGCTGGGAATGTACTGCATTTGAACTCTGTAATTATTATATTTGAAGATTAATTAATTGTCTTTGCTTGATTCAGTATATACCCTCAAGACCGTGAAGATTCTGACATTTATTTACTACTTGAAAACGAGCATCATAATTAGGTTGGATATTTAGAAAGGGCACGGAACATGATATTAATGTTTTTCGTTTAAAAAAAATAAAATAAACAAAAAAAAACAAAACAACAAAGAAGAGATTAATACTAAGTAGTGAAATGTGGATTATCCCATCTCAAGTGAACATTGAGGATAAATCCATAAAAGCTTTATGTGCAGTTTACAATAAAATGGTGCATTTGGAAGTGGGAGTACAATGAGGATTGTGCGGTGTAGGTAAGTAATGTGATGTATAATCTCTGTGGATTCTTCTTCTGAACCCATCAAAATATGCATTTGCCTGTTGTGGTTAAAATGCACTAACATAATACTAGACACAAATCTACTTAATTGTGTTTTGCAACACAGGTCCTATTTACCAGTAGCTACTAATCTGTTAATAGCTGATGTGATTTAGCATGTTTTAAAGAATAAGTGATATTATAAACATGCTTATTTTATTTTCTCTGTTGGTATAATGTTTAGATACCAATGTATACATGTATACTAGAGCAAATACCTATAATCACAACTAGCAGTTTTGCTTTACTGCATTGTAGTGAAACTGCTATATGTCTCACAGTGCAGTGAGCGAATTGTTATTTACTGAAAATACCTAACTAAATACACTTGGAAAGCATAAAACTAATCACATTACAGTGAAAAGGAGAAAAATGCAGGATCTGAAGAATTATAATGAACATCTTTAACAAATGTATCGTATATACTCGAGTATAAGCCGACCCGAGTATAAGCCGAGGCACCTATTTTACTACAAAATACTGGGTAAAATGAGTCTCGAGTATAAGCCGAGGGTGGGAAATGTGCTGCCCCCTGTGTCCCTCTTGTGCCTTCTGTGTCCCCCTCTCTCTCCTGTGTCTCTTCTCCCCTCTCCCTTCCCTTTGTCTCTTCCCCCCCACCTGTGTCTCTTCCCCCCTCTCCCTTCCCTGTGTCTCTTCCCCCCCTCCTCATTCTCAACCCCACTCCTCATCCTCAACCTCCGTCCTCATCATCCCCCCTCATCCTCAACCTCCCTCCTCAATGCCACTCCTCATCCTCAACCTCCCTCCTCATCATCCCTCCTAATCCTTAGCCTCCCAACTCAACCCCCTCATCCTCAACCCCCATCCTCAACCCCCCCATCCTTAACCCCCTCCTCAATCTCACCCCCCTCCACATCCTCAACCCCCTCCTCAACCTCAACCCCCCTCCACATCCTCCCTCCTCATCCTCAGCCCTCTCCTCATCCTCAACCCCCTCTTCATCCTAAACCCCCTCCTTAACCTCCCTCCTCAACCTCAACCCCCCATCCCCAACCCCCTCCTCAACCTCAACCCCGTCCTCAACCTCAACCCCCCCATCCTCAACCCCCTCCTCATCCTCCCTTCTCATCCTCAACCCCACTCCTCAACCTCCCTCCTCAACCCCTCTCCTCAACCCCCCTCCTCATCCTCAACCTCCCTCCTCATCCTCAGCCCCCCTCCTCATCCTCAGCCCCCCTCCTCATCCTCAACCCCCTCCTCATCCTCAACCTCCTCTTCAACCTCAACCTCCTCTTCAACCTCAACCCCCATCCTCAACCCCCTCCTCAACCTCCCTCCTCAACCTCAACCCCCTCCTCAACCTCCCTCCTCAACCTCAACCCCCCATCCTCAACCCCCTCCTCAACCTCCCTCCTCCACCTCCCTCCTCATCCTAAACCCCCCTCATTCTAAACCCCCCTCATACTACCCCTCTACATACCCACCCCCCCCCCCCCTCACTTACCTGCTCCAGCCTCCGCTCCTTTCCGGGTCTTGACGTGGCGCAAATGTGACGACACGGCATTAGCATATACTGGGTGCCGGCACCCGGTCTATGCTAAAGGCGTGGCGCGCATGTGACGTCACTGCATTAGCATATACCGGGTGCTGGCACCCGGCATATGCTAATCACGTGGCGCGCATGTGACGTCACTGCATTAGCATATACCGGGTGGCGGCACTCGAGTATAAGCCGAGGGGGGCCTTTTTAGCCTTAAAAAAAGGGCTGATAAACTCGGCTTATACTCGAGTATAAACGGTAACTGTTTTGTAAATTACTAATGTGTGCATATAAGAGAGGATGTTTAAAGGGACGTAGAACCCAACTGTTGTTTTTTTTTCAAGAAATTAAAAGATCATGTTTTAAACAAGTTATTTTTGCATGAAGAAATATTAAGTAAAACCTGTTTACACTTTATTGAAACTAACAGAAAATGCAGACTTTAGTCCGTATATAACACATTGACTGACACAGGGCATGCCCTCAAGAGCATGCCCTCAATACATTTTTATGCTTTGAGACTTTTATTTGAAAAGGAAAACACACTGTGACACATATTAAAATACCTTCTTTCTGATGAAACCAACAAAGAAAAAAAAAATTCCATGTCCCTTTAAATGTTCTTGGTATTTACCAATCAGATAGCTAATTAATATCTATACATGCGATGAATTAATGGAGTATCTAAAATTTCCCTTTTTCATATTCTTAGTGAATATTTAGTTCATATCGTAGCTGCCCACTGTATAATTTCAATACCTCACCTGCCAAACTATTAAAACTGTTTGTTTATCAATGCAAATAAGTTAAGGTTAAACACCAATTTTTCCTCAGGAAAATATTTTTGATAATTTGGGATATTATTTAGATACTATCGACTTGCCCGTCAAAAATGAAGGGGCAATACAATTTTAAGCCATGGCAATGCTGTTTTGACACACAATGTAAAGCTCAGAACCTGCAGAAACCTGCAAGCACTCAACCCACAACAATTTTCAGATGTACTAAAACCCCTTCTCCGCCCCCTCACCACCCTTGCCTGCCCTGACGTCGCCACTTCACAATACAACGCTACTCTAACCTCGACCCTTGACTCTCTTGCCCCCATAATCACAAGCAGACGCCCTCGCTCTCCTGCACAACCATGGCACACTACACAAACACGCCATCTACAGAGATGCTCACGCACTGCAGAACGACTATGGAGGAAATCTCGGACTTCAGCAGACTTTCTCCACTACAAGTTTACCTTGCGCTCCTACTTCTCTGCCCTCAATCTTGCCAAACAACACTACTTCTCATCACTAATATCAAACCTGTCCTCCAACCCTAAACGTTTATTTGCTACATTCAACACCCTCCTCTGCCCACCCCCACCTCCTGCCCCTTCCTCTCTCACTGCTGATGACTTTGCCAGCCATTTTAAAAATAAAATTAAAACCATCCGAAATGAGCTCTCCTCCCAGCTTGGCCCCATCCCACCATCCTCTCCACAAACCGACAACACCCAGCCCTTACCCTTCCCCAATCCCTCCTCCACTATGGATTCCTTTTACCCTGTAACTGAGGATGAAGTATCTACGTTATTATCAACCTCTGACCTTACAAAATGTTGGTATTTTTGTTACCTTGTATTGTTTTTTTTTTCTAATTCCCGCGGGTCATATTTTCTTTTGTGTAATTTTCTCTTTACACATTAGTGTTTTTTTTCTAAGTCCCACAGGTCGTATTTTTTTTTCTAAGTCCTGCGGCGTGCTTTGCGAGGGACGCAGTTCTGCAAGCTCACATTGCGACCTCGCAAAGCGTGACAACGATTTCCAGTTTGACAACTATTATATGTGATAACAATGGGTCGGCAGAAGTTGGATATAAAATAAGATAGATCTATATTTCTTAAAATATGAACATGACCAATATTTTTCACAACTAAAATATATCACTGTATACACTTATGACATTTTCTCTGATGTTGATATTGGAGATGATAATATTAAGAGATATATCATAGGGCAAACTAAAGGTGAATCGATGTAAGGGCATTCTTAAGAAGATGGCATGTTATCTGTAAACCAGGTGTGAGCAACTGTGCGGCCAGCCTCATTAAGGGGTCTGATGGGTTCACTAGGATGTCTTAGAAGGTCCTAAACCTATGTATGAAGCATCCATCTGTACTGCTACTGCAAATGTGTACAAAGAAGAAAGGAAAAGAGGAAAATGTGAATGGTTATTGGATTTAAGCACTGGAGAGACAAAGATATTAACTGGAACAAGGCCAAGACAATAGCTCAAGGGGCCCTGGTTATTTTCATTGATTTGGTATCCTGATTATTTCCACTTATTGAAAGGCAGCTCAATTCATAGTATTTGCTCACCACTGCTCTAGACTATAGGATGGCAACTAGCTGGTCTGGTGGGAATTCTGAACAGCAATAGTCTATTTATCTATTCCAGGTATCTAATACTGCCACTGGCACGAACTGGAGGCTTCAGTTTCCCCTCGACCTGCATGGCACTTAAAATATTAGCCCACTACTTCTTATCTCTTTAGTAATCAAAAATGCCCAACAATGTTGAGGTTTAAAACATGAGAAATATTGCGACTAATGTTTGAACCCTTGTGTTTTAAAAAAAAGCAATTGCAATAGATTACTGGTTCTCAAATTTATCTGTGGCCAGGTCTTTTACGGATACCAGGTTGAGGTGCCTGGTGCCCGCCTTACATTTATCATACATACTAACATGAACAGTGGTTTTTGAGGAATGGTGTTAGGACCACATCATTAGATAATACCTTCATATAGGAGACATTAAATGCAATATATGTCATTTCATTTCATAAAGTTACCTTTTTATTGGTAAACGTTTGATAAAACCTCATACTAGAGCATCAGATGTATTCTGTTACTGCTATGCAATATGGAATAAAAAAGGAAATACAGAATATTTAATTTTTTATTTTTGAGTTTGCTGCACAGCTTTAGTACCTCAACCAATGCATACCATACAAGCCACACTATACTAGCCAAAGCACCGTAAACTAAGCACACTGTATCAGTGAAAATATCCCAAGCACAAAGCACAATCCTCTCAAAACACACCCCAAAAACAAATACCCCACAAGCAAAAACATTCCAAACAAGGCACACACTACATCAGCCAATGCACCATGTAAAAAGCTGACTGAACCTGCCAAAAGGTCAAAACACCCATAGAAAGACCAAAATATTCCATGCACTCCATACAAAGACAACTGAATCAGCCAAAACACACAATATAATGAACAGTGAACCAAACACGATGCATCATATAAAGATGAAAACACCCATAATGTTAATAAAAATCCCATATAAAGCCAACTGAATCATTCAAAACATTTCACCCCAATTTATCAACAGCACTGCCACACAAGCTCAAAAAAATTGTGGCTACTTACTTGGAAACTGCATTTAGTAACTTAGTTTAAAAGTTACTCTTACAGATGTTTGGACCGCCCTGAACAGATATGGACAGTGCACAATAGCCTATCAAAACAAGTTCATGTTTAAGGGTTGCTAATCATTATTTTACAAGTGAGAGATGCATATAAGGAATGCATAGTCATATGGGTTGTAGTTGCATGCTATATTTTAAAAGTATTTTTTTAAATAAATGTGGTAAGCTTTGTTTATATATATATATATATATATATATATATATATATATATATATATACCGGTGTATATATATATATATATATATATATATATATATATATATATATATATATATAACTTGCTGCATTTGGTCCTTTATTTTATACACACTCACATTCTAATTATTATCTGGGGTGTGCAATATGTGTTGTGTATGAAACCAAAGCTTGTGGATGTTACATTAGATTTAGATACAGAAATAAGAAAATAATCAAATAAAATTCTGACTTGCTAATATATTGAGCAAAATGCAACTATTCTCATTTACTGAATCATAGAATAATCATGACAATGTTCCTTTAACACAAACAGCACAAAAAGATATTCCATTTTAATAGTTAATAAGACAAAGAAAGTCAATGGTTGCTTAACAATTGACTTGGAGCCTCTCCATCTGAAGCTTTCTACATCTGTACAAAAAGATTTCTGATTGATGGTGCTTTATGCCAATGACCTTAGTTAGTCTAATCAGAGAATATTTCTTCATGCATTAATAATGCTGTCAGCATGAAGCCTCTTATACAGTGTTTCAAGACTTGGTTATTTCTAAAGCTAATGAATTTCTTAAAATTAATATTAAATGGTTAACTTCCTAGAATAGACATGCATAAACTTAAAATACAATTGGAATGTATTATTACAAAATAATAACAATAATCATACATGTAAAACTTGGTAATGGGATTTTTAATATACAGTGGAACCTCTATATATGTCATGAATTACGTTATCTGTATCAGATAAATATAAAATAATTTTCAATAGAATTAACTAAAATTGGAATAATCCATTCACACCCCAAATCTGATACATAAATAAAAATGTAACCTGAACTTTAACTTTACTGAGGAACGATAATGGCAGACACTGAAGAGGAGCATAGGAATTATTGTTTAGAAGGGGAGTCATCTCCTATTAAAAGATCAGGTAACTTCAATTCTAGGAGATCAATATTTTTTTGTTCCTTTCCTATTTATTCACTAGCACTCGATTTTGCGACAAATATTGGATTTTTGTATGAATATTATAGAGGTTCCACTGCATTGATGCTTTATAAAGGCAGAGGGTACCAGTTTCAACACTCTACATTAGATAGAAGAGATCAGCTTTGTATGATGAAGAAAGCAACAGCTCTCCCTTTCCCCATTCAAAGAATTATGCTCATCACATTTACAAATTGTAGTATATGGAAATTAGAGGTGAAAGAGATTTGCATTACAACAAGAAATGGCTTTGAAAATAAGAAGTAATCAAGAAACAAAAAGAATAGCAGTGCTATAGATTACAAATAAAAGGAATACAATTCTTCTTGAAGTATACTCCTTCCATGTGTACTGGCTTAGCATATTAAAAAAAAGAGGTAATATCAAAAAATGTGTAAAAAAATATACAAAGTACTGCCTGGTCTGGCATGAAATTCTGTTCTACAGTGTTATCAAGAAAAGTAACTGGGTTGCAGTACCTTTAATAAGAAAATGGTGGTCTATTACTGACATGACACAAGCGTAGGAAATTCTGTAAATGCCAATGGAAACCACAAAAGTTTGTTTCAATTTGGTTTCTGTTTTTTCAAGACGGTAAGTTAATTGAGAAAGAAAATGCTGGCTATCAAAAGAAGATAAATATGACATTTGTTACTGATATAGCAAGTGACAAAGGAATATGAATGAAGAAAAAGCTACAATGAGTAAATGCCATCACCCAAGTTGCTAGTTACAGTATTTGTCAACAATACAGGAACCACACTCTTTCCAATGAAATGCGTTATTGTTAAAGGCAAAAATGCACCAGGTCATGGAAAAAATAAGCCAGGGCAGATTCAGCATACAAATTAGATCTTGCGAGTTCCTCATTCCGCCATTTCACACCTCACCTCACCAGAACTTTGTCAGACTATTGAATCAGGATCTTTAATCAACCTTATATTCTGCACACTCTCCATTCTGTTCGCCCTCCCCACATACCCATCTTATGTTTCTCCTAATAGCTGGTGAACAGTTAGTTCTCCAGTCACCCTTGTCAACTAAGCCCTAGTACTGTTTTCCAGTTCATCAAACCCCCTTCCCCCATGCATATGCATTAATTTGTCTTGGATTCCTTTTTGGTGAAACAGAGCATGCCTAATTACAAGAGTGTCTCAAATAACCTTAATATCACTTCTTACTTATTGTGGCAAAGCTCACCATGAAATATGAAAATAAGACCACAGAAAGAATGGATTCTTTTTACAAATCACAAAGTATGACATATTTTAGTTATTCATAATTTATTCTCTATACATTATTGAATATATATTCAAATGAAATGAAGCAATACTTTTATTGCATGCCTCTCCTCTTCCTTGACTCCTTTTTTTATTTTCTTCCTTATTCAATATTCCTTTATCATTATTTGACCAGAAGCCCTATTTTTACTTTCTGTTGCTTTTCTTTATATGTGTTTTCTTTGTCTGCCTGCTTTCTCTCTTGCTCCTCTTTATTCTTCTTTTCCTATTGTCCCCAATACAATGTGTTCTTCCTCCATTTGCTATGCCACTCATTCTGCCACTACTACTACTTCGCACTAGTTTCTCATGTCCCCCTGACATGATTATACCCACCATTCATTGTCTTACTTTATGATGTAGAAAAAAGCTTTTTCCCTCATACTGGTGGTGCACAAACTCCACTAATAAATTTTTCAGCAGTTGTGAGTCATATAGTTACATAGTTACATAGTATTTAAGGTTGAAAAAAGACTTTCAGTCCATCAAGTTCAACCTTTTAAGATCTCCTCTGATCTGCAATATGCGGATTAACTATTAATTCATTAGTTGTTAATTAATTATTAATCAATTATTTAATGTTTTTTTTTTCTTTTAATTATTAATTAGTCCAGAGGAAGGCAAATAGAAAAGAAAAAAAAAAAACACAAGCGAGACTTAGCCAATTGTCTCAAAGGGAAATGTAAAAAAATTTGGATCAATACTGTCTCTCTAATTATCCATGATAACCCTGAATTCCCTTTTTAATTAGAAATAAATCTAGTCCCCTTTTAAAGTTATCTATCGAATCCGCTGTCACCACCTCCTCTGGTAGAGAATTCCACAGATTAACCACCCTTACTGTGAAGAACCCTTTTCTTTCTTTGAGGTGGAATCTTTTTACTTCTAACATCAAGGAATGTCCTCTTGTCAGTTGAAAACCTCTTGGCACAAAAAGCTCCCCTGACAAATCTTTATACTGACCCTGGATGTATTTATATAAGGTAATCATATCTCCTCTTAGACGCCTTTTTTCTAGAGAAAATAAGTTTAATTTGGTTAGTCTTTCTTCACAACTTAGCCCCTCCATTCCCCTTATTAGTCTTGTTATCCTTCTCTGTACCTTTCCCAGCTCTAAAATGTCCTTTTTATGAAGTGGTGCCCAAAATTGTACTCTATATTCCAAATGAGGGCGTACTAGAGATTTGTATAGTGGCAGAATTATATTTGCTTCCCTGGCTTCTTTACCCTTCTTAATACATGCTAATATTTTATTTGCCTTTGAAGCTGCTGCTTGGCTTTGAGCACTGTTACCTAGGTGGTTGTCCACAAGCACTCCCAAATCCCTTTCAATATCTGATACACCTAGATTTGCTCCATTAAGATTATAAATTGCATGGCTATTTTTCCTTCCCAGATGCATAACCTTACATTTATTCGTATTAAATCTCATCTGCCATTTAGATGCCCATTCCTCAATTTTATGTAAATCCCCTTGGAGGGAAAGCACATCATTATCTGATTTAATTACCTTGCACAACTTTGTGTCATCAGCGAAAATGGAGACACCACACTCCAATCCTACCTCTAAGTCATTAATAAATATGTTAAAAAGGAGAGGACCTAATACTGAACCCTGAGGAACCCCACTTACCACATTAGTCCAATCGGAGTATGTTCCATTTACAACAACCCTTTGCTTCCTGTCTTTTAGCCAGCTCTCAATCCATGAGCAGATATTTACTGCAATTCCTGTATCCCTTAGTTTGCCCAATAGTCTCCCATGTGGCACTGTATCAAAAGCCTTTGCAAAATCCAAAAATACTACATCCACTGAGTTGCCTTGATTCAAGTTCCTACTAACCTCCTCATAGAAACTAATTAGATTTGTTGGACATGACCTATCCCTCATAAATCCATGTTGACTCCTACTTATAATCCTGTTCAAATAGACATATTCTTGTATATTATCCCTTATTAACTGTTCTAAAAGCTTCCCCACTACAGAAGTAAGGCTCACGGATCTATAATTCCCCGGATTTGCTCTTGCTCCCTTTTTAAATATAGGTATCACATCAGCTTTTCTCCAGTCATCTGGTAGAGACCCTGTGTTGAGTGAATCTCGAAAAATTAAATATAATGGTTTGGCTATTAAAGAACCCAGTTCCCTTAGTACCCTTGGATGTATTCCATCAGGACCCGATTATTTGGCAAAGTTAGTGTAGCCCCATTATGTTGCCGTGTCCCAACCACTGGTAGCTCCCTTGTGTATACCGAAGAAAATAACCTATTTAGCTCATCTGCCTTTTCCTGGTCACTAATTTTCAGACAGCCTGTTTCACATTCTAATGTTCCTATAGCTTCCTTCCTCGCCTTCTTACCATTAATATACTTTAAAAATATTTTAGGGTTAGTCTTACTCTCTTTTGCAATACATTTTTCATTTTCTATTTTAGCCAGTCTAATCGCACTTTTGCAAGCCTTGTTGATTTCCTTGTATTCCCGTAAAGCAGTCTCTGTCCCCTCTTCTTTGTATAATTTAAATGCCTGTTTTTTACTCCGTATCTTGATCTTTAAATCATTGTTAAGCTACATGGGTTGTGATTTACTCCTTTTACTTTTATTCCCACACGGTATATGCCGATATGTATGTATATTTAGTAAGAATTTAAATGTTGTCCATTTATGTTCAGTGTTTTTGCCTATCAGTTCTCTGTCCCAGTCTATACTTTGTATTGCTGCCCTTAGACCGTTAAAATCTGCCCTTTTAAAATTAAGAGTTTTTGTTGGCCCCTTAAAATGTTGTTTTTGTAATTCAATCTCAAATGTGTTGTGATCACTGTTTCCCAAAGGTTGCCCTATTTCAACATTTGATACTATATCAATATTATTTGTGATGAGTAAATCTAAGATAGCTTCATTTCTAGTAGGCTCCTGTATAACCTGGGCCAGATAATGATTCCTGAGTGTACTCAAGAACCTGCTCCCCTTAGCTGAACTGCTGGTCTCATTTATCCAGTTTATTTCAGGGTAATTAAAATCTCCCATTATTAGAACTGGCCCATGCTTAGCTGCATTTCCAATCTGTAACAATAATTGTATTTCCTCACTTTCAGCTATATTTGGGGGTTTATAGCATACTGCTACTAATATTCTTTTGGAATTTGCTGCTCCACTATTTACCGTATTTTTTGCCATATAAGACGCACCTGCACATAAGACGCACCTAGTTTTTAGAGGAGAAAAACAAGAGAAAAAAATTCTGAATCAAACACAAATACACTTCACACACATATACACACCTACATCACACACAAATATATATATATATATATATATATATATATATATATATATATATATATATATATATATAATATATATATATATACATACATACATACATATACATACATACACATATACACATACATTCATACATATACATACTGTATATACATACACACACATATACATATATACATACATATACATACACACATATACATACACACATATACATTCACACACATACATACATACACATATACATATATACATACATACACATACACATACATACACATATACATACACATATACATACATACACATACACATTTTGGAGCATTTGGGAGCCTCCAGGAGCTCTTGACCCTCCCTGACCCTCACCTTTCTTCTCCCCTCTGCCCAACCATGATCATCCCTTGGCCCATCTTGATCTCACCCCATCATGCAGCGCTTCCTACCAGCACTCCTACCCACAAACATTCAACTTTATCACTAGGTCCACCATAAATATCTTCTCTGACTATAGCCTTAAATTCAGGCTTAACATACAGACAAATCCCTCCTCCTCTTTTACCATTGCCTCTATCTTTACTAAATAGGTTATAACCATCCAGATTAACAGTCCAGTCATGAGATTCATCCCACCACGTTTCGGTAATGCCTATTAAATCCCATTTTTAATTAATTGCTAATAATTTTCACTCTCCCATTTTTCCTGGCAAGCTTCTGGCATTAGCAAGCATACACCTTATGTTATGAGTCTGTAGTTCTGAAGTGCCTGCCACTGTACTTGCATTACTTAGTACTACCTCCCTATTGACTATACTACCCCTCCCCCCATCTCCTCCCCTATGAGTTGTTAATTCATCCATTATACCCTCTACACTTTCTACCCCATTACTTATATCTAGTCCCTCCCCCCACCTACTAGTTTAAAAACTCCTCCAGCCTTTCTACCATCCTATCCCCTAGTACAAAAGCTCCTTCATCATTAAGGTGCAATCCATCCCTACTGTAGAGATTGTACAGAAGTGAGAAGTCAGCCCAGTGCTCTAAAAACAGACAGGATGTACACTAAGTGAGGTTGCCACCGGACTGACTCCTAATTATTATTATTGTCTACAAAATTTCAGTGGGAAAAATAAAGAATATAAAATAATATATTTGTATAAAATTTTTCTCCTTTGCACTATAAATCTGCCCTCCCTTTTCTTTGAAGTCCCTCCTTTTATTTAAACTCCTAGGCTTTTACTAGAATTGCACTTGATACTGAAAATGTTCGCAAGCTCACAAGTTCCCTTTCTCCTGTTTATATTAACTTCTGCCTTCTCACCTGGGCACAATTAGTGCACTCTGCAATTTATCAGCCTTTACTTGTAAGGTAAATCCACTTGTAAACAGGCCCCAAACCAGCTCACAAACCCTTTTCCCTAGTTTAACAGTCAAGCCACACCCCTCTCACCTGGGCACAATTAATGTACTCTGCAGTTTATCAGCCTTTACTTGTAAGGTAAATCCACTTGTAAACAGATATATAGATAGATTGATAGATATGTAAACTATATTTGTCAGTGAAAAAGACTAATTGCGTCACCTGTATTCACATTGTTAAACCTAAATAGTGACTTGTCTGGTGGTCTATAATGAGAGGGTTTGATATCAATGCTCTAGGCCTTACCTCTAGTACATCTTTGGATGTTATATGCTTGTGATATTCTGTTGTGACTATTCTTTTCTCAGCCACCTGGCATAGTCTGATTACTCTCCACTGTGGAATGTGATCATTGGCCCACAATCTCTGTCTTTCTGAAGTTGTGACTTGGACTCTAACCTCACATTTCTGCTACTTACCTGGATCATTGGACCATATTCTGACTTAGTAGCTGCCTCTGGCTCTTGTCTGTACCACACGTATCTGTATCCCTTCTGCCATTGACTTTCTGACACTATTACACACATACTTTATGGGGGTGGACATTTCAAAGGGCTTCTAAATTTCTAGGGCTCACCTGGTTCCACATTTTAGAAAAATTTGGGTTCACCCCTGTATACATAAATATGTATGCATGTGTGTGCATGTTATTAGCAATACGGTTAGATATTTGATATTCAAAAAAAATTGCAAACATCCACTGTAGCACAAAAACACTCAGTGGTGTTAGTATATTCTCACTTGAATCCAAGACATTTTGATCAATTCTCAGTGGACTAGACACCTCAAGCATTTCTGTTATCCCGTGTGCGTAGATGCCAGCCTATTCGTAACCTCTTTACTAGCTGCATCTGTAGTTATAGATACTCTAACAAAAGAATTCACAGACTTGCAAAACAGTGTCAATCAATGAGGGTTCTTTAATGCTCATGCAGCTCTCTGTCTGCTACAAAATATCTTTGAAAAAACTGAAAAATAGGACCAGGTTTAAAAATATACACAGAAAACTGCTGAGAAATCTTTCACTAAATAATTACTAAATACATTCCAATATATATATATATATATATATATATATATATATATATATATATATATATATATATATATATCCTTTAAATTAAAATATTTTTAGTTAAAATGCTTGGATAAGGAGAATGAGAAATTAAATAATAATAATAACTGGTTAAGACATAGAGAATATGCTGTCGAGTTACAAATAAACGATAATGATAGAAAAAATAAATTTGGTTGGAAAATGTACGTATCTGGTAAACAGTATGTGTTCTTAGTGGGTGTTACTGTTTATTGGGGTCTATCTATCTATCTATCTATCTATCTATCTATATATATATATATATAGTGAGGTAGCCATGAGTGTCCAGTAATCTAGATGAATAATCAGAGTATTTCAGTATATAGTGATACCTTTTTTATTGGACAAACATATTCATTTATTATGACAAACTTTCGAGATAACCTGTCTTTATCAAGTCTGGGCAGTATACACCTTATTCTAGCAGCATGATAAGGGTTAATGTTTTAATGTAATACCTACCTGTATTATGAAATACAAAATATTTGCAATACTTTTTTGCATTTTTGAAATGTCAAGAAAAAAATTGTTGTAAAGGTAATATTAAAGGATAGTTGTTTATCAAAATAAGGTGGCATACTGGTGAAGCCACAGTATTTTTGCACACATAGAAGAGTCTTCCTCAGCTGGAGGAATTCAGTAATGTATTTTTTGCTGAGGCCAACAGATCCCAGACATTGAGTAGCACAGAGCAGTATGTTCATATAACATTGCCTTACTTCTACGAGTGCTTTAGTCTTAAATTATTGCAAAATTGCTTAAATGATTACAGTAGTGCCTTTATACGTAAAGCTTATATAAATAAAAGTTATTATCTTTTTGTTCATTTTCAATTATTTGTTGTCTTCTCAAGAAGACCTGCCATTCTCTACCTCCCTGGAGGCGTGCCCAGCTCTGCCTGGTATCTGGTGGATCATCATGGTAGTAGGCTGGGCTATGGTGTAACTGGTTCCGCTCTGTGACATAATTTACTCCGCTTCCTGGGCTTACACAGCTGTATTGTAACTTGCTTGAAGTTCCCTAATAGGCCCTGTCCAGTGCAAAAGCCATCATAGCCCCACAGCTTTACTAGGCATGCTCAGTCTGAACCAGAGTCTGACTGGTCAGCCTTTGTTTTAAGTCGAGATTCCAGGCACAGGTAGGAGGAGCTAAGCAGCTCTCCTTTAGGGAAAACTAACAGTAAAGTAACAAAAAATATTAACTTTTATTCATTTTAATGGCATATATTTATTTTATTTTAAACTGCATACTGTTAGTAGTAATCTATGCCCTACAAACAAACATATGAGCTTCACTCGCAAATGCATTACAGCCATCCTTTAACCAAAGCACTCATATAAGTATAATAAATAATATTACTTTCACTGTGCATTACATTTATGTGAGTGTTTTGGTTAAGTATGTTTAAGATTAAAGTGGTGGTAGAAAAAAGACAATTTAATATGTAAATTCTAAGGAATGGGGAGATTTTTTAAAATTTCCTGCCTGCTTAAAGTCTTAATATTACTAATGTTTAAAAATGTTTTGATTTAGTATGCCCTAAATTGGAATATGGAGTACAATCTTTGGCACCACTTCATAAAAAATATAAATATATCCAGGGTCAATATAAGGCTTTGTTATGTGAACTTTTTGTGTCAAGAGGTTTTCAACTGACAAGGGGACATATTTTGAGGTTAGAAGTAAAAACACCTTTCACCTTAAAGATAAAGAAGAGGTCTATTCACGAGGCTGGTTTAACTGGAGAATTCTTTACCAATGGAGGCCGTGGCAGCGGATTTAATAGATAACTTTAAGAAGGGATTGGATATATTTTTTAATAAAATGGACATTCATGGTTATCATGGATAACTAGAGATGGAGTATTCATCCAGGAAGTAATCCAATCATCCGTATCTGGGGTCAGGAAGGAATTTTAGTTTTTTTCCCCTTTTTGAGACAATTGGAAAAGTTTCAATGTTTTTCTTTTTTTTCTGTTTGCCTTTCTCTAGAACAATTAACAATGAATTAACAAATAAATGCATATTGTAAATATCAACAGCGATCTAAAAAGGTTAAACTTGATAGACTAAAGGTATTTTTTTAAGCTCAGTTACTACCTAACCATGTAGCATGCCCATAAGCAAAAGATCACATGTGTACAGCATAGTTGCAGCAAGTATTACTGTTATGGCAGCTTCCATGCACTAGCGGATTCTCATAAAATATTCTCTGACAATGCTTTCATGCCCATGTACGACATAACTGCTAGCATTGTTAGCTTGTTCAAACATTTGAGGTATTTGTTAATCGACAGTGGTTCTTTTACTCTCTTGCCTGAAGCACATTTACCTTCCATTCAAATTGTGACAAAGATAAAGCTTTTCTTTCTAGGTTTATTGACCACACACCTCCTCCACCCTCTGAATACTTCTCTACTGGAATCCACCCTTGACTGAATTACTACCTGGAGTGAATCTCTCACCATCCTGCTATTTACCTCCTCCCCTCTATCCTATTCTTACATAGCTCTCACCAACTCCCCCATCTACCTCTCACAATCCACACTTTTATTGCTCCAGACATGACAAAAGGAGATGATATCCTCTAAAAGCTTGACTTCTATTATTGTAAATAGTCCAATAAAAATATATTATACTATTTCCCAAAAAATAGCTGATTTTGCATTTGTTTTTCTGACCTGAGTTTATGTTAGCTATAAATGATGAAATATTAGCTGCATTAAACATTATAACAGTGGATGTAGAATGGCCAGTTTGTAAGTACTGGAAGCTCAGAGTGGACAAATTAGTTATTGCAAAGTCTAAAATCACAACAACTAGTAAAAAAGCCCAACTTTACCTAACAAAATTAAATATATTTGTGGAAATGTGATTCACTGGGAAAGGCAATTATTATCAGAGAGTTAGTCAGAAGGAACATTTTCTTTCATTAATCACAAATTCTGAGAAAAAAGGATCATCATTCTTATTTTTGTAAAAACGTTCTCTGACACACCTATGAGAACATTTTGCCACAGTATTTTGCTTGTGGATTTTAAGGCCTGGCTATATTATGTGGTTATAGAGTAATACAGAATATTTTAAACTATTTGTATATCCAATACAGACCTTATACTTCAGTCAATACTGATTGTTTTATTCTTTGTAATTTCAGCTCACATATACTGTAAATGCTCTAATGGACTTGTAAAGATCTGACATTTTTTCCAATTTAATGGTAAACCTTGAAAGAAATAAACCACCCGTGGGAGAAATTTCATCTCTATCCAAAGAAATGCAATCTATTTCTCTAAGTATGTTTTATGCACAGTTTTAGTAGAGTCTTAGTTAGCCTAATGTACAATGTATATTGATTTAGTTGCATTAAGTGCATTACTAGATTTTAGGAACCACTTTTAAACTGGAGTATTTTTTGAATATCAGTGCTGATGATTGTGTAATATGTAGACAAATTGCTTTATGTTTAGTAATAGTTAGCAGCTTTATAACCGACAATATGGTCCCAAAATATTATTTAAAAAAAACAATTGGCAGCTCATTTCTAACACAAAGAAGTATGAGCAAACCGGTCTCTTCTATTAAATGCATCTCATTAATTATGAATAAACTAAAGAAATGAACTGCTCCTTGTTTAATTAGCTTGGTTTCTTAAACTATGTTCTTCAACAGTTAAAACGCAGTTGCAAAATCAACATTTAGGTTGAAACCAGATGGTGCAGCATCAGTGCTATTTTTGAAACAGTTCAAATACTGCCTGGACAAAAAAATGAGCTGATTAGCTGTAGGACAATTTTGATAGACAAGATAGTCACTTGCAAGTTTCCTGCTTATAGATAAACATCTGTTTAAGTGGTCGGCCCCCTGTAGATGTCAGCATTTTGTTGTTTTGAATCCCTCATTTTGTTATACAACCTGTGGTCACTTCAGCCTCTTCAAAGTAAATAACGATGGTGTTCGTCATATGCATTGTCACATATGTCCATTTGTTTGTAAACCCAATCCTGACATCCATGTGTAAATTATTCCATCCCAACTGATAATCTGTCCAAGTAAGAGGATGGCAAGAGTTCGATTCTTAGTCTTCATAAGTCTGCCCTTCTTACCCAACTTTTTTGATATTTAATGAAAATATTTACATAGAAGGAAAATGCCTTAAAGGGTAATTGGAAAAAAATGTGTTGTTCCATCTGAAAGAATGTCCATCTGAAAGAATGCATTTGATAATATATCACTATGTGTTTAATTTTTTGAAATATGGTTCTCAAAGCAGAAAAATATTGATTCAACTGATCTGGATGCTTGCCCCATCAGCCAATGAGCAGTAATATAGTCCTATGACTCATACTTGTCTGCCAATGAAATCTACAGACATACATAGGACAAAAAAGGTTATATTTAATATTTTGCCATGCAAAATATAATTTTGGTTATGTTTAAAGCATGCTCTTTTTAATTAATTCAAATAAGAATTTCTTTGTACACTTGAACATAACTATATTTTATTTTATCATACTTATTTAACTGTGAGATACTACATTTTGTAATATAAAGTTATATTATTATCTCATTATACAGAATTGGAAGCACTCTTCCATGATATTACCATGCAATTGCTGTGATTAAAATGTATAATTACTATCTTTAAAAAATTACAAAAATATATGAGTGTCTATGCTGCTCGCTTGCTTGAACTGTACCTCGCATTAAAAGCCACCAGACCACCAACAGATACAAAATATGAACATTCAGCCATAATTATCTATGGGATATTTATCGCCATGCATACAATATTAGTGTAATTGGATTGTCTGTATACTATCGCTTTGTTAATGATTTGGCAATATACTCAAGGGTACCTAAAAATAATGGCCCTAAAATTAACGGAATAGACTAGATTCCACAGAATCACTAGGTGAGGACAGATTAATTTACACATATGCTTCATGTAGCAGTGAAGTAGAAATGTTGTTAATGTTAGAATTCATTAAACTACTACTCAGATCCAAAAATGAATTAAAAATTATGTTTGCAACTTATTTTATTTTATTGCTCTCTTGGACTGTATCGAAAACAAATAATTACATAGGGCCTCATTCAATTGAAAAATCATAAGTTACTGGAGCCCATAAACAAATTTGCTATTCAATTGGCGTCTTTTTGCGAGCTGCAAACGATCTACAGGCCAAAAATCCCTGCGGTTTTTACAACTGTATCTTACACCCCATCTAAGCCTTTGATCTTTCACGTACGCAAGAGTTACGATCGCTAAAGTCGTATATCTCTATTCAATTGCTACAATTCCAAAAGCCTGCAAATGTTTTCACACCTGTAAACGGCAAATGTAGAAGAAAATCCTACGGGTACTAGAGAGGAATTGCAAGGGGGCTAAATACTTATCTGTAGCACTGTAAATGCAAATAAAAAATCACTACTGCACTGTAAATGATGGAGAAAGCGATGAAAGACATTATAATTAATTGCACAACAGATATTAGAATTAATTGTCTCAAGCTCGCAAATCGGCAATAAAAAATCATTTATTTTTAGGTTTCATTTTGGGGTTATATCGATCTCGGAAATCAATGAGTTCATACATATCAGGTCACCCACATGGAGTAGAACAGTATTAGCATTCATTTTTATTATTTTGTATTTTTGGACCTCTAAACGCTAATTGATTGATATGTAACCTCTATCCTATACTGCTGTAATGATGACTGTCACATTTTCTATTGGCTGTTTCTAAGTGGGTAGTTAAGGCCTTGCTTAATTGATTATGATCACGCTCTGAAATGCTACATACGATTGCATAGTTTACAGTTTCGGCTTTCGGCCCGTAATCAATTGAATCGCTCTGCAATTGTAGCAGCGTTCAAGCCCGCAGACATACAGCCTGTATACCTTGCAATTGAATGAGGCTCATATACTGAACTAGATTGCCAAGGTCTTGTATAATCTACCCTTACGAAATAAAAGAAGAACTGCTTCAACAACCCCACTGACCAGTTGCTTGCAAGTTTCATATCTATTCACCTGGTGGACCTTGAGGTACTCAAGGAAACTGAACTGTAGTTGAACTGGATTGTAAATTGGTTTTCTCAATCAATATCTAAAACTTGTCATTTCTAATTCTTAGCAAGACCTTGGTTTATTTTCATTTAAACCAGAGCTCACAACTAGCAACATTTAAACATCCATGTTTGGTGACATTTTTCTTAGTTTTTTATTTACTGTCAATGTATAAATATGTCCTACCACATTTTTTTAAATGTCAGATGTACATTTTTCAAATATATTAAGTGATCAAAGCAGCTATGACAAACCATGCATTGAGCAATATCGTTCTTACAACATTCTCACATTTGTTCAGTTTTGAACTTCTGTTTTTCCAAGACGGTTGAACTATTTTAGCATTTTCTAGAATTAAGCAAAATCCCCAAGAAGTCGCTACCATCCATTTCCTGACTTTACCATTTCATAATGTAGGGTGGAGCTGTCACGTCCAGAATTACCTGTATGTACCTCAGAGCCATAAGAGTACCTACCTTAGTGTAACAAAATCTTCAACATGCTGGGGATATCAGAGAAAAAAAAATTGCCTTTGGAAATATTAAGGTATTGTGCAATAAAGTTATTGTACAATGCTCTGTGCATCATTACAATATTTTAATGAGCTTTTTATCAGCAATTAATGTAACTTATGAATGCCAGTATCTTCAATTAATGAAAAGGCAATTAAAAGTAAGGACACAGAAAAACTGCCTCATGTATAATCAGTATATGCTAAATAACTGCTATTGCAATGAACATTAAATGGCCATCAAAGTAAAAAATAGGCACTTGTTTGTGAAGTACTTAAGGAACTAAGAATATTATCCATAGACATAAAAATATTTTTGGGCAAATTGGAATTTTTGAAGAGTAGAGGAATGCATTATATCTTTATTACATTACTTCCTGGCAGCTGAATCATGGGGTCCTGTTTTTTTTATCGATCTGTGCAGGGAGGAGGAGAGGAGAGGCAACAGGGAAAGGTCAGGAAGCTCTTCACCAATAACATCTAAAAAATAAAAATGTTTAAGTCTGTTTACAAACACAGTCTGTCCTGCCTACTGACTGTTTCATGAATAATTATGGACAGAAAAGCAACATGATGAGGACACTGGTAGGAGTTATTCCCTGAACTCAAGAATTCACTCAAACGTTAACCCATGACTGTCCTGTTTAGGCGTTTCCAGCATTCCATGATCTGCACAGATTGATCTGTTGAGGGATAACTAATTTTTTCTAGGAGTGGGCAATCAGTGACTAATGTAAACACAAACTGTATTGAATTCTCAGTGGAAAAGGCACATATTTAAAACATTCTAAAAGTATTTCAGCATGACTTTAGGAGATCTTTGATGTCCTCCAAATTGTGCTGAATTAAGTCACCCTTTTATTAGATAAATGGATCTAGTTGAGAACGCTCATAGGCCCAGAAGAAGCCTGCTAACATTGCCCTTCAAAAATGTAAATGCCCCTCTTACACACACACCTTGCATCAATGTATTATTGTAGGTGCCTCCAGGTTCTAGCAGAGGCATCAACATTTTTTTCTAATTAAACAAGATTTGTCAAGCAAGGCATTGCAGGCCCTTCTGCCAGTTTAGGGTTAAGGGTCCACTGCAGTTTTATATTTACAAGATGCCCTTTTGTAAATCTAAACTCGACATTGGTAAACAACAAAAGGTATTCTTTATTTTGAAACATGCAATATGTGGTTTATTGTAACCTTATTAAAAGCTATTCTACTTTTAATCGTCATATTTCCATTGTAATAGATAAAAGCTTCCTCTGCATTCAAGGTTTTTCTCCCTGCAGCATTATGGTGTATGACAGTTAACAAGGTAAAAAGTGCATTTCTATTTTTTACTTTGTAAGATATTTTCCAATTTTTATGGTAATTTTTTAAAAGAGCATATTATACATATGGTAAGCCAATGGTTCTTTAGAGGGCAACTGGGAAAAATGTTTATGAACTATGTAACATACTAACATTAGCAGCTATGTAAACTATAAGCATAAAAACATTTTTGAGAAAATGTAAAAAAAAAAATTGAGTCTGGGAGCTTCAGTATTGGAGCCTAATGAAGATAGTTATTCTACTTTAATTTTGTGCTTGCATTAAAGCTATGTACGTACGATTTTAAACAGGGCCCTCTACTTTTTACCTTGTTCAATATTGTATTTTTCATTGTATTTAACCCCTGCATTGTACTATAAACAAAAATGTTGGCACGTTAAAAGTAAAATATAATAATAATAATGGTTAGTGACATACCAATGTGACAGCCTTTCAACAAATTTAAAGAGAAACCTTATCTGCATCCATGATCCTTCCTATGTTAGGGCCAAAAACAAATGTCAGCTTCCAGTAATGCAAAACTGAACTTCTTCAAAATTAAAGTGTTTCATTTTTGATAATTGTTTGACAAGCATATCCTCATTTTCATGTCAAGTTCTTCAAAAGAGCATACTAGAAATATGACAATTCAGTGACCTTTTAAGGGTTGGGATATATAGTAAAGCAGTTATTTTTTTAGTTTGTTTTTTGCCATTTCCTGTTTTTTATTGCTTAGTTTAAAGCATTAGAAGACATGAGGTGCAGAATGTCCCTTGAAACCTCAGGTCATGTAGCTCAAGCATCAGTTTATGCATCAAGTCACCACATCTTCACACTTTGGAAAGTGACTAGCATTTGAGCTCATTTCTGTAGAGGATTATGGGAGTGCTTCACTGCACGGTATTGAAATATAAGTCCCAGGATCCCTTAGGAGTTTATAAAGCCTATTTTACTCCCTTCTCTCTATATTATTACTGAAATGATGAAAAATGCTACATTATCAAGGATATCAAGGTAAGCTCAGTTAGTACCTGATAAGGTTACCATTTCTTTTGAGCCTGCACTACATTAGTTTGTGGCCTACTGTGATAACTTATAAGTGATTCCACATTTCCCCAATTGGCCTACTGTGATAGCCTACAAGTGATGCCACATTTCCCCAATTGGCCTACTGTTATAACTTACAAGTGATGCCACATTTCCCCAATTGGCCTATTGTGATAACTTACAAGTGATGCAACATTTCCCCAATTGGCTTACTGAGATAACTTACAAGTTATGCCACATTTCCCTAATTGGCCTATTGTGATAACTTACAAGTGATGCCACATTTCCCCAATTGGCCTACTGTGATAGCCTACAAGTGATGCCACATTTCCCCAATTGGCCTATTGTGATACCTTACAAGTGATGCCACATTTACCCAATTGGCCTACTGTGATAACTAACAAGTGATGCCACATTTCCCCAATTGGCTTACTATGATAACTTACAAATGATGCCACATTTCCCCAATTGGCCTACTGTGATAGCCTAAAAGTAATGCCACATTTCCCCAATTGGCCTATTGTGATACCTTACAAGTGATGCCACATTTACCCAAATGGCCTACTGTGATAACTAACAAGTGATGCCACATTTCCCCACTAACATTAAACTAGTACGTACGTCGTAGCATTTTGATTAACAATTTGTACTTTGCTCTTAGAGAAACAAGCCCAAATTCTGCCTTTCGTCACTACCTCCATGCCAGCTATAATCTGCAACTCATAACTATGAAAACAATTTGTATTTACTTGTCAAATGAGGCTGCTACAATTATTTGCACAGACAGTTATGCAACTTAACATTTTACATTGACTACTAAGCGGAAGCTGCTTTAAACTGGTGACCTTGCTTGATAAGAATCTATAAATCAGTACAAAATCACCGAACCGATTAATTTCTCTGTTATTGTGACACCTTATATTCCAGCGTGGAGGATGAATTCACTTTTCAGCATCTGAAAGCTATTAAGTGATGGTTTTGCAGGGAAAATGAGGACATGTCTAAACACTATGTTGAAAAAGATTGGAGGAAATGAACAGTTTGCTGAAGAGAGCAGAAGCATGTTTGTTCAAATACTGTTAAAAAGGATGGCAACTCATGGATGGCTAGATTGAATGAGAGTGCTTATCGCAGCAATCCATAAGAACTCGGGTGGATTTATTTTGAGGGAAACTACAGCTGCACCGAACGTCATGGCTGAAGCTTAAATAATTGTTCTAGAAGAAATAAATCTGAAATATAACAAAGACGCCAATGTTATTAAGCATTTAGTTATTTCTCATTTCACTAGGAGAGAAATGGGAGCAAGCGTATAGCAATCCCCTTGATAGCAAGTGACTTAACTGTAGGATCTCACAACAGGAATCTTTTTATCATTTTACAGGCTTCATTTCTTGCGATCATATCGTCTTTAAGATAAAAGAAGCCCTTTAATATAACACTCTTTTAAGCTACAGCCTTAGTTCTAAGTATCTATTATAGATCGGTGCTTTAATAATCTTACAGCCTTTATCTACCTTTAAATATAAGGGGAGCTCCAATTTTAAAGAAAAAAAACAGATAAGAAAGAAAGGTATTAAACCTGAGGTGTGAGAACAGTGTGAAAAATGAAATGTAATTTTAAAAATAGCTTGTTTAAGTATGTCTAACATGAAAGTAAAAATACAAATTTGACATTAAAACCATGTTAAAGAAACATTAAGGAAAAAAAAAATAAAAGGTACCCAAAGCCAAATCCCAACAGTGGATTAAAAGATCAATTATGTTATATATACAATAATTCATTATAAATTCAGATTATAAAACTATGGAATTAGAGGATTAAAATAATAAAAATGTGAAATATTAGATTTGAAATGGCAATTTGGACAGGGCCCAGTTGCGATAAAAAAGAATCATAGTCTATACTTAAACTGTGTTTGAAGTGGTTGAAGCTATTAAAATAAAATAAATTATTTTTTGAAAGAAAGTGGTTTCCTGAGTATGAAAAGGGCTAAAGATCAAATTGAATACGATGTTTTAAATCAAAGGCAAAGTACATGGAGCAAGTGTCTGGTATCTCCTGTCAAATTAGACATTTATTTGCATATAAGTAACAAATGGCTCTACCCATGCAAATATGACATCCATTAATGAAATAAGTCAAAATAAACACTCAAGGGTCATTACATGCAACATAGATGTGCACATTTTATTACTACGGATTGGTACTGATTGGAGCTATAGTAGTCTTTCTGTTAATAGTGCATTTTGTGTTAGTTTTCTAATAGGTGTAATCTGGGATCCATCATTGATCTTATGAGTCCATGGATTGGCGACTGTTTTGTGCCTTAAAATGTAATATTTACTGAAAGTCTTGTATGAAGAACTCCCAGCAGCAGTTATTATTGCTTATATAAAATAAATAATGTTTAAAGATATCCTATACCTCTATAATTGCAAAAAAACATTATAGTAAAAAAGAATTGCTGTTCTGATGCAGATAAGACAGTGAGTAGGGTGTTGACCCAATAGCATGGGAAGTAATGATGCATCAGACATGCACAAGAGTATAATTAAAGTAATGGCAGAGATGGGGCTAAATGCAATTAGTAACATGCTATTATTCATCTATTCATATTTATATTTTCTTAGAAAACAAACCACAATGTTGGTGATTCCAACACAACAAAATATGCAGACAAATTGAGAAAGAGCTAACTGTATCCCAATGAAGAATATGTGGTTATTGTAATGAATGATTCCATTACAAGTGGTATGTACATTTTTATGTTTATGAACAGATACGATTTAATATACAAACTGCAAAATGGAAGACATTGTGAGCTATGTAATGAAGTGCTTGTTTACGGGTACCTTATGATATTAATTCATTTGCACAATTATCTAAAAAATGCAGCTCCAATCAAACCAATAATCGAGAGAGAAAAAAACAAATTCAACATTTTTTTTTTTAAATGGAGAATAAAAGACCTGTTCAACTAGGTCAACCTTAGCAGCAATTGGTGTGAGAAATATATTCTTTCTATATTTCATAGAGTTATTGGATATTTTAATGACATCTATTTCACATTTGCATTCAATCAGATGATTGCACACATTTATGCTTTGTTTGGGAAACACATTAATGTAGGCAAGAGAGAAGCCATGCCATGATATTAGAAAACTAATGAAGGAGAATATGCATAGAATACTGTCGTGAAGAGTCATATCACAAGGGTGCATGCTAATAAAGCAAAACGAACAATAACGCGTGTATCATTCTGTTATATACAGGGCTCATGTTGAAATTCAATCTCAACAGGATATATGCAATACTGGGAGGTGTCCTTAGAAACAAGTGGATCTTTCTTGGTGGAAAATATAAAAAAACAACACATCAACCTTTGCTGTCATGCACATCTTCCATGAATATGAAGAGTGACTAAATGATAGCAGATGTTACATTAATCAGTTACCATACCAAATGGATAAAGAAGGTGCACTACATTAATATATCTGCACAAAATTAATGTATTGTTTATGACATATCCGATTCTAATTATTCTGCATCCATTCTCCTTTTTGATTAATAATATAAAAACAGCAAAAAAGTATTTTAGAGTTTTATTGGGTCTCTTTCAGCTGTAAATTTGTAAGTACAATACCAGCCACACTTGTGGTTTCGTCTCTGTTCCCTTCTTATTGTAAAGTAACGAGTGTCTACTGCCATGCTGTACACATACACCAGCATGCACACATCACAGCTCCTTATAGAAATGGAAAACCTTTTTATTGTGGAAGTTAAACACATTGAGTTAATTGCATCTACTATTTGAAATCAGTTACAAAACCTGAGAAGCTTAAATGTCAAGTAACACTGTCTCCATAGGCAAATCAATTAAATGGCACTGTTAATCACACAAAAAAAACGATTTACTGAACTATATTAAATTACAGATAATGGTACAAAAATAAACATTCTTCACATGAGCATTAACAAATACTATATTCCAAACATACACAGTACATTGAACATATAAATCACATATTTATCCCTTCATATTCATTTGACATGATATATGATACATCATGCCACACATATTTTATGAAAATTATTGTAACGTGAGCTGTAAAATTCTTAAAGCTCATGTTCAATAAGTATACTTTTACATATATTGAGCCTGTCAGCAATTAGTGGTACTAGGGCAAGAACTCAAAGTCACATGTACATGATCCTTGAATCCTGTAGTGGCATGTTCTTCCCCATATTAGTAGAGCTAGACTGAAAACACCTATTTTTATTTGGCATACAGTATTTTTCAACTAGTTTTTCTATAAATACATCACATATATTGTTTAATACCGAATATGTACTTAAATAGGTAACATTGATCTTTTCATGGATAAAGCCCTTATAAATTAGAATCCAGATTCCAATGCTAATTCTTTCACTTCTTTGTTAGCATTGCTATTCCCTTGAAATGTTTAAGAATTCTCTCATGGTCTACCGTCTTTGTAATAAAGAAGAGCTTTATATACACATCAAACTAAGATGGGTAAGAATTACCTTTTTTGTTCACAAAAGACATAATCTGTAAAAATGTACTTCAACAATATTCTCCCCCTCCCTCCAGTATACTGAAATTTGGCTAGAATATTTCACCACGTTTGTCTATTTTTTTTACTGACACAGCTAAATGACAGAATTACAGAACTATGAATTGGGGTTTTTTTTTTTTTTGCCCGCCAGCTTTCTATATAGGATGTGCATTTTCATTTACCCCTCTTTTGCAGGGAAATTCAAGCTCAAATGTCTTTCCAGTAAAATAATATAAATGTCCTTTTTTGAAGATAAAAACAATCACAATAAATTCCCCTAGTTTAGTAATACTTTTAAATCTCTTTTAAACAGCACATTACAACTTTTTGTAATACATTCCTTCACCACAGTAGCAGTAGTTAAATCTTATTCACAGTAAACTCTGGAATAATGTGTCAATTTGTAAAAATAAAAATAACATTTTGTTAGCTTGTGTTGGTAAGGAAAGCATATAGGAAACGAACGCCCTTTCTTATTTTCAATAAAGCGTTTTGGAAATGCAAATGTCTGTAACCATTGTACAGAATAACTTTCATATCTCTGTGGGCTAAGTAGTTATTGTCTGCTTGTCTTAGTGTCTAATCTACTTATACCCGTAAGATCACTTCTATAAAAAGCCACCACTGGACAAGATGCATTCCATAGTGCTAACTGTTGGGTGTCTTGGACAATCCACACAGCTTCTTTGTCTTCACAAGCTAGTGTCTCCATTCTGCTTGTACTCTGATAGGATGTTCAGAGTCATCTCTTCACTTTTAGATTGCACATTTGCCTCACTTCTTCTGGATGCTTTCCTGGTTGCCCTGGAGAGTTTCCTCCGAAAGGTATCTCCTGCCAAGAAATAGAGGATGGGATCTACACAGCTATTGAGACTGGCAAGACCCCTAGTCACTTGGTAGGTGGCATAAACACGGTCATTGAAGCCGCACATCTCAGGAGACTGAAAATCCAGCCTGGCTCTCAGATTGAGATTCTTCATCACATGGAAAGGAAGGTAGGAAACAGCAAATACAGTCAATACAATAATCACCAGGTAAATAGATTTTTTTCGGAGGGGCGCATTGTTCATATCTTTGTAGATCAAAGCTTTGACAATTAATCCATAACAGCCCAGAATTAATATAAAGGGAATGCAGAACCCAAAGACAGTGGTGCACATACTGTAGATGAAGTAGCTTCTTAAGTAATCATCAGAAGATGTGTCAAAGCATGTAATGGTTTTATTTTTTCTGATCCCAGTGCCAGAGAAGAATAGGATGGGGGAGATACCAGCAATTACAATAAACCAGACAAGTATACTGATGTAGATGGAATTTTTCTTCTTCAGCCTCCCCAGTGACTTCAGTGGATGCACAACCCCAGTGTATCTATGCACACTGATGCAAGTCAAGAACAAGATGCTTCCATACAGGTTGACATGGAAAATAAATCTTTGCAGTTTACACATGGGATCCCCAAAGATCCAGTCTGTTTTGTTAAAATAATAAAATATCAGTGCTGGGAGGGAAAGGACATACAAAAAATCCGCAAGTGCCAAGTTGAACATGTAGACTGAGATACTGCTCCATGGTTTCATGTGGAAAATGAACATCCATATGGCCACACTATTACCAATAAATCCTGTAATACAAACTACTATATACACAGCAGGAAGGTAATAGAACTGAAAGCCTGTCTTTGTCAGAGAGCATTTTGTGACATTCCCAGTAGATGAGCCATTTGCCAGCAAAGTGCTTTGAGTAACATTCAAAAGAGCTGAGAGAAAGACTTCTGTCATGATCTTTTCAAGTCAAAACAGGCAAGGAGAGGAAAACAACGGGGTCGGTGGGTGCGATCATCTAAAAAGAAAAAAAGGCAAGAAGGAGCTGGCAGTTATTACATGAGCAGTCCATAAGGGGTTAATGCTGGTTAGCACAACTGGAAATACACAGCAGGTTAACTTTTCGCCTTATTATAAGACACATGATACACAGTGAAAGCAATTAACAAAGGAAGAGCAAAGGGCACAATCAAAGAAAACTTCCACCCACAAGATCATGTGTAGGACTGGCTCCCCTTACAGGCATTGCCTACCTCACAGTGTAGTCCCTCTGATCCAGTCTGTAAGAATCCCATACAGTAGTCATATCACAACAGGACACAAGGCAGGGAAAGTTGCATTACCCTTGAGGAGCTTCCCAGCACAGTGCAAGAAGCTGCCTTCCCACATTGATTCCTTCACACAGAGAAAGTGTAAAGCCCGTACTCCTCCAGAGAATGAGAGACACACAGTGAGACAAGGGAGGGAGGCAGCAAGGAGTGGGAGGGAGCAGAGATCAACCTCCTTGTAACTTGTCACAAGCAGCAGGCGTGGTCTGCAGGCTCATCCCTCTAAAACAACATACATTGCTGATAAGGAGAGAGCAGCCACAGCATGTTTCCCACAGGCTGGCATGATGGTCTTACACAACCATAGTGAGGGAGAGGAGGTTTGCTTGCCAGTAGTGAGCCAGGCACCAGTCCTGTGTGTTTTATGGTGTATGGAGATTGCAGGGGTGTTGTGTAACTATTGCAAGTTGTGTCAGTGTGAGATACTTGTGGCACCAGCACACACATCCAGAAATGCAAACTGCAAAGCAGCACCAGCACATGGCTCCAGCATAGGTACAGATCAGGGCTCCATGGGATAGGTTCATTATATAGAGGGATTATTATTATTTATTTGTAAATAACATGCATAGATCGGGGCTTCATGGTATTGGTTTATTATATAGAATTATTATTATTTATTTGTAAATAACATGCATAGACCAGAGCTCTTTGGGATAGGTTTATTATATAGAATTATTATTATTCATTATGTATAAATAACATGCATAGATCAGAGCTGCATGGAATATATTCATTATATAGAATTAATATTATTTTGTATTTGTAAATATTTTGCATAGATTAGAGCTCCATGGAATCGATTCAATAAAAACCTCTTTGCAGAATTATTATTCTTTATTTGTAAATTAATCTATTAGGATTAACATAGCAGAATATATAAATCAATATGACCTTACCAGACCAATATGGATATTATAGTTATTATTAGATCCTTTATTTGTAACACACCAACATATTCTGTAGCACTATACAGGGGTTGTTGTTGCTCAGTTGTGTCTGACTCTCGGTGACCATATGCACGCAGCATGTCAGCCACATCTGGTTGTGCCTATCCATATGGTTTTTGGATCTATCCTTTTATAGTTACGCCACCCAAAGCCTGCAGCCCCAATCTGCAGCAGTGAGTTCCACCCCAAGCTCGCAGCAGCAACACAAGACTGCAGCTGAGAACATGCACAGTAAAATTTACAGTAGGAGAGCAACAGTAACCCTAACTCTAAACTCTAAAACTTAATCCTAAATTTAACAGTACAACATTGTGCACCTGTGCCACAGCCTCAACCAGAGTCACAGACAGAGCCGCAACCGCAGGCAAGCCGTTCACCCCAAGCCCGCAAGTCGCGGCGGCGAACTATAATAGGAAAGGACCTTGTTTTCTTGGCAAGGATACTGGAATGGGTGGCCAGGTCGTTCTCCAGTGGACTGTGATTTGTCTGAACTCTCTGCTATGAAATGTACATCTTGGATGATCCTACATGATATAGTTTACAGCTTAGTTGAGGTACACAAGCCCCTTCACCATGACAAAGTAGTGATCCAGAAGGGGTTAAGTACAAATAAAAATACAATAATAACATATGGCAAAAAGAAATGGAGAGCCCTTATCATTTTATTACATTGTGAAGTTTATTCATGAATATGTAGTAATCACATTTTGATCAATAAACTATGTAGTGACATCAGAAGCTGTTCGCGTTTAATGGCATGTGGTAGATAAGAACATTAAACAAACATTCCTCTGTGATGCATGTACAGTTGTATCTGGGATGTTACGCCTGCACTTTTGGGGTGAGATGTGTGTAATGCTGTAAATGTCTGTTTAAAGGGACATTTAGGGTTCCATATTTGTATTATAAAAATAAACTACTGAAGTGTATATTTGTGTATTTAAATATCACTTTATTAACAAGGGCATAAAAGCTCTGCTTTCACTTACTTAAACATTCCAAACAGTCACTACAAAGGTCGCCCCATGAATCTCATGTATACATAGTTTCTATAGTAATTAACCAATGACAAACTGTGTCTCAACAGCATATTAGTAACATGCAGGTTTTGGCAAACTCATTTGTTTTGTGCAGTGTTGTTAAATATGTTTGTGAAAAGATTATCAAAGTTTAATTGTAATGAATAAAATCTGTTATTTGAAGAATTATGAGTAGATTAATTAAGCATCTGCAAGGCTTTTTCCCCGTTAGGGGTGATTCATTGAATGCAATGGGTGGCAAAGGCTTGTGATGACAATTTTACTCCACAAATCACATCACAGCCCTACACTTTACATCCCAGCCCACGTGATGCTTAGCGAATTTCCTTCATTGTGGCCTTAAGAAACCACTTGCCAGCTCCTGTGATGTTTAGTGAATCCACAGTCCATTATATCTCTCTAAAACTAGCAAAGAATACCCAACCATACTCTGAAATACTATCTGTACCTCTATAATCAAATAATTCATTTCCTGTAGTGAGTTTCCAATTTTGCTTTGGGTAAAATAAAAAGGTTTAAAGCGCCGTGAGGCCCTTTTAAGTAATTCAATGATCTAAAGGATACTTATCTTGTTGTTGAGGTTTTATAGCATTGTAAAGTGGTCACCAGTTCACACAAGCTTGGAGATGCCCTTTGTATGTATTTTACAGTATTTTTTATCAAGTAACACCCTCTAGGTTCACAGGAAGATTCGACTTATCTGACCATGGGGATCTGAGAGAACTCTCTGTAGTAATACTTTAAATGCAAGGTATTTTGCTTTGTAAGGAATGGCAAGCTTTGCACTGTAAATGAGCTGTTTGTCAAAACCTGGGAATGGATGCTGTAATTCCATGCAGTGCTTTTTCAAATTCAAGCAAAAGATTTGCAATCACCATTGCATTTTGGTATGATGTTCAGTATAACTAGTCCCATAGGACCATGCATGTGAAGATATAAACATGTGCCTTAATATACACGGGTATGTGAACCTTCTGACTGCATAGACTACATTTTAATACTTATAGCAATAAACAAAACATGAATGGATAGATTTGAGCATCACAAGGTTTGTGATATACTTTGGGGAAGGCTACAGTGACTATTTCCTATGGATAAAATTGCAGTTGCAGCCCTGTGATAGCTTTGTGAATTCCCCCTGTAAGTTGAACTGTATAAACAAGTTGAATATTAAAACTAAGATCTCACGTAAGACTAATATTTTTTTGCAGAATTGCAAGCTGTTAGTTCTCAGAAGTTAATCTTCACCAGTGGTCCTCTCAGTTACAGCTAAGTTTGGAGGTCAATATATATCTGTGTAGTTTACGTCATCGTGGATGGGCCATGATTTTTAATTACCGTAAGCAAGATTTAGGTAAGTATCATTTTAATACCCTGGATTCAATATAAATATATATATATATATATATATATATATATATATATATATATATATATATTCAGTATTTTCTCAGTTAACTAAAGCAGCCAGAACACTCAAGCAACCACAATTTTTTTTTTTAGAACTGTACCTTAAATAAAAATGAAATTTTATAGGTCTCAACAAATGCCAGGAGCCAGGTTGTCACGCCACCAAATGCTTACAGGCACCTAGATTGCATCCACTGTAAATCTACTGCAATCCAGTTTTACCCCCAGCTTTACCTGGACGCAGACAGGCATGAGTGACTGAGCCAGGGCAGTGTTGGAGTTATATTCCCTGGGTTCAGCACCGCACCCTCCAGCCGAACATACCTGTGTGTAAGTGAGGAGTGAAAGCTGCTGCTGCTAGAAAAGCCCTCACTGACAAATATACTGACAGAGCACCATATGTGCAGCTAATCAATATCTCTTTTATATGTAACACTCAAGCAACCAGAAACTACATTTATCCGGCATCTACCAATACCCATGGTAGCCGGTTAACTGAAAGTCTACTATATATATATATATATATATATATATACATATATATATATATATATGTATATATAAAGTTACATTCAAGAATTAGAGATTACACTAGGAAAGATGAAGAATTGGGGCAGTGAGCAATGTACCAATACAGAGAAAGGGTAGTAGATTAGTGGAACTGCCTTCAAGCAGAATTGATGGGGACTAACAAAGAAAAAATAATTCAAATATATTCTGACTAAGAAAAAGGCCATCCGAATATATTAAACATTTTTAGATAAAATAGACTGGCAAGATGAGCCTATCAGTTCTGCATTCAAATCTATGTTTCTATTATGGAAAAGCATTGATCATTTCGGGCTGTGTTTTAATCATTCTAACTCCCCAACACAGACATGCATTTATGCAACCTGGTCTAAATAAAAGTTCTAGGAATATAAATCACAGTTCTAGAAACACCCCGGCAAAATGCAGATATTATGTTGTTCTAACTGCAGAAGCAGAATGCATTTCTGCTGGCTGCACTGAAAAAGAGACCAAATATGCACACAAGAATGAACATGAAACCACAAGCACAGTTAAACACAAAGAGATACACACCCATGAAAATTCAAAAGAGGAAGAAAAAAAAAAAGCTTCACACAATCTGATCCAAACAAGAATACAATCACAGTTTACCAAGAATTCTCAAATTGTCTTGAATATTCTTCCATGCAACAGAAATGATGAAATAAATCCACCATAAACCAAGATAGTTCAGGTGCATTCCATGAATTTTTCTTAGAATCATCAGCAGACATTACCTTACATTAGCCAGCATGAAGAACTTTTAATAATTAGTGACAGCCACACCTTTTGTGTGCTACTTTATTGTAATTACATCCACACTATTGCCAATTCACCCACCCACCTAATGAACTCAGTTAGCCCAGATATTAAGTGAAGCAAACGTAAGATTTTGAATGTCGGCATTTGACTTCATGTAAATACAAGTCGGACAAAAACCAAAACATAAAATATGCACTTAATAAAAGCATTTTCAAAGACAATCTTTTTAGCAGACTCTGCCAGTGCATGGAAGATGCCATGATCATCCTACTTCATTTTCAAGGCGCATGGGGTGGTTATAGAGCAGGGCAAGCAAGACGTGCTAATATCCTTTACTGTGTGACCTGTCCTTAGTGCGCAGGACAAATGCTCACTGACAAAAGCGCGCTGAGAAATGCAATCCCAACAAATGCATGCCGGACTCAGGTAAGGTGTTAGGGTTAGGGGTGTTAGGGTTAGGCTTAGGGATGTTAGGGTTGGGGGGTAGGATTAGGCTTAGGGATGGTAGGGTTAGGCTTGGGTGTTAGGGCACATTCGAACATTGCACGCTTAGGGGTGTTAGGGTTAGGCTTCGGGGGGTTAGGGCACATTCGAACATTGCATGCTTTTAACAACACGCATTTGACTGGCCTTTTAAAGCAGCATTTGTCCTGTGTGCTAAGGACGGGGTGCCCCTTTACTGTACCCCTGGATATGAGGGGAAAGGTGTCCTATGCTGAAATCTAAATTGGCCAGTCAACAAATCACCTGCCCTCCTCCTTGACAACTACTTTCACTCTTGAATAGATAATACAAATTAGGAGAACACACTCAGTGTCCTAACCAGCATAAAGTGTGGAAAACACACACATGGCTTCCTTCAGGCACAAGCAGTGTCTACTAAAATAAAGATGTTACATGCTGACATCGCTGCTAATGCTTTTAGTTTGTTGCAAACTTCACAATCACAGTTTACAGTGATCCTTAACAGGACTTGAAACATAGAAGGAGTAGGAGGCACAATGGATTTGGATTGGATCTTTATTCAGTTCTGTTTAAAATCTCACTTAATATAGCTTCTTGTAACTAATGGAAGAGTAAGCCCTCCCCTAGGATAACCCAGCCTTAGCCACAGGCAGACTAGTAGTCTAAATTGGAATCACCATGACACAATCAGGTGTCTAAATATAAGTATTTTTTGTGTTTGTGTTGTTCAGTCATTTCTGACTCCCTGCAACCTCATGGACTGCAACACACCATTCTGATCCACTTGGTATTCATGGCAGACATACTGGAGTGAGTTGCCAGTTTCTTTTCCAGTGGGCCACAACATACAGCTCCTGTTATTCCTAGGTGATCTCCCATCCAATTGCTGACAAGGCCCAACGCTTCGTGGCTTCAGGGTGGTGTGACCGCTTGGTTCCCTGACTTAAATATAAGTATATGTTTAACTTAAAATAGGGCAGTCATTATGTACCATCACTAATCCTTGCATGGGCTAAGTGCTTTGATAAACTACACTGGCAATTTTCCCCTGACTGACAGTGACTTGCTTAGTGTGTCTCATGCAGCAGCATTACTCTGGTAGTGTGAATCCCCTCCCCTGTGGGCATGGCCTTAGGTCACAGCTGTGCAATATGTCATCTTTCATCAGACAGAACAGAAAGAAAGCCAGAGTTTCCAGAAGAATCCGTTACACTGGGGGCTTCTCAGAAGTAAGTGAAGGATACATTTTATATCACAATTACATTGTGAAGATTAGCCAATAATGAATGAAATAACCCAGTTAAAACATTGATATAAAACAAAGTGGCCGATTTGGTCATTAAGTTATTTCCTCACATTACAGTTACATAGACAAATGGTGCTTTAAAAGACAACTTCATCGACTGCATTATTGCCAAAATCATAAAATAATCTTAAAATAAAATGTGATTTACAGACATACATATACATACATATTTAATATGTTAGTTACTGCAGTCACTTGCCAATATTCCGTTAATGATCAAATATATATTTACGAAAAGTAATGTTTCAGACCAATAATGATCATGGTATTGATCTTTAATATTATTAATTCCGCTATGGCACTATTGCAGGTAAAGCTTTCTAAAAAGTTTAAATCCTTTTTTTTCTTTCTTTGTATTAAAAAATGTATCAAAAGCAACATAATCAGTTTACTCATTTAAAATACAATTGTTAAATGAACAAATATTAAATGCTTAAAGGTATATATAAGTTTCCTTGGTTTCAAATGTTTAGTAAGAAAAAGGCAGTGATTATCAGAAACATATGTGTTACATAGAAAATGTCAGTGTACCTACAAAGTTGAATGCAGGAGAATAAAATCCAGCTTTGCACACCCACAGGAAGCTTACATAACCAAGAAAACACAGGAAAGGCAGCCAGGTACAGCTTTCGACCTTTCCGGTAGATACCACAGGAAGTACTTGCTGCAGGATGGAATCACATGGTTGGGTGGAGTCTGAGCTCACAGCTGAATCAGAGCATATGCTATGCAACACAGGAACCCCAGAATATGATACAAATGTATCAACTAGCCTCTGCTTTCTCCTGATTGGCCAAAACAAATTATGAATTTTATGCCAATCTTAGCAGGGATTTTTAGGAATGTCAACTCATAATCCAGGACTCTTCGATATGCCTTTAATGTTTGTTATAGATGGTTGGAATACTCTGCTTACAGTCTATTCTGTTAAACCACTAAATTTACATAAAGTAGCAGTTCTTTAAATTGTCCCTTATCTCTCCATCTTACAGCTCCATATCATGACCTCTTGTTCTGACACATTTCCTGAAAAAGAAACCTCCTCCACTATTATTTTTGCATATCTTGATATATCTGACAGTTTTTCTCATTTCTCTCCTCATTCACTAGCTGCCTTTTGTGATAAAGTACATATTTAAAGCTTTTTTTTCCAGTCTATTCGTGGTGTAATAGTCTCTGGAATTTACTGAGATATTACCAATGTTATATCAAATATTGTCTCAATTAGGTCTCATTCAGGGCATACTCAACATGCAATCATTAATGTAGAGTCAAACTGCACGGAGGCACCTAGAGATATTAAAACATTCTAATGCAATTAACACTCCATTTTAATTTTGTTTTCATTTCCTTCATCATCGGGTTGCACACTTGTAAATGTTAAATAAAATCTGTTCGCAGCACTGCTTAGCATAATCCTAATGTAGCCAAATGCAGGCTTCATGTTCCAACACAAACTGAATTATTAGCAGTTGGGCTTCTTAGTAATTCTCAAACCAGGTGATGAATCATGTTTTACGCTCTAGTCAAGCAGCCTGGCTTCAGATCAACTCTGCCCCCATGTTGCCCAAATTATACACCATAGCCCTGAAAAAAATATTTGACATCAGTTTCTGTCATGAAACATATTTCTGTTGTAACCAGAGCACTTGATGAGAAAAGACTAGATCATAAGACACACTAGGCCATTCAAAGCTCATATTATTATTACCCTTTATTTATAAAGCACCAGTTTCCATAGCTTTTAGGGAGAAGCTATTCATAAAACATCATTATAGCACAATGATTAGAAGCTGTGAGTTTGTGGATGGAACTTCATGCATTGGAATGATTGTTATAAGCAAAACATCAATATAGATTAGTAGATATAATGTGATTTGTAGATAGGTTATAGTTCATATCCTTAAAAGACAACTTACACCTAACCTTACTTTGTTTTTATTAAAGCACAGATGCAGAGAAGATTAAAGGCATATCCACATTTCCAAGATTATTACATTTTTGCATCTTTGATATATGCGGCACAGTTCATAATGCATGGGGCATTTGGGGATCAATTTTAACCCATTTTTCACCTGCTGTATCTTCTTCAGCCAATAGGAGAGCACTGATGTCAGCCCCTAAGTCACTGCTGGGATATGACTCTCCCTGCTGTCTGTGCTGTGTGCTGTACTGCTGCCATAGCATCTGCTAACATGGACCATACTACATATTCCTGGCTGCTTTGCAGCACAAACAGGAACCCCAGAGTTGTATTCAAATGTTTCAGCTAACCTGCTTTTTCCTGATTGGCCAAAATGAAATTATTAATTTTATGCTAATTTAGCCTGTTTTTGGAGGAGGTGTTAACCCTAATTTTCAACTGTCAGAAATTACAATACATTTTGCTAACTTCAAGGTAAGTGTTTAAATGCTTATGCTATGGTATTTTTTCATGCAAAATGTTTTTTTCATACAATATTATTTCTCTATCAGATGCACTCCTAATCCAGGAAACTTAGATATGCCTTTAAATATCTATTTTAAAGTTATTGAACTTGTCTAGTTTGCCAGCATCTGCTTTATATTTGAGGAGAGCAGCATCTGCCATTAGAAGCAAGAAAAAAATATTTCCGGTCACTGGGGGGAATTTACTAAGACTAAACATAAAAAAAAAACAGAAATGCTAGTGTTATAAGGGTAAAAATGTGTTGGTCTCAGCAGCTCCTCCGCTGAACCCACCCCTTTGCCATGGGACGGGCTTATTTAGAATTATTAACAGGGTCACCTGGACCCTCTTAATCACCAAGTGAGCCTTAGGGGCCCCTTCCTTCCACGTTTTAGTGTGATAGGGAGGACAATAAGTATATCTATCTAGGCCCAACCTAGCCCCTATTAGCTCATGTGGCGTTGGATAGGCGACCCCCCGGACTACCCTAACCTATACATACATATACATATGCCTTGCAAAAGTATTCACCCCCCTTGACTTTTTACCTATTTTGTTACATTACAGTCTTAAGTCAATGTTTTGTTAATCTGAATTCTATGTGATGGATCAGAACACAATAGTCTAAGTTGGTGAAGTGAAATTAGAAAAATATATACATAAAACATTTTTTTAGAAATAGAAAACAGAAAATTGAAATGTGCGTATGTATTCACCTCCTTTGTTATGAAGCCCATAAAAAGCTCTGGTGCCACCAATTACCTTCAGGAGTCACATAATTAGTGAAATGATGTCCTCCTGTGTGCAATCTAAGTGTCACATGATCTGTCATTACATATACACACCTTTTTTGAAAGGCCCCAGAAGCTGCAACACCTAAGCAAGAGGCACCACTAACCAAACACTGCCATGAAGACCAAGGATCTCTCCAAACAAGTAAGGGACAATGTTGTTGAGAAGTACAGGTTAGTCAGGGTTAGATTATAAAAAAATATCCAAATCTTTGATGATCCCCAGGAGCACCATCAAATCTATTATAACCAAATGGAAGGAACATGTCACAACAGAAAACCTGCCAAGAGGTGTCCGCCCACCAAAACTCACGGACCGGGCAAGGAGGGCATTAATCAGAGAGGCAGCACAGAGACCTAAGGTAACCCTGGAGGAGCTGCAGAGTTCCACAGCGGAGACTGGAGTATCTGTACATAGGACGACAATAAGCCGTGCACTCTATAGAATTGGGCTTTATGGCAGAGTGGCCAGAAGAAAGCCATTACTTTAAGCAAAAAACAAAATGGCACATTTTGAGTTTGCGAAAAGGCATGTGGGAGACTCCAAAAATTTATGGAAGAAGGTGCTTTGGTCTGATAAGACTAAAATTTTACTTTTGGCAATCACAGAAAACGCTATGGTTCAAACCAAACACATCACATCACCCAAAGAACACCATCCCCACAGTGAAACGTGTTGGCAGCATCATGCTGTGGGGATGTTTTTCAGCAGCCAGGACTGGCAAACTGGTCAGAGTTGAGGGAAAGATGGTGCTAAATACAAGGATAGTCTTGAGCAAAACCTGTGTGATTTGAGGCTAGGACCGAGGTTAAACTTCCAGCAGGACAATGACCCCAAACACTGCTAAAGCAACACTTGACTGGTTTAAGGGGAAACATGTAAATGTGTTGGAATGGCGTAGTCAAAGCCCAAACCTCAATCCAATAGAAAATCTGTGGTCAGACTTAAAGATTGCTGTTCACAAGCGCAAACCATCCAACTTGAGCTGGAGCAGTTTTGCAAGGTGGAATGGGCAAAAATCCCGGTGGTAAGATGTGGCAAGCTCATTGAGACTTATCAAAAGTGACTTGGAGCTGTGATTGCTGCAAAAGGTGGCTCTACAAAGTATTGACTTTAGGGGTGTGAATAGTTATCCACATTGACTTTTTCTTTTATTTTGTCCTATTGTTTGCTTCACAATAAAAAAAAAAACATCTTTAAAGTTTTGTGCATGTTCTGTAAATTAAATGATGCAAATCCTCAAACAATCCATGTTAATTCCAGGTTGTGAGGCAACAAAACACGAAAAATGCCAAGGGGGGTGAATACTTTTGCAAGGCACTGTACTTACTCCATCAAGCTCCACTAAACAAGCGGAACAAATAAAGTAATACCTCCAAAAGCATAACTTACCATCCACACCCATCACCTCATGAGGGTCCCTTTTGGATTACAATTCCACTTCCCCTTATCCCCATGAACCCTGCATAGAACCTAATCCCCAAATGTGACGAATTACCATTTTACCATTTTTGGGTGTGCCTAGTGTTTATATAGGGACTTTTGAGGCTTCAAAAATAGCAGTCACTGTTCAGTCAAGTAGAGTGTGGTAAGTCATGTAACATGGAAATAGCTTTTAGTTTTGATTCAGTTATGTCCTATGTTGCTACTAATCTCTGTTTTACGATATAGGGTTTCAGTACAAGAATATCATAGAGAGTTAAGTTGCATACTGTGGTGTTGGAGTTGCAGGTTCGAACCCCTTATTTTCTTTGCGCGTGAGTGGTTTGACAGCATGTTTAACAACTAAACCAAAATGTTACATGCTAGAAAACTATAATATATATACAAATTCTACCAATATATATACAATTCTTATATTAAGAATAACTAAAAATGTCAATACCTAAAATAATTTGGGATATTTTTTTAATAATGAAAAAAGCTTTTCCATAGAAGATATAGAGCATAACTTGTAACTTCATTGTCCATTTAAATAATCCTCATGATTGATTAATTGATAGCCATCCAAACAGGATTTCTTCAATGACATTACTGTATTGTTCCTGCCACTTCTACTGGAATACTGTTCCACATAGCTGCTACCATTACTGTAAGTTAGTATTTTTTTTCAAATGACCACAAAACTTATATCCCCCAGCTTCAATTCATTAACCTTGTAATAATACCTTTCTAAATGATATTTCTTTACAGAACTAAATACATTTATAGAAACATGGAAACAGATTCAATATCAATAAGGTCCATCTAGTTTGCTCATTCTATTTACCTAAAACTTATAGGCAATGGGTGTACGCTGATGCTGGTGGAAGTGAAAGGAGAAAATGCTACATTTTTGTCCCTTACAGGCATCCTTACTCTGCCTATACTGAACTACTGGTTGCGTATGTCACAATGATGTAATCTTTGTGGGCTTTTTTAAAGCCGATATTTGCTGCCCGATCTCACGATTACTTAGCCTCCGAAGAAGGCTTATTGTATAGTGTTGAAATGGTCGTTAGGCAGAATTACAAGTTTATCAGCTATATTTTCAGCTTGTACATACCTATTGTGAGGTTCCCAATAGGGCATTCAAGTTAGTTTCCTTTAGAGAGGTACACTAGGAGATGTCATGGCTTATAATGGGAGCTTCTAAGCTTATTAGCTGATTTTCCATTCAGAGTTTGTATCACTGGTTTTATTTGGTTTCATTTGGAAGCTGATGTGTGATGTTTTGTTCCAGCGGTGTGGCATTGCTCCAATCATTTATTTCTAAAACATATTATTTGGAGCACTATTGTTTTCCATATTCAGGCTGATTACTAAGATTAGCAAATTATTTCTTACAACTGAATGTATCCATTTCACACACTCCCATGCTTTAGGGTGTTTCTGTTTCAATCTATTATATTAGAGATTTCAGTAAGATTTGGGGCATCACCTAGTGAGCCTTCCAGGTAGGAGGCACCCTTTGAGGGTCACAGGCCTTTTTATTTTCCTTTCACCAGCATGAGCGGAGGGCCATTGCCTATTCCCATAACACATATAATATTTGCTCATTTCCTGTGGAAATTCTATGATTTTGTGAGTACTGTAATTCATCATCTGATATGATCAGTTTTCCAATTTTTAACACAGCACAGTTTATTTTAATAAAGTATTTTGTTTCATGTTTTAGTTGCATTGCAATCATATTTCCTACTTGACTTGTTTTTCTTGGTATTCATACTGAGCACTACTGACCAAAAGACAAATATTTCAACAAATATTGCATTATTTGCAGGCCAGATAACCTGGAGCATGCTCTGTAGGAAAGTGGGTTATGGCTGCAATCCAATAATTTCTGATTACCTGGCCCTTTAATATAGTTTAGAGGTTATCAGATAATCTATACAGTTTTCATGGTAGACGGTTTGCTACTTGTAACAATCATTATCGTACCTAAGCTTTTTTGCATTTTTGGACATGCTACTTACTGTCCTCTAATTAGTGTCAGGAGCTGATAGCTGTAGGCCAAGCACAGTGGCCTGGAATCACCCGGATATTTACTAATTAAGAATGGCAAATGTAGAACTTGTTAAGAGTGTTTAATACTCAAATATTTTCTTTTGGTTTTGTAAAAGCTTTGGGTATAAGTGAGTTTGTTAATGTTTTTATCAAGGTTTAAATTTGATGTCTTGCATATACAATGTTTAAAAAATATATCTAGTAGCTTATATGTTTATATATATATATATATATATATATATATATATATATATATATATATATATATATATATATATTCCAAGCTTTGGGTCATGGTTTATCTCTCACATTAATGACTGCCATAATTAGGCTCCAACACAATTTCAAGGCTTTGTAGCATCTCGTTATCTGCTCTCTGCAGGACTTTTCTTGTGCAGCGCCTACTCTGTGAAAAATTCTTATTTTTCTCTGTCAGACTCTCAATATTTGGGAAGTATGTAACAAATATTGTAATCTATATAATCCAAGATTATAGAAAATCAGTTTTAGAGAATACCCCAATGCTGTTGGCTAGGGGCATTCATGTTTGCTATACTTTAGCTTCAGTGCATAAATCCACCAGCCATCTTTTTTAGTGGATTAACCCACTGAACCTTCCACTTGCCTCACATTGCCAAATATTTACTGTAAATTGCAGATTCCCAGAAACAGGGATATCAACTATTTTTTTATCAACTAGCTTAATTATGTTATTGTCATAAATCTTGTGTAGTTAGAGGATGTCCCTGAGATACGTTTTTAAACCGGATTTGTATGTAACTTGGATCCCTGATGAATAATAATAATAATACTATAATGGCTCATATGTGGTAATAATGATACAGTGTAATACTGTAATAATAATAATACCCCTGTACTGTAATAATAAATTACCTACACTATTGTGCTCTTTCTTTTAATTCAAACACACAAAAACAAACTCATACAAAAAGCCCATTTTTAAGTATGGGTCGTCTGTAACCCGGGGACAACCTGTACTGTTCCCGTTATATATAATATTGAAACCTTATAAAATAAAAAATAGTAATAACATTAATTCAAAGTCTAGGAGAGAAATGCACATTATCACAAATATATATTCAGTTTACTGTGATCAAAAAAACTGATCTTTTGGAAGAAGGCATAAATTGAAAATTGCTTGTTTTTCAACTTTGTCTAGAGCTCCTCCCATTTTTTTCAAACTATGGCAGAAAATACAGCATGTCTCCCTAGACTCTGCTAGTAATGAGGTACAGTAAATAGGCAGCTGCAGAGAAGACTGTTGAGGCTTTACCAGTTTTAAAAATAAGTACCGTAGTAGCTCCCCCCTCGAAAAATTGGTGAATAAGAAGATGAGTTTTGATAACAAAAGTTTAACTGTTTTTAATTACAAAAAAATGAAAATGTTTTAATGCAGACTTATATTCATGGATGTGTTTCAGGCTAGGCCCACGAGGCTCAGGCATAGAGCATCAAATTTTTAAGGAGCAACAAACAGACTGCCTGAAGTTACCTATGCAGTGCCATGGAATATTAACAGAAATGTCTATATACAGAGAATAGTCTGTCTTAGTGTATCTGGCACTTTCTGACTTCTCATATACTTACATAAACATATAGAAATGTAAAATTATAGGTGTGTGATTAACCTATGATTGGGATATAGCAATAGTAAAGGAGAAGCAGTAACTGGGTCATTGGAGGTGCACAAATCTGAACCGGCGTAGGATTGTATGAAACCTAAATACATCCCTGTCTATACTAATTGCTACTCATAAAAACAATTAATTTTTATGATCTTTTTAGGTTTGGATTTGCATTATCTTTAAAAAAGTAATTTAGATATATTTGTGTGTTATAAATTGATTATGTATATATATTTATATATATATATATATATATATACATATATATATATATATATATATATATATACATATATATATATATATATATATATATATATATATATATATATATATATAGTAAATAAATAGTACATTAAGCATATGCCCACTGTATCAAACAGCTTTAAACAAAGCTAGGGTTGGATTATATACAAGCTAGGAATCCCACCAACATACAGCCTTTTCAAGGCTACTGCCTTAATATATTGCTCATCTTGTGAAATAAGGGGTCAGTGGACTAAACACTGAAGAACCTATCCATTCCTTTTTTAATCCCTGCAATGCATATACTAAGATTTTATATCCCCCAAGAGGTCTCCAGCACTTCACCCTTATGTACAGACTTGTCAATCTTAGCTCACAATGGGCAGATATACTTTATTAATCAAAATGACTGAACCAGGGATGGAGCTACCGCCAGTGCAGTTGGTACAATCCCCCATGGCCTGGGGGGGGCGAGATGTTCCTTTTTTTTTTGTATTGACTTTTTTTTTATTATGTTTGGGTCCCCTGTTGCCTGCTGACTATAATCAACCCTGCATTGGTCATCACCCTGGGCCCCCAGGACTGCCCCCCCAGGACCCTCACAACAAAAGTGTCAGTAATGAAACAAGCTGATGATTGCAATTATCGCGCATGTGCACGGTTATGTGTACAAATGTAAAAACCTTTTTGCTGGCCCACATTAGAGCTTCCTCAAGGGCTGGACTTGCATGTGAGGTAGGAACCAAATCTTTACCTTGGTGTGTTGTTAGGAACAGAAATACAACTGAAATCCTTCATCTATTTATAACAAATGGACAGTAAGTAATCTGTTGTAGAATTGGGCTCTCAGTTTCCCTGCAGCTATACTGGTGGGTGCACGTTAAGTTGTAGAATTGGGCTCTCAGTTTCCCTGCAGCTATACTGGTGGGTGCACGTTATGTTGTAGAATTGGGCTCTCAGTTTCCCTGCAGCAATACTGGTGGGTGCACGTTATGTTGTAGAATTGGGCTCTCAGTTTCCCTGCAGCTATACTGGTGGGTGCACGTTATGTTGTAGAATTGGGCTCTCAGTTTCCCTGCAGCTATACTGGTGGGTGCACGTTATGTTGTAGAATTGGGCTCTCAGTTTCCCTGCAGCTATACTGGTGGGTGCACGTTATGTTGTAGAATTGGGCTCTCAGTTTCCCTGCAGCTATACTGGTGGCTGCACGTTATGTTGTAGAATTGGGCTCTCAGTTTCCCTGCAGCTATACTGGTGGGTGCACGTTATGTTGTAGAATTGGTCTCTCAGTTTCCCTGCAGCAATACTGGTGGGTGCACGTTATGTCGTAGAAATGGGCTCTCAGTTACCCTGCAGCTATACTGGTGGGTGCACGTTATGTCGTAGAATTGGGCTCTCAGTTTCCCTGCAGCTATACTGGTGGGTGCACGTTAAGTTGTAGAATTGGGCTCTCAGTTTCCGTGCAGCTATACTAGTGGGTGCACGTTATGTTGTAGAATTGGGCTCTCAGTTTCCCTGCAGCTATACTGGTGGGTGCACGTTATGTTGTAGAATTGGGCTCTCAGTTTCCCTGCAGCTATACTGGTGGGTGCACGTTATGTTGTAGAATTGGGCTCTCATTTTCCCTGCAGCTATACTGGTGGGTGCACGTTATGTTGTAGAATTGGGCTCTCAGTTTCCGTGCAGCTATACTGGTGGGTGCACGTTATGTTGTAGAATTGGGCTCTCATTTTCCCTGCAGCTATACTGGTGGGTGCACGTTATGTTGTAGAATTGGGCTCTCAGTTTCCGTGCAGCTATACTGGTGGGTGCACGTTATGTTGTAGAATTGGGCTCTCAGTTACCCTGCAGCTATACTGGTGGGTGCACGTTATGTTGTAGAATTGGGCTCTCAGTTACCCTGCAGCTATACTGGTGGGTGCACGTTAGCACTTGTGTTGCTGACAGCAATTCACCCCCTCTGTATTTCAGGATCACCAGCATTGCTTCTTCCTCTTGGTGCTGGGCAGGAAAGGGTACACTTAAAATGCCAGTTTATCCAGTTTTATTGTTAAATCTCTTTTTTAGTTTACAATAAATGTCACTTTAAAAATGTTTAGCCAGAAAATATAATTTATAAACACTGTTTAGCTCCTTAATGGCATTGCTTTACCTCTGAGATATAATTGATTGTGCAGCATTGGTAAGTCTTGAATAATGTCATCAAAAGTTAAATCTTCCAGGGAAGACATGAAGTAAACATTGTTTTGAAATTATATTTTCTGGCTAAAGCTTTGATTTGCTGCTATTTGCACATTTATTATTAATGTTAATTAATGGTGAACGAAACAAATAGGTTAAACATGAAAAGTGCTTACACTGGCCCTTTAAACTAACAGCAATATATGATAACATCATAGCATAATTGAAAATAAGTTTATAGCAAATTAAAGCACAACTCACGTAGTGACATATTTACAATATACTCGTTTAAAGAACTATACTTGATAATGGGCAAACTATTTATTAATACAGCCTTTAATTTATCAACATCATAAATACTTAAATTTTGTATATAGTTTATATCCTTACATTGTAATGGCAGCCATATTTTTTTGTCTCTGCTGCCCTGCTAGGTGGAGACCTTGCACACAACTTTTTATTTTGATATATAGCATAGAATAAAATATATTCTCAGTGCTCCAAAGAGGACTAATCATAAAATCTTTATTTTACAAAGACCAATATAAAATTATATATTTATTATGGGACAAAGGAATGAATATATATATATATATATATATATATATATATATATGTATATATATATATATATATATATATATATATATATGTATAATTCTGCATGTATGTATATAAATTATATGCATGTAATACATATATAATGATTGTTTACCCAACACAAAAAAAATTATTGATTAATCTGTATATAAAAATATACAGAAAATGTGGCTTCTTTTAGTTCACTTGTGGAGCTGATGCTGATGCAGCAGGTACAAAGCACCAGGGCCCACAACTGGGTAGGACTCTTACAGCCTTATTAAATTGCAATTGGGCCAATTGAATAGGGCTCTATATAAGCACAGATCATATTTTTTTACAGACGTTTTTAGTTAGTGATCTTCTATCCAAAAGCAAAGTCTTCACTAACTAAAAACTTCTGTAAAAAAATATGCTCTGTGCTTATATAGAGCCCTATTCAATTGGCCGAATCACAATTGAATAAGGCTGTAAATTTATTATAGCAGGGGTGACAGATTATTTTTATAGATCTGATCATCTAATGGGTTATTGGAATATCTACATATATTTTAACTTTTTTACTGTATAGAAAAGTTGCATGAGGGGGCCCACATTATTTTGCACTGGGGCCCTCCATTTACTAGCTCCCACACTGATATGGCTCAAGATCTTCATGATCCTTCCAGGATGTGAATAAATTGGTGCATCTGTTTACTAGAAGGAAATATTAAGATTTTCTAATCATATGTGGTCTTATGTGATTGAAATTGCATGTGCATAGCTGTACTCTTTATTTCAATGCATTCTCTGTTCAAAAAATAATCTGGTATTAACAGAAAAATAGAATGGTTCTGGCTGTTACTTCTTCCTGCTAACATGTCATAGGGGATTCAGATTCTCTGCAACAATAGACTTAATTCAGCATTTCATGCAGAACATGCCAATAGTGCAAATGTGTAGTAGATGTCCAACATATTAGTATAATCACACATTCATTTCCAGTTTTCAAATAAGAGCCGTATTGCACTCAATTTACATTACATTTACTGTGATTGATATTTTATTCTGCTATCCTTTTGCACAAATTTGCTCATTTTAAACATCAATGTTTAGTGAGAAATATGTGCGAAATATACAGAAATGTCCTTAGCCCAAGTAATATATTGAAAATGTATAGTAATATTAGTTCACCTATATTTTATGCACTTTTTTTTGGTACAAATATTCATATTTTGATTCTCTCTTTTTCTGTAAATTTGTTTCATATTATTTGACAGTGGCATGTTTTATAAAAGTCCATTGCTATGTCACCGTCTCTATGATTGCTCCTGTTTTAGGCAGTCATTATAATCCGCAGCTCAAAGCTGTGTCTCAACATAATTCTTCTCTGCTTGTTATCATTCTGAACACCAGTGCCTTACTTTCTCAAATACGGATTTTGGCAATTGAAAGCAATCTTCCTAAACACAGAGGAACATAAAAAGATGTCTTCATTAAACAGATGCTAGGTCATGTTGGTACCACATTGATCTTTATATATTTCCGCGATAATCATAAAAAATACACTAGAGAAGTCAAATGTTGGACCAAGATGGAGAAAACTAACAGTGTCTTCTTATGACCAAAGGTTATAGCTTAAAGCCTGGAAAGCTTCAAAATTGGTATCTCATTAGATGTTGGAAAATCAGATATGCCAACAGATAGTTTTTTAATATGGAATACAATGAAAACATATTTTCTAGACAGAGTAAAATGTTATTCCCAATCAACTGAATATGTCTAAACTCTTTATTTCCCACAGAAAAAAATATGTATCTATTTTTTATAAACACCCACTTTTAGTTTCATAACTGAAATTGTATTCCTTGGTAAGTTTAGTGGCATTAATAAGTATTTACTTTCTTTTTCTTATTATTTCCCTATCCCTATTCTCAACATGTGAAAGAACTTTCTAACTGACCTCAATGGGACCTTGACAGGTATATAGCACTTTTTGAAATATATATAGCACTTTTTGAAATTACATTGTCAATGATTGCTTCCTGTTCATAGACACTGGTGTAAAACTAAGGCCCTCACTTGAATGAGAAGGGTTGTGATGGTGTAAAACTAAGACCCTCACTTGAAAAGGAGGGGTAGTGATGGTGTAAAACTAAGGCCCTCACTTGAATGAGAGGGGTTGTGATGGTGTAAAACTAAGGCCCTCACTCGAATAAGAGGGGTAGTGATGGTGTAAAACTAAGGCCCTCACTTGAATGAGAGGGGTTGTGATGGTGTAAAACTAAGGCCCTCACTCGAATAAGAGGGGTAGTGATGGTGTAAAACTAAGGCCCTCACTTGAATGAGAGGGGTTGTGATGGTGTAAAACTAAGGCCCTCACTCGAATAAGAGGGGTAGTGATGGTGTAAAACTAAGGCCCTCACTTGAATGAGAGGGGTTGTGATGGTGTAAAACTAAGACCCTCACTTGAATAAGAGGGGTAGTGATGGTGTAAAACTAAAACCCTCACTTGAATAAGAGGGGTAGTGATGGTGTAAAACTAAGGCCCTCACTTGAATAAGAGGGGTAGAGATTGTGTAAAACTAAGACCCTCACTTGAATAAGAGGGGTAGTGATGGTGTAAAACCAAGACCCTCACTTGAATAAGAGGGGTAGTGATGGTGTAAAAATAAGTCCCTTACTTGAATAAGAGGGGTAGTGATGGTATAAAACTGAGACCCTCATTGAATAAGAGGGGTAGTAATGGTATAAAACTAAGACCCTCACTTGAATAAGAGGGATAGTGATGGTGTAAAACTGAGACCCTCATTGAATAAGAGGGGTAGTAATGGTATAAAACTAAGACCCTCACTTGAATAAGAGGGGTAGTGATGGTATAAAACTAAGGCCCTCACTTGAATAAGAGGGGTAGTGATGATGTAAAACTAAGGCCCTCATTTGAATAAGAGGGGTAGTGATGGGCTAAAACTAAGACCCTCACTTGAATAAGAGGGGCAGTGATGGTGTAAAACTAAAGAAGGGAGAGGGAAGGAGCGAGAGTGAGAAGTAGAGAGAAGGAGGGGGACGAGAGAGAGGGACAGAGAAGGAGAGTGGAAGTGAGAGAGAGAGAAGAAGGTGTAGAGATAGAGTGAGAGCAAGGAGAGAGAGAGGGCACAGAGAGAGGGAGAGGGTGCAGCGAGAGAAAACTAAGGCCCTCACTTGAATAAGAGGGATAGTAATGGTATACAACTAAGACCCTCACTTGAATAAGAGGGGTAGTGATGGTATAAAACTAAGGCCCTCACTTGAATAAGAGGGGTAGTAATGGTGTAAAACTAAGACCCTCACTTGAATAAGAGGGATAGTGATGGTGTAAAACTAAGGCCCTCGAATAAGAGGGGTAGTGATGGTGTAAAATTAAGGCCCTCACTTGAATAAGAGGGGTAGTGATGGTGTAAAACTAAGACCGTCACTTGAATAAGAGGGATAGTGAAGGTGTAAAATTAAGGCCCTCACTTGAATAAGAGGGGTAGTGATGGTTTAAAACTAAGCCTCTCACTTGAATAAGAGGGGTAGTGATGATGTACAACTAAGGCCCTCACTTGAATAAGAGGGGTAGTGATGGGCTAAAACTAAGACCCTCTCTTGAATAAGAGGGGCAGTGATGGTGTAAAACTAAAGAAGGGAGAGAGAAAGAGGGAAGGAGCAAGAGTGAGAAGTAGAGAGAAGGAGGGGGACGAGAGAGAGGGACAGAGAAGGAGAGTGGAAAGGAGAGAGCGAGAGAGAAGAAGGGAGAGACAGAGTGGGAGCAAGGAGAGAGAGAGGGGGCGCACAGAGAGAGGGAGAGGGTGCAGCGAGAGAGACAGTGCCTTGCAAAAGTATTCACCCCCTTGACTTTTTACCTATTGTCACATAATTAGTGAAATGATGTCCACCTGTGTGCAATCTTTTTGAAAGGCCCCAGAGTCTGCAACACATAAGCAAGAGGCACCACTAACCAAACACTGCCATGAAGACCAAGGAACTCTCCAAACAAGTAAGGGACAATGTTGTTAAGAAGCACAAGTCAGGGTTAGGTTATAAAAAAATATCCAAATATTTGATGATCCCCGGGAGCACCATCAAATCTATCATAACCTAATGGAAAGAACATGGCACAACAGCAAACCTGACAAGAGACGGCCACCCACCAAAACTCATGGACCAGGCAAGGACGGCATTAATCTGAGAGGCAGCGCAGAGACCTAAGGTAACCCTGGAGGAGCTGCAGAGTTCCACAGCAGAAAGTGGAGTATCTGTACATAGGATGACAATAAGCCATACGCTCCATAGAGTTGGGCGTTATGGCAAAGTGGCCAGAAGAAAGCCATTACTTTTAGCAAAAAAACTAAATGGCAAGTGGGAGACTCCCAACATGTATGGAGGAAGGTGCTCTGGTCTGATGAGACTAAAATTGAACTTTTCGGCCATCAAAGAAAACACTATGTCTGGCGCAAACCCAACACATCACATCACCCAAAAAACACCATCCATGTTTTTCAGCTGCCGGGACTGGGAAACTGGTCAGAGTTGAGGGAAAGATGGATGGTGCTAAATACAGGGATATTCTTGAGCAAAACCTGTACCACTCTGTGTGATTTAAGGCTAGGATGGAGGTTCCCCTTCCAGCAGGACAATGACCCCAAACACACTGCTAAAGCAACACTTGAGTGGTTTAAGGGGAAACATATAAATGTGTTGGAATGGCCTAGTCAAAGCCCAGACCTCAATGCAATAGAAAATCTGTGGTCAGACTTAAAGATTGCTGTTCTAAAGCGCAAACCATCCAACTTAAAGGAGCTGGAGCAGTTTTGCAAGGAGGAATGGGCAACAATCCCAGTGGTAAGATATGGCAAGCTTATAGAGATTTATCCAAAGCGACTTGGAGCTGTGATTGCCGCAAAAGGTGGCTCTACAAAGTATTGACTTTAGGGGGGTGAATAGTTATGCACATTGACTTTTTCTATTATTTTGTCCTATTTGTTGTTTGCTTCACAATAATAAAAAAAAATCTTCAAAGTTGTGGGCATGTTCTGTAAATTAAATGATGCAAATCCTCAAACAATCCATGTTAATTCCAGGTTGTGAGGCAACAAAACACAAAAAATGCCAAGGGGGGTGAATACTTTAGTAAGGCACTGTATGTTTGCATTTAGTATGGTCATTGGTACTGTCTCCACAGATGTTTGGATCTTAAAGGGCCACTGTAGTCTTATATTTAATATATATTATTTGAGGAATTAAATTTGGGATTAGGCAGAATGTTTTAGAATGTAAAACATTGTTAACTTTTACATAGAATTATTCCTCAGTAGAATCTACCATTTTACAAAGGTTTTTGCTTCAGGAGAAGATTTTGAATGCAGAGGAAGCGTCTGTCCGCACAATGGTGATGTAACAGCTATAACTGCCACTACTTTCAACAAGACTAATGGAAAGTTTACTAGTTTACAAGAACACCCAACTGAGAAAGTAGTGAATAATTGCATAACAAAGTCAAGGAATAGAAAGTGTGCTTATTTTATTGCTTTTTTTATTCTACATATCAGTTCTGTGCATATTAAAGCAAAATAAACAGTAACTTATAACTAATTTAGGGTTTTTTAATAATTTGTTTTAATCAGAATCTCTTAATGTTCTCATATTTTTGTGAGTCTGTTTGCTAAGTATTTCCATATTCATTTGCAAAACAAAGCAAAAGGATTAAAATCAAATGAAGCAAATCAGGTTGGGGACTATATTGACTTTGCCTCTGCCTAATCAAGTCATTATTATTATTACTATTAAGAATGCATTCACCTTCATTGCACACCCTTCTAATCAGAATAATCAAGTACGCCTTATTGCTGCTGAAAAGAAATGTTTTTAAAAGACGGAATAATAACGGTGGTTAGTTTGAAATGGAAGTTCACAGAAAATTGGAACATTGCTACTCCTGTAGAATTTTGTGTAAGGCTGTAATTATTTGTGATCATGTCAGCAATTTTAATTAGTTATTTGACAAACATGTATTTGAGTAGAGAAAAAAAGTAGGTGTGTTGGGCGTTGGGATAGAACTTTGTTGTTAACTAAAACTAAATTAAAAGGACACTTAATTCTAAATTATCGATACCCTATCAGTAAAGGACGCCATTAACGTGACCATTGCATTTTCAGTTTTAGAGCATTGTTTTAACCAATATTACTCAGTGCTGTAGGCAGCCATAGGCTTGTCTGAGCTGATTTCAATTTGAGGTCTTGTAGACTGATCATGGGATCAAGACAAACTGTTCACTGGAAGGTTTGATCATGAGGCTGAAGCTCAAATATTTTGTCCATATCATGAGACGGCAGGATTTTCTAGAAAAAACTTTGATGCTGGGAAAATATTGAAGGCACACAATAAAGGGGGTGGCAGAGGTGGAGATGGATAGATCATTGAAGCAATGAACATCAGCTTGATGGAGCTCAGAGGGGCATAAACAATAACACCTAAACAATAATGACTGCTCGGATTTCCGTTAGTGCTATTAAAGGCACTGACTAAAGTTTGACACATTTCAATCGAAACTGCTAAATATTTCTCATATACACATGTAGAATCAGATAAACAAAAACAAAACTAGTAGCAGTAAATAATTGAACATAATAGTTAATGGATCACTGTAGCCAAATATGTAACATACATTGTTTTGAAGGACCATACTTGAAGCCATTCTATTGAATGTGAAAGAAAAATAATACATAATTACATTTTATATAAAATTATACTGCAGTAGAAACTACTATTTTATTTTGTCAGGACTTCCTGATGTGAAAGCTGATTTCTAGGAGATCAGTACCATGGTAATGTGGCAAGTACAACTACAAGTGCTCTCAGTAGGATTATTGGAAAACTCATAAATATACACACAAAACTCCTGTAGAATGAACGTAGAACACAATTAAATCCTCCAGTAAAAGAAAACTGCATATACAAGTTTAAAATATACAATTATTTATTTAGTTATTAATCTATTTATTATTTTATTGCTTTCTAAAATTATTGTATTTATATTCTTACTTCTGAAATTATTTTGTCCATTATCAAGTTTAGTCCTTCAATGCTTAATTTACTTTTTCCATTTATTAAAATTGATTGTGTTAATGCTTTAAAAATATATGTAATATTCTGTAAGGTCTAAGGAAAGTCCTTTCTTCTGCTATTTTTTGTTGAACTTTCAAATACAGTGTCAAGTCATATTTTTATGACCATCACCTACTTTTGACGTCAGCAGCGCGAAGCAAATTTCATGAGCTAGCTTGGTGGGTATATCATTTTACAGGTAGGTATTCTGCAAACATATCAACCATTGCTGTCATAAGTAAAATGTGTGATTTATCTGAAAAGGGGATGATCATTGGCTTTCAGGCCAAGGGTGGCAGTATTTCTGAATCAGTTTGGGAACTGTTCGCGTGCTGCTGTGGTTAACATATACTGTGACTGGACAAATGGCACCATTGCGAATAAACAGCGCAAAAAATGCGGCACACCAAGGGCCAGTAATGTCGGAGATGAGCATCGGCTGCAAAGGTGTGTGAGGGCCAACCGACACGCTGCATTTCAGCAACTCACCATCCAAAGAACTAGGACGTTTATCTAAAATGACAGTACAGAGAACCCTGGGGCCCGTGGCTAACGGCTTGTCACTGCACCCATGCTGACGGGGGTCCATCGTCAAAAACAGCTTTAATTTGCACAACAGTACCGAAATTGGATCTCTTCTGATTGACAAAGGGTTGCCTTCTCGGATGAGTCACGTTTTCTGCTCCATCGACTGGACAGACGTTGGAGTATCAGGCCTGAAACCTTGAAGAACAAACACTCTGCAACCACTGTTGGAAGAACACAAGCTGGTGGCAGAAGCGTTATGGGCTTGGGAAAGTTTTCTTGGCATTTTCTGGGTCCATTTATGCGTCTGGAAGGCACTCCCAACCATCCTTGCACATCAGGTACACCCATATATGTTGACTGTCTTCCCTGGAGCGGATGGGATCTTCCATCAGGACAAGCAAAACATGTCATATGGCCAGAATGGTCCAGGAATGGTTGAAGGAGCATGACGAAGACTTCCAAGTGTTTCCCTGGCCTCCAAATTCCCCACACCCCATCGAACACCAGTAAGACCACCTTGATCGCCATGTTCGCCGTATGGATTTTCCACAATGAACTCTTCAGCAGCTGTCGGATACTCTGCAGCCTGCATGGCTCCAGATACCCTTGCCAACCTTCCAGCATCTCATTGACTCACTACCACACCGTCTAGCTGCTGTCCGTGCAGCACAGTGCAGTTATTCTGGATATTACCTGGTGGTATCCCCATTGGGGGGCATATACACTGCATCTCATGCCATTCCTTGATTTACTATACACTTTAACCTATTAGGAAAAAATCCATTCTCACCTTATCTTACACCTCACCTCAGGTGAGAAAATGCATTGTAAATCCCCCCAAAATATATTTTTCAAAGTATAAAGTGTTTGGATTTGTTTTTTATTAAATTATTATGTACAACCACATCAATTAGTTAAGTACTACAGAAGATGTATATATGCATGTTTAATTCATTGTAGTTTAATTATTTCCCAATGTGGACTGCCAGAAATGTACTATTACCACATTATAGTGTATTCTGAAACAAATACAGCATTATCTATTACAAGAATTAAAAGTATGTTGTCGAAAGCACTCTAGTAAATTGATGACTGGCCATCTAGTTAAAGGTTAAAACATTTCCTCAACTTCAGTGTAAGGAAAGGACACATTAGTTTAAATGATTGGAGTATTTGATTTTTGTAAGTTAAAACATTTCCTGAACTGTGCTTGAAGAAAAAGGACAAATTAATTTAAATGAATGGGAATGTTTGTTTGTGGTTTAATGTTCAGGTACAGGGCGTAATTCAAGGCGGATAAAACCCTAGAGGACAAAGAAAACGATCCACATAATCCTGTTGACACACTCCCTGTCACATTAAACTGTAATTGAGAAATACAGCCCATAGCAATAGTCTGGTACTGTGAGAGTTACAAAGACATGGAAATAAATTTCTTTAATTTACAGTAAAAACACACACCTTGCCATACTCCACTGTAGCACTAACAATAAAATTAATCTCTTGAAGAACTACATTTGCATATAGACAAAATGTTTTAGAATGTAAATATATACATTACAGCCTCTAATTTATGCTGCAGCATAAGCTAACAGTTTGGTTTCTGTTAATCAACCACTGACCACTAGCATAAACTAGCATAAAACTGACATATATATCAATAAGGGTCACTAAGTTATCAGATATATATCTGGATAGAAATAAGCAATCTTTATTAAGCTAATAAAGAAAAGCGGCAAAGTGTCTGTTAAAGGAGTCTCGTGTAAGTGTCCTGTGCTATCACATATAATAGTTGTCAAACTGCGATTCGTCCTCCTGTTAGCGAGCCTCGCAAAGCGAGGCGAGCCGTTAACTCATAGAAGCCTTCTGAGCTTGGAGGACTTAGGCGGCGCTCATCGCCTGCGAGGGGAGCAGTTGAGGCAATGAAGCTCGGAGCACTTAGGCGATGAGCGCCGAAGGCGGTTATTGCCTGTGAGTCTTGCGTAGCGAGGTGAGCAGTTGAGGCATTGAAGCACGCGGGACTTAGCCTCCAAGCAGTTAGGAAATGCAGCATTGCCTTAGGCTGCAAGCAGTTGAGGAACGCGGGACTTAGAAAAAAAAATTGTGAGGTCGGAATCCATTTGCAGACAAAATCCGAGCTCAGAAATATTCGAAGTTAACAGCCGAACCGCGCAAATCAAAAATCACGACGTCTGGGAGTGAGGTTGCACACAAATTTAAGCTGAATTTGCTGAATTTCCGAACTCAAAAATCTGCTAAGCAAGAAAAAATAAGGAAAACGAGGCTAAAGGAGACCGGGGCGCGCAAATCAACGCCAGGCACATACGAGTTAGCCATACAAATAAGAACATTACGGTTATAAAATGGCGCTTTCCACACCTACACAAACGGTTTGGCCTCGCGCACGCAGCCTATTTACACTGGACACTTGCCACATTGCTGCCACTTTCTCCTCAGGTGATCAACAGTCCAACTGTACATTTCCTGATGCAGGAAAATCCAAAGAGATTGTTAGCTCTTCAGGATATTGATTGCTGCACATTAAATCTAAATAGGTAAAGTATATTATTTTTTTTTAATTCATATTAATATATTAATTCACTGTACTAAACAAAATTGTATATTTTACACTGTACTTATATATCTTTCTTCGCGTGAGCGCCGAAGGTGACCGTTGCAAAGGAGGAAACTTGAAGTACATGAGGGGAGAGGCTCGCAATGAGCTCCGATGGCGCTCATTGCAAGCCACGCGATGAGTGCCAAAAGCGTTCAGCGCGGGGCTCGCAATGAGCGCCGAAGGTCCTCAGAGGAACAAAAGCTTTACATTGTGTGGCAAACAGCATTGCAATGGCTTCAAATGTTATTGCCGTCATTTTTGACAGGCAAGTCACTAAAAACTAACCAAACAGAGGGAATTATGATGTCAAACATATAAACTGAGTATAAAGTTGCTCAGAACGTTCTTAATTTGTTGAATTTTAAATGTTTTTAGAAGGAATAAATGTTAAAAGTTACATTTTATAGAATTTAATGTGGGCATACGATATAATGCCAAAAAAGGGACTTTTTCTGTGGATCTAATTTCAAGTGGAATACTAGGAGAGGAACAACAATTAGTAAATAAACCACTGACCACAGTAGCACTATATATAAAATTACTCTCTTGGAGAATTACTTTTGAAAATTGCCTAAACGTACTTTTGAATATAGATAACTAAAATACAGCCTGTAATTTACGATGAAGTGAAATGTACCATTTTGGTTTCTCCAGATGAACTTATGTACAGCCTCTAATTTATGCTGAAGTGAAATGTAAGATTTTGGCTTTAAGCTAATGAACTTCTGATGTTGGAGGATCCATTGATAGCTCAACTGATGCTATATCAATCGAAAAGCTAATTAGTTTTCAAGGACACTGTCATGGCCGAAGCCCCTAGAGACTGTGAAGATCAATGTATCTAGGCCTGGACTGAATATGTTGATGTTGGATTGTGCCAGACATCTTGATGTTTAAGACAGGGAGCACAGTTATTTTAAAGATATACATGTACTGTTTATATTGTAACTTTTTATTATGTATGTGGTTTTTCCTGAAGGGGGGAATTACCTGTAAAACTGTTGCAGAGCAGGTGGTGCTGTGCACCTGGTATGTTCTGTTGGACATGTGTGCATGTGTTCCCAATGCACCTTGGCCTGATTGGTGGTTACTAAATGTTCCACCTCATCCATACGCATGTCTTTATTGGCTAATCAAGAATGCACATTGTTGGCGTTGGCTGCTCATAACTAGGGACCTGGTATTATTAATATGTGGGATTTGAACTTAATAAAAGTCAGTTATAGTTTTCACATAAACAGTGTGTTGGACTATTCACTGTGTACTTATATCCTGAGTGGGGAGTAATCCTAATCTGAAATCACTAGTACCCTGCCTGCATCATCCTTTAGTACAAGTCAGCTGCTTAAAAGACTCCCTAGATCTTTGCATGCCAAGACTTCAGTTTTGTAGTAAATTTGATCTGAAGACATTAGACACAACATAAACTAAATTAAAAGGACATTGCATTCCCAGTGGATAATGAGCAATTATTTGAAATGAACTTTAATTAACAATAGATTACTATCTGTTAAATAACAAATAGTGTACTTCTTAACTAGAGTATTAAAGTTTACCATATATGGAACCTCCACTGTGTCCCTTTAAGACACCAATCAAATGTCACTACCCACAGAGCCAGATGTCATACACTAGGACATTACCTGCAGAATTGTATAACATAGATATAAGTAATTCCACCCTAACCATACATAACACTCTTTAGTTACAGCTAGACAAGTGAAGCAAGCACTGAAATAACCTGTTCAGGTGACGACGGAAATAAGAAAGGATGAAGAAATAAATCCCAATCCAGTCTTTGGAACTCTATAGATCTCTAGTCTATGGAGTTATTATCTACTTGGCCAACACCCTGTGCTTCATCAATATAATCAGGACCAGAGTAATTGTCATTTCTAGATTTTGGGGATATATGCAACATTATAATTCACTAAATGGGAGTCCATCTTGCATTATTGTTTGTGCCCTGACACATGACCTGACAAATGGGAGACATTGCCAAACTAATAAAATGGAAGTAACAGAGACCAGTGGCATAAATGGAACTGTCTATCCTGGGGTTAGGTGTGACAACCTCATGTCCACTTCTCTGGAAACCAAGTGATTCTCTGGAAAACATCATTTGGATCAGTATTTTGAACTATACTCTTTGAACCTCTTTTTACATAGGCATAGCAATATTCAAAATTAGAACAAATATGTATGACCTACAGTAAAGTTTCATCTTTAGTAGTTCACTGTTTGAGAGTCAGAAGCAGGTTTGTATATATAGATTTTTGACTTAATGATTAATGAGAACACAATTTTGTACCATTATTGTGTCAACAAAGGGCATCATAGCGCTGTTTGACTATGTAGAGAGTTAATGTAGGTTTGCTGATCATTTCATAGCTCAAGAACTGGAAGATGTGACAATTGGTATCCGTCAAGTGTTTTGAGTTACAATGTTTGTTTAATTCAGAGAACATAATTGCATCTATCTGCCTGTAAGAAATAAAATATACACAGACATACTAGAGAAACTCTGGACATAATGGGGAAGGAGATTAGATTTTTGGTTTTAAGTAAAAAATGTCCCCATGATATTTTAGTTCATCTCTGAGTTTAGCTGTTGCTAAAAGACTGTTATCCTGAATTCTTACTGTAGGAACACGGTAGACTAGATTGGACCACTGGTTCTTGAAGGAACATGGAAGGTTTCTAGATTTAACTGGCAATAATATATATATATATATATATATATATATATATATATATATATATATATATACTTATATATATAAATATTATTTACTTTTATGCATTTTTTTTTATTAAGAAGTGCTTAAATGCTCTGTTTTTCTGCCTAATATCATTCATTATGTACCTGTTTTGGTCTGCTCTATGTAGCTCATGCAGCTAATGAATACACAGACTGTAAAGTACAGTGTTTCAAATCAGTTTTTAAGCACTTCTTAATAAATTAAAGTTAAAAAAAGTAAAGATATACAAAGACATATTAAATTCCTAGTGAAATCCAGAAACATTCCATGTCTTTTTAGGAAATATGAAATTGAGATGGGGAACATAAATAGAATTTTAATAGCAATATCCTTGTATTGTGTGATTTGTTAATTGATCTAGAGGAAGGCAAAAAAAACAAAAGCATTGAAACATTGGCAATTATCTCTTAATTGGAAAATTGTTGATTCTAAATGGGGGCGTACTAGGGATTTGAATAGTGGCATAATTATATTTGCTTCCCTGGCTTCTATACCCCATACTAATATTTTACTTGCCTTTGCAACTGCTGCTTGGCATTGAGCACTGTTACCTAGGTGGTTGTCAACAAGCACTGCCAAATCCTTTTCAATATCTGATACCCCTAGATTTTCTCCATTAAGATTATAAATTGCATGGCTATTTTTCCTTCCCAAATGCATAACTTTATATTAGTTGTATTAAATCTCATCTGCCATTTAGCCGCCCATTTCTCTAATTTACTTAAATCCATTTTAGGGAAAGTACATAATTTTCTTATTTAACAACCTTGCACAATTTAATGTTATCAGCAAAAATAGAGACACTACTTTCCAATCCTACTTTAAAGTCATTAATAAATATGTTAAAAAGAAGTGGACCTTTAATTAAAACCCTGAGGAACCCCACTTACCACAGTAGTCCAATCTAATTATATTCTATTTAGATCAACCCTAGACTTGGTTGATGGGAAAATGATTTTAGAAGGAGCCTGTAAGTTACGCTCCCACCAGTACCTGAGAGCTTGACCTCGTTATCTGCACCAATGTAGCTGCACTATAGGTAATACTCAAAGTAAATAAAGAGTTTAATCTGAAAGCTGACACTGCAGCATTTAAAAACAACCATGAAACAGTAAAAATGTAAGAATTACACCGTCTTTGTTTTTGACTGCTTTACAAGATGTTATACAGTGCCTTGCAAAAGTATTCACCCCCTTGGCATTTTTCGTGTTTTGTTGCGTCACAACCCAGTAATTTAACATGGATTGTTTGAAGATGTTTGTTTTTTTTTATTGTGAAGCAAACAACAAATAGGACAAAATAACAGGAAAAGTCAATGTGCATAACTATTCACCTAAACTTAAACCACTAAAGGGTTGCTTAAGCAGTGTGTTTGGGGTCATTGTCCTGCTGGAAGGTGAACCTCCGTCCTAGCCTCAAATCACGCACAGAGTGGTACAGGTTTTGCTCAAGAATATCGCTGTATTTAGCACCATCCATCTTTCCCTCAACTCTGACCAGTTTCCCAGTCTCGGGCTGCTGAAAAACATCCCCACAGCATGATGCTGCCACCACCATGTTTCACTGTGGGGATGGGTGATGTGATGTGTTGGGTTTGCGCCAGACATAGCGTTTCTTTAGTCTCATCAGACTAGAGCCCCTTCCTCCATACATTTTGGGAGTTTTCCACATGCCTTTTTGCAAACTCAAAACGTGCCATTTTGTTTTTTTCTGAAAGTGATGGCTTTCTTCTGGCCACTCTGCCATAAAGCCCAACTCTATGGCACGTACAGCTTATTGTCGTCCTATGTACAGATACTCCAGTCTCTGCTGTGGAACTCTGCAGCTCCTCCAGGGATACCTTAGGTGCTTCCTCTCTGACTAATGCCTTCCTTGCCCGGTGCGTGAGATTTGGTGGGCGGCTGTCTCTTGGCATGTTTGCTGTTGTGCCATGTTCTTTCCGTTTGGTTTTGATAGATTTGATGCTGCTCCTGGGGATCATCAAAGATTTGGATATTTTTTTATAACCTAACCCTGACTTGTACTTCTCAACAACATTGTCCCTTACTTGTTTGGAGAGTTCTTTGGTCTTCATGGCAGTGTTTGGTTAGTGGTGCCTCTTGCTTAGATGTTGCAGCTTCTGGGGCCTTTCAAGAAAGGTGTGTATATGTAATGACAGATCATGTGACACTTAGATTGCACACAGGTGGACATCATTTCACTAATTATGTGACTTCTGGTTGCACCAGAGCTTTTTATGGGCTTCATAACAAAGGGGGTAAATATATACGCACATGCTATTTTTCTGTTTTCTATTTCTAAAAAATAGTTTTATGTATATATTTTTCTCATTTCACTTCACCAACTTAGACTATTGTATTATGATCCATCACATAAAATTCAGATTAACAAAACATTGAATTTACGGCTGTAATGTAACAAAATAGATAAAAAGTCAAGGGGGTGAATACTTTTGCAAGGCACTGTAGATGATACATGATATAGAATCCCTTTAATTGCCTAAATTATTAGAACAGGCGCTAGACCCGCCTCACCAAGTAAGTGATAATGTTTATCAGTGACAGATAAATTGCATAGGCAGGGGGATGATCAATGATGCCATTTCATAGGCATATACGATAGCAAACAACAGTGAGCTACAAAAGTGCTTGTTTTTAAATGTGCTTTTCAATTGTACTGAAACTGCAAACTTTCCTGTGTCCCTTTAATTTCAACTGACTCCTTCAGTTAAATTGAGAAATGGAAATATGAAGGTATGGACATAAAATGAGTTCAAATAATCAAAATAGACATACAGGTTTATATTAGATTGGGTGAATAGTTATTTTTCCCTGTCAAATCCAATGTTTCTGTGTAAAACTATATATTACACTTGCACTGCTGTGGATTTAAGGAAGCAGTAAATGATAACTGAGTAGTTTAGTCTGTGTATTAATACAATGATTTCGAAGGACTCAGGATGTCTAAAAAGAATTGACACACATGATATTTTTTATGTAAAAATAATGGAAGTGCATCTTATAGTCTGCTTGTCATACTGACTCACAGCAGGGGCTAATGGGGCTTCCACACAGTTGCCGGCACACATACACATTTATTCCTAGAAAATAACCAATTTCTGCAGACAAAGTGGTATAAAGCATAACATTTTTTGCTTCAATCCTCATTGTTTCTGCATCAGCTGTACAAAACAACTCTGAAAAATGGCCAATCTTACATTAAATCATGGACATTGACAGAGAAAGTGACCTCTTGAAAATATGAAAAATGATTTACAGACGCACAGCGCAAGCACTTTTGCACATTATCATCATGAAACGGAACAATGCCTCTTTGTATACAAAGCCAAAAGCCTTTGTTCTGGTATTAAAAGCAGATTTGCAAATGTAAATTTGCTGGCCTAGAAAAACCTATAAATGTAACTTTATGATGGGTAGACCTTGCTACTTGTTTACCTAAAATAACCTTCTCTGTTCCTAGAAGAAGTCATCCCTCTGAAAAAGCTCAATAATAATGAAACCCAAAAGTTTAAAAAAGCTTCAAGCTTCAAAGATACTGAAGATACTACTATATTGACTTTGCAGCCTTATTAAATTGCAATTTGGCAAATTCTAAAGAGCTCCATATAAGCCCATAGCATATTTTTTTTTACAGAAGTTTTTAGTCAGTGAACTTTTATCCAAAAGCAAGGTGTTCACTAACTAAAAACTTCTGTAAAAAAATATGCTATCTGCTTATATAGAGCCCTTTAGAATTTGCCGAATTGCAATTTATTAAGGCTATTGGTATTCGTCATTAATTGGCTCCAGAAGGTACGACGAATGGCGAAAAGGACTAGTACCAAAGTTTCCATAGGGAGTACTGTAAATGTACTCATACAAGCACGGCGAGTACCAAGGAAATGACGAGTGCTGAGGCATTTTTCTTTGTCAAAATGCGTAGACGAGACGAGTGCCGAGGTACCACTGTATGCTAGAAGAATGAGAGGGTGTAAATCTTAATTAATTAAAGAAATTATTCCCTGGAGTCTATGCTCATGTGTTCTTCCAAATGGGGTAATTAGCAATTATTCATCCATAAGATTGAGATAACAGACCATGTTTGGTGGGTGGTTGGTACCTCCGCTGTTTCCCTACAAGATCACTGCAGTTTGGGAAAAACTACATGTATGTAACAAACTAATAGTATAAGCAGCTATTTAAGCCTAGATTATACAAACTGCCTTTATTCTCCTTCACAGGTAATATAACTGAAGGTTAAATATATTTCTTTAACTTACTAACGTGTTGTCCATTAACAAGTCAAGTTCTTACAAAGAGTATCCTACAACATGACACTTCCGTGGTCCTTTACTGGGAACAGGGAAAGACAAAAGTTGGAATTTTGCATCAGGAATTACAATAAGTGGTTCATGACCTAGTTGGATTTACACCAACTTCCACTCTCCATGGGAGAAGTGACAGACAGTGATTTATTGTTTTACATGCTGCTTATATTAGGTTTTTAGAAGAACTCAAGCAAGGGAAGACAAATAACCAAGTGGTTTAAACTAAACTTGTAAATAGAAAAGGCAGCACACTGATGTCACGCAAATCGTACAGTCCTACAACAAATGGTTGCAGGGCTGAGTGGGATTTGTGTTGTTGCTATGGATTGTGGACCACACTAGTATTCAAATGTAAGGAAGTTAATTTTAAAAATAAGATTGAAGTCAGGAAGGTTACAATGAACTAGCACAGGGTCATGTAGCTGAAATATCCACTGCCTTACAGATGTATGTTGAGACCCTTCCTGTTCAATGTGTCATTCACCCTGTGAAGTTCATAAGCTTACTCAAGCACTGTGCTGTAAACAAATGATTACACACAATACTATTAGGTTACATTGTTTCAGTAAGACAGGAGGAAAGATGGTAAATGGTTAAACAATAAATATATGCTAGCGACTTGCCTGTCAAAAATTACGGGGCAATAACATTTTAAGCCATGGCAATACTGTTTGCCACATAATGTAAAGCTTTTGCTACTCTGAGGGCCTTCGGCATTCATTGCGAGCCTCTTCTCTCATGTACTTTTGCTCCTCTAAGCACGTTTGGCGCTCATTGCGAGCGTCTCTCCTTGTGTACTTTTGCTCCTCTGAGCACCTTTGGTGCTCATTGCGAGCCTCTCCCCTCGTGTCCTTCAAGTTTTGTGCTTTGCAACGATCATATTCTGCGCTCATCGCAAAGACAGATACATAAGTACAGTGCTAAATATACAATTTTTTTAGTGCAGTGTAAATAAGAAAATGTTTTCAGGTCTCAGAGCATAATAAAGTGATTTAAAAATGTAACTGCTTTGAGAGTGCTATTGCTGGCAGCCAATGAGCAGTAATCCAGATATATATGTGCAGTGTAAAAAGTAAAAAAGTGTAGTGCGGTGGAAAGTATATATTTTTATTTTCCATTACTAATTAAAAATGATTAAATTAATGTGCGTTAATAATAAATTAGGAATTAATAAATGTATTAGGAACTGCAACGCATTAATGTATTAATAAAGTAACAGCTGTGTAAAATATGCTATTTAGCATATTTTTTATATATATATATATTTTTTAATAATATCTAATGAATTAATTACTTAATAAATTAATATACTTTACCTATTTCTAATTAATATATCCAGCAATCAATATCCTAAAGAGCTAACAATCACTCGATTTTCCTGCAGTATACAATGTACAGTTGGACTGTTGCTGCCCTGAGGAGAAAGTGTCAGAGATGTGCCAATTGTGCAGTATAAATAGGCTGCGTGCGCAAGGGCAAACCGTTGGTTTAGTCGTGTAAAGCTCCATTTTAGATTCGTAATATTATTAGTTGCAAGTTAGGGTTGTAAAATGGTGGCTATTGTCTATGTGTTACGTGGCTCGCGAGCAGTTTCCGTGCTTCCGTGCAATTTGTACCTCGTACGTTCCTATGTAAAAGTGGTACGCATCTGGCGGTGTTTTGCGTGGTTCGGGGTCGTGTAGCCTTGTTTTAATTTTTTACGGACGCCATTTTTTTCTTGCTTAGCCGATTTTCGAGTGCCAAAACTTGCCAAATTTGGCTTAAATTCACGTAAAAACCTCACTCCCAGACGTCCTGGCTGTCCCCCCATGCTGTGTGTGAGTTTTTTTCTGTATTATATTTTTTTTTTTCTGTGTTTTTCGATTTGCATGGTTTGGCCATTAAGTTCCGCGCCCCACAATTTTTTTATCTAAGTCCCGCGTTCCTCAACTGCTTGCAGCCTAAGACAATCCAGCATTTCCTAACTGCTTGGAGGCTATGTTCCGCGTTTTTCAATGCCTCAACGGCTCAGGCTCATTTGTGCCTAAGTCCCACGTGTTTCAATGCCTCAACTGCTCGCCTGCATCTCGCTGCTCGCAGGTGATAAGCGCCTTTGATGGTCATTACATAAGTGCTTCAAGTTACAATGCCTCAACTGATGTTGGCACTCATCCGCTAAGTGCTACGAGCTCGGAAGACTTCTGTGCTTCAACGGCTTGCCTCGCAAGCGTGACAATGATTTGTAGTCTATTATATGTGATATATATATATATATATATATATATATATATATATATATATATATATAAAGTAGACTCTCAGTTAACCAGAACTAACGCAAACAGAAAAAACCTGTACTGTAAATAAAAAAATAATTTTACAGGGCTCAACAAATGCCAGGAGCCAGGTTATCATGTCACAAAATGCTTACAGGCACCTAGATTTCATCCACTGTATGTCTCTGTGATTCAGTTTTACCTGGAAGCAGACAGGCATGAGTGACTGAGCTAGGGCAAATTTAGCGTTACATTCCTCGCACCGCACCCTCCAGCCGAACGTACGTAAGTGAGGAGTGAAAGCTGCTGCTGCTAGAACAGCCCTCACTGACAAATATACTTAGCAGAGCATCCTTTGTGCAGCTTATCTAGGCCTCTTTTAATGGTTACTCTCAAGCAACCGGAAACTATATTTATCCGGCATCTACCAATCCCTGTGGGTGCCGGATAACTGAAAGTCTAAAAATGTAAATGGCGTTGCTCAGTCCCCGTGACCTCATGGACAACATGCCATGCTGATCCACTTGGTTTTCATACTGGAGTGGGTTGCCAGTTCCGTCTCCAGTGAGCTACAGCATACAGCGCCTGGTATTCCCAGATGGTCTCCCATCCAAGTATTGACCTGTTTGACCTCTTGGTTCCCTGGCTGGATACAAACCCCGGATGCTGTGGTGGGGGCACCTGCATCCTAACAACTGTATATAAATTCAAGGGTGGCTAAAATAGCACTTAGGAGCAAGACAGATTATTTCTGGAGACATGAGGAAGTCCCTTAATAGGGATACTTTGCACTTTGGAAAAATATCGAGGATCCAGCAGTACAAATTTTAGGAGCCCTGGTTCCCAGGCTTCTGTGAGATGTCTACCTGAATATATTCTTTATTTTCAAACTTTAAGCTAAGCTTTCTTAGTTCATAATGCTTTAAAAGAAACATTGTAACAAAGCTGCATTAATAGCCACTAGGATACTTGGCTGTATTTGAAGAAGAATTTGCATTACAAAAAGGTACTAATAGCACGCCATAGATCTCTAGTTAGATCTTCTATCCCCAATAGAATATTAATAAATATATGTAGAAGTAAATTAGAGACAATAATAAGAAAATAGCTGAATATCAAGGGAGTGGGGTGATACCATAGACATTTTTAAATATATGAAAGGAGGAGGGAAATGTATTTTAGAGAAAGAAGAATGCAAGAAGAAGAGATCATGATTTAAAGAAGGTGGCTGGAAGATTTAGACGTAATGTGTGAAAGTACTACTTTATCGAAAGAACAATACATTTTTGGAACAGCCTCCCAGGGAATGTGTTAGTGACAAAAACGGTAAAAAAAAAAAAAAAAAAAAAGCATACCCCTATCCCTAGGATTAATTAAGTTAAGCTTAGGTAGATAGAATGGGCAGACCACATAGGACTTTTGATTCCTATTTGATGTCTCAATTATATGTTTATATAATTTAACATTTCAGCAAATTTTGCATCATTTATCTGATCATAAAATTTAAAAAAATAAACACACCTGATCACTAACCTGTTAGTACAAAATAACATTTTGTATGATTCTTCAACTAAGAAAATAGAAATTTTCCTTGTTTAGCAGGTGACACTGGAAATGTTTTCAGACCGTGGCTTATGGCACAGTTGGCTTGGCTATTGGCAACCAGTTGAACACATATAATGAGGCACCCTACTGCACAATGTCCATTATGAGATATGTTATTGGCATTTTCACTGGTGTTGTGCTCCAGCATGTCCCCTAATGGTCATTCATACTGAGGTTACAAATGAACGCAGTTAGCCATAATGGCCACATTGCTAACAGCGCTGACTATAATGCTCATTCTGTGGTTACCACTGGAGAGACACCGCAGGTTTATGAAATATATTAGGCGATAATGTTCCTCCTGATGTATTTTCTTCAACTGATTTTAGAATGTCAAAATAAACATTTACTTATAATGATAAAGTCATGCGCCTTTAAAATGTCAAACAAATAAGAGCAGAGCTTTTTCTTTACCATCTTGTACATTACCCAGGCTGAAAAAGAGATGATATCACAAATTTGCATACATTATTATTATTATTATTGTTATATATAATGTTAACCCATTTAGATCATTACAGTTTGGACTTGTTTATTTGTAATACCTTGAGGGAGTGATTCACAGTGTATGGGATGAACTAGGTCGGAAAAGGAGCAAATATAGTGTCTTTTGGCATATACATCTGGAAGCAGATTGTTGCCCTCTTCTGTTGTTTATGAATACTCCAGTATTTGGTGAGCTTGCAAGTAGTATAGACAGAGAAGGAAAGGTAGACAGTATGTGAGGACAGTATTGATGTTGATGTTTTTGAGGCTACTTCTGAATATGTGTATGACTGAGATTGTAAAAATGTAATTTGTTTACCCATAAGATAAACCACAATATCACTAGAAATGTTTTAACATAGGTTAATTGAGTATTGTATGCAAAATTAATATCAAAAGTATAACATAAAAAATCAGTATCCATGTTATGTGGATAAATGCTATGGGGGAAGAATCTGGCCCTCAGACTTCGATTGGGCATCTACCATAAAGAAACTGTCCTGAATATATATATAAATGGATTTATTTATATATGGGCCCCATGCATGGGCGTAGGAGCCCCCAAAAATCTGGGGGGTAATTCAACTTGACTTCCAGGACAGGAAGAATGGGCAGATCTCAATGGCCCTGCCCCCCAATGAAATATATATATATATATATATATATATATATATATATATATATATAATGTATGTCTATATGCCAACTTATTGTGTATGTATAGATATGTATCACATATATAGTTGTGAGCGTACGAGTTGTTGCTAACGCTGCGGGCGCGAGTCGCGGGCCGCGCGTAGCGAGGGCACTGTGCCAGGTTCTCAGTTGCTGGCATGGAGCACCGCAGGCGCTCCTTGCCAGCAACTGAGGACCCTCGCGAAACGAGGGCCTCAGTTGCTGGCTTGGAGCGCCGCAGGCGCTCCATGCCAGCACCTGAGGACCTCGCAAAGCGAGGTCTTCAGTTGCAGCAACTGCGACCCTTGCAAAAAAAATTTTACGTCGCAACACATTACGACACTCGCAAACAACATACGACACACGTTCACACACATTACGACACTCGCAAACAACATACGACACACGTTCACACACATTACGGCCTCGCAACACTCGGACGCAACTCGCGAACATTACAAAATTACAAACACAATACATACACACAGCACATACATAAAAAACTTACCTACACAAACAGGAAGCACCGAGGACCTCAAAAATGCAACTTACAACTTAATTGCACTCAAAATAAAAGAGTTTAGACACTAAATACTTTGTTAAGCGACACAAAAAATGGCCGACGAATAAAACGAAAACGAGGCTACACACGCAAACACCATACGAGACACGTTACTACACATTACGACTTCGCAAACATCGGACGCAACACGCCGACATACAAACATTTAAAACTTAACAAAGACACACAACAAACACATAAAAACCTTACCTACAGCAAGAGGAACCAGCCAGCACCTCAAAAAAACAAGTTACACCTACATTTAAATCAAAATAAACACTTTAGACACTAATACCATCGCTAAGCGAGAGAAAAAATGGCCGACGAACAAAACGAAAACGAGGCTTCAGACGTAACTACACTACACTTACTCGCAATAATGAAACACATACTATGCGGAACGTATCACAATCATATTAAACACCATTTTGAACAGTAATACGCCTAAAATGGCGGATGGAACGCAAATTGTAAGCTGGAACGCAAATAGCGCATGCGTATTGCGTTCTAACGGTCTCACTTTCCAGAACTTTCTACAAGTTTATAAATACTGCCTATTTCCAACTAAAAAATACATTTCTCCTCAGGTGATCAACGGAGTGACTTCTGCTTTTACTTGAGAAGACAATTCTTTACTAATTTACTACTTTACATTGTGCAAATTACAACTGACAGGTAAGCTATAATATATTACATTTTATTATCAGGTCAGGTCAAACAAATAAAAAAATAAACTAGGATTTATGTAGTCATCATGTATTGCACATTTATGTGTATAGGCTCACAAAAAAAATTAAACTGAGCTTTATGTATAGTGACCTCTGACACGGACATATATGTCTATAATGTATAGTCACATGTGACACGCACATATATGTCTATAATGTATAGTGACATCTGACACGCACATTTCTGTGTATTGCCCCTTCATAGTGACATGTGACACGCACGTATATGTCTATAATGTATAGTGACATCTGACACGCACATTTCTGTGTATTGCCCCTTCATAGTGACATGTGACACGCACGTATATGTGTATAATGTATAGTGACATGTGAGACGCACATATATGTCTATAATGTATAGTGACATCTGACACGCACATTTCTGTGTATTGCCCCTTCATAGTGACATCTGACACCGACATATATGTGTATAATGTATAGTGACATGTGACACGCACATTTATGTGTATTGCCAATGCAACAAAATTAGCTTACAACAAAATCAGTAAACAACTACATTTAAATGACATTATATCTCATGTATACTGATATGTCACACGCACATATATGTGTATCATCTATAGTTACATCTCACACACACACATTTATGTGTGTTAGAAAAAAATAAAAAATAAGGTTAATTTAACCATTTAAATTTGACTCATGTATACTGATATGTCACACGTACACTTCATGTATGTGACATATGTGTGTAGACCCCAACAAAAAATAAGGTTAATTGAATTCATTTACTGCAATTCAATAGATCATATAAAGCTGAATCTTTCTATTTCTTTTAATATTCAAACAGACTCTGCATCAACAGCGTCTCTCAACAATTTGCACCGTGCACTGTGAAGCACAATCCCTTTTAAAGAACACCAACAATTTTGAAGAGGTAAGATACAACAAGACATTACATGCTCAAAAGGCCATGCTTTGCTAGATGAAAAATTATAAATATACAAATAACTATTTCACTTTCTTTTTCAAACAGACACTACAAGAAGACCGGCGGATTAAGATTGCCAGGAAGGCACCGTCTGTCATTCAAAACTTCTATCAAGGTAAAGTATTAAGTATAAACAAGAAATAACCATGAGCCTTATTCAATTGCAACTTTCTCAATTGAATAGAGCTCTATATAAGCACATAATATTTTTTTATACAGAACTTTTTAGTTACTGAACTTCTAACCACAATCAAGGTTTTCAATAACTAAAAAGTTTGCTCAAGAAATATGTTATGTGATTATATAGAGCCCTCTTCAATTGGCAAAATTGCAATTCAATGAGGACCTATATATCTTTAATGGCCAAGGGCCTCACTCAAATGTGATTTGCCCATTTCAATAGGGCTCTATATAAGCACAGAGCATATTTTTTAAAGGAAATTTTTCTTTTGTGAACACGTTCCTTTTGGATACAAGTTCACTAAATACAAAATTCCGTAAAAAAATATGCTCTGTGCTGATATTGAGCTCTATTCCATTGGTCAAAACACAATTGAATGAGGAGCTCACAATATAACAAATGCAGTAACCAAAGGCCCTCATTCAATTGCTATTTTGGACAATTAAATATGCCTATAAATAAGAACTTTTAGGCCCTTACTCTATTTTAACAAATATATGTCATGTGCTTATTTACAACCCTATTCAAATTTATACATTGCAATTCAATTACGGCCTTAGAGTACTATTACATTGTAAAATATGCAATTGAATGAGGGCCAAACTATGCAACATATGGTACACACAAAGGCCCTCATTCAATTGCAATTTGCCCAATTGAATAGGGCTCTAAATAACAACATAACAATTGCTTAAAACTAAGGTTTTAGTTAATAAAAAAATATCAAAAATACAGTTTTTCAATGACTACAAAATTATTTTAAATAATATGCTATGTGCTTATTTAGGGCACAATTCAATTAGCCAAATCGCAATTCAATAACACACAAACTGCTACACACAAAACAGAATTTCTTATAAATGTTTAACAACCTATAAGCCTTACAAAGAAGAAAAAATAAGAATAACAAAAGTGTTGTGCACCTAATAGCATTGTATAAAAAAGCACACAAACTCATAGCAAACTATATTAACATTCTTCTTTAATGTTTAACAACCTATAACCTGTACAATCAAGAAGAAATAAGTTTTGCACAAGTGATGCCCACCAAACAGGATTGTCAAAAACTAACACAAACACATAGCAAACTACATTAATTATATTATTTCATGTTTCACTAACTATAACCATCCCAATAAAGGTTAAATAAGTATACCACAAGTGGTGCGCACAAAACAGGATTGTACAAAAACTAACATAAACACATAGCAAAATAAATTCATATTCTTATTTAATATATCACAACCCACAAGCCTTACTAAGAACCTTAAATAAGAATAACAAAAGTCGTGGGATTGTACAGAAAGTTACAAAAAAATTTTTTGAAAAAAATAACCATAAATGATACAATACAGCCTAATTCATACATTTTTGACTTATTTAAAAGACATTTCACTCAAACAACATTTTCTATTTTACATTACAACATATACTGCGTGAAGACAATCGGACGAGGACTTTTTCCACAGGACCGGACCATCGGACGAGGACTCGGACCAGACCAGCAGACGAGGAATTTCAACACAGGACCAGACCAGCAGACGAGGAATTTCAACACAGGACCAGACCATTGGACGAGGACTTTCACCAACGGACCACAACATCGGACGAGGGATATCGCCACAGGACCACAATATCGGACGGGGGCTATCGCCACAGGACCACACCATCGGGCGAGGACTTCCAACAGAGGACCACACCATTGGACAACGATTTTGAAACGAGGACCAACAAACATTCAGATTTAAATCACACTTCAACCAAGGTAAACTATAATAAGTACTAAAGTATAAAACTAAAGAAACTGCTTTCAGTTGCATCCGTGTCAACAGAAAAATAAAATAATTAATTTACTATCTCCCTTATTTTATTTCAATTGCTACTATGCAATACATAGCTCAATAACCACATCACTTTTTTTTTCAGCAAAGAAGTTTTGCAGTCGTAAATATGTATCCACAAACAAAGTTTTTAATAAATAAAACCATTATTTTAAATAAATATGTTACATGCTTATTTACAGCAGTATTCCATTGCCCAAATTCTGAGCCACTGAAGACAGGAATTATAAATTTAACTAAATATCAATGATACATTCATGATTTGCCTTTTATTTCAACAATTGTGCACAATAATCTTTAACAGGAATTACAAATTTAAATATACACAATTACATTTATTTGTTTCCGTTTACAGATTAATATGGCTGATAACGAGACCAAAGAAGAGAAGAAAAGACGTCAAACTAGAGAAAGACAAGAGAGATGGGCCGCCCAGCAGACACCGGAGGAGAAAGAAATTCGAAGAGAAAAAGAACGCAAAAGACTTGCAAATAAAAGAATATCAGCTGCAAAAATGAAAGATACAACCAAAAAAAATAAAAAAATAATAAAGCATTTACAAACTGTTCCTAAAACATCAGATGACATTTTACAACATACCAGTCAAGACAGACCAAAAAAAACAACTACAAAAAAAAAAGCATTTACAAACTCTTACTAAAAACTTACAGGAAATTTCAACCGAACAAGTCCAACATATACCAAGAAAAGCTACGAAAAAAACTAAACATTTAGAACCTGTTGTTGAAACATTTCATGACTTTTCATCTGATGAATATCAAAGTCAACATCCAATATGCGTTGCAAATTGTCCTTTACTGAAGTCTTTAGCAGTAGAGGTTCATAGTTGTGGGGACATGACTACTCAATGTCAATTTTGTGAGGCTTATTATTTTAAACAGGAGAGACCTCGAGATGGACAATTTATTAGTTGTTGTCAAAAAGGAAAGTTCAAACTTCCACAAAGGAAACAATTTCCAACCTATTTACTAAATATTATGACTCAACCTACTTTTCCAAATTACAACAATTTTAAGACAAACATAAGATCCTACAATAGTGCCATATCATTTGCATCTATGGGGGCAACATTGGCTGCTAATGTACCAGGACATGGTCCTTACTGTTTTAAAGTCCAAGGACAAATTTATCATCGGACTTCACATTTACATCCAGAGGAAGGAGAGCAAAGAAAATTCGCTCAACTATATGTCCTAGATACAATGGAAGCTGTTGACCAACGTATGCAGATGGAAGAAAATAAAAAATGCTTACCCAGTGTTTTTATAGAGCTAAATAACATTATGGACAACAATCCCTACAGTAAAGCTTACAAAAAATTGGCAGAAGTAGAAAATGAACAACTACTTCATGCACAAAGACATCAATTACCCATGCCAAAGGTTAATATGGTGCTTAAAAGAGACAGACATACTGATAAACGTCGTTATAACTTGCCAACATCAAATGAGGTTGCAATGGTCTTTCACAATGATGAAGGAGAACCACCATTTCAAAGAGACATTAGAGTATATCCCAGAAATGAGGACAAACCATTTATTAATATTAATATCTTAAGTCCAAATTTAGATCCAATGACATATCCCATCTTTTTCCCACACGGAGAAGCAGGTTGGCAACCAAAATTAACCCTTCCCAGTTACCCAAATGCTAAAGCCAGAATCCGAAATAATGTTTCTATGCTTGAATTTAAAGTTGCTCAAATTGCCATTAGAGATGATTTTAATCCCATTTTATGTGGTGGAAAACTAACACAACAATGGATTATTGATTCATATTTGCAAGTTGAGGCAAATAATTTAAACTTTATAAAATATCAACAAGATAAACTACGTGTAGAACAATATTGTGGACTCATGGACTATGTTGCTGACGTGGCTACAAGCAGAGACATGACAGCTGGCAAAGCCATCATTTTACCATCTTCCTTTCAAGGATCTCCTCGAAATATGAGAGAAAGATACAATGATGCTATGGCTATTGTGACAAAATTTGGAAAACCAGATTTATTTGTGACATTTACATGTAATCCACAATGGCCAGAAATTCATCAAAATCTACTTCTTGGACAAAGTGCTTCAGATCGACCAGATTTAGTAGCCAGAGTTTTTAAGATAAAATTAAATGAATTAATACGTGACTTTACTATAAATCAGTTATTTGGCAAATGTCTTGCTTATGTATATACCATTGAATTTCAAAAAAGAGGCCTTCCACATGCACATCTTCTCATAATACTTCAAGAGAAAGATAAATTAGATACTTCGGACAAAGTGGATGCAGTCATAGTTGCTGAACTACCGGATCCAGAACTATATGGTAGACTATATGAGATTGTTACTCATCGCATGATTCATGGACCCTGTGGAGACCTTAATCCACAATCACCATGTATGGAAAATAATCAATGTTCAAAAGATTTTCCAAAAGATTATAGAGACAAAACATATGCCAATTGTGATGGATATCCACTTTATAAAAGAAGAGAAGGAGATAGTGCCATTATTCGTGGAAAAAAAGTGGACAATAGATATGTAGTACCCTACAATCCACATTTACTCATGAAGTACAACGCCCACATCAACGTAGAAGCCTGCACTTCCATCAAATCCATTAAATATGTCTACAAATATATTTACAAAGGTTACGATGCAGCTACTGTAGTCGTCAAAAGTGCAGACAACCCTGAAAGTAGTGAGTTAGTACATGATGAACTTGCATCTCATGTAGATGCTCGCTATGTCAGTGCGCCAGAAGCTATGTGGCGGCTTTTAAAATTTGAAATGCATGATAGATCACATGCAGTATATAGGTTAGCAGTACATTTGCCACAACGACATTTAGTCTATTTCCATTCTGGAAATGAAATGAATGCATTGGCCCAAAGTGAAGATCGTCACACTACACTAACTGCATGGTTTGCATTAAATTCCACTGATGCTCAAGCAACACAATACTTATATATTGAAATTCCATATCACTATGTTTTTGTGAATGGATTATGGAGAGCAAGAAAAACCAGAGGCAATAAAATAATTCCACGAATTTACACAGTCAGTCCAAGAGATGTTGAACGATTTTGCTTACGGATATTACTTTTAAATGTTCCAGGAGCACAAAGTTTTGAACAATTAAGAACTGTTAATGACATTGTATATGAATCCTTCCATTTAGCTGCAAGAAATAGAAACTTACTCGCTGATGATACAGAGTGGGAAAGATGTTTAGAAGAAGCAGCACAATGTCAAATGCCACGACAGATGAGAGAACAATTTGCTTTTATTTGTATCTTCTCAAATGCTCCAAATGCATTAGCTTTGTGGGAGACTTTTAAAAGTAATATGGCTGAAGACTTTATGCGACGATACAATGAACCCATTGCACACTTAAAAGCCTTAATGGAAATTCAAGAAGTCTTTTTAACTCATGGATTAAGTTGTGCAAGTTTTAATTTGCCTGATCCAGGTCTAATAGATGACATTAACTTTGAAGACTATGACATTCAACTACAAGCAGAAAGAACACAAGAAAGACTTGCAACTTTAAATACACTACAATTGCAAGCATTTCATGCCATTAAAAATGCTATAGATGATGACATGGTGACAGAGCGTTATTTCTATCTTGATGGACCTGGCGGATCAGGGAAAACATATTTGTACAATTTATTAATGAGTTCAGTACGAGCACAAGGACAAATAGCAATGGCGTTTGCCACTACTGGAATTGCTGCACTTTTATTAGAAGGTGGAAGAACTGTTCATAGTGGATTCAAACTGCCAGTGCCTATTTTGGAAAATTCAGTGTCAGATATTCGCATGACATCCTTACAAGCAAAGAAATTGAAGAAATGTAAATTAATTATAATAGATGAGGCCACAATGATGTCATGCTATGCCCTCCAATGTATTGACCGTTTGCTTCGTGAAGTCATGGATAATATTTTTCCATTTGGTGGAAAGGTAATTTTGTTGGGTGGCGATTTTAGACAAACATTACCTGTCGTTGTACATGGAAATCGAACAGACATTATTGAAACATGTATAAAGTCAAGTACAGTATGGAAACATTTTACCCATCTTCAACTGCAACAAAATATGAGATCAGAAGGCCAAACTGATTTCAATGATTGGCTTATTAAAATTGGAGAAGGAAGAACAGAAAAAATACTACATTTACCTGACGACACTGTAGAGATCCCACCTCATATGATTTGTCAACAAGATATTATATCGGCTATATTTGAAGGGAGCATAAATAACGAAGAATATTCTGAGCTTGCCAACCAAGTCATACTGACGTGTAAAAATAAAGATGCATTAATACTCAATAATGAAATCTTAAAAAAAATTAATGCACCACAAAGAAATTATCACAGTGCTGATTCTGTACTTGCTGATGACAATGAAAGTCAGGCAAACTTTTCAACTGAATTCATTAACTCTTTAACTCCTTCTGGAATGCCACCACATATTTTGCAGCTAAAGAAAGGTGCAATTATCATGTTACTGCGAAATATGAACCCCAAAAAAGGCCTATGCAATGGCACAAGATTAATTGTTCAACAATTAAAGGACCATTTTATAGATGCTGAAATTTTAACTGGGACCCATAAAGGAGAGAGAGTTTTCATACCAAGAATAGATTTAGCACCAAGTGAAAGTAGTCTCCCTTTTATACTTCAAAGAAGACAATTTCCCATTATTATGGCATTTGCCATGACCATTAATAAATCACAAGGTCAGACTTTCAAATCTGTGGGTATTTACTTGGAAGAACCAGTTTTTGCACATGGTCAATTGTACGTTGCGTTGTCACGGTGCAAAAATCCACAGGCTATTAAAGTTTACATTGAAAACAATGAAAGTCAAGGTGATTTATTAGAAGATGGACGTATTTTTACTAAAAACATTGTCTACTATGAAGTACTATAACTTTGCAGGATACAAACTAAAGCCATGCAAACATTTTGGAAAAACATTCAAAAATACAAAACAATTGGTTGTTTAATTCAGTCATAATTAATGGAAGTCATGTTTATGGATAATTCGCCTCACAAAATACTTGCCTTGCATTTCTATGAAAAATTATGTTAAAATGTTAAGTCACTATGTTAATGTTTCATTCATGTTTATCGCCAGTTTATGTGCTCAGTAATGAATTACTTTAATTACGTACGGTTTAAGGAGAGTTTTTACTGTATGCCTTCCTCTACATTCAATGTATATTAAACTTAACAATTATTCTGATACAAATTGCATGTTAATACTGATTAATTTAAAGTTAAACTGTTTTTACATTCAAATGTTAATACTTTTAATTCAAAATTATGTTACAAAATGTATTTACTATGTTTCTGTTTATAATGTTCAAAATTACACAAATGTTTTGCAAAAATTCCAAAGTTACATAAAAAATAAAGTTCAATTTTAAAAATATATACTTTCAAGGTTATTCCTTACATATATTTTAAACTTCATGTTAAAATTCGGCACGTTGCAAAAAGTCTTTTTACTTTTTACTTTCCTCTGGATTCTATGTATATTAAAGTGAACAATTCTTCAGATACAAAATTCATTTTTAAAAACCATTACATCAACGTTTTACAAAAATACATGTTCATATCACAATACTTACAAGGGTCAAAAATATATTTAAATAACTAAACAACTTCACAAACATATACATCACATTGCCGTCATTTTTTGACGGGCAAGTCGCTAGTAAAATATAATTTTGGGTCAAAACTTTCATGGGAAACACATACTGCTCCAAATCTGGTAATGCATGATTACGTTTAATTTTGCCATTTTTTGTGTGTCCTCTATTCATTTAAATTGGGCGGGTCCCCTTGTTCCTACGCCCCTAGCCCCATGCACGAAAAAAAAATACTAGTTAAATCCTCTTCATAAGATTGAATCACCCAATCCATATTAAAAAGTAGCCTTAAATTGTTAATTGTCAAAGGAAGAGTGGGAGTGTCTTTTTGTATCCACATTGATCATAATGCCTAGCTAGTGGAAGCTGTTAGTCATTGAAGCAAATTAATCATAATTTCTCTGTGTGTTAGAATACCAAATATCACCAATGTTGATGTAAACTCAAATGGTATAGTGCTGAAATAAATATGTGAATAATCTACAAATGTTAATACATCATTTTCAAAAATATGTATGTTTGAAACAAAGAAGATGTATCTATGTTGTTTAGATAGGAGGGGCAGGGTAACTTATAGGATAAGGTAAATACCAAGCTAGCTATTAAAGGAACAATAGACCATCTAGTCTGTCCAGTGAGTCTTCCTAAAAAAGATGAAGTCTCATGCACATTCCAAGCATTCTCTGATAATACCCCCTGCTATTTACAAGAGATACAGATCAGGAAGAGGCGTTATATATCCCAAAGTCCTATTTACATTACAATAGGAGGCAGAAAGGAGAGGCTAATGAGGCAAATTACAGAACCTCATGACCTATCATTGTTATAATTAACATCTCAGCTATTGTAGAAAAGGGGAAAGTACACATATAAATAAACAGTGACGGAGCTCGTGAATGCCTGGCCCGGTCAAAATCAAATTTCCCTCCCCCGATGGTGCCACATTTATATATATATATATATATATATATATATATATATATATATATATATATATATATATATATATATATATATATATATACAGGTATACCCCTCTAAATGCTGTCCTTTTGAGTGCTAATTTGATATAACACATTTTTCCCTTTAATTCCACACTTAGCATTAACTCTCCCCCTTGTGGGCTTCTTATGTTGTCAGCCGCAGAGAATCCCGATTTACTTCACATGTGTGCAACGTCATTATGGATTCCCTGCCTCTGTATAAGGCATAGAGGAAGAGCAATGACTCCCTTGGATTATCATCAAAAGAAGCCCACAAGATGGGAGGGCTGGTAAGGCTGAGAGTATCCCCTACTGTGAGTGTTAATCACCCTACCTAAAGAGAGTTAGAAATAATAATTTCAATTTAAGTAATTTAACACTTCCACTCAAAATTTGTTAACAAGAACCAAATTCCATTTTTCTTTATTTACGTACTTTTCATTTGTGCATTTACTTTGATCTTTTCTGCGTCACTTTTAAAATCTATGTGAATCTGATGAGGCCACTTGTGTGCCTGTCTTGGTCACCAACTCACCTAGATCTTTATGGAACAAGAGTTTTGCATTGAGGCAACTCAATCCGGTTTAGGTCGGAATTATTATAATACTAGGAACTTGACCGTCACAAATGACGGGAATAAAATTGCAAGCCTGGCAATGCTGTTTGCCACACAATGTGAGGCTATGGGCCCTCTGCCACCTTTTGCGCTCATCGCGAGCCACAACTTTCCTGCATTGCAATGATCACCTTTGGCGCTCTTTGCGAGCCCCACAATGAGCGCCTTCGACGTTCATCACGTGGATCGCAATAAGCACTTTCAGTGCTCATTGCAAGCCTCTCCCCCTTTGTAGTTTATAGGCCTCGTGCTTAAGTGTTACTGTCTTTGGTTGTGTTAGTGCCTTGGGTTAAGTGTTACTGGGTTGGGTTAAGTGTTACTACCTTGTGTTAAATGTGGCTTGGATGACGTGTTACTGGCTTTGGTTAAGTGTTACTGGTTGGGTGTTTGTTTTTACGTCCTTCGGGATAGTTTTAGGTCCTTCGTGGTAGTTTTCCGTCGTGTTGCGTTTTTTCAGCAATCATTTTTTTCCTTGCTTAGGCGATTTTCGATTGTTTAAAAACAACAAATATGCCTCAGTTTCACTTACAACCGCACAGGCTCCCTGCCTCTCCCACTGTGCTGTGTGTAAGTGAATTTGAGGCATATTTGTTGTTTTTTAGAGTTGCATGGTTTAGCCGTTAAAGTCGGATTTTTGTGAGGTGCACAGTCCACCTACGTGCTTCAGTTTATAAGTCATACGGGCCGTAAATTTGCGTCGCCACTGAGTTGTAGCCTAAGTGGCGCGTTCATTGCAGCCTAAGTCTCATGTGCTTTAACTGCTTTTAGCCTCACTCAGCGAGGCTCGTAGTGCAATGAGTGCCTTTGGCGCTCATTGCAGCCTAAGTCCCGCGTCAACGGCTCGCAGTTACAGCCTTGTGGGCTGCAAACAATTGCAGCCGAAGTCCCTACAGGCTGCAAGTGCGTTACCAATATTGTAAGAGTTACGTACAGCCCGTATATCCACAACTGTATATGTGAAATCTAAATATGTATGTCTCTCAATGAATATTGTAATATTTAATGTGCTGTGTATATCGTGTAGACATGACACATTTATGCAAAATAATGAGTTGTATAACTACTCTCCAATGTACATTGAAACTAAAAGTACTACATCCATTTTCTATACCACAAAAAACAATACATAGGAAACAATATATCACATTTGTATTTCACTGCCTGTTTCCCACAGGAATCCTGTTAGAATGTAGGTGAGACAAGTACTGTAAATACCAGTAGCAGCTGTGAGCCATATTATTGCAGCTTCTTTAATTTAAAAATAGGATTGTGTGAAAATGTTTTGTGTAGTATAAATATAGCATTCTGGACCCAAAAATCCAGTGGCATTAACAAACAGGACATATATTCCCACACACCAGAAACTGTATGATATTAAATGCTCTGAGTCATTTTTTTGCTTGTAACTAACCATTCCTTTTGAATTCTCTTCTTTTCAGGATTTATATATTTTAGATAATTGTGTTTTGGGGTTGCACTGCATGCCACGCATCCACTTGTTTACAATGATAAGAGTACAATAGAGGGGATTCTTAAAGACAAAACTCACAAGGACAGATTTCATGACATCAATATGTTTGGTTTATAGAAGATATCAAAGGATTTAATAAAGTCCAAAAAGGAAATGTCTTTGAGAAAAGGGGGTATGCAAATAACAAGATGACATGATTGGAAGGTGGAAGTTTTATGGTTAATGGTACTACTTTATAAAAAAGACTAGAAGTTAAGCAGCAGAAGTGATAGGAATCTAAGCAAGGAATCTAAGCATGCCTAAGATAAGCAAAAGACCACCAGAGGCTTAATTAAGCCAAACTTTCAGATAGATAGAATGGGCATATCATATGGACTGTTTTGGTTCTTATCTGCTATCAAATCTATGTTTCTATGTTAGCTATAAAAATGTGCTGAGGTTTGCCATATACATTACTCTGCCAATGCCTCCAATGCATTACCATTTAAAGGTATATTAAAGTGAGGTAGTTTATGAATGCATCCTGTAGAATGCATCATAACCCACCTAGCAAGAAGGTTTGCATGAAAACATGCAATCCGTTTTTGCATTACAATAAAAAATGTGCTGGGAGTGATGTTTACACCCCAGCAGCTCCTGTAAGCTGCCATCATGGGTACACCAATCCCTCCTGCGTACCCTCGCACACAGAGAATGTGTGTGCTGTTTGGCTTTTCACCCAATCAGCAATGAGAGGTGACGTCAGCTGTGACGTCACCGCTCAATCCGATTACCCCCGAGCGGAGCTCAGAGCTTTTGGAAGGGGTGGGGCAGCGGCAGTAGAGCGGCACACTGTGTGTATGCAGCACATGTCTGTGTGCATGTGCATGTCTGTGTGTGTGCCTGCCTGAGTGAGTTTGTGCCTGAGTATGAGCCTTCCTGCCTGAGTGTGTGCGTGCCTGCCTCAGTGAGTGAGTGCGTGCCTGCCTGGGTGAGTGCCTGAATGCGTGCCTGCCTGCCTGAGTGAGTGCCTGCCTGAGCATGTGCCGGCCTCAGTGAGTGCGTGCCTGCCTCAGTGAGTGAGTGAGCGCGTGCCTGCCTGAGTGTGTACCTGTCTGCCTGAATGAGTGTGTGCCGGCCTGAGTGAGTGAGTGCGTGCTGCCTGAGTGTGGGCCTGCCTGCCTGAGGATGTGTGTGAGTGCCTGCCTGAGTGTGTGCCTACCTGCCTGAGAGCGTTCCTGCCTGCCTGAGTGTGTTCCTGCCTGAGTGTGTGCCTGCCTGAGTGAGTGTGTGCCTGCCTGAGTGAGTGTGTGTCTTACTGAGTGTGTGCGTGCCTGCCTAAGTGAGTGTGTACCTGCCTGAGTGCGTGCCTGCCTGAGTGTGTGGTGTTCCTGCCTGAGTGAGTGCGTGCCTGCCTGAGTGTGTGCCTGCCTGAGTGAGTGCCTGCCTGTGTGTGTGCCTACCTGAGTGAGTGCCTGACTGCCTGAGTGAGTGCCTGCCTGAGTGAGTGAGTGTGTTCCTGTCTGAGTGAGTGTGTGCCTGCCTGAGTGTGTGCCTGCCTGAGTGAGTACCTGAGTGAGTGAGTGCAAGTCTGGCTGAGTGTGTGTCTGTCTGCCTGAGTGAGTGAGTGCATGCATGCCTATGTGAGTGTGTGCATGCCTACCTGAGTGTGTGCCTGTCTGCCTGAGTGCATTCCTGCCTGATTGAGTGTGTGCCTGCCTGAGTGTGTGCCTACCTGATTGAGTGTGTGCCTGCCTAAGTGTGTGGTGTGCCTGCCTGAGTGAGTTAGTGCATGCCTGCCTGAGTGTGTGCCTGCCTGAGTGAGTGCCTGTCTGAGTGTGTGCCTGCCGTAGTGTGTGCATGCCTGCCCGAGTGTGTGTCTGCCTGAGTGAGTGCCTGAGTGAGTGTGTGCCTGCCTGAGTGTGTGGTGTGCCTGCCTGAGTGAGTGAGTGCATGCCTGCCTGAGTGTGTGCCTGCCTGAGTGAGTGCCTGCCTGAGTGTGTGCCTGCCGTAGTGTGTGCATGGCTGCCCGAGTGTGTGCCTGCCTGAGTGAGTGCCTGAGTGAGTGTGTGCCTGCCCGAGTGTGTGTGTGCCTGCCTGATTGAGTGTGTGCCTGCCTGAGTGTGTGGTGTGCCTGAGTGAGTGCATGCCTAAGTGAGTTCTTGCCTGAGTAAGTGTGTGCCTGCCTGAGTGTGTGCCTGTCTGAGTGAGTGCCTGCCTGAGTGTGTGCTTGTCTGAGTGAGTGTGTGCCTGCCTGCCTGAGTGTGTGCCTGTCTGCCTGAGTGTGTGCCTGCCTGCCCGAGTGAGTGTGTGCCTGCCTGAGTGAGTGAGTGTCTGCCTGAGTGTGTGAGTGCCTGTGTGAGTGAGTGGGTGCCTGCCTGAGTGAGTGCGTGCCTGCCTAAGTGTGTGCCAGCCTGCCTGTTTGAGTGTATGCCTGCCTGAGTGTGTGCCTGCCTACCTGAGAGAGTGAGTGCCTGCCTTGAGTGTGTGAGTACCTGCCTGTCTGAGTGTGTGTCTGCCTGCCTGAGTGTGTGCCTGCCTGTCTGTGTGTATGTCTGTGTGAGTGGGGTAATTTTCTGGGGTCATGGGGCAATTCTCTGGGGCTGGGGGAGGTGATGGGGCAATTATCTGGGGCTGTGGGGCAAATTTCTGGGGCTGGGGGGCAATTCACTGGGGTTTGTGGAGGTCATGGGTCAATTCTCTGGGGCTGGGGGGCAATTCTCTGGGGCTGGGGGAGGTCACAGGGCAATTCTATGGGGCTGGGGGGGTCAATTCACTGGGGCTGGGGAGGTCATGGGGCAGTTCTCTGGGGCTGGGGGGCAATTCTCTGGGGTTGGTGGAGGTCACGGGGTAATTCTCTGGGGATGGTAGAGATCATGGGGCAATTCTCTGGGGCTGGGGGGCAATTAACTGGGGCTGTGGGAGGTTACGGGCCAATTCTCTGGAGCTGGGGAAGGTGATAGGCCAATTCTCTGGGGCTGTGGGACAATTCTCTTGGGCTGTGGGGCATTTCTCTGGGGCTGAGGGGGGGGGAGTATTACCTGAGATGTAGATAAAACAATCAGTGAATGAAGGGACAGATATCTAAAGGAAAGGAAAGTGTCTGACATCATGTGACTTCCATAAGTAGGGTAGACTTCAAATGCTAACTGAGCATATCTGCACAATCCCCAGGCAAAAAAGAAACATTGTTTAAGATATGCTAATTTTCCCTGGGAGCTTCAGGGGGTGTCAACATTGAGAGAAAACTCTTTGCAAAAGCAAGAAATTCAGCAAACTTCAGGCTAACGGTTTAACTGTTTACTTTGGAATTTTTTCATGCAAAAAATGTTTTTCAGACACTATAAATTCTCCTCTATCAGATGCATTAATAGCCCAGCTCTCTTACATATACTGTACCTTTAAGTACTGCCATCACATTTGAAAAAACTAAACAAAAAACAATCCAATAAGCCCAAAATACACAGAAAGGATTTTGTTAATGGCTGAATGGCCACACAGAAAAGTAATCTCTAACAAAGAATATATAGCTCTGATATAAAACAACTGTTTGTGTTGCTCAATGGGAATTCAACAGCGAAAGGATTAGGTATCTGAATTTAAAGTGAGTGGACATATGCCCTGACACATTTTTTATCAAGCAATGTTTTATTTTAAAAGTACACCAGTTTGGTGGAAATTGGCCTGCAGCATCAATTAGTTTTTGGATTGTGAAATAAAAGCTTATCTATTTGAAGATTTCATGAATACATTGCTTTTAGCCCTCCCTTTTGCTTCCTCACTGATATGTTATGGTATGTTTTGATTGGCCAATCGGAATGGAGATGCCTTTTCCTATTATCTTTTCTGTTCACTTAAGGTGAATTAACACAGTTACTGTTCAGACAAAAGGAAAACATTGCACTACAGTACAATGAGGATCCCCATCTGGATTGCTACCTGATCGTGGTGAAGGGTCTTGTGTACTTCAATGTAGCTGTGAGCTATACCATGTAAGGTCACCCATGATGGGCAGATCATAGGAGAGAGGTCAGAAAAATCCCCGTCCACTGGAGAAGGAACTGGCAACCCACTCCATTAACTTTGCTAAGATAACTTTATGGACAAGCACAACCAGAGCCATAACAATATGGCACCAGAAGATGAGCCCCTCATGTCAGAATGTGCCTACCACATTACTGAGGAAGAACAAAGGGCAAGTACAAGTCGGGAAAGGAAAGTCTGCTGCTGCAAAGAAGAGTTCAGCATAGGAACCTGGAATGTTAGCACTATGAACCAAGGCAAACTGGACGTGGTCAATCATGAGAAGACAAGGTAAAATATTGATATCCTGGGAATTATTTAACTTAAATTGAGTGGAATTGGACATTTCACACCAGACAACTACCAGATCTTGTACTGTAGTCAAGAATCCCACAGAAGAAATGGACTAGTTGTCATAGTCAATCAAAGGGTGGCTAAAGCAGTGCTCGATTACAACCCAATACATGACAGAATGATTACAATTCAAATTCAAGTAAGCCATTTCACATCACAATGATCCAAGTCTACGCTCCAACATGGATGCTGAAGAGGTTGAAGTTGTCCAGTTCTACGAAAATATTCAACACATCATAGATATAACAACAAGAAATAATTTTCAAAGTAAGAGTAATAAAATACAAAAATGGTAGGGTCTTAACAGAAGAAGAGGTGGTAGGAAGATTTATACAGGAAGAACCTTAACAGCAGTGATAACCTCAATAGTTTTTCCAATGAGCTGGAGCCAGACATCTTGGAGAGCGAAGTGAGTATGGCCCAAAGATGTCTTGCCGATAACAAGGTTGCAGGAGTTGATAGAATCCCAATTGAACTGTTCAAAATTTTACAAGGTGATGCTGGGAAAGTGTTACTTGCCTTATGCCAACAAATTTGGAAAACTAAACAATGGCCAATAGACCAAAAAAAAAGTCAGTGCCAAAGGTTGCTCCGATTATTGAACAATTGCGCTCATTTCACATGCCAGCAAGGTAATGTTTAAGATCCTACAAGCTCGACTTCAACAATATATGGACTAGGAACTACCAGATGTGCAAGTCAGGTTCCTCAGAGGAAGAGGCACAAGAGATCAAATTGCCACTCTGTCTGATGGATAATAAAGAAAGCAAGAGAGTTCCAGTAAAACATTTACTTTGGTTCATAGACTATTCTAAAGCCTTTGACTGTTTGGATCACAACAAAATGTGGCAAGTTCTTAAAGGAATGGGAGTACTAGATCATCTCATCTGCCTCCTGAGGAATCTGCATGGGAACCTAGAAGCCACGGTCAGAACCGAACATTTGACAACAGAATGGTTCAAAGTTGGGAAAGGAGTGCAGCAAAGTTGTATATTGTCACCTTATTGATTCAACTTATAGGTGGAGTACATCATGCATAAGGCTGGACTGGATGAATCCAAAGCTGGAATCAATATTGCTGGAAGAAATATCAACAACCTCAGATACGCCGATGATACTACTCTGATGGCTGAATCTGAGGAGGAACGAATTGACCTACTGTTGAGGGTAAAATAATAGAGTGCAGATGCTGACCTGCTGCTCAACATTAAAATCATGTCAAACAGCAATCTCAAATCCTGGCAAATAGATAGGGAAGAAGCAGAGGCAGTGACAGATTTTATTTTCCTGGGATCCAAGATGGTGACTGTAGCCATGGAAATAAAAGGGGCAGATACTGACAGATGTACCAGGTGTGCTTCAGTCCATAGGGTCATGGTGAGTGGGCCATGACTGAACGACTAAACAATAACAACTACAATGCAGGATAGATTTGCTACAGCTGCTACACATCCTTGCTCATTACTAATGCAAAGCACTTCAGGATGTCTATAAGGAGCATCAAAATCTGATATAAACACAAAGATAAATGGGTGAAAAAGGGATCAATTAAAAAAAAAACTGTAAGTGCATTTAGACTTTATTTTCACTGATCTGTCTGTATCTGATAAAGTGTGTAACATACCTATGTATTTATTTACTTGCATGTATATTGTTTTTTAAAGACTCAATTAAAAGCACTGTTTTTACTACTTAAAATCATGCAAATAGTCCCCGATGTTAATTACTTCTTAATTAACCAAAGTACATAAAAAAAAAAAAATACAATATCAAATCCAAAAATCTTCCATTTCATTTAATACACAAATAATTTAATTTAATTTAAAAAAGACATGTAAGTATGTAGTAAGTTTTTTTTTTATCTCTTTCTTCAAAGTATGGAACAGAAATGGAGGAGTCAATTCCAAATCTGGTAAGGAAACAGTTTTGCTCTATGATCATTAATGTTAGACATTTTTATATTTTATAAGATTTTTAACCCTTATTTAGATAGTCTAACATAAGTGTTTTAATTTTATTAGCATAGTTAGTGTAGGTGATAGGTTTAATTGAATGTGCAAGTTTTGCTGCTTGTTTGGCAACCAATCAATCGGCCTTTTTAAAATTGTGATTCGTCCAATTGAATACGGCTCTATATAAGCACATAGCATATTTTTTTTTACAGAAATTTTTAGTTAGTGAACTTCTATCCAAAAGCAAGGTCTTCACTAACTAGAAATTTCTGTAAAAAAAAGGGCAAGCACAGGGCCCACAATTACACACACCGGGAGAATGTGGTCCTCCTTACTGCTATCCATGGCCGCCCCCCGTGATCCTTGCAGGGTGAAGGAAAGTTAGACCAAGGCTTTGGGCTCAGGCATGGAAGGAGGTAGTGGCTGAGGTTACAGCAGTGGGCACAGCGCCAAGGGATGTGAGGTCCGTCAAGCACCGTTTTGACATCACGGGCAAGGGACACCCCGTTTATAGGGCACGTGTGAATTGCGCAGCGACATAATAACACCGAAATGTATGTGCCGTCAATGGAGCGCTGCCTCCAAACCAGAAGCTGCTTTTGTCCCAGCTGTGTCACTGGTGTGCCTGGGCACTGCAGGGCACAGGAGGCCCCCACAAACACAGTGAGGACTGTCAGCTCCAGCAACTGGACCCTGGTTATAGCAAGCTAGCTTCTGTATGTATGAAGACATGGGAAGCTAGTTTTGTGTGAAACAGTGACACAGCCGGGACAGCAGCTTCTGGATTGGAGGCGGTGCAGTCTCTCTCGTCCTCTGGCTCGTGCATTTGTGCATTTGTCGACTTGTGTTTTTTTTCAGGGAGCGCATCTGCTGCGTGCCCTATAGATGGGACACCAGGCCAAGGTGAGGAGGATGACGACCAAGGAAGAGAAGAATGTGACTGTGTGCTATAATGAGTGGGAGAGGGTTGCCAAGGACCTTCTCAGCCAGGTGACCCAGCAGGACCCAGCCTCCATGTCAGGTGAATATCACATACACCAACATGCCACTACATGTACATCACACACACACTACACATGTACATGATGACCAACAAGGACACTGACATGTCAGCTCCATGGTATTAACAAGGGATAAATGGATGCTTCATTAAGTCCATGAAGCTGACAAATCACTTTCATTCCTGGGCACAAGAACGACGGGGGCGTCGGCTCCATCAAATCAGGAAGTGGAGGAGCAAGCCCCAGCCCAGCAGGAACTGGTACAGGGGGAGGAGGAGAGAAGCGAAGCCAAGGGCCCTGTACTGAGGAGGAGGATGTAATATGGCTAGTGGGGTCACCATCAGGACCACCGGCCTCACCGCCAGGATTCAACCCCACTATCCCTCTCCTCCAGAGACTGAGCCTATTTTCAGGCCCCTCCCACTGGAGACACCATACCAGCCAGAATGCTGTTGAGAACAGATGCTGCAGTCCCTATGATTTTTTCAGGCCTTATTTTGGAGGTTGTCTTATTTTTTTCTTTTGATTTGTTTTAGGTACAATTCAGGTCCATGAAGGAATCTTCTGCATCTGCAAGCACTGTGAATGTATGAGTTGTAAGGTTTTCACAGTGCCTCTCAGGTAGACATTCCTTTAATGACAGCCCCCCTTAACATGTAGCTCCCACAATCTTCAAGTTATCATTTAGCCAGATATCTAAGACATGATTGTTGTTAGCTAAAATGTAGACTAATCCCGCTATGTCGGAGGACTTGCAAGGTCTCACAATGGCATGTTAATAACAGTCAGCATTAATATATGCACTAGTGAAGCATGTAATCCTGACCTCAATATGCTGACCTTTGTGTCCTCTCCGTATTAAAGGGTATTTTCTCCTATTGCTGATATCATGAGTATCCTTTAACACGTGGTAACAGCTGTATAGCTGGTGGATGTGATATCAATCTTGATGAACAATATAATATGGAGAAGGTGATAGTACACCTTGACCACTGACTCTGTTCACAGCTAAGTATTTATTATGAGAAGACACCTCATTATCAATGTTCATGGCCAGTGAGTTATCCATAGACCTAGCTAATAGATAGTAATGCTTGCAGATTGGAATCAGGTGAGTTGGTATATTGTTACTGCTACAGTATTTACCACTGTACTGTATATGCATGTTGATAATTTTTTTTTTATCCTCCTCCGCCTTTTTTTAGTTGACCACTTTGTTTCAGATTTTTGTTTTGTCACCACACTGTATGTTAAACTGGATTGGATTACACAGTCCAGAGGTTGAATCATCTGTTTCATTGAGCAGATCTAGACAAGTTGAAAGTGCTATGCACATTAATGGTTTCTTCAATTAAATGGAGTAATTTCTGATGATCCTTTTTTCATGAGATTCTGGTTGCAGTGGTGTATTGACCACATGTGACCCTGGTAGGTGCTATGCATCATGCTTATTCTAGACTATGACATTACCCTCTTTAGGTATCCCCTTTTTACCACAAGCCTTTTGCTCTCTCGGGATCTGCCCACACCACACCCATGATATTAATGCACAGTCTTGACAATTTCTGATTGTGCTCTGTGTATGAAATAAAGCTTTGCTATACCGTTCTCACTGTATTGGACATCCACATACATCACATTTGTGTTATATATATATATATATATATATATATATAAAACTAATTAGCCCCAGTTAGTATGCAATAGATCAATACATATAATAATAATAATAGTAATAATAATATTATATATCATATAACAATATATATCATATATAATAATAATAATAAAGGGTTAATACACATACAAAGTCCAATTTGTGATACTGTGGAGTATCAACATTCCCCTGATGGTCTGATAACAATATGATAGGTGATACTGGAGTGGGTTGTCAGTTCCTTTTCTAGTGGACTGTGATTTGTCTGACCTCTCTCCTATGACCTTCCCACCTAGAGTGACCCAACATGGTATAGATCACAGCTTCATTGAAGTACACAGGCCCCTTCACCACCACCACTTAGCAATCCTGAAGGGGAACATACACCACACTAATCTACTCTAACCCATCAGGAGAGGGCCGCAAAAACACATGGAGGCTGTGCAGAGGCACGTGGATCAACAGCCAACTCACCTCCATCAGGGATAATCTCCGCTACGCCCATCCTGGAAAGTCCCACGTCATTCCTGGTGGCCATGTGCCAAGATGTATACCCATTCTCATTTGGTGACTTCCCATTATGTTTTGCTATTCATCAATTGACATTAGTGTGGTGTATGTTCCCCTAGACCCTTGTGGATTGCTAAGTGATGGCGGTGAAGGGGCTTGTGTACCTGAATAAAGCTGTTTTTATATTGTGTTTTACAGTGTTGAGAACTTGTCCTATTTGGAGGCCACTATATTTTTACCTCCATTTGTGGGTTACAGGTTTGAACGCTAGTGGATTCGTAACAATTTAATAGCAATTTGCAAACATAACATTTACGGGCTTGACAGATCAAAGGCTTTGCACCAACGGATTTCCGATTTTTTCCTCCTGTAACCTGCAGTCCATTTGCGGGTAGCCTTAAGAGGCCAATTTAATAGCCGTAAGTCTAGAGGGCTCCTTTACGGGCTACGGGTTTTCACATTGGATGAATTTAATAGGGCTGATAGTCTTTAATTGCCGAGTGCGTCCAATACTATAGTAATATTGCATGCAAGAGCTACAGAGATCGGTCCTTTGCAGGCACTATGCAGAAGGTTTTAGTGAGTAAAAATAGAGCTTTTAAATACATGTTAATATAGTAGTACTTAAGTTTGCAAATAAATACTTCTGTAGTTTATTTAATATTAATAACAGAGAACCCTTCTATTAAGCGTGCTTCAGTTGTTTTAAGCGTGGCATACCGTGAACATAAATCTTTGTATTAATTTTCTGCAATGCATTGTGTGTTTTAACTACATGATAGCAGCATATTTCATATTTGATTCAAATAATATTAGCAAAATTCAGCCATTAACATACAGAAATTACTATTGTTTTTTACATGCAATTCTGTCTGTGCTATACTACGCTGTTGGTGATATGTAACTAGGTGGAGGGGGGTGGGTACATAATGCCACATCAGTCATTACCACACATCAACTCGGACCTAATTATAACACCTGAATTTTAGTAAATTACATGTAGACCTTAGTATCACTAATGCGTTTTGTGCCATAGTAGATTGAGATTTAACAAACATCCTGTTAGTAGTATTTCCCCCTCTGTTATTTCACCAAATAAAATGTGATTTAGCATTGTACATAGGTAGAAAGCCAGATCGATGAATATATAGATAGATAGATAGACAGACAGATAGATAGATAGATAGATAGATAGATAGATAGATAGATAGATGCATATTTGGGTTGTCAAAAGCCTTCAATCTTTGTGGAGGGTTGTATACTCATATACATATTTTAATCATATTAACAGAGCATGATTTACCATTACAAATGTTTTTGTTTCCCTGAAAAATAAGCATTACATACTATCGGCCTTATTAAATTGGGATTCGGCCAATTGAATAGGCCTCTATATAAGCACACAGCATATTTTTTTACAGAGGTTTTTAGTTAGTGAAGACCTTGCTTTTGGAAAGTTCACAAACTAAAAAATCTGTACAAAAATATACTCTGTGTTTATATAGAGCCCTATTCAATTGGCCGAATCGCAATTTAATAAGGCTGTATATATTATGTAGGAAAACTAGACTAATATTATCATTATGCAGAAAATCAATTATATATGGTTTTCCAACAACAGATGTGTGCTGTCTCTTCATTTATCAATTTAGGTAATATGCTATATTATCAATGTTTATTATGAGATGAAAGCCTGCCTTTTTGTAATTTTTTTATTGAGTGTTCACTGAGTTCTTGTTCAGACTACTGTTTTTAGTATTCACATCTGTATGGTGCAAACATGTTAGCCATTATCACTGGCCCAGCTGGTTATCCTGTGAGGAATGTCAGCACATAATGCAGCCTAGCGCAATGTAACACCGAGGATCCTCTGTAATACATAAGGCAAAGAGAGCTACCACACAGTGATGAAGGATAGAAGACAGACTTGGTATTTCATGCATTAAACTTTGATTCTGAGTAGAGATCAAGCAGGTAAGGTATAGAGTGATGTATGTGACAAGAATATAAGAAGAACATATTCATGATGATGTCATGTTGTACAGATCATTTACTTATTACGTTTGCTGTATAACATTGTAGAGTTTCACATGTGGTGTATTTATGATTTAATGCTATGCATCTGCAGCTCACCAGATAATAATATACTACTGTAATATAAACAATAATTCAACCAGACATAATCTGTATTTTGTTGTAGCCTAGATAGGCTACAATTACAACTGTTAATAGAGAGCAGATAACACGTTACTATTATCATTTATTTAATCAGTGCCAAGTAGCTCTAAGTACATGGATTACAGTGTATTGATCAGACAAACATGTCCAAAGTATGTACATTGGTACAGTGGGCCCTGCTGTCTTGAGAGTTTATAATCTTAGTAAGTGTTGAAGATACAAGGGATGAGTGTATAGTTATTGTAAATGCTCTTCTACCATACTACAGTAGACTCTCAGTTAACCGGCACCAATGGGTATTGGTAGATCAATGCAGTTTCTGGTTGCTTGGGAGTCATTATTAAAAGAGGCCTAGATTAGCTGCACATAGGATGCTCTGCTAAGTATATTTGTCAGCAAGGGCTGTTCTATCAGCAGCAGCTTTCACTCCTCACTTATACACAAGTACATTAGGCTGGAGGGTGTGGTGCTGAACCCAGGAATGTAACACCATCACTGCACTGACTATGTCACCCATGTCTGTCTGCTTCCAGGTAACATTGAATTGAGGAGACATACAGTGGATGAAATCTAGGTGCCTGTAAGCATTTTGTGGCATGAGAACCTGGCTCCTGTCATTTGTTGAGCCCTGTAAATTTTATTTTTTATTTAAAATACAGTATTCCATTTTTTTTTCTGGTTGCTTCTGGCTAACTGAGAGTCTACTGTACATAGAGTTGCCATGAATACAATATATGTATTGTTGCTTCTTAATATAAAGGTAAAACATGTAAATATTTCATAGTCTTCTCCAAACTGTTTGAACAGTAAGAGTGGATGTTAAATGACTATTGTAGTTATCATTAGCTTTTTAATAACAGAGTAGCAATTAAATAATTATGTTAAGAAAAAAAATCCCCTTAACTTTTCAAACTTACATTTAAACTCTTTTGTTTCTGATCTACCAGCCACTGATTAACAGAAAAATATTTAATAGAGTGAAAATTCAGTATACTTATAGATTTATTTGCAGCAAACTGAAATCTTGATTTCTACACCCCTAGAGCTGCCTATATCAGCAACCCATCCTAGCCTATAGAACCACAGTATTAAAGTACAGATTTTAAACCGTTTGTTACTCACTGAATGGCTGTGCAGTTCAATGTCTCCTGTAGAGAGGAGAGAGTCTGCAAAGCTGTGAGATAACACATAATTGTGCTCAGATGGTGGTTTGTTAGCTCTGCCATACACTATCAGCCACCCCCATGATCAGCAATTCAAATGAAAAAAAAAACTGCAGTAGTATTTAAAACATAGAATTGCCTTCCAGCAGAAGTGTTAGAAGGTACACCAAAGCTGAACCTACCCTGCGGCCAGTGTTTGCTACAGCAGTATGACTGTATTTAATATGTAAACTCCATGTGGAATTAGCTGAAGAAACTGTAAGAATGTGCTGAAGATACTGAGGTGGAATAAACTGCAAAGTAAATGTAATAGCTTCAGGGTACATTTCTTAATGTTTATGTTGTGATTTTTTTTGTGCAAAAGAAAAATGTTTTCACACTACTGATTCTCCTCATAATCCATGAAACGTACATGTGCCTTTAAGCAGATCTACTTTTCTCCTTCGAGTATCTGGTGCCCATGGGTTAGGAGAGGACCAAAACCTCCAGGAGGCCGTCCATAATTGAGTCTTTACATTCCTTCTTGCCTTCATTGCTTCCAAAACCTGAAACCTGTTTAGTAAAAATGTTAGGACAGCCTCCTGGACAGGTCCACCCATGTTCATTGGATTTATTAACTTTAATTTAACTTTTGAATCAGTTCTGTAAATCAGTGGCGTATTTTCTGTCCTGGGGGCTGTAATCAGTGTCCAGGTGGGTGTGGGTGTGGTTTGGCCTGTGTAAAGGTTTATCTATGTGCATTTGTGTGGTGTTCTGTTTGAATCAGTTCTGTAAATCAGTGCAGTGTTTTCTGTCCTGTGCTCTGTAATCATTGTGCAGGTGAGTAGGCAGGGTCTATTTTAGCAACGGAAGGAGGGAACTTGGGAGCTTGCAAATCATTTCTAGTGTAAGTGTAGTTAGTGTGAAGGAGATTAAATAAAAGGAGGGAGTTCAAGGAAAAGGGGTATTATAAGAAAAAATAGAAAACAAAACAAATATATATATTTTTTTGTTTTGTTTGGGTTAAGGTGTAGAAAAGCAATCTTTATACAAATACACTGATTTTGTTTCTCACTGTATTTTTATAACTGGTAATCATGAGTCAGTCCAGCGGCAACCTCACTCAGTGTACATCATGTCATATGTATGCACTGCTGGAACAGATGATCCAGGGTCCACACCTCTGTCACAGGTGCTAGCATGTTGCCTCTGGAAGCTCAAATTGGAGAACTGGAGAGGAGAATTGCAGCACTTAGTGATATTGCTCCACTGGAAAGGGAGTTTAGCTGGGCCTAGCATGGAGGGTGGAGCTGGGGCTAGTGAGGATGTCCAGGGAGGTAGCTGGGTTACAGTTACAGGGGCGAACAGTAGGAGGAGGCAGGCCAGTTCTGAGTTGGCAAACACCAACAGATTTGTCAGATTGAGTGAAACTGTTGGGGATGCCCATTCAGGAATGGCAATGCCAGATAGAGCAGTTCCCTCTAATAGCGGGGAGAACAGTTCTACTGGAGCACTGGGAGGGCAGATTAGGTAGAGCAACAGACAGGTTTTGGTGGTAGGGGACTCTATTATTTGGAAGGTAGACAGGGTGATTTGTCATTTGGTTTCGGCATGTTGTGGATCGGGTAGATAAATTATTGGGAGGGGCTGGAAATGAACCGGCGGTCATAGTACATATTGGTACTAATGACAAAGTAAGTGGAAGATGGAGTGTCCTAAAGAATTATTTTTAAGAACTAGGGAATAAGCTTAAAGCAAGGACCTCCAAGGTAGTATTTTCTGAGATACTACCAGTGCCACATGCTAGCCAAGGGAGACAGAAGGAGCTTAGGGAGGTTAATGCTTGGCTAAAAAAGTTGTGCAGTGCAGAGGGTTTGGGGTTTTTAGAGCACTGGGCTGACTTATCACTTGGGTACAATCTCTATAGCAGTGATGGATTGCACCTTAATGATGAGGCAGCTTTTGTGCAAGGGGATAGGATGGTGGAAAGGCTGGGGGAGTTTTGCAAACTAGTAGGTAGGGGGAGGGACTATACAGAAGTATTGGGGTAGAAAGGGTCGAGGGGGGAAGAGATGAATTATCTACACATGGGGAGGAGAAGGGGGAGGGTTACAAAAGACAGTAGGGAGGTATTACTAGTTGACTCAAATACGGTGGCAAGCACTTCACAGTGGCAGAGCCATAGTAACATAAATTGTATGCTTACTAATGCAAGAAGTTTGCCTGGGAAAATGGGCGTGCTGGAATTATTAGCAGTACAAGTAAAATAGGACTTAATAGGCATTACTAAAACATGGTGGGATGAATCTCATGACTGGACAGTTCATTTGGATGGTTATAACTCATTAAGGAAAGAGAGGGGTAATTGTAGAAGAGGAGGAGGGATTTGTCAGTATGTTAAGCCTGGTTTTAAACCTGTTAAATAGTGGAGGAGCAAATTCTAAATGCTTATTGGTGGGAGTATGCTATAAACCCCCAAATATAATTGAAAGTTAGGAACTGCAAGTATTGTTACAGATTGGAAATGCAGCTAAGCATGGGCAAGTTCTAATAATGGGAGATTTTAATTACCCTGAAATAAACTGAATAAATTAGGCTAGCAGTTCAGCTAACAGAGCAGGTTCTTGAATACACTCAGGGATCATTATCTGGCCCAGATAATACAAGAACCTACTAGAAATGGGCCCATCTTGAATTTAGTCATTGCAAGTAATATTGATATAATATCAAATGTTAAAATAGGGGAACCCTTGGGGAATAGTGATCACAACACAGTCTCATTTGAGATTGAATACAAAAAACAGAGTTGTAAGGGGCCAACAAAAACTCTAAATTTTAAAAGGGCTAACTTTAATGGGCTAAGGGCAGCAATACAATGTATAGACTGGGATATAGAACTTACAGGGAAAATACTTAAAATAAATGGACAACATTTAAATCCTTACTACAGGAATTGCAGTAAATATCTAATCATTGATCTAGAGATGGCTAAAAGACAGGAAGCAAAGCATTGTTGTACATGAAACATACTCCGATTGGACTAATGTTGCAAGTGGGGTTCCTCAAGGTTCAGTATTAGGTCCTCTCCTTTTTATTAATGACATAGAAGTAGGACTTGAAAGTAGTGTCTTCATTTTTGCTGATGACACAAAGTTGTGCAAGGTAATTAAGTCAGATAATGATGTACTTTCCCTACAAAGGGATTGACATAAATTAGAGGAATGGGCAACTAAATGGCAGATGAAATTTTATACAAATGCGTGTAAGGTTATGCATTTGGGAAGGAAAAATAGCCATGCAATTTATAATCTTAATGGAGCAAATCTAGGGGTTTCTGATATTGAAAGGATTTGAGAGTGCTTGTGGACAACCACCTAGGTAACAGTGCTCAATGCCAAGCAGCAGCTGCAAATGCAAGTAAAATATTAGCATGTATTAAGAAGGTTATAGAAGCAAGGGAAGCAGATATAATTATGTCACTGTACAAATCCCTAGTACGCCCTCATTTGGAATGTGGAGTACAATTTTGGGCACCACTTCATAAAAAGGACATTTTAGACCTGGAAAAGGTACAGAGAAGGGCAACAAAACTAATAAGGGGAATGGAGGGGCTAAGTTATGAAGAAAGACTAAGCAAATTAAACGTATTTTCCCTAGAACAAAGGTGTCTACAAGGGGATATAATTACCTTATTTAAATATATCCAGGGTCAATATAAGGCTTTGTCAAGTGAAATTTTTGTACCAAGAGGTTTTCAACTGACAAGGGAACATCCCTTGAGGTTAGAGGGGAAAAAAGATTTCACCTTAAAGAAAGAAAAGGGTTCTTCACAGTTAGGGTGGTTAAACTGTGGAGTTCTCTACCAAAGGAGGTGGTGACAGCGAATTTGATAGATAACTTTAAAAAGGGGTTAGATACATTTTTGAATAAAGAGAGCATTCAAGGTTAGCGATATAATATTGATCCAGGGAGAAATGTGATCGCCAGTCTCTGGGGTCAGGAAGGAATTTTGCTTTTTTCCCCCTTATGAGACAATTGGCAAAGTATCAATGTTTTTTTTTCTCTGTTTGCCTTCCTCTGGATCAATTAACAATTATTAACAACCTAGCAACTTGCCCTTCAAAAATGACTGCAATAAATTGTGAATCCTGGCAATGCTGTTTGCCACACAATGGGAGCCTCTTCCTCTATCTACTTTCTCCCTTGTGTCTAATTTCCCCCCTCCTCTCCCTTCCTTGTGTCTCATTTCTCCCCTCCTCTCCCTCTCTTGTGTCTCATTCCCCTCTGTGTTTTTCCCCCTCTCCTCCCCTGTGTCTTTCCCCCATGTCCCCTGTGTCTCTTTCTCCACCTCTCCCTCCCCGTGTCTCTATCCCCACCTCTCCCTCCCCCGTGTCTTTTGTCCACCTCTCCCTCCCCTGTGTCTCTGCCCCCCTCTCCCTCCCCTGTGTCTCTCCCCCCATGTCTCTTTCCCCTGTGTCTCTTCCCCCCTTTATATTGTTCCCCCTCCTCTCCCACCACTGTGTGTCTCCCTCCTCTCCTGTGTCTCTTCTCCCCTCTTCTCCCTCCCCTGTGTGTTTCCCCCTCTTCCCTTGTGTCTCTTACCCCTCCTCTTACTCCCCTTTTGCTCTCCCTCCTCCGCTCACACCCCTGTGTCTCTCCCCCTCCTCTCACTCCCCTGTGTCTCCCCCACCTCTGTGTCTCTCCCCTCCTCTCATTCCCCTGTGTCTCTCCCCCTCCTCTCCCTCCCCTGTGTGTCTACCCCCTCCTCTCCCACCCTGTGTGTCTCCCCCTCCCCTGTGTCTCCACCCCCTCCTCTCACTACCCTGTGTCTCTCCCCCTCCTCTCACTCCCCTGTGTCTCTCCCCCTCCTCTCACTCCCCTGTGTCTCTCTCCCCCTTCTGTCACTCCCCTGTGTCTCTCTCCCCTCCTCTCACTCTTCTGTGTCTCTCCTCCTCCTCTCACTTCCCTGTGTCTCCCCCCTCCTCTCTCTACCCTGTGTGTCTCCCCCCCTCCCCTGTGTCTCCCCCCCTCCTCTCACTCCCCTGTGTCTCCCCCTCCTCTCTCTCCCCTGTGTGTCTCCCCCTCCCCTGTGTCTCCCCCTCCTCTCCCTGCCCTGTGTCTCTCCCCCTCTGTGTCTCCCCCCTCTATGTCTCCCCCTCTCCCCTGTGTCTTCACCCCCTCCTCTCACTCCCCTGTGTCTCTCCCCCCTCCTCTCACTCCCCTGTGTCTCTCACCCCTCCTTTCACTCCCCTGTGTCTCCCCCTCTCTTCACACTCCTCTGTGTGTCTCTCTCCCCCTCCTCTCACTACCCTGTGTCTTTCCCCCTCCTCTCACTGCCCTGTGTCTCTCCCCCTCCACTCACTCCCCTGTGTCTCTCCCCCTCCTCTCCCTCCCCTGTGTCTCTCCCCCTCCTCTCACTCCCCTGTGTGTCTCCCCCCTCCCCTGTGTCTCTTCCCCCCTCCTCTCCGTCCCCGGTCTCTCCTCCTCCTCTCCCTGCCCTGTGTCTCCCCCCCTCTGCGTCTCCCCCCCCCTTCAGTGTCTCTACCCCTCTCCTCTGTGTCTTCCCCCTCCTCCTCCTCTGTCTCTCCGGCGCGCCTCAATGCGCATGTGCCTGCGTGTGCCGCTGTACAATGCGCCTGCGAGTCCAGCCGCAATGTGCATGCTCGCAGTTTGACAACTATTATATGTAATAGTCCACATATTAAAAGGATCAGAAGAGATCTAAAAAGGTTGAACTTGATGGACTAACAGTCTTAATTCAACCTCAAAAACTATGTAACTAGTTAAATACTCATCTTACCGCTGATCCTTTACTGAATAAACAAATGGCACCACACTGTTTGAAAACTGCAGTGGTACTTTAATGTACCTATGCATCTACTGTGGGAAATAATGCCAGTCTTCATGTATTGAACAGCAGACATTTTACAAGAAAACTTGTTAAATTGGTAAAAAGATTGACTAATTCACAAATAATAATAGATACTTTTATTTAGCATCTGTGTCTCTTTAACAATGATGTGAGTGGATTTTATGAAGTAAGGATATATCAGGGGGAGGTATGAGGGGGAATTATGAATACATTTGATTGTTTAGGTTTTTAGGGTGCATTGAAGCAAACTATAGAGTTAAAAAATGAAAAAAAATACTATTATATATGTTTCCATGCTCTACTGACCTTATTATTCAGAAGCAAATAATGATGCCATGAATAATCATGTTTACACAAATCCAAGAGGAATAATCTAGATCATACTCTAGCAGACATCTGTAACACTAACAAATTCATTTAACATGATCCATCCTTAGAGCTGCATTAACCAAAATAAAGGAAAATACAGGAAGATGAAATGTAAAATATTAATAATTGAAGAACTGTTGTATCCCAGAAGGTTTGTTTTTTCTGTGTTGTTGTAAATTATGTAGTTTGTGGCATTTCTTTGTCAGAATTCAAAGGGCTTTGAGATGAATGAAGTCAGAGACTGAACACATTGTAAAAAGTCTATTTGTGGCTGGTGAATGTGCCATACAGGAAATGGATACTTATCTAAATTGCAAAATAAATACTTGCTGTGTATAAAAAGGTGAACAGGTGTAGCTCTCATTTTATAGTAGTAGTTTGTGTAAACCTTATGGAGATTATTTTATGCCAAGTGCTATTTCCTGTATTTTGCTAGTTACAATATCAAACAGCTGATTGGAGACAGTCCATTGCTGCCTTTCTATGTACTTGTATAAAGTACCCTTCTGAGATCTCCACAAGTCATACAAAATAAGTCAAGTCTTCCTAATTATACATAATAACACGTGCCTACCAATTGCTCATTATTATTAGACTTCAAGTGTCTGCTATTTCTGAGATGATCAGTGCAGAGCTCGCACTCCACAGCAGCAAACAGGATTTTGAATGTGGTCTCTATGGAGCCGTGTGGGGCTCGATGGACTGCATATAGTAACACAGCGATACCAGAACACTGCATGGCTTGTATAATAGTTGCCAGCAATCTACAGATGGCTTTCATACATTTTACACTCTGACCCAAGTCATCTAGAGAATAAGTAGTATGCATCCATTTTAAACTACTTGTGTAATTCTAGTGTGTGTTAATGTAACCAAATGCATCCATATCTAGACTAGTCATTTTTAATTTTAATCACCTTATTTTTTGTTTATAAAAGATGCTGCAATGATGCTGTAGGGAGCCCTTTTAATGTAATACCTTTATTTTCACAGTAACACTAGTCTCAGATATTAACTGTGTATACGTGTGATCATTCAATATCTTGTTTTGACTATAACGAATGCCATAAGTGTTAATTCTTTTGTCAGATTTTACTTTTTGAGATTTAAAAGTGAGACAATGGTGTAATTTAAAACTATAGGTAATACAAGAAGTATGTTATGCAGAGGGAGGGGATCACATTCATCTCAAATTCTCCTGCCTTCTGCTACCGGAAATTCCCTGGATTGTGAGAGTTTGGGTTATCTCAGCAGCCAAGATGCCAATTAAGGAGCACCTCCACCACTCAGAAAATCAGGTACCAGGATTACAAGGTCAGCCCAGCCAATGCCATATTCATCAAAGTTCCTTGCCATATAACTAGCAGAGTCTCAGTATACTAAATAATAAAAAGAGCCTATCCATTTGGAGACCACAATGAAATACAAACAGTGTTAATGTGTAATCAAACAAAGAGCATGTTTATTGGGAACAACTCCCATATGTATGTATAACATGACCCAATCAAAATCAGGCCCCATCCTTGGATAAATATCACCTGATCCAATCACCAGGGCCCATCACTTTCCTCATGTGGATCACCTGTCAATCAAGTAATGTCACCCTTCCTGATCACCCCCTACAGGATAGGAGCCTGGCTGACTGATGACTAATCCCCACTTGGTTCAAGGCTCTCTAAGGGGTAATCAATAACAACATTTGTGGAAACACCAAGTCTGAATGTCATATGTTCCTTGAACATTTACTTGAGGGGGAGGGGGTTAATCAACAAGCCACGTTTCAGTTTCAATGGGAGGTGTGATAATGTCCAGTAATATTTGGATACTATCATCTTTTAGACTTAGTGTCTGAAGAGGGCTCCTTCATGTACTTTCAATTATGTATCCCTGACAGTTACTTTTAAACACTGTTGCAATATGTTGCATTAATTACAACTACTGCTAGCTTACCCATGCAATACTAGCCCCATCATTATATATTATGGCCTGTAGTCCCTATTCCAGTGGTCCCAACAGAACAACATGTTATACAATGCATAACTGGTAAGAATTACATTGCCATAAAAAAACACCACACAGTCTTTTTCACAGATTTAAAACATATTATGGCATTTTTAAAAAAAAAAAATTCTTAAAGAAATACACTTGTTAAGTTTACTATTTGTTGTTTTTTTTGGTTTGAGTCCTTCTTTATTTGCTTGTCTGGCTTCCTGTCCTCCTCAATCTAGTTATGACTGCCATACTTTATCCCTATACTCTTTCTGTTATAATTATACATTTTCGTATTAATTACTTCTATTTGTAACACGCTAACATATTCCATAGAGTTAAACAGGGGTTAAGAACAAGGCAAAATTCAATATTAACAATTTGCAAAAGGATGGAGGAACCTAAAAAAATGGAAATTCGCAAACTTACAATCTAAAGGGAATGAAAGAGGCAGAAACATGGGCAAGAATAACAGATAGGGACTATGATAGACCAGGAAGGAAGTGAAAGGTTACTCAGGTAGTAAGTTTGAAAGAGTTTCCATTTAGTAGTAGAAGGAAGGGATCTGATAAAAAGTTATTGTGAGGTAAATGGCTCTAGTATGTAATATGTTATCTGCCCCTTGTGGTCATATAATATAACTTGCAAATTGGAATGTCAGGTGATAGTAATATGACTGTTATATAGCTGCAACAATTAGCTGTGGATGAGAGGAAAGTGTTTTTTTTTTTTTTTCAAATGAGGAGGAGGCTAAGAGTGCCAGAGGTCTTGTGTTAAAAGGGTGGTTTCTTAAATCAGGAGAAGATTAGGAGTGCTATAGGTCTTGTGTTAAAGGGGTGGTTTCTTGAATCAGGAGATTAGGAGTTCCAGAGGTCTGAGAAGACAGGGAGAGGAGGGGGAAACACAGAGACCACATTGTTCCCCTTCTTTTGAAATTCCAATGCTTCTTTTTATCTAGTGTGAATGGTTCACACTTTTTCCTTTACATGATACATTCAGGCTCTCCCATTTGAGTAATTAAATTATCCTCCTGTGCCAGAATATTATTATGCATTTATAGTGTTCCCTTATGAAGGTTTCTGTAAATTATATACTTACTAACTTCCGCTGGGGTTTTCACAAACCTCTTAGTGTCTTCTATCCTGCATAACTTTCAACATCTAAAGTTCCCTGTATTAGTAATTAACTCTCTCAGTGGAAAAAGCACAGTTGCATATTAGCATCTTTGGTTAAATTCTATGAACGCTTAATGATTAAAGGATAGATGATAAGGATTTATAATTTAGGCAAAATAGCACTGTAAAGGACCAATGATATATATATATATATATATATATATATGTATATATATATATATATATATATATATATATATATATATATATATATAAATATATATATATATATATATATATATTTATAGAGAGAGAGAGAGAGTTAGATAGATAGATAGATAGATAAAATGTATGAGAGAATAAAAGAATGTACTGAATAAATGATAAATATAAATAGACTAGGAAATCACCAGTCAAAAATGACGGGAATTAAATTGTAAGGCTGGCAATGCTGTTTGCCACACAATGTGAGTGTTTTGCTCCTCTGAGCAGCATGTTGGTTTTATTTTTAAAGTCCAGCATGCCTGGCATTGTTGGTGTGTGTTACTGTGTTCCCCATCGTGTATTTTCTAAGTTCTGCGTGCCTGGCATTGCAGAGCCTCGTTTTCATCCGGTTTCAGAATTTTTAAGTTTTTTTGGCAGCCATTTTTCCCCCGCTTCAGCGATTTACGATCATTAAAAAATACAAAATATGCCTCAAATTAACCTGCAACCTCAGTCTTAGGCTCTCTGGCTCTGCCCCTGTGCTGTGTGTGAGTGTGTAAGTTAATTTAAGGCATATTTGTGTGTTTCATAGGCTTTTCCAGTTCGGTGATTCGGCCGTGAAAGTCGTATTTTTGCGAGCCCCGCAGTCCATCTACGTGCTTCGGGTCCTAAGTAATATGGTCTGTAATATTGCGTCCGTCGCAAAGTCCAGGTGCCTCATTGCAGCTAAGTCCTGTTTGTCTCGGGATGAGCGCCAGCTAAGTCCCGCGTGTCCACCCCTGCAATGAGCTCCTTTGGCG